>OY720624.1:13161593-13823435 GCA_963170105.1 Cantharis lateralis
CTTGTCATTTTTGAAGTCGGTGTACGCTGTAACTCAAAATCTAATGCACCGATTCTTTTGAAATTTTGTACACTATTTCTACACATAAATCACCAGGTAACGCTGCCGAGTTTTTTTTTTATATAATTATTTTTTATTCTACAATACCAAATTAGCCGATTTCTTCAGCGAAATTCGCAATTTTGGCTTCCAAATGCTACCGAAAAAAATCAAACTCGACAGTGTTACTTCGAGAAACATCTCACCTAAAAAACTCATTTTGATTTTATTTTTTTGGAACGTATTTTTGAGACGACTGACTGCGGAGATTTGCTGCCAACGGCTTATTTATTAATATTTTGCAATGAAAATTTAGGAAAATATAATTCAGATGTTGTATTATTATGGAAATTAATTAAATAAACCAGTATTTCCTGTATCGTCTAAAAAAATTCTTGAAAATATTTTTTTCACCGAATTAACCTTATCCCGCCCTTAAATTGATTTGAAAATTCAAAAAACATGAAACGTCTCGTAATTTTGACGTTTATTATTTTTATATAATTGCAATTTTGTTTAACATGAAATCAATTTAAACTTATTAAATATTATTATAATAATATAGGAAATTGAATAAAATATTAAATAATTAAATTTTATAAAAAAAAATATTTTATTTTATTTTTATAATTATATTGATTTTATAATAATAAATTATTATGTACATTGATTTGTAGAATTTTAAATATTCTATTAGTATTACACCGCAGATAATTTGTAGACTCTATCAGTGGCGTATTTAAAGGAGAAAGGGGCTATTGCCCCCCTCTCCCCCTAAGGATGATTTGGATCGTATCCTTGAAGCCTTCCGTGATAAAAATAATGTTACCATGAGGTTTTACAATTACAATAGGTTTAATAATAATTTTTATATTCAATTTTTGTCAGTATCATCTCTTTACAACTGACGCGCATGAATGGATCGACGAGATTCCGAAGATTATCGCGTCTGTTCCCTATGTAAACATTTTTTAAATACGCCACCGACTCTATTTCAGTATATTTCAAATATTAATTCTAAATAAGTAAATTACCTACAGTTCTACAGATAATCGAAAAAATCGTGGTCTTATAGCTTATTATTTTTGATTACTTCTTTTAAAAATGTACTACACAATAAGTAAAAATTTCATTACATGTAATTACACTTACATAGTAATTTTGATGAAAGTATTCATTATTTTTAGAAAAATTATAAATTGTAAATAGGATTATTTTCAAAAAGTAGGTACTATTCCATGATCACAAAAATTGTGATATTTAAGATTAGGTAAGGATTAAATCTAAAATTCAATCAATATGATATTGTTTACATTCAATTAACTTAAAGTAGGGCTGCTTAAAAAAACAGAAGGTTTAGATAACTTTTAATCACTATAATAAAAGGTGTGACCCAAAAGAAGTTCTAAAATTTTAATCGTAATTAGAATAGCAGGGCAACAACTTATCTGCACCTCTTAGTACGTTATATCAACTTGTTAAGAATTGCAAAATATTTGATATGTAAACACTAAACATTAATAATAATTATTTATATACAATATTATAGTTTTTATCTTACTTTATTTAAAACAACGATATAAGAATAATTATCTCTGGTGTGATTATTAGAATCGAATTTGTAGGTTCAATACTCTTCAAATTTTTCAAAAAATTTTACATCGCGGTACCGTATAACGTAATCGTGATCAAATCCTACTTCTTACGATTCCATGAAAAAACAGAACATGACAGAACAGAACATGAAAGAACAGAACATGACAGAACAGAAAATGAAAAAACAGAACAATGAAAAAACAGAACAATGAAAAAACAGAACCATGAAAAAACAGAACATTGACAAAAGAGAACTCTGAAAAAACAGAACACTGAAATAAAAGAACATTGACAAAACAGAACTTTGAAAAATGAGAACAATAAATTTATATAAATTTTAAATTTTATTTTAATTCAAATAAAAATAAAACAAAAAATAAAAAACAACTGTAAATCATTGCAAGTTTGCCATACGCCGCAAGAATCTCAACTTATCATCATAACTTTCGTATTCCTGAACCACGGCTGCCACTTGTATGCCAAGATTCTCATACTTCTTCTTTCTTACTTCTAGGCGGCCAGTTTGTGCATTGGCTAACAACAAACGTTGGCAAGCAATGTCACGCTGCAATCCATCCAAAAAATTCCATAAACTGGGATGGCTGCAGTGAAATATGGAATTTAAAGAATTGTGAAAACCTTCACAACAATTTGTTGTTTTGGGGCTATTGCCTGCAACACCAGCTATGTATGTGGAAAAAAAATACGTCAACACATCGTTGTAGCGATCATCGTTGGGAAATGTCGCAGCTAGATTGTCAAATACGGGCCGCACTTCTTCTGCTGGAATAAACGACAAAGCAGCCAGAGATTTCAGTTTTAACTTTACATCAATGTCAGACTCAAATTCTATTTTCAAGCCTGCACTGTTAATTCTTCGTAATAAACTTTGGTTTAAGTGGAAGTAGCAACCTTTGATTTCTGCTTCCGGGAAAGCAATCCGAGCAGCACAAATACATGCTTTCTCAAAATCAATCAAAATTTTCTGCGGTGCAAATAGAACATTTTTCAAAGTTCTGTTTTGTCAATGTTCTCTTTTATCAATGTTCTTTTATTTCAGTGTTCTGTTTTTTCAGAGTTCTCTTTTGTCAATGTTCTGTTTTTTCATGGTTCTGTTTTTTCATTGTTCTGTTTTTTCATTGTTCTGTTTTGTCATTTTCTGTTCTGTCATGTTCTGTTCTTTCATGTTCTGTTCTTTCATGTTCTGTTCTGTCCGGTCACCTATTATTCCACATTGTAGCTGAAATTTTATCCGATTCTGTAAGAAAGATTTTTTTGGAAAATATTATGCAATCGATTTGAAATTGAAGTTTTGGTATCGAATAATTGGTGACAAAATAGATTATGAAAATGTTAATACAAAAACGATGTTAACAAAATATAAAAAGATAACAAATTCAAATTATCATTGAAAAATCGTTTTCTACATATCTTTTTATCAGCAAATATGAATAATTAATTATTATTAATGACTGTTTTATCTTGTCGGATTTTGAAATTGTATCTACTGACGTATAACACACGTACGATTGCAAACGGGATGTAACGATTAATTATCTCAATTTTTAAAAATTTCTTTATATATGAAGTTTAATTTTATTTGCAAGTATTGATTAAGTCTAAATTGTTGAATCGGTCCTTCTATCTTGATCGGTATATGTGCATAAGTGGCGATTTGAAAAAACGTGTACGTGAGAATGAACATTCCGTATAAACAAACATTAAGGTGCCAGAACAGTTAGAAGTTGAGAACTATTTTACGTTTTTCAAATAAGATAATAAAATTTGGTGATGTATAAAATTGATAGTAGCAGATATAGTGTATCATCAAAGCGAAAAGTTATGTCAGAAGTGCAAAGTGTTTTTTCCAAAATGCTGGAGAGTCCATATTTAATGCGCTTGAGAGGTTTAGGTACGCCGTTAAAATAAATATTACCTTCGACTATATCGAATTTCTTCATTTAACGGGTTTTGTTTAAAATAATGCGATTTTTACGTTTTTTTCATTAAGGTTGATTTTACGATTATACGGTAATGGTTATCGTCTTTTACAGATTGGTGCCGCTTTCCGAGGACAAAATGTGCGTGCTCAGAAACTACAACCAACTATGAGCGTCTCGACGACCATATTCTTGAATTTCACGTTCTTCTTCCGGAAGATAAGGATGCTACCAACGAAAAAGAGGTATTTATGAATTGCTTAGCAAATAAACTACGTGTTAACGATAATGTTGTTGATACTGTTTGTAGTTATTACAGGACACGAGTTTTATTTTCACGTTCCACCTTCGTATTTTTTTCTTTGCAACTTTCTAAACTATTTTTTACTAAAACTTTACATACTTAAATACTTACTTTCTTGCAGGAGGAATTACAATTTTATAACGACGATGGAAGCTTTCAGAGCGTCGTTGTAGAAAGAAATTTATGTACGAGCGACTTATGTCAACTCCTCGCTCTTAAAAATCGAGTGGCAAAAAGTGTTAACTGGAGTCTTGTAGAACATTGGGTGGATTTAGGGCTCGGTAAGTTTTTACTCGCTATTATTTTCAATTATATTTGGTAAACTCGACCGATAGTCTGGAAGTAACTTGCAATTACGAAATTCTTTTATCGTAACATATAAGGTCAAGTACCGAACGAAAGCCCATTCATTAACTACAATGGGTCCCCATTAATAAAAAATATCAAACTTGTCAAATTTAATAAAAAAGGAAAATTTAATTTGGTTTCATCAAAGAAACGTTTTGTAATTTTACAAAATTATACTCGGTATCAAAAGTGAAATCAAATTAACGATTTATTTTACAGCATCCAGTTTTTTGTGGATTATTAAATTAATAGCATTTGGTCAATACTGAATTTGTAACATTTTAATGGCGTCAAAATCGGCAGCAAATCTTTCTAAATGTAATTCGAATCTCGACAACTATAGCGATTAGTTAATTGCCTCGAGGCATCTTGTTCACCCTTGTCCAATTTCTTTGGATTTTGTTTCCAAGTTGTAGTAAAATTAGTTGGGCTTAGAAAATTATTTACCAAAAGCTAATACTGGCAGAAATTTCTTAATTATGTGTGACTTCTTTAATTTCTGTTTGAGTTTCAAGTTGTCTTTTGAAGGGTCGTCTTCCACCAAACCCAGAATTGAAAGGTTTCCTTAATAAAAAAAATAGTGAGTCATATAACTTATTCGTCTGATAGGCGCTCCTTTATTGAAATACTAAATTCAGTATTTAGAGCGAGAAGTTGCGATTAATTCATGATGTTGATAACTCATCAGGACTAATGACGAATTATAAGTTTGTAAAACAAACAATTAAAAAGTTCTATAATTCTGTTTTACAAATAATTCATTCAACATTTTCGGAGTTTTTAAGGAAATAAATAACTAAATTAGTATTCAGTGTAATTAAACTTACGTCACACTTTATTTGCACGGTAACGTAAATACCCATTATTTCTACAGGTCTTTTTCCAGCCTGACTGGAAATTTTTATTCTAAATAATTTACAGTTGTTTTTACCAAGAAGTAATTCTTCAGAACAAGTCAGTTTTAGTAGTAATAACGTGATTTCCGCTCACGCTCTTTTTTTGAATGCTCGAGCGAAAGAGTTAAGTATCCTTGAATCGCAGAGTAGAAGAGAGCACCAGAATGAATCCAATGGTATGTCATGCAGTCTAAACGCTTCACGATACTGAGAATTTAGCGGATGTTGCATGCTTATTATTTCAAGTTTACTGCATTCGTCCTAGGCTATAACACATACTTTAATGTGAATTTTCCAACTTTGTTGCAGTAGAGACATTCCACATAATATATCAAATCAGTAACGGTAAGATAGTAAAAATGAGAAATTTAGTGGTGATGGAGACTCATTTTTTGCATTTTATTTTACAACATAAATCTTTGTACATCAGATTTCCATTTGTGACATTTTCTAGGATTTTCTCAGATTTTCCTTCATTTGTATATCGGATTATTCCGACGAATCCTGGAAATTGTACGCAAATATTATCTAGGTTGGAGGGATTTTCTCGAAATCAATATTTTAATACATAAATAATTAATAAATTATTATTATTTAAGCAAAGTCTTGATTGCCATATCGCAGGTGTGGGTTTGATTCCTGACCAAGCACTAAAGGCAGATCCAGCTAAAATCCATGGGGGGGGAGGTAATTAAATATATTATAATTTTTTTCATTGTGGGGTAATTAAATATATTATAAAAAAAATTAAGAGAATTCCCTTATTTTAATTTAATTTTATTCACCGTTTATTTTTTTGAAGATCTATAGTGGGGGGAGAGGGGAGGGGGTTAACTACTTCATTAACTTTTTTACCGCACTAGGAAACGTAGTACTTTTTCGCACACTTTTGAATATCATAAAGTTAAACTTTTTCAAACATAATTTGAAAAAATTAATTCCATCTGTTTTCTCTAACCTCAACAAATTATCCATATTGCTCGCGCAAGTCTACTCTCTCCTCATACGGGGTGATTCCAAATTGATGTTACAAAATCTTAGGAAATTCAAAAAAATCCACTGAAATCGGAAATCAGAATGAAAACTGGGGAACTCGTTCTAAAATCTTGTAAAAAGAAATCTAGTTCGAAATAATTGAAGAAAAAATCTATGCGGAAACTTGTGGGAGTCCCAGGAGAAGGGAATCATTTAGTTTGTTAAAAACGAGTTAAAAATGATAACAGATAGTTAGGTTAGGTTATGTTTTCTTACAACATTTTCAAAAATTGTCAATCTGATTGTGGTGTTTTGGAAATACCATAATGTCGGAATGTCCTTTGTCGCAAATGTTCTAGATGTAAAATTTTGATCCTCTCTGACTCCGTGAATAATTTTTTTTTTACGATATGTTATTTTGTAGATTTAAATGATTTTTTATTTATTTTCTTTATTATGATCACATTTTGATATACTTAGAGCGATTTTCAAAGGAATTCACCTTTTCCCAAGACTAAAAATAAATAAAGAAATTAAAAATTATATCTTACATCCGCATAGTAAACGGTGCACAATGTTTGTACAATCAAGTCAACATCAACTTGTGCATCGTCACTACAGATTTCCTTTGATGTTCTATAGTTACCAGTGCACTGGTACAAATATTGACTTATTTTCGGCAATGTCACTTACTACCTACGGAAATACTGTTTTTAAAAAAAATATTTCAGGTTTTGTTTACTTACAAAATTGAGTTTATTTTATTTTAAAATAAATTTTGCATTTTCAATCTTATCAATATTCATCTCGAACTTATATTCGTAAAACATAGATGATAGTATTCGTGTTTATTTAAATTGGATTGATTTTCTAAACAGCATGCAGACAATCTTGGAACACCTAAATTTTATAGGTAGACCTAATCATCACTCATTAGTCATTACATTACTTGTTTTTCACCTTGACTCAAACATGATCGAGTGAAGTCTACGGATTAATATTTTTGTTTACTGTTCTAAAAATATATTGTTGCGTGTTGTTGTGCATATGCCACAGATTACTGATGCAAAACGGATAAAAATCAAATTTTATTTTAGCTGACTACCAGCGTCATCTTTCGCTTTTCAGTATGTAGTTGTTTACCGAAAACGTGAAAAGCTCATGAAAATTGTCGTAAATGAAATTTTATGCTTCGTTATTAATTTATAAGTTTCCGCTGATCCGGAAACGTAAAATTTTTCGTATCTTAAGTTACGATATTAGGTGAACCATGAATGGAAGTCTAAAAAGAACGAATTGATACTTTCCTTTTCAGTTCCTACCTAGTAGTTTTAATAATGGTCGTTGTTATGAAAAGGTAATTCGCTATATCAATGAAACATATCGCCATACTACTTCCTCTCATCCGTAATTTTGGGACATGGAAGAAGTATGGAATTAAATATTTAATTTTATTTGCAAACATGAAAATATTTCACCTTAAGTTATGTTCCTTTATCTTTTCCTTTACGTTTTTCATTTATTTTTCAATTTACTATACCAGCTTACACACGACATGTATCTTAATAATTTTAATAAATTTTTTTTCTCTGGCGCCCCGACGCGTTTTTTCGTTATAATTTAAAAAAATTTGTCTGATATTAATACTTTTAATCCCATTCGATTATTACTTATTAGGCTTTCATTTTGGAAATGGAACGGTGTATAAATAAAATTAAAATTTTTTAATTAAACCTCACAAGTTATAATTTTTATCTACTTACCCTTAGAAGTCAAAATGATTCAGAAGTGGCATTTTATACTAAAAATATATTTGTTTAATGAATGGAAACTATTCGATTAGAATTTAAATGGGGTAGTTACGTGCTACCCAACACGTACCTGCCTAGTTTGATATATAGGTAGGGTAATCAGTTTATTTTTCCTCAAGTTTTGTAATAATATTTGGTATCGTTTTTAATTTTGAAATAAATTATAACCAATTTTAATTCAGCAAAAATTGAACGCGATGGAAAAAATAATAATATATTTAAATGGCTTGGGGAATGAAGAAAGAAATTTTTAAAAACACGTTTTGTTTAATTTGAAAAGTTAATTTAGTTTCTCGAGTTCAAATTTTGTAAACTTGAAATTGCGTTTTCGAGTTGACGTTAATAAAGTAGCCGCTATTTTTGGTTATATAACTTGGAATCAAAATGCGAATTTGTGTGTATAAAAGGAGCGGAAATGAAATTTAATGATATTAAAGGTATTTATGCCGTTGGAACTACCATTAATTCCTCATAATTGAGTGTTAATGTTCCTAAACTTTTTTAAGTATTTCATTATGAAAAAATTTTGAAAAGTAATTCGAGGAGCTTTACGTTAGGTAAGAGTTTAAAATTGCTCATACATTTATCAAACTTTTGCAATCTCGAATTAAATTTACAAACTTTGCTCTCTGAAGCTCAATATTACACGGCATGTTCTTAAAGTAGCGCACAGTGAAATTGGTACATTTTATTCTTCTTGCACTTATTGGATTGTAATCGTCGAAAGTTTTCAGATTACAGATCACAGTTGAAATTTATCTCTAAGTTTTCTTCAGGTCATGTAATATTTAGAGATTAACTTCATAATTTGTTATTATTTCCACAAATTGGCTTTTAATCCTTCTTCAGAGCATCATAAGTTCAAAAAATAAAAAATTGTTTTGCAAAATATTTTCCAAAAACTTTTAAATGAAATTGTTAATCATTCGGGTTTCAAGTCTATCATTGTTTTTCTTTTTTTAATTGAATAATCAATAGATAACGAAAAGTTTATTGTTAAAAATTATATAAACAAGGTCTTCTTCTTATCGTTATTTATGGCGTTGTTAAATAATTTTGCAAAATTATTTTTTAATTGTAGGTATTCGATTACTTTTCCATATCAAAGCTTTTCTTCAAAATTAATAGACCTACTCCGTTTCAACAGATTTTTTTAATTTGAGTTAAATGTTGCGTTGACACGAAATTGTTGTTCACAGGTTGTAAACTCATGCAATTTTTCTGAGCGATCTTCAATTATATATCATCCTAACGAAGTTTTAATGTAGACTAACCTGTTTTGTTCCACTTTTTTACTTTCAATGCGTAAGTACTTCATTACTTCTGCGAAACCACTAAGTACAAATAATTTTTAATTTCAAAATTTCTTCTGGATTTTTGCAATCAGTAGAGATTTGCCTTCTTATCTTGAACATTAGGATGTGAATATTTTAATTTGGCAGTGAACCCAAAAATTGATAATGCTCACCGGATTTTTCTGCATTTTCATTTGTGTTTATAAATTTAGATATTTTAAGCGATTATTTTTTAACATCTACATACAAATTTACATTTAAAACTTTTTGTTTGACCCAATACGACCGATAAATATTTTTAATTTTTAAAATTTTCTGGCGAGTTACACTCAATGATCATATTTTTTCTATGGTAATTTGTATGATAAAATTATCAGCAGTTTTATAGTGAACCAAGAATCAATGAATGATAAAAATTAAATAAAGTTGTATGAGTGATAGTAATTTGAAATGGGAACATTGTCTTTGTTAAGATAAAAACACTCAGATATTGCTTAATGCAGTATAGTGAATGGTATTATATCAATCAGATATAACAATTTACAATACAATACTGGCAGGTTAGGCGACCCCTTGACATTTTGGCGGTTATTAGGTGGTGCTGTTTGTTGTTTGGTGATTTAAACAACAAAAGATATTGAATTTTCAATTAGTTGATCGTGTTTATTTTTATTAATTCTGTCACGCAATTTTAAACATTTTTTACCCCCCCCCCCATAGTCACACTTTGTATATAGAATAACCTGGAACAACTTTCAAAAACAATTGAACCGCGGAACGTTTTCAACTATTTCTAAAATCTATTTGCTTTTTGTGCAGTTAACACGGATTTTGTAAGAAAAAATTAATAAATAATAATGAAGAAAATCAATTTCTAAGGTCCAGTTTTTCAATCGCGAGTTAACCCAAATTCAATGGTTAACCTACAGTTATGACTATTTTGATTGGTCGGGAGTCGAAGTTAACTATTGATTTTGGGTTAACTCACGATTGAAAAACTGGGCCTAAGAAAATCGTTTTTTGAATCACAATTTTGATGCTTCAAAAAAGTCTTTTCTCATTTAATTTTCTTTACTCTAATTTTCATCTACTCCTAAGCGTAAGCCTCTCAAGTTTTTCTCTATTCTTCCCTATTTTATGACTCTTTTCGTTTCTTACTTCTCACTAAATTATATAAATTCGTTTTAAAAACTGAATTAAGACACTGGATGAGATTTTTTACTTTATTCTCAATTTACGCGCTAGTTGATTTTGAAAAGCGTTATTTTCACTGCAATATGTTAACTGGCCATGTAACAATAAAATTAACACTTCAAATTTGTTCATAGCAATAAATTATAGAGTATTCTTTTTGAAAATCTCGAAGAATGGCGATGAATTAATAAAATTAACAGCCATCATAAATAATTTTAAAATTTTATGAATAAATAAATTACTTTTAAAAATACGACTGCATTCGCTGAGTTTTAAAAGTTATTCATATTTCCAAAAATATTATGTGGCGAAGTTCGTAACTTATGTATTTGTTATAATTAAAATTTTACACAGTAATGCAAACTGCTGCCCGTGAAGGGATTAACGAGTTTGAATTGTACTACTGTTATTTTAAGAAAAAGAAAGAATTTAAGTGAGTAATGGAATGAATTTGGGAGAACACAATACGAATTGCATTTAGAAAGAGGAATTTGAAAACATAATGTGTGTGTGTGTTGAGTGATGACGAAAGTTAAATAAAGTGAAGGTAAATTAAATTAATCTGGGTTATCTCGACCTAAAACAGAAATTGCATTAGCAATAAAAACAAATGTTATCTCTCTAAAAGAAGAATAAACAGATTAATTGCCAATTTATACCGGGTCCTTCTTCCTTTGACTCGATTTTGGAATATGGTTACGTCCTGTAAGTCGAGTCTGCTGAGGAAACCCTTCGTGGACATTTCAAACCATTTAGTAAGTTTAGTTTTATAGGTATCATTGAGTCATATTTGTCAATAACCTGTTGAATACCTTAGAGCGCTAGACGGCTAGACTAATCAGGTATGATTTTTTGTCTGATATTTGGATTTTATTAATATTTGGAAATCTACGAAATAAGCTAGTTTTTAATTAAAATCACTTTAGTTTCTAAATATTTCGTATAAAACAATTTACAAGTAATAAATTTCAGATTTTTGCGACGGTTATCTCTCGCTAAAACTAATAAAACCCCTCAATAACGTAGATAATCCTTTAAAACCCCAACAATTCTAATGCGAAATTTTATAGCGAACGCTGCAGTTAACACTAACAATTTTGCTAATTTGCGAGCATATCCAGCTTATAAATATTCGGTTTTCCTACCAGTTGCTTTTAAATTCATGTATATATGTTCCGAAATCGAAAGATAAACAAATTGATATTGGATGTGTTTTGGCAAACTTTCGCTCACATTTGAAAGGCGATATTTTAACTTCGGAAAGTTGAAATGTTTCGAAGTTTTCCTGATAAAATTCATGGCAATAAATTTGCCCACGGTTTTCCTTGCTATTTGTAGCTCCAAATCCTAATTTTTGCTATTTAATTTATTATATTCACATACTTCTTGTAAAAATTAATTATTTTCCTCAGTACGGGAGAGTTGTTGAAACTGAATATAGTAACGAACCGGTTACTAACCTAACTTTTAAAAAAATATTAGTTTGTGGTTCTTAATAGCGAAACCCGATAGTATATCTAACACCACACATTTTAAAATCATTAAAATTTGCATTAAACTTGGCAAGCAGCTTTTATTTTTTGTAATCCTCCTTGCAAATATTGTTGGCAGACCTGTATATGTTGTACATTTTAAGTTAATTGATGCTCTGTGCGTTTGTAGGATGTACTAAATCATTGACGATTTTATTACCAAGCTTTTACAACCCAATGTCTTTGTGGTTTTATTATCACTCATAATGCAAGAGCATAAAATCTTTCTGAGAAAAGTTGCATTGGGATTTGCTATAAAAAATTAAAGCTTTTAGTGTCTTCTACAGGAATTTATGATACTCTCGATGCTTTTTATTTTTATTTGAGTAAGTTAGTACTACAAGAAATTTATATTTAAAATGAATTTTAAATTAATTGAGGTCAAAAGTTTCAGAAGACATTCGAATGTAACTTGCAAAATTTGAGTTCTTTCTTTGTTTTTTTACCAAATGATACTACCGAAGTTAAATCGGGAAATAGTTCATTTTAGTGCTATTTAGTCAGCTATCTTAGCGTTAAGTAATGAAGCATTTTTTACCTCCGGCACGTAATATACTATTCTTAATTTTTTTAAAAGTGTAAATTTTATTTTGATGCTTCGAGAACCTGCTTACATACAATGAAACTGAAACATAAGAAGAGCGAATATTTATGCAAGGGAAAAGTATTTAATAAAATTTAATACGACTTCCTAAAGCGCTAAAAAGCATTCAAACACGAAATGCTTAATACCTTTTTTGGAAGTCGTATAAAAATGTAATTTAATGTATTTTGTACGTACAATGTAACAATTTTCTTTAAATTTTAAATATTGTAGGATTCATATTTAAACTTAGTTTAATACTTGGGTTACTTTTACAAAAAGCTTATTAATTTAATTCGCAAAACTCCACATCGCCATATTTTTGTTTGTATTATTTCCACTCCCGATATTTTCATCAGGAAATTATCGATTTTTCTATTACTTCCATTTGATTGTTTTTCATTTTTTAGTTTGTTTTGCGAAATCCCTGAAATGCTAAAGCAATCAATTTATTAGGAAGAATTTGTTGTAAAACGCATTTAAAATGGAATTAAGTGTACAAACATGCATTATTATTTTTTTTAATTATAATATAAGGGCATATAAATTTAATTTATAAATATAAAATCACCGAGGGGACTGACATCATAAAAATTATAAATTGCTGTTATTTTCAAAAGGGGGAATCCACAGTTGTTTAAATGAAAATACAACAGCTTGCTATAGCGGTCAGTCTTCTGAAGTTTAAATTCCAAAAATTGACCGATTCCAGACCTAAAATAAAACCATTAAAACAATTTCCAAATTTTTTGGTTTGAGGTAATTGGAATATTTTTAGTTTGTGTTTGGAAATTGACATAATTATAACACTCATAGACGATAATATTGATAATTCCTTATCATATAGATTGGAGTTATGTCAGCAACAAGTCGATCAAGGGCGATCACACCTGAGATTACGTTATGATAATAATTCTTTTCTTTTACTTTTATCCTTCACCTTTTTCCATTTTATAATACACGTAGAATCAAATTTTTATCTAGAAATTGTCAATGATGCCAATTCTTTGTTTTCGAACAATTTCTCTGTAGCTCCGCCAGCTATGTATATGCGTGAAGTTACTATTGAAGAGAAAGAACAATTTGCAAGTTATTTAAGTTTAACTTATGTATTCGAGAAGGATTCTCTAGGCGAATTACCTTGGTGGTATCAGGGGCGGCTCCAGAAATTTTTCACCGTGGGGCGCAAAGCCAGATTTTAAAATGATACCTATTAATCGAAATCAACTAAATAAATGGTTGTGAATATTATAAAAAAAGCTTTTTCTCGGGGATTTGGAAGGGGCGTGCGCCCTCTTCGCTCTCCTCCCTGGATCTGCACAATCGAAATGAACCTTTTTATGTTCTATCATAATGTTTATTCCACATTTCATGGTAGCCTTGTTATGTAGATATGTATGTTTTGCTAAACCGCAATAATTTACGTGATTATGTATGTACATCCAATATCCAATGTAAACATTTGGAATTACATGGCGCACACACAGAAGCTCCATGTAGTATCCATCGCTCAGTTTGGATTCTGCAAAATTAAAAATATTTAAAATCAGTGCACACATTTGATTGAAGTCTACCAGTTTCAAATACATTTTTACTTCGTAAATTATTAAATGAGTCTGTGATGTATTTAATTGGTTACTCTTGACGGTTAATTGTTGCTTAATACGAAGATCTAGTATATACATAATTATTTTTAAAATTGAAACATCTTTTTGCTAACGAATAATGATAAAAATATTTTATTTCAAAACTTGTTTAATTATTATTCTTGTGAGAGATATAAACTTGATGTTCTTGATTCCTTCAGAAGTGAACATCTTAACTGCACACATTGACGTCAGAGGTAAGTGCGAGTGGGCGGCCGCCCTATTCAATTTTAGTTTGCTAAAAGCATATAGTGATAACTATCATGAAATATATAAAATTAAAAGGTAAAAAATATCATACATGATATCTGATTCGAACAACAATGTAAATAAATTATTTAATTTTAAAATTCATTATATTCTCAAATTATCATAAATATAATATAAATCTATTCTAGTGGATTGGATTATATTTACTTTTTATCTATAATAGTTCCGGTGTTCAAAAAATACTGCCTATGTTGGCTGTTATTCCTCGCTTCGCTCACGCGGGCCCAATTTCTTTTTACATACTGATAATAAATTATTACTTGAATACATAACACCTTTTAAAATTCAGCTCATAAAGCCGAACGTTGGTATAAATCCGGGGGGTTTGGGGGGTGTGGAACACCCTCCAGTGCACTCTTTGCCCTTTAACCACGCGTCAAAACTCTCGGGTGACCTTCGAGAAATTTAGGTAAATGCATACATATAAATTTGGGAACGTAGAGAAAAATTTGAAAATTAATTCTTGAAGTGTGCCAAAGGCCGGACAACCACCTCAATCGCTGACTAAAAGATTACCTTTTAGAATAAAAAGTAGTGTTTTTATGCCCATTAATGTTTTAATCTTTTTATGCATTAAATGAGTTTTAATGAGTGTTTTAATTCAACTTTTAATAACTTAAACTTTGTAACACATTAATGAGTTCGATTGCATTTGTTTTATACATTGTTTATGTTGATTTTTTATTAAACAGTTGAATTAAGAATTACCTAACTGTTTATAATTCAGCTATTGTTAAATTTTATTGCCGTTGTTCCAATAATAGTCCTTTGATATTTCAATGTTACTTATAAATTGCACTTTTGTCAATACCTAAATGTCATGATCTAACAATTTAATTCTGTGAATCATCAATTTACGGGTTTTTATGGAAAGTTTTCTGCGAAATGATTAACAAATTAATTAATAAATTAGTTACTCTATTGACTGTTCTACAGGGTGATCAAATGCTATTATAGAATAGGAAATACCGGCAAAATCTCAGGTATTGGATGGGTATTTAATAAATTATTTGATTTAATTATGATAACAAAGTATCACTTTATTACGACTTTTTACGTTAGACAACATTGCGCAATATATTTCATTACTCAACTAGTTACGTAATGAAGTTAAATTTCGCAATAAGTTACGTAAAGAAAATTTCAACTAGAAATTATTCAACAAAATATTAGATTAACTAATAGTTGAATAAATACCTAGTTAATTCCTATTGCAATTATTCGGTTTTCTACTTTTCTATCGATTGAAATGAGAAATAAAAATGTATTAATATAATTAGCTGCCAAAGAAAGTATTGAAATGTACATAATTTATGTGCACTCAAAATTTCACAATATATTTCTTTCGAGGATGATTTTGATTAGGAAACAACTGACTGATACAGTATTGTTTTTAAGACAAATGCACTAGGGCGGTAAAAGCAATAATTGTGTTTTTTTATTTTGATACTAGTGTTTGATACTAATACATGTGTATTGTTACAGAAAGATTACTCGAAGACCACGAATATGTCTTATCGGCCCATAGAGATATGCAAACTTATTCAAGACACGCCGATGTTAGATTCATATTTAGAAAAGATTATAGGAAATACGAATTTTTCCATAGCCCTCAAGTAAGTATAGAAAATTATCAATTATAGAAAGACATCACAAATTTCTTATAAATCTTGTTATAGTAATAATAAATTATGATTTCCTGAAAATTTAATAACGAATTTCAAATTCGTATTTTGCGCATTTGTTGTGACATAGCCACCATCTACTGGAACCGAGCTCATTTAATTCCAAGTTAGGAATCGGTACGTTGTTTCGTGTGTTTACTACAGGTGGCGCTACGTTTCCTGTTTTACAATTTTCTCGTTCGGCTTTTAAAATTATCGCACGAAAATTAATGACCAAGTAACCGGAAGATTAATTATTTTCTGCGAATTGGTTAATTAAGCGTCATATCGTATAATTGCAAAGATATAATTTATTAACAAGTTAATATTAACAAGCGGCAAATTTTTTTAACGTTAACAATAAATTATTACTGATAATGTATTGATACCATTGTCGGATGAGATTAAGCAAAATTTTTTTATTACATTGTAAAACAGCAATCAATAAGTTAACGCTATAAAATTTTAATATAGATCGAAAATTTCAGTCGGTTTAGTATCATTTCCTCTTTGAAGAGTTAAATTTTTCATTTGTAAGGATTTTGATGTATTAAAAACGGAAAACATAAATTCTATATCTTTCAGCTCGAGTTTTAAGGTTTTAACAATAAAATATTTATAATCTCGCAAAAAATTGTTCTGTATACAACAACAATTCCGTTGGATATTATGATAAATGGTATATATTTTCCCACAGGATGCAATAGTTTTTTATTCCTTAAAAATTGAAGTTAATTTGTGTAGAATTTTTATTAATAAATCAGATCAAGTTTTCGAATTCATTTAAATTTTCAAATTGTTACTAAAAGGATCTGGAAGGAAGGAGCAGCAATTTATACTTATTATTTCAATGTCTTTGGTTCGTTGACCAATTAATATTGTTTTGGTTTTGTTTTTCATATTATATTATTTATAGGTACAAAATTAAAATGTTTAACAATCATTTGCTAAACTGAATAAATTTTTTTAACTTAATATCGGCTGTAGACAAAATATCCTGTTGCTTCAATCAGGAAAACTAAAAAAATTGCTATTTAATTTTTATAAGTAGTAATTGGATCTTATCAGTTTTCTTAATTGAGCGTTACGAAAAACTTACACATTATTGTAACATTTAAATATATTAAGAGTGCGGAGAATTTTTTGATATGTTTTTTGGACAGGAGAATTGAAGAGAAAAACTTATATGTCGGATTATTAATAAGGATAATGAAAAATATAGGAAAAAGGCAATCAATCATAACAAGGGGTCTACTACTTAACAAAATTAATTCAATAAACACTTTGTAAATGTTCGATCCAGGATCCAGGTCAAATAATAGAAAAATTAAAATGACGATCCTTTGAATTCGACTGCGGTGTCTTTTCAATTGAAGGAAATAAAATACTGCATAAAAATATCTAAGCCAAGGATATTTATGGAATATCTGTAATGAATGGTCAAGCCTTGTTGCCTTAATACTGAACAGATTTATAAATGAGCGGTGTTTTCAGTCGAGCTACAATTAATTATCGGTTATCTTTAATAAAACCAATGGCTTCTCCACTACAGCATAACTTGGTTATCTAAACAATTAATCCACCACAAGTCAGCTCATGACATACATAGTACCTAATAGGATCAGAATCTGTTATTAATTATTCAAACTTTTTGATACTCAGGATTACAAGATGTTGCTCAGGAAACTGGAATGATTTGAAGTCGATAAATCTGCACTTTTACTTCAGTTTTGTTTTTAAAATAAAACTCTTGATTTCTATTGGTTAGTTTAAAAGCATTTAAGTTTTAAAGGTGGTGTAGAGTTCTGGAACTTGCAGGTTTTGCATAAAAAAATTTATGTTTAGGTGTAAATCGATAAGCCGATTATTTCTAATTTAACGTTGAAACTTCGGCATTTTAAGTGTTTGCTTTTCAAGACGGGCGGCTCGTAGTATTGTGCCGCCGATTCTGGCACTGCCCGTAAGAATCTAATTTCAGTTTTCAAAAATAATAACAGTTAAAATGGTACAGCAATGGTATTTATATTTTTTTTGTTTGAATTAAATATTTTGTGCGAATTATATAAAAATAAATTTGTACCAAGCACAAAAATCATTTTGTATGATAATCAAGCAATGAATAACCTACTTGTTTTTGAATAAAATAATTTTTATTGCCTTTTTGTTAACCTTGAAGAATTTATGCATTCAAAACTTCAGTTAGAAAATAGTTATACACATAATAATTATAATTAAGAGGGTAATTAAGTAATTAAAATTAAAATTTATTGCGAAAAACTTCATAAATGTGATAGTAGGTATATTAAAAATTGAGGGTATGAGACAACTCGGCGACCGGTCCACTCGGCGACCAAACAATAAACGTGTTGAATTTTATAAATTACTAATAGCTGGATACCCGGCTTCGCACGGGGTCTCTTTAAAAATAAAATACTTTGTATTAGTCTGCGTACTCGAACGTTTTCCAGTCTTGCTTCACGTTACTCGTTTGTTTCATACGAACGGACTTCAGCAGTGCGTACTCGAACGCTTTCTAGTCTTGCTTCCCGTTTCTCGTTTGTTTCATATGAACGGACTTCAGCAACGCGTACTCGAATGTTTTCCATTCCTGATTCCCGTTACTCGTTCGTTTCATACTAAAGCTTATTAACCCTTTTAACCTTTTTATTTGAATTCATGATTATCATCAATTGGTAATCAGCTATGCTTATCAGGATTATGGGAATCTCGTTAATCCATGTATGCGCGTCATAATTTCGTTAGATCTCGCTCTCCTCTCAACCTTGTTAACATTTTGTTGCACTAAAACCTTTCCAAAGTCCAACTGAGTAAGTTTGCTGAAATGCAGAGAATACAATTTAACATGGATTAAGCCGGTTATCAATAACAAATTGTGTTATCAATCTACAATATAAATGGTTATCCGAGTTCCACCTTGTTATTTTTATCCTACTGTTTTGGACTATAACCGGATTTTTTGTAGAATGAAAAATAAAAAGGTTTATTTCTTGCATCGTACTTATTTCTCCTGTCTTTGGGCGAACCAACGTAATTATGTTTTATTTTCGGTGTTAGGGATTTTTCAGGAAGACCAGACAATGACAAAAACAATTGCTGAAGATAACGGAGAATTAACATTTTTAGGAAAATTTATTATTTTCAAAAAAAACAAGTTGGGTTGGCCTGAAAATTTATTTTTGTTTGGATTCTGAAATAACTGAATAAAAAAAAATCTGGCACCACCACTGTGTAGTACCTACTTATATAAAGTAATGATGTAAATAAGCAGTGGAATTATTAATAACAAATTTTGTTCTAAGTTTGATTAAGAAGCTTGTTAAAAATACTGCATTTGATTTTGTAAACCCCCACCCCCTATATAAAGCTTATAGCGAAGATTTTCGCGTTCAAAATTTTAAAGTGATTCCCCGCAGTAGAAAACTTATCGACACTTCTGTCCAACCCCTGACCACGGCTAAGTGGTTTTCAAAGTTTTTTTTTATAATAAAAACCTCATTTTGTTATAAATAATTAAATTTAAAAAAAATTTTCAGCTTACATTTTTTATATTTATTAAAAATAAAACTATCAGAAATTATTTCGTAACCAGGTTTTTCTAATTTTTTACGAAATTTCAAACTTCTGTTAACTTTATTCATTTTCCTAAAAATACAACCTTTTACATCTTCATCCGGCTAAGATCAGCTTGATAAAAGAAAGCAGCAATACATAGAACCAAAAAACAAAATAGAACCGATACCTAGCACGACAGTTTTCAGCCGCATCCTATATCATCGAGACCTAGTTTTTCGAACTAGTTATTCTTGTAAAATAATTGCTTCGACAATAAATTTTGTTTTTGAAGCAGATTACCTAGTTTTATCGCTGTATGTTGATAAAAGTTCGATTTTGATTTATGACTTCCTTTTATTTTTTAATGGATTTATACTTTCAGAATACAAATAACTTATAATTTATATCAATTAATAATGCACTGTTGCTTTTATGTGGATCGATTATTTTAATGATTCAACAAATTATGAAATTTATAAAAAAAAGTTGTAATTGCCGACATAATAGCAACATTAAAAAAAAAATACAATTTTTCCAATAATTAAGCGGCTCTGTAGCTGAAAATTTATGTTTTATAAATTTCTCATCAACTTGAAAATTATGTAAAATCGTTTAACATACCTTCGAGTTCGCAATGAAAAATGAAACGTTGGAAAAGCTTTTTTAGAATTTATTTTAATAAAAGTCTGAATTTGAAAACATTCGTACTCTCGATATAGAAGACTTATAATGTCAATTTTATTAATGCTCCATTAATACGTCTTTGTAATATTTAAGCTGAACGTTGAAATATTTTTTTTATAAAGGTCTTTTTATTAACCTGAGTTCTTTCGTATGCAAATTGTATTACACAAATTTACCATTTAGAAATTCAATTATGTAGTATGAAAAGTAGGTTATGTGTGAGATTTCTACAGCGTCAAAATGATTCGCAAAGAAAATTAATGTTTTTTTGTTAAAAGAAAAAAACTTGAATGCATCAGGACGATACAGTTAATTGCGGTTTCAGTTAACCTTTAAGTTAAACCTAACCTAAAAGTTAAATCTTTTCCATTTAGTTTACAAGTGGTTATTGATTTAAATTTTAAATCAGCGAAAATTGATTGGCAATGACTAAAATAGTTTGGAAAACTCGGTCCAAAAATAAACGTGTCCTTGAATTCAATTCACAACTACTTTTTAGAAGTTGTTGAAAAAAAATGAAATAGTGCCAAAACATACGGTTAACTGACTTCTTGGCATTGGTAATAAATAGCGAAAATATATGCCACTTTAAAATGAGGATATTTTTGAATTTCTAAAAAGCCTGGATTACATAAGAAAATATTAATATCATTGCAACCTACACAATTAAGTTACTTCATTAATCTTTTGTAAATAATTCATTTTAATATATAATTTAATTATACACGTTAGAATCAACTATGAGAAAATATATTCACTCAAGTATTTTGTTATTAATGATGATTTAAAATTACAATAAATCTGATTTTAATTAGTAAATTAGTGAAATAAGTTTGAATATATTATATTTTATGCTAATATCTGTTCTTTGGAGTGAAAAGTTTGTTTGTCTGTTTTATAAGAAGGATTATTTATTATCTTTACTCTGGTAGGAATGATGGATTAATAAAGGGCAAAAGCAATCGGGAAACTTAGTTTTGTAATCGAAGCGTACACACCGTGTACCATATTGAATTTAATAAATTGAAAGATAGTCTGCAAAAACAAAAGCGGAGAGAAAATGCGTAGGTATTAATTAATACATTTTTCTTTGTTACAGCAATTTTTTCCTGCCGACATGATCGATTTGGACAGTTACGAGGAATTTAACGGATTACACGCCAACCATTCGGTGTCGTTGCAGGTGAGCTTTTTTCAATTATACCACTGAGTGTTCCGCGGGGGTCTATCAATGGCCTCTGCTATTTATGTATTGAGATAAAGCACATCGGAAACTGTTTAATGGAACATTATGAAGATCTACCATTTAACTATGTAAACTTATACTTATCGTGTGAATTACGACTATAATAATTTATAGACCATTATTTACAAGGAAGGCGGTCAAGCTCTTCTCGCACTCGGTATTGAACTTCCTAGGTGCGGCTCTCCACATATTTAGTTGTTAATAATAATTGTTGTACGACGGAAGAAGAGAAACTGCATCGAAAACCAACTGTTTGTAAAAAGTGATGCTTCGTTTTACCTTTATCATCAATTATAACTTTTTGAAATACTTCTGACATTTGTTGGAGAAGATTAATGCATTCTTTTAATTTTCAAACTATTGCTATACCTATGTATACCTAGCGTACAAACTTTTTTGTTCTATTAATTGCAAATTTTTATAAACTTTCTAATACGAATTGTGCACTTTAATTCAAACCTTCGTCAGTGTTCTACTTCACAATTTATATTGCTTTTTTATGTTGATCGGTGCACTTTTTTCATTTATTTTTGTCTGCAGCTTTTATGTTATATTTTTGCATCTTTTATTCTAATTTTGTATTTTGTAAGTCAAATTTTTGATAGCTATTTTCTAAACTGCATTGCAAGGAACAATTCCATCGTGTCGATGCCGTAACAAAAATATCTACCTGCTGGTCTGGGGTAACTTTATATATTATCGCGATTTTCCCGGTGAAAATCGGTCAAAGACTTCTAGAATTTCTTCACGACGAAGATCTTTGATCGACGGAAAATAGAACCGAACTGAACGATTGCCGAAATTGCATCTAAATTAATAGTTAAGGCACAGAAGATTTAAAGTTCGGAATGTTGTAATTAAAAATGGCGAATGAAGTTGAATTAACAATTTTTCGACATAAATCAAATATTATGGTAATCACGAAATTAAATTTTAACATTTGATTAATTTTTTGTTTCTGTTTAATTTGTGAGAGAGCATAAAAACGTAATAATTTTAGAGAACTCGTTATTAATAATTATATGTAATAGAAAATCCTTGAATTGTTCAATTTATATAATTGGTGTACTATGCGTTCTCGTTATACACTGATCCTTGAACTTGTATATTATTAAATTACAAAATTGTGCCTTTTTGTGTTACAACTAATGGGCCTGATTGGTCACTTGATGTTTGAGGCTGATAACATGAATTTTTGATACAAGCAATTTCGCGGAAGTTAACGAGTGTGGAGGCAGATTTTGGTAACCATGGGCCGTATTTAAGGTGATTGTGATGCAAAGCGTATAGCATGTAACAATAATTATAGTACGTTCACATTACTTCACAGTTAGCTGTTTCGCAACTAAATTTTGCAAATGTCTCGAATCAAAATGATATCTATTTGCTGGAAATTGTTTTCTAAAAATATCATCTGTTCTTTGCCCACAACCTTCGGGCAAAATTAGGTGCTATTCAGATTTCGTATTCGTGTTTAGTATGCGCATTGTAAGCGAAATAAGCTTTTACATATTATACATATTTAATTTCTACTGAAGTTTTATATCAAGTTCGAACAAATTTTCCAGCAAAAGTGTTGTCAATGAACTTGTCATACCTGCAACTATGTATGGTGCACTTTACAGTAGTATATCATTTCAATTTGTTCGGTACCACCCACATTAAGTGGGTAGCTCATTCGGTATATACATTAAAAGTGAGGTTAGGTTTTAATTGTTTATTTTCAATTTTACTCTTCGTTTCATTTGGAAAACCAATCATTATTCTAACCAGAATCCAGATATAACCAATTCTAGGAAATGATATTGAACGTCACATCATAAATACTGTCACTGACCTATCATTTTTATTTCTAACTTGGCAACGGTTAGCTATATTACTTTGAACATGCAATCGTGTAATTAACTTTACGGCTGCATTGTATTTTAATTTGTTTTTCAATTTTATAAATAAAATATTTAATGTGGCTATGTAAATTTCTCATCACAATGCTTTTAAAGATATTACAAACACATAATGACAAATTGTGTTCCGATGGTCTGGAGTGCACTATAGAATGAAAGCTTTTTTACGATGAAATTGCCAAAACCTACGCAAAAATTATGAATTTATTATAACTTTATGATTTATTGTTGTTTATTAATCAACATACCTGGCGTTTAATTAATTTTATACTACGAGATTTTATTAACTTTTATCCCCTCGGGGTTCTTTCTTGTTTCTAAATTACATGACTCCTATGAGATTTATCCAGAATCAGAGTAATAATGTCGTAGTCTTATAAAATTTTATCGCTTCGAAAATTTCATACAAACTTAATAAATTGAAAGCTAAATTCAATACTGCTTGTGATGAAAACCTGACGATGTCGTTGTACGACGGAAACGTTAGCTAAATTATTCTCCAAGAAAAATTTAGTGGATTTTTTGGTAATTGCATAATAAAGATATAAGGAAGAAGGCATTGAAAAGGAGTTGACCTTGGTAATTTGCTGTTGTCGTGGTTACTCGCATACAAACGTATCGTAAAAGCTTCAGTTGTATTCGAATAACTATGATTTAAATAATAAATTTGAATTTTGACAAAATCTATGTAGTTCTGCCAGCTAACTTCAGGCGAAGGTTGCGATTATGGCGGATCTTATCATTCGGGGACACGCCACTGTTAGTTGATTATGCAATGGATTTAATTGGCTAAAGAAGACACCAAAACAAACGATGCTAATATGAGAAGAACAACATAACCTTGGTATTACAAGTGAAGTTGACACAAATCTGTATTACCCAGTTAACTTAAATTTAAAACTTAAGAAAAAGAGAATTACTAAGTTTCTAAAAGATGACAATGATTATTCAAAAAAAATAGCGATATAGTATACGTGCTGCCACTGGCGGTTGGTCAATATTCAAACTAATTACTCACCAGCAGTACAAAATTTATTTTCTTCCAAACAAGAAAAAACTTAACTTTGTGATGTTCAATTGTCAAACTTCATGTTTTACCTTTTTCTAAAACAATTGATTTACTTTAGTGCCGTTGACGAGCGGCGCTAAAGTATCACTTTAGTGTCGTCCGTTCCAGGCAGTAAAAGAAATGTTTATTGTATTTAATAATAATTATCTCTATTAATATGATAACAATCTGCAGAATTTGAAATCTTTAGGTTGAATATTTCAATTGGGACTCATGACAAGTCCACCTCTGGAGAAACGATTTCAACCAAAACTTCAGATCAACCGTTCGCCGGTTATCATGGAAGAATGCAACAGACAAACATCTGAAAATAGTCCAAATCGTCTTGTAGGAAAAAACAATGTTTTTTGATCACCTGACAAGTCAACGCCAAGACTAAAGTCCAGCTTGAAGCCAGGAACTTAATAATATTTAGACCCAAAAAATTGACGGGTCGCTTCTACCCGGTGTGACTACGAAGGGTTAAGAAAAGCAACTATCTTATTGCTATTATACGTAATATATTTTCGTATTCGAATTTTATAAACAAAAGTGCGAATTTCCAACTTTTCCATGCAGTCTGTATCTTCCTTTGTGAAAGAAAAGTTAGTTACTCGTTTTCCAGACAATTTTTTAGCAGAATGATTTTAAATATTTTCATTCATTTTCAAGTTATTATCAAGATAAAGTTTTGTTCTTTCTTAATTTAATTTTTTTTTGTGTTGTTTTCAAATTTTTGGTCAATAATGGTTTCGAATCGTAGTTCGTGCTTACTTAAGGGGGGAATCCATGTCAAACGCAAAAAATAAGTAGCTTTGTAAATTTTATGAAAATAGGCGAGCACGATTACCACCAATCTTCAACTGAAACATAAATGCAATTTTTTGAAATTTTTATTATAAGTTTGTGTCGTCGATGAACTTAAAAAATGTTGAATTAGAGGAAATAACGAAGGCTGAAAATAAAATTTGAGATTTATACCATAATTTTTGCTTTAATTTTTTCCCAACAAACTTTTTCATCTTGCTTCCTTCAAAATTCTTCCATCAAATCAAAAATTGTGCAACCTGTATGGTTATGAAATGGATAGCCTATAGACATAGAAGAAAAGTCATGTCGATGACTACATCAGATGATTTTTTTAATCTATTATTTATAGACAATTTTATCATGGCAAATATATGTTGTAATAAATGTACAAAACAATTCAATCCATCAGTTTAATTAAACTACCGTCGAGAGAGTAATGAATTCTACATTTAAGTCTTTAATTGAAAACACTAGAAGCTCCCCCACCATGTAGAGTTTATTTGAAATGTAAAATAAAATCACCGCTTGTAAACAACGATGCTTCAAATTCTGTTACTTGCACGATTAATTATGTGTTTAATTGGTTTCTTTAATAGTAATTAAAATTGTTTCATGTGAGGGTTGAATTATGTTTAGAATCCTTGACCAAAAAGAGGTAGGTTTATTTATTATGTACAGTAGTGGGTCTACGGAATGCTCGATATGTAACATTTTTATAAAGCTATCAGCTTTATTTTTGTAATTAATTTTGAAAAATTCTTTATCTTTCGCATTCTTTCCTCCAGGACTCCAGGTAGCTTGCGAAGCTATAACGAAATGTTTTTAAAATATAATAAATACCAGTGGCGGCTGGTGAGGAGTAACCACGGGTGAAACTTGGCTTGGTGTCTACCCCAACAAACCGCCACTGATAAATCTCTACGTTGTTTTTGGCATCAGGAAGATGATAATGCGATGAAGCAGCTTGCCAAAGTTTTGGGGCAACTAAAGTTGCTTCCAGTCTCAAAAAGGTTTGGCAATGAAATATGACAGTTTCACCCAAACGTGACATCTGAAAATAACGATTTTGTAACTTCGGTAAGACAAAAAGTTGGTTTTCTAAAATAAAAATTTAATTCCGAAGGGTTATTTATTTTAATATCCAACCAATTCTCAAAATGTACAAGTAATATAATATTTCTCTACCTCTGATACTAAACGTAAAATTTTTATTTACTTATAACAGTTTCGTGATTCTTGGGATTCGAGTATTGCTTTTTAATTTAAGTTCGGAAAGTCGTTTACAAAAGTTCTTAAATTCTCCTGATATACCGAGTATTGCATTATCGAAGACTTTGTTTTTAAAAGTACAAGTCTTCTACTATGTAAACTTTAACAATGTAAAGCTCTGCCTGAGAAGATTAAGAATTTAAAACAAACTTCCCGTTTCACAAGTTTAAAATAAACTTCATGAATTTCTAAGCGTTTTCTGGTAATAGTTTTTGTTTGGCAAATGATAAGGACGTTTCATAATTTTCATAATTGTTTTCTTTTTTTTCAGAATTTGGTCACGCAGGAGGGACAGTGTCCTGTAATTTTTTCACACGTTTGGGTGAGAGATTTGCACAAAGAAGTATGGGGCAAAGCGTTTCTTCTGTTAAGGGACCGAAAATTATATTTGTCCTATAAAATTCAAGTATTGGCCAAGTTTTTGCGGGCGATGAAAACCAAGGATCATTCGGTAAGTTTAAATTTTAATTTGGCGAAAAAACGCGTATACGAAGGAGGTGCTGAGCAGTGAGCATATCTTATATCTCGGTACTTATTATTCAGCAAAAGAGAAAGTTCAGAAAATAAATTATTCGATCGATCCTCTTGAAATTATTGCTCAACACTAGTAGCACGTTATTACGTACCCTTTTCGAATGGGTACTTTATTTTCAATTTAATTTTTACTATTTATTTGGTGGCGCGAAACACCTGTTCAAGGACCCATAAACTAGTCTTACAAAATCAAGGTTAACGGGGTGACTCACGTTGCACTTTTGAATACAAATGCATAATCTTAATAATATACAACTTTATCTTTTTTGTCTGGTGATTTGGTTTTGTTGCACTACTTTTGAAGGACATCCTATTTTTTGTTGCAGAATAAATTGGAGTTGGCTAAAAAACCCTCGCTTAGATTATAGTTTTTTGCCTGTAATTTCCAAATTATAATCATTTCAGTATTTACTTAGTATAATATTATAGAGTTACGTGACTGTACTTAATATTGGCAATTTTATCGATATAAAAATTTGCAGATTTCGAGATAAGATAATAAAGTAAATATACTTTTAATAAGTTGCTGCTAAAACTAAAGTACATACAAAATAAATGTTGTTTATTTACAACCTAAAAACTATATCAGATAACTTGAGTTTTGATTAGATAAAAGGCCATCGACTCCATATATCCCCAAATGTTTGATTAGTCGTGTGCAAAATTAGAGAAATATTGCAATACATTTTCTGAAATTTAACGCGCCACTCGAGGGTTAATTATATCAGAAATCCTCATTGGCGCAAAGTAAAACAATCTAAGATTCATTTTATTCTCCTTCATTAACCCTCCACGTTGCGTTGTCATTGATAGGCGGATGAAAAATTTGTGAAATAAGTAATTTATTCATAAATTTTATCCGTTCATCTATAACTTTTTATATATTGATTTTAGTTTTGGAAACGTTCCCATCGATAGGATAATGGACTGTTTTGTCGATAAAAAAAACTTTAGTTATTAAAATTTAATAACTTAAAAGTTATTACATATTGTTGTATATTGATTGAAATTCTATCAAGTTAAAATTGCAATGCGAATGCTTTTTTACTGACCTAGGTTAGTTAATGAAGGTTAATAAGCATCAAGTGCTGCATTGCAGCAGAACTGATGTCATATTTATTGAGTTTTTTTGAACTGAATATTAATTTTGTGATCAAAATCTGTGCCCCCCCTCCCCCGTTTCCATGACTAGTAAAAACTAATAAAAACTAATAAATAAAAATTTAAATTTTTAAATTTAAATAAAATTTAATAAAAATTTAATAAAAACTAATATAAAAATATTATAATAATTATAAAAATTATACATGCAATTAATGCGTTTTCGTATTAATTAATCCACATTTATTCGCATTACTTCTAGTTTGCGGCCGCATAACATATTATGTACATCGAGTGTGACTGGGTTGCTGTGGCAACCGGACGATTCAGGATTATGTCAGTGGAATTCCTCTAGTTCTCAATAGCATAAAATAGGTATTCGCCGGTCGCATAATTTGTAACGGTCAGTACTTTCGTAGAACGTCCAAAATGTCTATCCTCTTGAAAGATTCTTTCGGAGGACCGTAATTACTTATAGTAGCGGTGCCAGTTAAATGCATGGTTAGACTGAATATGATTTTTTCAGCCAAAGCCGAATTTCGAGAATTTTAAATGAAAAATCTACTATTTTCTATTATTTTTTTATTTACTTTGCAGGCAGAGCCGGATTAAGGATATGTGAGGCCTAAGGCTAACTTTTTTGGAAGCCCCTTGACCTTGCACAAAATGTGCCTCAGGCGAAAATTTTTGATTTTTCAAGATAAAAAGTAAAATTTTTGAAAAAATAATTATTATTACTTATTACTTTATTATATCTACTATTTTTTTTATAAAATACAAGTGCGTACATGCATTAACATTTAAAAAAAATTTTTTTTCAAATTGTAAGAAAGAGTCCAGCAATTTTTTTGCTGATTTCAATTTTTTCTGATAGGCCCCTAGAAATTTGGAGATCCGGGGCTGCAGCCTCCTTAGCCCCCCCTTAATCCGGCTCTGTTTACAGGCTGCAAAAGCAGCTCTCCAGCTCTGATTAGAGAAAGGTTTTGGCTGATGTAATAATTATGCAACAGTTTTTTCGAATTTTAAAGCAGCTTAACGTAATTTTAGTGTTAATTTTTCGCTGGATTTTAGAAGGAAAATTATTTTTTGATATTGATTATTTACAAATACCATAATTTTTTTTGTTCTATTGTCATTTTTAATATAATAGATTTTTCTTCATATTTTTTAAACATCTCGTTTTTTATGGTATTTTTC
The DNA here is from genome assembly GCA_963170105.1 of Cantharis lateralis. Lineage (NCBI taxonomy): Eukaryota > Metazoa > Arthropoda > Insecta > Coleoptera > Cantharidae > Cantharis > Cantharis lateralis. The sequence continues at coordinate 13,191,053 of OY720624.1, forward strand.
AAAATTAAATTTTAAATTTATAGTATTTTCAGTTATTCAAATTTATTTTTAACTTTGTATGTAGGTCATTTCATCACAATTATTGGTACTTCATTTCAATTATTTGCACGTTTTATTTCGAATTATTACGTTTATTTCATCGCCTAATCTACTTAAATTGTTCTTTTTATCTTTTTATTTGATTGTTTTCTTATTATTAATTCTTTATAAATTTTTAAAAAGTAAATTTTCAAAAAATTTCAACAATTTAGCATCTAGGTATATTTTTTTATTATTATAAATATTACGATTTTTATTGTTAACTTTACAAATCAAATTTTTAATAGTCTTATTTATTTCACATTATTATTATATATTTTTTTAACAATTTTTTTTCGTTCTATTCTCTAATTCTTGATTCTTCTGTTCTTTGCTGGATTTTAATTGCCAATTATAATTTTATATTTATTTCCTTGTAAGTTTCTTGGTCTTGTCTTTTTTCTTTACTATTAATTAGATCCATTAGGTTTTAATCGCTTATTATTTTTTTTAATTATGTCTTTTTCAGTTATTTCCATACATAGTTTAATGTCAGTTCTTATATTTGCCGTCATTACTTTTCATCATTTTGACATTTGCTTCTGTTAATATTTCCTTTTTCAGTTTTTGTCTATTTTCTTACTAGTAAGTACTAATTAATTGTATCAAATTAGATCTTATCAATTTTCTTATTGCTCTTTGCTTTTGTAGCCATAATTATTTATGTCTTCTATCAGGGATTCTATTTCGTTGCTTCCACATATTATAATACCTTTATTTTCTTTACTTAATATTATATTTAAGTTTAATATTGTGAACATAACAAAATTGTACACGTCTAACCCATTCCATATTAATTAATTGACTAACTAAGCAAACTTCGTTTTCCTGACAAGTAACATGTGTATTCAGCTGCTTCTCAAATCATCATCTAGAATTTAGTGCGTGAAATAAACATTTTTTTGAAGAGTGCATTTCTTTGCTTTTTTACTTGCCAAATATCACTTTTTCACCCAAGGGCGGAAATATCACAATTTAGTATTTTATTGAACCATTTAATTTAGAAATTCTGATTTTATGGCAGAGAAAATAATTATTTAATTAAAAAAAAAAGTTTCTTAAACTTTATGATAATCTGGTTATGCTCATTAGAAATACATTTACGACAATTTACCGAATTAAATTTTAAAGGAATATTTTTTTGAAATTATTTCTAAAATTAAGAAAGAGTTCTAGAGGTTCTATAATAACAGGTTATGGGCCCAGGTTAGCCGTAAATTTAAAATTCTTATTAAACAGTACGCAAGGTATTTGAAATTAGTCCGGGGGGTCTGGAAGGTGTGCAATTTCTTCCAGTTCACCTTTTGCTTGTTCACGCGCCAAAATTGGGTAGTTGCGTACCTACTTGTCATCGCTGGTGGATATTCCACACCTCCCACACGTTCCCTGTTCGATCATGGGGCCCCGGACTTCAAGTTTTTGGTGCATTTGTTTTAATATAGATCCACCCGCTGAATTATTTTATTTTTACACGAAATATGCTTTTCTGTCACTTTTCATAACCTTTCTTGCCAAAAATGCGAACCGGAATGGCTTATTGCGTATAAACATTGCAAAATAAATATTGGCATTGGTGTGTAAATTTTTTTTCGGACTAGAATTTCCACCATTATAGGAAGGTTACTACTCTTACCTCATTGTTTGGAAATAACCTAACCCAACTCATCTAATTTTGCATTGAATATTAAATAAGCTGGTGTGTAGGAAATACATAATACACGCAAGGTATCCTATTCTATCTACTTATCCATCATCTACCTACCTTGCTGCTTGTTATTCACATGTAATACACATGTAGAGGACTACTTATACTTACTTATCATGTTAATATTTCTCATCTCGCTAACTACGGAACTGAAACAGTTTTGCGAACGTTTTATTTTTTTATATTGTATTTTCTTCCTTGAAAAAATAGTAATAAAATGTAAAATTTATGAAAAAAAAACTGCCAACATTTATTCAGATCTGTTACATTAAATCGAACCATTTAATGCTTTTGTCGATTATGATTCATGAGTTTTGCTATTTAAATTATCTGCATGCGGTCATACATTATGCATCGCACTAACACATCGGAATTTGATTTCCATTTTTCAATAGTTTTCTGAATAACAATTTTATATTTTTTTAATTAAAAGTATTTTCTATTGCAAAAATTGTTATCATTAAAATTATGCGTAGGTAATATTGGCGTTTCATGAAATATAAAAAAAACCCTTATTTTTGATTGTCTTATAAAAACAATTTTGTGGACAAAACTCAAGGGTCTTATATTTTATCGTAAGTTACGTATAAAAATTGAAATTGGTGAAAACAAACCTCAATTTAGTAAGAAAGTCAGTTTCTGAAAGGTTTTTTGTTATTTATGAGTACGAGATGAATGCCTAATATCTTGATCGCTTTTTTCCTTAAAATTTAGTTTCCGAAAGTTCATATTATTATTTATGGCTTATGTACGAACACCTTGCTAATCTGTATTATTACTTTTGCTCTACAATTTGGATATATTATATTTTTAACAGTTTTTTGCGTGTATTTACATCGCAAAAATACGCAGGAGCTTTGTTCAAAAAGGCAACTTTAATAGTTCATGAGTTGAACCCCTGACTTTTTTTCATAAAGACATTGAAAATCTGTTATTTATGATCCAATACCAAATACTGGTAGCAAGAGTTAAAATCTCGATTTACGGTGACTTGCAAAAATATTACGAAAGAAACTTTCAGTTAAAAGTGAGTTTGAACAAAGTTAGCACCGCATTAGTTAGCTGTAAATAGGAAACTATTCGAACACTTACTATAATAAAAACAGATGATGCTAAATGTAGAGCAGTGTAACGTAACGTAACAATTACTGGATTTGTTTGGAAATATTACAGGATTCGAGCGTTCACATGTTCAGAAGAATTGGCACCACTTGAAAATCATTATTCCAACTTGACGCAATAGATAATCACTGAGAAATATTTTTAACACACATCTTGTGTTAGCAACTAAAGGATGCATCCAGTGTTGGATTTGTTCTCTTTCTGCAAAAGCGAAAACATAGAACTTTATATAATTATTATTCAAAAATATCAATCCCCTCTTTTCTTTGTTATTTAATTGGTTTTGAGAGTCTGCAACAGGTTTTATTAAACCAATTCAATTTTTTGGTAGATTAAGAGAACATTGAGATTTTGCCAAAACTTCAGCGTTGCATTTATCCACCCAAAATTGTTTTATTTAAATGTAACTTGAGAGCTGCTGCAAACTTGGCGGAAAGAGAGATTATTTCATTTTGGAAACTTTTGGCTTTGCACCTTTCAATTTGCTGAAATATTATGTAATTATGGACATTAAAATTCAATTGAAGGTTTTTAAACGCCTCCGATGAAGTGCCAACCAAGAGCAAATTAACATTAAATTAAAGCAGGTAAAAATGTTCACACTGCACCTGCTGGAGTGGATGTTAATAATTACAGCTGTTTGAAACATATATCGTTAATTATTAAATGCACATTAGCACTTGCAATCTGCACTTTGGAAATGCATATAACCCAGACGCTGGGACGCTGAAGAGAAATGGTGAAAGTTTTTTGTTTCGCGATGACGCTTGTGTAGGTATTACTAAAAGTTTAACTAATTAATTAGTAATTTGTTATCGCTAAATACATTTTGTTTGAACTATAATTGACTTTTTTTATCAAACTGGAACGCATATTTATGTTTCCGGTCAATGCACTCGTATCTCTTTATGCACTATTGGAATCTATTGTTAAACAGAAATTTTTTATGCCTTTTAAATTTTAATAAAACAAATAATTACATGCTACTATTATCTGCCATTTATACTTTACAATAATAATTAAACATTGTCGTCATTGTTACTATGATAAGCCTCACTTGATATTATAGTATAATATCATACACTGCAATATTGCATGTTACATTGATCTAATATTTACCGTCACCGTGTAATAGTTCAACAAGTACAAGCTTAATTACAAACCAATCAGAATTAAGTATGTAAAAAAATTCCGACTAGAATAACTTCCATGAATATTCATTCTTCTGATGTTGGTAACATTGTAATATTTCAAAAACGTTAAAAGAAAAATTCAGTATACATGTAAAAATTTATCTCAAGAATTTTTTTCTCAAATATTTTGTCTCTAACCTTATTTAAGATATTCAATGAGAAAGATTCACTTTGATGTAATCTTGAAAAGAAAATTTTGTTGTCCATTACATTTTTTAAAGCTCACATTCTTTGGCGGCTTGAATAGCTAGCAGTTTATCGTAAAATTCACCTATCTAATTTGTATTCTTTTCTTGTTTAAATAATAATCGTGTTATGCAGAGCATACCGAATATATGATGCAAAACCACGTAACAATGGATAAAACACAATATAACTGTAGCCCCAACTTTTTTTTTCATTTTAAAAAAGATTTATGTCCTACATACATCACCATGATTAAATTATTAACAAAAACAACCAGAACATTATCTTCTGCAAAATCAAAACATTACGTAGAGAGAAATGGTGAAATTGCACGTGCAAATATTTTTTGAAAAGAGTACGAAACAAATCCACTCACTGTGCAATAGATAAATTAAAATTTTAGGATTCAAATCAATTTTTAAGAGTTTCCAAATTAAAATTTTTAACATATCATTTTGGGGGGGGGATTTTTTGGATTCCCGTTAATCCATTCATGCGCGTCAGTTGTAAAGAGAATACTACCGACAAATTCACTGACGTTTGAAATATAGAAATTATTATTAATCCTATTGCAATTGGCGAACTTTAAATTTATTAAAAATAATTTAAACTTATTTGAATTTTAAAACCTTATGATATTGATGATTATTTTTATCACGGAGGGTTTCATGGATACAATCCGAGTCATCCTTGGGGGAGGGGGGGGTATGCTTCTTTATTTTCTTCTTCCAATCACATGTTCTTATCGACCACACGGTTGGTACTACTTATGGTTTTTAGTTCATTGTGAGGTATGTGTGTCAGGTGGAGGTTTCTGTTACAGTTTATCAACATTTACATGTTTAATTCAATTGCTAACGGGGCAATTGCTATTGATATGGTAATCGACGTAACAATAAAATTATACAAGTACTATACTCGAACTAGGAAAAAAAACAAATGGTACATCTCATAAGTGCACGCAGAAAAAAAAAGAACTTAATAAAATATAAATGGCAACATTGTAATGTCAGTTAAATATAAAATCCGTTGAACTCACATTGCCTTGCCCCGGTCAGGGATTCCATGATTTAATATTATTCTGTATTGAACCCAATAAGAGAAGGTACACTGAAAAAAAAAATCATCATTTTTACGTCATTTTGTTCATGAAAATGTTAATATTATTAATAAAAAATCAGCGAAATCAATGAATTTGTTCATCGGCGCAAAAATAATGATTTTTTGAGCAATTATAAGATGAATCTTTTTTTTCATATACCTTCAAATAGGAAATTATTTATTTTTTAGTGTAAATAGTGAAATACTTTCTTTTTATAAAAGATCGAAATTAGATACCTGCTATTTACCCTATTGTTTTAAATCCACGACTTTCCAGTAATATAATAAAATAAGTTAGAGCAACACTGCGCTCTTTAATTTTGAAATGAAAACAGAAACGTATATCTTCTCTAGTAGATTTAATGTAGAATAAAAACAAACCGGGGGGTCTGGGGGGTATGGAATACCCCCCAGGCAAGACGATGCGATGATATTAAAAAATTAAACCTATACTAAATTTAAAATTTTGCTCAGAATTGCAAGAATTGATTAAGATTTTGGCGTTAAATTGCTAAATTGCTCCTCTCCTCCTCACTTCGGGATCTTAGCTATGGCGCTAGATTTGAAAGTAGTATCCTAAAAAGTAGTATTTGTTGGTTGAAATTTATGCAAACAAGTTTCTTTAATTGGTTTTTAGTACTAATCACGATCGTTTACCCCATTTTCTCGAAATAAACAAATTTCAACATAGTGTTGCTAATTTACTTGAGTATGCATATTCAGTATTATGTATTACTTAGGAATAATCTTATGCAATTACTATTATAATGGCATTGTCCGCATAATTCATCAATTTAATCATTATGTCATTATATGAAGGAAGTAACGATTTGCAAAAGTATCACGAAAGGTGCAGTGTTTAGTAAAAAAATTGCATAAATTTATTTTTACATGGCTGTGATAACTGATAACTAAAATTGTGATTTTCAATTTTTTAAAATTTTTTAAATTTTTATTATCAAAATTTTTTTATAAAAAAAATTTTATATGCAGAAATATCCGCGAACAGAAATAATTATTGATAGAAGAACACAAGGGCCTTTGTTTTATCTAATCAGTTAAAAAATAATCAATATTTTGTTTAATTTTAATTCCTTGCAATTGACCTGATTTTTAAATTAATAATAATATGCATTAATATTATTTATTATTAAAAAGCTTAATCGATAATATTACATTGGGTGAATGATTTTAACTTGCAAGAAGATAAGAAAAACTTGTGTAAATTTGTAATCTATACAATAAAATTATTTTTGAACAGAATAAAGAAAAATGCGACAGTGCAGCTTTTCTTTCAAATCCATTATTTAGATTTTATGTCATTGAAACAAATTTTCAAATATTTCGTTACGAAGAGATCTATATTTATATAATTAATTTCTGTTCTGTTTTTTAAATTATTTTCTTTGGAAAATTTCCAAAAGTTGATATCTGCGGTTGACATCCAGGCAACTTGCAATGGTTACGCATATTTTTAATATGTACTTGTTAGCCCTAAAATGCGAGACCATAAATTATGTGGTATTTTTTGAACACTCCAATAGTGATAATTGAAATATGGAAATGACTCGGGCTATTAATAGTTTTCCCACCGTTTTTCAGCAGGAAAATAATTGAACCTGTAATTTCTGTTCAATTTTGAGTGCAGCTCAAGCTGTTCAGCTAAGTGGAAAGATGACAAATCAAATGTCAACTGGAAGCTTAACAGTGATATCAAAATAACGACGAATTAAGTTCGGTTGGGTTTGAAAAACGTGTGTGCTTATTCGAAAATTGTAATTTATGTATCTTGAAGTGAAATGTGTTAGATATTCTAACAAGGTAACTGTCATCATCACCATAATTAGAATGAATGGACTTTCGGTGTTTTGCTTAACGTTAAAATGCAAAATTAAACTTGTACATTAGCTAAATCCATCATAAACCTAGAAACTGAATGTATTTTCGCGCACGACATATTTTTCAACGATTTTCAAACTGGCCTCCCATTTATATTTAAATTTGTTTAGCCGTAAATTAATTTGTATTGTCTAACCTAGCAGGTATGTAATTTCATTTTTTATAGCACAAAGTAATAAATTGTAATATTTACGCTACAGTATCAAAATAATAGAATAATATTAGAAATTAAATTATTAAGTAAAACAATGGTAAATGAAAACGGTTGACGCTTATCTCAACATAGCAGGAAGTCATAATTATTATTGTAGCAACGCCTGGTTTGGCAATCAGGATTTAGTATGCTCATGGGCAGGTACAGTTTTTCAAAATTTACTCAAATTATATCTCGGCGTAATTAAATGTTCCATAAAAAAAATAAAAAGAATGCGCTATTTAGAGCATGGAGTTACTTACGAGTTGTTTCATTTAAAGCTGTATGACGATTTATCCACTAAATCTTGATGGAAAAGTAATTGAGTATATAACAACCAATTTTAGAAGTTGAGAGATATGAAAACGGAATGTAATTTCAGAGGAAACGAGTGCCTGGAAGCTTATATTATTTTAAGTTTATTCGGATTTTCTCCAATCTGCTTCGAAATATTGAATTTTTTTCTTCGAGTGTTGCTTTGTTGCAACGGACTTGAATTTCGTGATTTCCTTCTGCATTTAACTTTTTCCATTGCTAATTTAAGTTTGCGATTGCTCTAACTACTTCAATAAAAATCCTAAAAGCTTGTTTTATCAAATCTATCGAAATTGCGAGATTCCCAAAGTTGATCATCAAAGCACTTGCTTTGTTTTGATGTTTGAGTTTGAGGGTTTGATGTTAAATTAGCGGCATCTTAATAAAAAATATTTTTATCTGCTATAAACTTGTTGTATAACGAGATATGCGAAATAATAATACTCGAACGGATTTCCATCCTTATCTGGATAACATAATATAATTTAGTCAAATGCAGTAACAAAATCCTGTTTGTAAAGTGATATTATACTATTATATATTTTGATAACAAAACTTTTGAATTTTTTGATAAAATTTAAAAATTAGGTATTTGTGTTCCTATGTGCAATTTAAATATTTACATTTTACGTTTGTATTATATTGGAGTTGTATAGAAAGGCACATAACAATACCGTGCGATGTGCTTATAAATTATTTATTCTAATTTGATGGAACTCAACATTTGTGTAAATCATAATTTAGAGAGACTAAAATTTGAATGAACAAACTCATTAATTAGCAAATCTGTATAATTTACTGATGTACAGATTAAAATAATTTTAATTAAATATTATTCAAAGCAGAAATTATCAAAATGTAAAGTATAAAAAATACTGCAAGTATTGGCGAATATGTAATATAATATTTTGTTTAAAAATTATTAGGGTACTTGAATTTGGCGAATTTTTAAGGAAGTTCTTGTTCAATTTTTTCATTTCTACATAATATAAAATAATAGCAATTCCATAAAATTACAGCCTATTACTTATTATTATTAATAATTTAATACCAAACATTAATATTATCAAAATTACAATCACTGAGTAATATTTGAAATAATATTAATTCAAAATAAGTGTTTTTTATCATATTAAATTTATTTTACAAAACAGTGTTGTATGCCTAGGGGCTCCAGTGGGGGCTCTCGCTCTTTTGCCACTATAGAAAATTAGTTTCTCTTTCTGTCCAAAGGAATATACTAATCTCTGGATCACACTGTAAAGATTCCTTTAAAATTATATATATAGCGACTTTGTACTCCACTGACAACTAAATAAATGCCCCTATTATATAATATTGTAGTTACTGGTTACTGCTATTACTATGGCTGTAATATCAGGCGGTATAATACCGCAATAATAAAATATACTATTGTGTAGTACTTAGTAGCCACTAAACTAATTGATTATGCACACGGTTCTATATAATTAACAAAATGAATTATAACTCATCAACATGTACGTTGCCTCTCTTCTCTTGCAGTTAAAATTCATAAATATTTAGTTTTCTTAACTCGAGTTAAGTTTTCATTAAAAATTATTGCTTGCATATTTATAAATTATGTGTTAGTATTTACATTATTTGGTTATTGTTAACAATGTTAACAAGTAAATTAAACGTGCTTTTTGTTCTTGTATAATTTATATATGTTCAAGCTGAGTGAATTTATTTATAAATATTCCAGGTGCAAATATATATTACACTGTCAAATTTACATTACAAGCTGGTATGTTATTCGATACGTCAGTTGAAATTATGTCATCATTTTTTTTATTCCGTTATGTTTTTTATTTTAAATCTTTTTGTTCCAATTCCACTGAAAGGGCCCCGAACATCGCAACGAAATAAATTTAAGTAGTCCTCTAAATTAATAAAAAAAAAAAAATAATAAGCCCAAAATTTTGAAAATTCTAATTTTTTGTAGTTAGGTAAATTAGGACTCTTATAACTAGGTGCATATTAAAATAATTATAAACAATACTTTGTAACAATAATGCATTTTAATTGTATGCTACAGTATAATTGTGCCATTATATTACTTATTGTTTAAATTGCTATCATGCAACCGACTGTTACGAATGTGCAGAAAAACAATATAATTTTTCTAAAACTCTCAGTAAAATTGGGAATAATGCAATTTATTAATCATGCGTTTGTTAACCTGTACGTGGATAACATATTTTGAACTTGCATTAGTCAGAATATGAAATTTGGCGAAACAGCTTATACTGCGGATAACTCCTCGACATAAATGTTTTTTATTATTTGATATACTTGGATTTAAAATTCAAGTACCTATTTAGTTACATTTTACTCTAACCTTGATTACAACTATGACCATTTGCGTAATTTAAGATGACGAACATTTTTAGAATATTTGAAGGTCTGAAATCTTGCAAATTGAAGGGATTAGCAGGATGGCTAATCGGGAACTATTAACGACCATTCATATTATCTTTGACATTTTAAATTGACTTATAAATATGTCCAGACATGATGTGCATGTAGATATTACCTACCTGCAGCAATAAATAATATACTATGTTGCAATTATTTTCTACTGTTATAAATGGGGACAGTTGGCACTATTCATTTTACAATAGAACTTTGTATTTTACAATATTATTGGTCGTAAAGTAATGCCGAGCTTATTGCCTGTCCAAAGCGCTTTGTCTTGTAAATTTTGCAAGGTACAAACTGTTAATTGTTTTTACATTGTTATAGTGAACTTATAGCGTGCACAGTACTTTATAGTTTGTAATTTGCAACCTAATCCGTTAAAGGATTTTCAAAGTCGATTATTGCATGTTTGCAATATATAAGTGACCTGCATCCAGCCCTGCATAGATTGATGGTTTTAAAACATAAAGAAACGAGTTTACAAACATATTCGGACATTTGAAAGGCGCGTGGGCTTCCCCCCACCTCCGTAAAGGCAGCATCTTTTCATATGTTAAGTAAAGGGGTTGCAGGTTACTGGGGCATGGCGACCGCGAAGGTGCAGTCTCAAGGATAACCGAAACTGTTATTTGGATAATGAATTTAATTTCTAATATTTTTTTGTACTAGTCCAGCTTGATCGAACAAGAAAACCGCTTTTTTCTTTATTTTTGAATTCTATTTTTATATTTTCAATTAATTCTTGTACGTCTTCACTTTAACTCGTTGGCGTAATTACTTGGAAAAAGTTCTTGGAAGAATATTTCCATTTACTACATTGTGGCATTAAGAGTTTCCGTTTACATTGCAAATGAATTATTATTCTTTAATTATTTTGGACCTCAGCTCGCTTTAATTAATTCAATTGCATTTTTACAATCTTAATGAGTAATTTCTTTCATACGGTGTAATTATTACCTCGTTTTTTTTCAAATTATAAAATCTTGGGTGTGTTAATCACCGGCGGACTAAAATGTTTCAAGCCCCAAAAGTTTACAGAAATAAAGGAAATATTAAAAAAGCTTTTAATTAATTGCGGTCTTTGTTTGTTCGAACTTATGAGAGTTCTAAAAAAGCTTAGAATAATAAGTTAGGTTTTTATAAATTACTAAACTCTTGTGCTGTGACTTAATTCTTTCGGCTGTCTTGCGCTTCGCTTGACGAACACTGTAGTTAATTTGTCATTGTACCAGGAATGCTTTGTGTTGCGGTGATTTCTTTTGGTTCCAAATTTTAATTACTTGGCAGAAAAAGAACAACATAAGCTTGTTAGTGATTATGAGCTTACCAAGAGCTTTTTTTGACCTGCACATTATTCTTAACAATGAAGTTTTAAGGATAAACTTAATTTCGTTTTATGAATTCAATTTGTTTTATATTATATTCTAAAGTTTATTTTAATTTTCCGACGTTTCGGGGCTCGTTTTCAAGTCTGCAAAAAAAATTCAAACAGGAGTGCGTCGGGCTCACTGAAAGTTAGCCGCAAGAATTAAGACGCAACTGTTTAGTTGCAAGTATAAAAATCAAAATGGATTTTTTTGGTTTTAAAATTGAAAATTACGTAAACTTTTGTTTACGTAATAATGAAATTGATAAGCAGGACTTACCTACTTTGAAATTAAATGGTTTTTCATACTGAATATGCTTTTATATTAAAATCTATTTTAAGAAAATTGAATGCGCACATAAATGAACAAACTGAATACGAGTATATAGAGCCTTTAACAAGAGGCATCACCGAATATTGATGAAGGCTTATAAAAAGTATTTCGGTAGCTTTGTACATTTTTGTCGAGGTATTCAATATTTTATTAATATAATATAATGAAACAAAAAATGTAAAGAAAATTAAATTTTTTCTATATTGTTCGAATGCAGAATAATAATAAAATATATTTTACAAAACAGTTTAAATTGAGCTTTATTACGTTCTAAGTTGCCTATTGGAAGATACATACTTATTTATTTATTGCGAAGTAGCCTACCTTTATAAACACAATAACCCAATAAAAGCTTTTAGAAAATTTGTAAACAAGATGAAAGAATCGCAAGCTTAATTTGAAATAATACAATTAGGTATCGTACCTTTGGAAGTTTGCTTTTTTTTTCGTTACAATGCTTTATAATAATTAGAGGATATATGAGCGTAACTTTATGTGAAATCTCAAACTCTCAAACTTTTGTGAAACATAAGAAACAAGGGAATTTAAGTTTAGCAAAGGAAATTTTTGTTTCTGTAAATCATAATTCTAAATTTATACGACTGATTTCAATCTTTCAACGTAATATCGCTAATGAAGAGTTCTACCTAATTAAAATTTACAAAATATAAATATCCAATTAAATTAGTTCATTCGTGGTCACGTGTGGAATATTAACCAATAGCAATAACATTACATCGAAAACAATTGCCATGGGGTCAAGTAAAAAAATTGACAGTTCATAATTTAACAACCATTGTATTTAACTGTCAGTTTTACGGTTTAGTAATGTGTACAATAATTTAATCGCCAGAGTTGCAAACAGAATTTCTAATCGAATATTCTTTGAGCTTTTCGGTAAAGCTAAAAGGTAACGTAAAATTAATTTTATCGCAGTTGTCACAAAGAATTTTTTAAATTACATGTTCACCAATGTTTTTATTTATTTTTAAAATTTTTTAAAATCATTTTTCTATACACAACCTGCTGCCAAATTAATGTACTACGTACGTATATAGGACGTATGACGTACGTAACTGAACGTTTCTTGCACGTCCGCAATTCGTATGTATTCTATTTATATTAAGTGATGTTCGTTGTATTCGTGTTTTACTGTAAATGTAGACAGGGGAGAATGGGGTCAAATGAAGCACGGGGCCGACTGCCGACATTGTATAATGTAGATAGATATTTGATCTCCATCCATTACGTATGCAATATCGTGGGGCTGCGAACGTAAAGAGAGATAGAAGTTTTTACTTTTGACCCCATTCTTTCTACATAATTTTTATCAATGGAATGGTTCTTTAATAAATTCCGTATGAATAATATCGTAAATATTTGAAAAGAAAATGGTTCTATTTTGTTCTACTGCTTCCTTCCCATTAGATATTGTAGCGATATGACAGGAAAACTGTTCTTTATAAATGGAAGCTTAGTGTATTAGATCCGAAATTAAATACATGAACTATTTTTGGATATTCGATTTTGAATTTCCTCTCAAATACTAAACATAGTTCAACTTTGGAAGTTGTTCAAATAAAATGAAGTATCAATTATTATTCACAAACTGTTACGATCAGAGCTTGGTATTAAAGTTACGTTATTGATTGCGGATGTCAACCATTTCAGAATATCCCGCTCATTTTAATCTCGCTCTAATGTTACCGTTCCAAAAGTATCAAAATCCAATACCTTTCTGTGTTAAAGCTACAATTTTAATGTTTTTTTTTGTTTGTTTAATTACAATCTAGGAAATTAAAAAAGGAACTTAATTATTATTGTCATTATTCGTTAGTACTGTGTACATTTACAATTTTTGTGAAAAAAGGGTCAAAGCATTATTTAAAATTTTGCTGCTTAAATTGCTATTTGTGTTGGTCTGATGTTTGGCAATTTGATTCTTAATTAGCGTGTTATTTAAAATTTAATATTATGAAGTAAAAACAAACATCATAAATTTATATTGCAATTTCTTACGAATTTGTTCGTTGTATTTATGAACATGTTCGTTGTGTTTATTAAATATGAACTAACATAATATAGTTATTTATTTTAAAAAATATGGAACTATCTTTGCATAAAAATTATGCTTCTCCAAAATTAATTTGTAACAACATACATCCATAATAATAGCGAAGTAAGAAATTATTCGGTTTTCAATTTAAAATTTAAATTTTATTATAAAAAAATTGCGGGAACTTCTTTTATAAAACTAATTTCTTTAATTAATACTTTAACTTAGTTAACACGACAATAAGATATTTTAATTTAATTAACTACAAAAAATTTAACATAAGTTATATGTTATATTATACTATCCAATTAATGAAAATTGGAATTTTTAATTTATTATGTAATTTATATGTATAAATTATTCATTTTTTTATATAGAACCAGATAATTGAATTAAACCACAATAAACACGATTTTCCGGTGTAGTTAAATAAAAATTAATATATTATATCTGCCTACATTAGACGGTTCATATTAACTGAGAGGGCGATTCTGTTTCGCGGTTAGATTTAAGGGTACAAATTGCAATTTATTTTTTATAGCAATTTATAATTTTATAAATTAGAAATTGATGGAATTATTACGAAATTTTGAATTAAAATTTATTTTTAATATAAATATTTTATTTTATTATAAATCTTAACAAAAAATTTAATAAACCGTAAAATTACGCGAGACTTGTGTTCGAAGCTGGTTAGCATATCTATAGATGATAATTCATTAAAAAATGTATAAAATCTGCGATCGACTATTATAATAATTTCTCGCAGAAAAACTTGAATTGTTTGCGAAGATTTCATAATTAATAAATTTTTCATTACTTGGTTAACTTTTTGATATATTTTTAGACGACGAGTTGAAAAGATTTTAATTGAATTATTTTACTTCATTACAGCTTTAATGTAAAGTAAATTTCCATTAAGTGGAAACGTATCTCTTAATTTTCCTTCTCAACTCTCAAGGAGACGTTTATGAAATATATTTTTGCTCTATCTGTCAAATCAGTTCTAATTTTCACTCCTATTCCAACACTTACATTTGCCTTTGATATATTCATTAATTTTCCATTTCCACCGATTTGTCAGATAAGTCTGCTGCTTAGTCGTCCGCAATTTTTCAAAAATATGAATGTATTATGAAAGCTGCTATTTATGGAGTGTCAGGTAGTTCGAATTATTAAGGCAACGTTTTCAAGTTTTGAAAAGGCGCCCCAAGTTATTATAAACTGAAAGCGAGATTATTTTAATATTAACCTGGTATTTGTTTAGGTCAAGTAAATAATATTACTTTGTAGTTCCTTCTGACCGAATATACTAAACCCTTTATGTATATAAATTTGTTAATTAAGCTTATTACCTAAATTACATAATTTTAAGTAGCATTCACATAGAGATTAGTGTATTCTATTGTAAAAATTTATTCCAATCAATGAAATTTAAGTATTTGTCTACTGTCTCCCTCGCACGTTAATTTTATTGGTTCCTGGGAGCTCTTACAATACAATACAATTAATATACTGTAAATAAGTTTAAAATCAATCTCGATACTGTTATATTATAAGTAGGAGTATTTTGTCAAATCGAAGAAGTCGTATAAATTATTTTTATGTCAATTGAAAGAAAACTTGGTGTACTTCATTGTATTCGTCAGTCATTCGATAATATCTCACGCCATATGACAGTTATAGAGATTATTATGTAGATTAGAGAAAATAAATTCAATTTGCTTGAACCAATTCCATTAGTGCAGAAGTATGCCTTCAAAAAAATGATTTTATTCAACAAAAAGTATACCTACCTATGCCATTGCTATGGAACTAATCCATAATTGTTTTGTTGAACTGCTGCATAGTCAGGATATACTTAAACCATGGTGGCTTTTGTGTTACTTAGGTATTTCGTAGGTTGCCATGGCAACTGCAACCCTTGTACGAGCCATAACTTGTTGGAACACTAAATACATTTTATTGCAGCGGAAACATTACAAAATACAGAACTCTGGGCAAATACCAGCTGCTCGTTGCTTCAAGTTGCAGGCGTCGTGTTCCCACCGTTTCAATTACCAATGGAAATAATGATAATTATTAGTTTGGTAAAAATTTGCGCCGTTTACTCAATCCATGTGGGATGTGGGTTCGAACGAGATCAAAAGTCGAAAAAATTTGAATGTTTTAATTGAATGTCTCGTGTGGTGTTTTAACCCTTGCAAACAAATTAGAACTAGATGAAAATTCTGCATGGGGTGTGTTAAACTTGGGCAGGAAATTAGGATGTCTTCTTTCGGCTTTTCTATTAATAAATCAATATTTTTAATTTTAACTTCTGTTAGAATAGCAATGTCAAGGTCACGTCTACGTTTATACTCGACTGAAACATATGCTAACTAATGCCATGTTAGTTTTTTTTTTTGGTTATGTAATATTTTAATGAACAGTATTCTATTTCTAAAAATTTCTCGTGTATACCATTTGCGAAAGAAGCACCAGTTTCAATTTTCAAGTGATTTTTTGAGTTGTCAAGCTGTTGGGTTAGCATTTGATTGGCTGTCTGCCACAATTTATGTGGCTGCATTGGTTACTTTTGTTTTACTCCTAGAAAATGCTATTTTTTCTACTGCTTTCGTAATTATTAATGTACAGGTAATTGCTTTTATGATAATTAGAAAAATAATTTGGAAGTAAAACAGTTGAAATTTTGACTTGATCTTGTAAGTATGTTAATACGCGTATGAATTAACGAGCTGTGATATAATAATATTAAATTATTGGCGATTGTACTAGCAATTTTTATGTAAATACATATGGGTGAGTCGGTACAGTACGCTCGCTTTCGATTTTTAGTTCAGGTAAAGTGAAATCAGCTGATTATCAGCTGATCGGAACACCTCGGTAGCCTTCGCTCTTTGTTTCAGCTGCTGGTACCTCAGACGAACCGGCGACAGTTAAAAGCCGGTATCGGTAGTAGTAGGTAGTAGGCTTATATTCCTTTTTCAAGTTTAGTTTTACTTTTGTGATATCAATTTTTAATCATAAGCAATTGTTATTAATTATTCAACTATTTTTTCATCTTTCTCGTTGTTTTGGTGAGTATTTCAAAATAATTTTTTTTTTATTTTATTGATAGTTTTGAAAATTATTGTACTGACAGTTCGTAACATGGAAAACCTAATTTTCATTTTTACGCGATTTTCTAAAGCCATTTGCATGGCCTACTAACTAGCGACAAACTTTCAATTTTTTAGTTCATTATCGTAGGTTATGGACTGGTAATTTACTAATTATATTAAGGAAGGTCATCTATGTAGTTTTTGCTATTAGAAAGAGTAAGTCTTAGTTTTTTTGTTTGACCACAATTTTTACAAATACTTAATTATAGCTATGTTACAGAAAATAGAAATTTATTTCTCAATTATATCTACAATTTCAGTTGCCTACTTAAGTTGAAAACCAACTCCATAATTATATGCAATTATTTGATTTAACTTTTCCCAAAATTTTTTTTGGAAATATCAAATTAATTATAAAAATCTTGCATTTTAATATCACGATTTTCGCTTAATCTGCGGTCATTTGATAAAAGTTTCGGCTGTGGAAGTTGCCCTCCTGAACTGCATTATCAAAATCGAAACTGTTTCGACATATTTTTATAATGTACGTAATTTTCGTTTCTAAAAATATTTTATTCCTGCATTATAGAAACAAACATACAAAATTTAAATTGAAAAATCAATATCGTCTTATTATCTTTCGCTTCTTTTACTTTAAAAATTTTAAAAAGCAAAACAAAAAATTTACGTTTCTGTTATTATTTGTGCTTTTTTAAAGCTCTTAATTATCGATATTATTTTTATCGTAGTGTAAAAATGTTATATTCCAATAATTATTCTAGTCTGCTTGCTTGGTGTAAAACCAAATTTGTTAAATTTTTTTCTCCAATTTTGGAGAAGGAAAGTTACGTTTTGAAATTTTTTGTTTAATTATATCTACTTAATGTGCGACGACATTGTTGCGACTATAGCAAGGACGACGATGTTTTATATGAATTAGAAATAACAAAGCTTTCTTATTATTATGAAAACATCGCCCCTATTTGGAAAGCAGTCGGCATTTTTATTTTTAGATTGCAATTTTTCACGTCTTTCAAGATTTTTCTTTACCGGAACGAGTAGGTATGAGCTACTTTTGTTTGATGCCCTCTAGCACGTACTTCAATTTTTAAAGTGGCATCTATAATTAATGTTGGGACTAAAAAGGGATTATGAATATTAATCTGGCAATTTTAAAATTTAAAAACAAAAAATTACTTATTTTCGAGAGATTTTATTTTATATTTCGTTCCAGTTGATTAAAAATATTGTAGTTCAATATAAATAGTAATCTCAGATTGGGGGGATATTTGTATTTTGCATTTAAGTAAACAGGAATTCAAAACGTTATCTGCCCTTGAGTGTGTTTGGTTTGCGGTCAAGAGGTTGTATAATTTTGAATTTTATAATGAAATCCGTTTTTTTATCATAATGATTATTAAAAAAATTGATAATGAATTTAGACTGCACTAATCGAATCGATTTAAATTCAAGGTTTCTTCAATGTTTAATATTGTAATTTATGTTAATTTTTATTAAAAAATTATGTCAACGTAAAATTTGGCTTTAATCACTTTACGCAATAAGGAAATATATAACGTGACGATTTCGTTAGTGTAGGTTAGTGACCATTGACCAGATTACATATAAGTTGACTTGACTATAAAAAAGGTGATATGTAAGTGAAAAATGTACAATAACATCAAATCTATAGACGGTATGGATGTTTGCAACTTGAATAACTTGATTTTGCATTAAAAAAACCTAACATAGCAGATAGAAGAAGAAAATAACTGCTTTTTTTTTTCTAAATTACAATCTTAAATTTATTTTAAACTGTTTCAAAGTTGTTTTCTGCCTTTTTCATAGTTGACTTGTATTCAAATTGGTCATTATGCAATTTCGTTCTGATCCTTTTATCGACATTATTTTTAATGGCATATCTAAGGAAATACAAACTATGTGGGTTTGTATTTATGAGAAAACACAAACAAAATTATTTATTTTAATGAAATTCATCAGACAACAGTAAAACAATTTTTTTTTTTAATTCTACTTCCCTGTGTCGTCAAATCATGCTCAAATGACTAACATTATGAACATTTTGGTATCTTCAAGTTGGTAGACGGCAGGGTGAAGTGTTCTCAAAGCGGTCACCCACCCAATTGTTTATTTCCGCAATCTGATGATCGTACTGTCTTTGCATAAGTTGAATTATCAATAGGTATAGGTATTGAGAATCTGAAAATAAGACCAAACAGCAACATTTGCAACAGCAGTGCCTCTGCACTGTAATTGCATTGGTGTCTGGAATACTTTAAACGGTATACGATAACGTGACTCGTCTGAACTATAATGTATACAAAAATGGCACAAATGGTGATGGAGATTGGTTTGGAACCGTTCCAAATACAGTCTACTTATAAAGTAATTCCGAATTTTTCTCGGAGGAAATTTGTTTACTTTGTTGGCAATAATTGTTCAACAGGTTAGATGTAATTATATCAACTTCAATTGAGACGTTCAGTCCACCAATGTTTTGAAACAAAAATGAGATTACCGATTGTAAGTTTCGAGTTGCTGCTAGTAATTTATTCAAATGCAAATCTGGAACCGATGTATGAATAATCGTTAAATAAGTGATATATTTTAGTCTGGTCGTAGTTTACTGCCGAATACATATCTCAGAATCATTCGAAATCTTCAAACCACCAACGCCATCTTTGTTTCAATGACTGCATTATGTAATTATAAAATTCAACTACGAAGAAATGAATCAGTAAATACTATTGATAAACAAATTAATCTAGAAATAACATTAGTAATAGTAAATCATGCAGACTTCCCCGATGACTCACCAGAAGTCACACAGCGGTTTATACGATTCTGCAAGTACCTTTACTTCGTACGGTTTCTCTCAGTTCAGCCGGTTAAAAAATATTTATTCAGTTTACAGGAATACTTTCCAATTATCAGTATTAACCAAATAAATCTTCCACAAACTTTGACCTACTGATTAATAAAGTTCATGGTCATCGTGAAATGGTCACTCGTCCTTAAAAAAGATGTATGACGTTCAATCAGATACAAAAGATAGCTATCATTACTCCAACAAAAATAATGGAAACTTCAGCTAATCGTCGAAAATTACTTCCAATCAAACAAATTCATTTTTATGTTTTCAAAATGTCATCAAACTTTTTCACTGTTAAATGTTCAATATTCAAACCACCACAACATTGCAATTATAGCGAAGAGTTTTTTTCGCCAATAGCATGACTTCCACAACTAATTCAAAATTGATCTATATAAATTCTAAAGCCAACAATCACAGCTGCCATATAAAAAAAGACTGCAACGCTACAAAGTGAACTTTGTACCGTTACAATAGCTTTGCACTGAAAAATATTGGCAAATTTATTGAAATTTATCGGCGGTCAATTTTTGTTTTCCATTAGTATTGAACCGATTAATTAACTAGTTAAGTCAATCGGTGCGTACGTTTGCTCGTAGAAAAATACTAACTTGATCACAATAATTAATGTTTTCGACTACATTCTTGGTAAAGTAATGGGCGTCGCGCCGCCTGCATAATAAGAATAGCGAATCGTGAAACTTCAGCACTGACCTGGACTTTCCATTTTGTAATCAAACCCGTACTGTTAGCTGCCAGGCTTCTGCCGTCACCTTTTGGCCTATCTTTCATTTACTACTACAAAATTAATTTTATTGAAAATAACTATAAATTAT
This sequence comes from Cantharis lateralis, assembly GCA_963170105.1. Classification (NCBI taxonomy): domain Eukaryota; kingdom Metazoa; phylum Arthropoda; class Insecta; order Coleoptera; family Cantharidae; genus Cantharis; species Cantharis lateralis. The sequence continues at coordinate 13,211,876 of OY720624.1, forward strand.
TATTAATAATATAATTTATTGCAATAATCAAGCAATGCACTTTTCTTAAAATACATTTCGAGTTTATCAATAACCTCGTGTAACCACAAATTGAATTATCTTGTTAAGCAATTAAATTAATTGGGTATTAATGCTAATAAATATTTATCGTTTGATATCTATAATTTATTATACGGTTTTTAGACAAATAATATAGCTAATTTCAGTATATAACTGCAAGTGAATAAATACCACGGATGTAAACTCTCCCCAGAGTCGAAGTTAATTATCGGTAACAAAAACTAACTAATGAATTGCCCAATGATCATTAGTTAGAAACTACAAGTATTAATCAACCACAAACTATTTAAAATTAATTTATAAAAGTTGCTAAAGTATCTGCTCTAAAATATCAAATTGATGTTGTTATTTTACTAAAATTTCAGTAGTCCGCGACACCATACATTTAGTAGTATTTAAACTTCCGTGGCTGACTATTTGCTGTACCGGACTTTTTTGAAATTTTGATTATCTGCCCAAATGTCTGCATTTTAAACTAAAACCATTGTTTATTTTTCTCTCTTCATCTGTCAGTTGCGCTGAATCCGAACATGTGAAATGTAAAAATACAACGTGATTCAAATTTGTCTATTATAAAAGTTACGATTTTCTTTTGTTTTTTTTATATATGAATCCAAGTCACTATTTTCGTTACTTAGTTAATTAGCGCGTTTTGTTTCTCATTTCCACCAATATAAAATGCGATAGCTGTTCTTAATGCTCATTGGTCAAGAATTTCTATGAATGGAACCATAAAAAAGATTACTTATTTGTACATTGAGACCCATTGTTCAACTGAAAGTAATTGAAAACAATACGAATATGTAAAATAATTTAAGAAATGACCTGCAACTGCCAAAGGAGAAATAGCCCGCGATATAGAAAAATCACGCCCACAAATTAATTTTAAAAAAGTTTAAACTTGCAGTAATATGTAATTTCCAGTTTGATACTGAATAAATATTTGTTGCAGATTGTCGAAGGAGATATTAATGGTTTGATCGTGTTTGCAAGATTATCGGACTACCACGTTTACACAACATTGAACGCCAAGAATCAATTTCGTGCACCTACCGAGTGGGGTTTGTGCTTAAGACCATCCGGAGTGGACACCGACGAGGAAAGCCCGGGGCTCCGGTGCCTGGCTTGTGATTCAGAACGAGCCCGGACTTGTTGGCTTACTGCCATGAGGCTCGCGAAGGTTTGTATTTTATTATTTATTACACTTTTGCGGTTTTCAATTTTACAATTCAAATTTCTGTAATTTTAATTTTTACTTCTTCGTTTTGCGTAGAAATATTTATTAGAAATTAAGAAATCCTTTGTTGTTTAACTTCCTTTCTTTCAATTTTTATTTTTGCATTGAATTTTTTCATCACGCAATAAATTTAATGAGTCAAGATGCACAAGGTAAAATTACTATCTTATTCAAGATTAACTTAAATAAATATTTATGAAATGCGAATTTATTTAAATTTATTCCCAGCCTCTTGCATTATTTTTATTTGATTTTCACAACTTGATGAGTAGAATTTTTTTATTCATTTTTGTTATCTTTGCAACAATGTCGCTTTAAATTATACCACAGTGTTTTTATAAATAGAGGAAGTAACGCTAACTTCATTTTAATCGTTTCCATTGATCTTCATCTTTCCAATTATTTGCGTTTCTACGAGTACATTTCAATTCACCGAAGTTATTGTGCCATTTTTTGAAAGGCAATCTTGTATTTCCATTATCAACACAATTTATTGAGTAGCAACATTGAGTGAAGATAATATCAGCCGGAAGGTTTTTTATTAATCTTTATTTAATGATGTGTAATCGTATATACGACTACCTTGAATCAATAGGTAAGGGTCTGATTGTACACACCCATCAAGGTAATTTTTTAAATCTAAATTTAACTTAGCAACTGCCACATCAGAGCTCGCCATTACTTTCCATGCACGGCTATGTCGCTTGCACCTCCTAACCGCTTCTTAGCTACGCTCCTGCCTAAACTTCAGTTTTTTAGATGGAAAAAAATGTTAATTTGTGGACAAATTCAAAAAATTATTTGCTTGATAAGATTTTATTTAAATAAAATTCCAATATAATATAATATATTTCTACAGGGTGCTACATTCGGCATGATAAGTTGTGAAGGAGCAATGATTAATTCAAATATCCCGTCAATTATTCTTTTGAAGTTTCCAATAAAAAATTTGCATAAATGAGAGAAATGATGTAGTATGTGTGAAGTAGTATGATGAGCCCTATCGTACCTCGTACAAAATCCATTTCCATTATATCGATTTCAAAAATTATGAAGCTTTCTCAATATAATATTAATTCAATGAAAAAAGTATTATCTGTTATGGTAGCTGTTTTCTAAAGATAGTATAAGGTAAACAGAAAAACAATTTATTCGTATCGTTGATTTAAAAGCCGCCACTGTCACATGGAAAAACTAGGTCAAGTTTTACCAAACAAGTTACATCAAGAAAATTTCAGAATTTCCATTTATTACCTTTAGTGCGGTATCCATATTGAACTCACATCAAGCATAAAGGCGTCAGCCAATGTGCGAGTATGTAATGGAAATTTGAAAATTCACTTCGTCTATTTCTTTATTACATAATAATATATTGGAAAATCTACTTGACGTAGTTTTCAGGATAAATGGGTAAATGTAAGAAATTAAATTCTCTTCAAATTCAAATTGTGTATAAATTTGATAGGCTCGAACGAAAAAAGTTGTGGCGGACTTTGTATTTTACTACTTTCTGCTTTATTACCATCCTCGGTTCCTAATAATTAAAGCAGTACCTACTTCTTTTTTGTCCAAAATGTTCAATGTTTTTACTCAGCCTTAAATTGAACAATTTTATAGCAAATCTCTGCTTTTTGTTGGATTAAACTAGAAATTCGTTACGAAATGATTTCTTTTGGTTTAGACTCTTTCCATCTTGACATGGAAAAATATTATGTCTTGCAAAATAAATAAATAATAAATAAAATTGACCTGGTGTTGTATGGGTCATTGCATGTCAAATCAACTTAATGCGTAAATGTTTCTTTTAATTTTTTAATTTAAGAGTTTATTTCAAAAATGGAAAAATTATCAAAGCAGAAATTATGAATAAAAAAATGTTTATAAAAAATATGTAGGTAAAAGAACTTGATACGGAAATAAATATGAATTTGAATCAACAACTCGTGGGTTTGAAATGAAATGAGGGAATTAGAGAATTGAAATAAGTTTTTTTTTTACCTGCACAGCCGTTATTTTAAAGCACGAGCTTTAGTTTACAAGCTTCAATTTATCAAAAACACTGCTTTTAAATTAATAAGTTTTGTTTGAAACCATAAAATGTTCATATTATGTCTATCAATTAATGTTTGAGTTAAAGTATCACTTTACGTAAATTCAATTGTTTTAATAGAAAACCACTTATTCGGAGCAAATGTACGTTTCGACGCATTTTGAGTTCTTTACCCCCTCCCCCCCTATCTTTACTTTGTCGACAATGAGAATTTATCTTGTATAATAAGGAAAAAATAGAGATTATATTTTTAATAATTATAAATACGATTGTAGTGTTGTAATTTTTATTTACATACTTCGGTTAACTAGTTTCGCAATTAAGCATCATCAGTTCCAAACTTTATTATTTTTTGTAATAAATAGATAGTCTGTAACTTGCAATTCATTTAAAAAAATTAAACAAATTTTTTAAATAAAAAAGATTACATTTTGTTATTGGAAATTCGTAATGGTAAAAGGTATTTATAAATGGGTGATCTTGTTAATAATTTCAGTTCACCATTTAATAATTAGTTTTTGGATAGTTTCAATCAGTGCTCAAGTTTTCTATTTTAAATACCTGTACATTAAATACCAAGGAACTAAATTTCCAGTTATTATCCCGGTAGCGGAGTTAAAAAGTTGTATCTGCTGCTGTTTACGATAGCAGCCTTATAGCATTGATATGTCAGCCTTTTAGCTTTGTTTGCCACTTTGTACGTTTTCGAAAATAACTCAATTTCAGTGTATCTGAGGTGGAAAATGAACACCACCTAAAATACAGAGAACAAAATTCTGCACAAGAAAAAAAAAAGTTAAGATATTGCAACTCGAGTAATTTTTGAGTTATGACGTTTCAAACTTCACAATTTTTATTCTATTTTTGCAGAAAATTGTAAATTCATGATTTTTGGGTAAAATTAGGTGGATTTTTTTTCTCTTTACGTATTTTGGGCATGCACAGGAAATAATTTAAGAACATGATATTGTCACGAGTATATCAACTTAATATGTTATTCATAGTTTCTCCATTAGAACAAAGACCAATAGGATTACATCATATTATGGAAATATGTAGTCTGAGTGACAGCTCGATTTTTACAATATTTTAATTATTAATCAACTGTAAATTGCTTTTCGATATAAAAAATTGTAATGTATATAATTAAATCCAGGGTACTGTTGCGTGAATTAATTACATGTCTAATCAACCAATAAAAATTAAGTCATCTTGTGTGATGCTTGTCAGGTAAAATGAATCACTATTTTAATAGTTATTATTGCATCGGACATAAAAATCTTTAATTAGAAGTGTAAATAATGTACATATAACAATTAAGTATATGCAGCTTATCATTTAGTCGCTTTTTAATGGGACCCAATTTGCTATGTCCCCCATTGGCATAGCAACAAAAGAAAATGCCACATGCATGGTGCATATTCCAACGACCACAGATCCTTCATGTGCAAGCTGTTAATTAGCTTAGTTATACAAAAATTTTAGTCTTAAATTTGCAGGAGTGTCAAGTTACACGTTGCAATTCTTTGGAGGTCATTGCATGCACAAATTTTAAATAACATCACATAAATTTTACGACTTTTTTTAAGTGATAATAATCAAAAGAGCAACTTTTCGTTTAATTTAAAGTACAATTATTGTAAGATGAAATTCGGAAAAATTTAGTTATATCTTCTTTTTTTGCTGTAAAATATTATCTTATCGAATTGATTTTAGTCCTATCTTGTGTTTGATATCTTATTATCGGGTGTGCGGTTTGCATTTTTTAAATACTGCATGTGAAATGGGCTCGGCGTCTTTTTATCACAATTTAAGTATTTGCAAATTACTTGTAAGCTGCAATCAAAAAATTTAGAGTAAACAGAAATGATTGATAATTCAAGCAGTGGTTCAAAGTTCAACTATGGTAATTTTCAAATTGGCATTCTTCTTTATATAATAATCAAGTTGGCCAAGTGTGCTTACTTCTAATCTAAAATGTATATTATTTGTTAGGACAGGAATAAATAAGAAATAACTGTCAAATTATGTAATATTGCCTTGTCTCCATATCATAATTTATCTTGTTAGTTGTGTGACTCGTGCTAATACGAAACGTCGTACATCATCTTATGGTGATTTATTTAAATATATCTGCATAATTATTGGATATAACAAATGATCTCGATAGCGAAATATTTTTTGCTAATTTATTTTGCCAAGGTTTGTAAGACACTTGATGCATTTTTCATCCCCCCAACAGAAAAATTGATCATTTTTCTTTGATTTTTAACGAATTTTAACAAACTTTTTTTTCCAGTATGGCAAGCAGATACGGGAAAATTACCGGGCATTTAAAAATAAACAAAGCGAAACAATTAATACTAAGGAGTACAACAGTTACACCGTTCCTAATGTGAGTATTTTTTAAACGTTATTTTTTTGAATACATAATAAAAGAGTTTGATGTGAGAATTGCGAGATTACTACAATTTTTGCAGAAAATAATGGGTCATTTGTTTTGCAAAACTTTCTAATAAATTAATAACTTTCCTTAGTTGCTAAGAGAACAATTTTTCGAAGAAGTTTTAACCGACCAATGCGCCGCGCCGCAGGTTAATTTTTGTTTTTTTCGTCAAAAACCTAATAGCGACCCGCATTAACTGGGGAATCGCTAAGCGTTCAAATAATTAAGAAGTCTTTTTGTCTTCCAACTTGATCTACATAGATGAAAGCTGAACTACATTAATTATGAATTTTCAAACAACTTATTTAAGCTTACACGTGTAAAGATGTTCAAGCTCAAATTTCGGCTTTGTGAAGTGCTAACAAATGAAAGTAATTTTGCTTCAAATTAAGGGATGAACCATAGATTTATTTATTTATCGTTATTACACCCAATACCAACACTTTCTATTTCTCTATATTGGTCGTTCCCATGTTGATTTACCCACTCGTCGTAATCCACAGAACAAACTAGGGAAGTGTAATATCACTTTCATTGGTTTCCATTTCGCGATTTGCCACCTGAAATATTTCACTTCGAGTCGGGATTAAGTTTAAAATATCTACGGCATTTAAGATGGCCTAAAAAACTTTCACGGTATTTCACATGATTTCAAAAATTATTATTTTTTTAATTTGTTGTTTTTTGAAACGCAAAGAAAATTAATTTTCTTTTCATTAATTTTTACTTCTAATAATTCCTTATTATTTATTTTTGTTACGAAAATGAAATATTCCTTCCACTTAAATGAAAATTAATTTTGCTCCATTAATTTTTAAATTTCGGTATTTCCTTAAACGAAAAAATATTCAAATAATATAATTATATTTCTTCGTGATGCCGAATGTTTTGGAATAGTACCTAATTATTATGTGTTTAATGTATTCCAAGCAGGTATATCATTAATATTTATTCCGTTAATAACAAACATCTTTGATGATAAAATCTACTTTACTTTTGGCATCGTATTTGATGTTGTATTATCGACTTGACAAGCCTGGCTCTAATAGGTTAATCTCTTGTGTATGATGAATTTGTTGTCAGCATTATTATTTAAATGACATTATACAAACATAATTTCGTTATGACGGGGGGTATCGTTTAGCTCATCTGAAGAATTTTTGTCAAGCCGCCACACACTTTCGGAGAACAAAGGAACAATTTAGGTTTTCCCAAATACGAACGCCCTGTACATGTACAGCTAGTAGGTTGATGGATGAATAAGTTTCCAGGGACCGCAAATCCTTTGTTCTATTTCATTTGGAAAATGCCGAATATATCAATGAGGACGATTTCAAATTTCGTGCAAAATTAAATCGGTGTTACAATTTTATGAATAGAAAACCAGAAGTGTAGAAAAAAATTGTAATAGTATATAAAGTTTGACCTCGTGTGATTAATATAATTTTGGCAGTAGCTGACGTTTTCTTGGTTGGTAATATGTTGTTGCTATGTGCAGTCGCTTATTGATGTGGTCGTTGGGTGTTGGGGCGGGGGTTCAAATACACATGCACATGAAAATAGATTATGAATTTGATAAAGGGAAGGGGAATGCCGGCTTTTGACTTGGAAAGGTTTTGTCAATGGATTCTTTGTTACGGCTTCGCTCGATACAGCTGAGCGGAACCACATGGATTATATGCAATTGCTCTGCAGTTGCATGTAGTGTATGTACGTACACGAACATACGTGGTATATCCGCAGATGTCTGATAGTTAATAAGCCGGCATATTGCAAATTACCAGCTTAGTGTGGTTTAATATTTTTTCATGCAAGAACTTAGTTTCATTATTTGGGTAATCACGAACATCCACACAGCAATGGTAATATATAATTCTAATTTTTCACTTTCCAGTGTTTCTCGAATCTGGAAGGATCTCTTGGTATGTTTCCAAAAACAAGTTTCCCTTGTTTCCAAATGCAATTTAAACGATTTCGAATTATAATAATTGAATTTTTCAAATCTTGCGGATAAAAAATTCAGAAATTTAATTCATGTTAGCTATATCTAAGGAGCAACGAACTCGGAAATTACATAAGAAAAAATTAATGCGTGATTTTGCAAGACCGTTGTTACTTAATAATTTGTGCACTTAATTATAACTATACAGCTCAATTTTGTTCCATTTTTAAATTGAATTTTGCATGATATAATGAAGGCTCACTTGCCAGTTCACATTGTTTTAAATCCAAGCACTCTTTGATTTAATTCGTTTAGATTGTTAAGATTTAATCGAATAACGTGTGAAAATTTTGATTACTTATGCAATCAATAATATGTAAGCTCATTTTGGGTACGTTAACTGCTCTTACCTACATGGAAACAACTACAATTATTAAACTAACCTTGACATTGGTTTATATTATTAAAAGTACATTAGAACTTCGATTAAATAATTTCCAATCATGCGCGTTTTCAACTTTCCATTAACAAAGCTTAAACATTTATTTACATTTCCTGATGTGATGTGTTTTTTCGGCCGAAATTTGTCGACGGGAAAATTGTTTGGATCGAAACAGGAAATTAATTTTGAAATTTTCAGTGCTTAGTGCTTATCTCCTTTTCTAATTAAGTTTAAATATAATTACGATTTTGAAGTCCCTTTCGATTTTACGCTTAACTGCTTTGGAAATCTATCGAGTATTTGAATATTGAGTTAACTTTCTGTTTCGCATGCTTTATTACATCATCTACATTTTCTATTTTTCCTTGATTTTCAAAATGCTCCGTATGTTACGTATAAAAAAAAATCTGAAATTTTTACACTGTTTGGACTATTGACGATTGTTGGAAGAATGCAACTACTATTTAAATCCAGTCTTTATAGTCGAAAGTGTGAAAATGTTTTCTGAAATATTTATTACGCTTTTTTTATGCTTCAGATGTTTTATGTATTTTTAACCAAGAATTTTTACTTGTTTAAAGAAATTTAAAATGATGCAGAGTGTAACAGAGTAATAAAAGTTTCATGAATTATTCAAATTTTGTGCATTTGCACAAGTCTTCATACAATAATAGAAAACTGCGACTTGATATATAGCTAAGCAGGTATTTGTTTTATACCAAAATCCTGTATGTTCAATTTTTACGTCCAGTTTTTCTCTAATAACTCGAAAACTGTATTCGAAATTTCGAACTATGACCTAATTGGATTGAAGCTGGAAGAAATTACTGTCGAGAGAATCCATATCCATAAAGTTCACAGTTTGTCCGTCTCTAGAAACAATACAATTTTTATTATGCCAACCGTAATTTATTTTGATTATGCTCACATGATCATAATATTTTATGCTGTAATGATCATCAGGATATACTTATGAAGAATTATCATTTTATATTTTGTTATAACGACGTACTTAATCTACCGGAACTAATTTACTGAATTACTTTTCCAACTCGATAAATAAAATTATCTTTTTCATTCTTTTCTTTGCCTTTTAAAATTTTTTGTCAAGAAAATTCTAAAGCTATTTGGGTAGGTAGACACATACCTATTCTTACTGTTTATTAATTAAATTTTTCGTTAGAACGAGATGATTACATTATAATGTGAGAAGGAAGCGTAAAATGCTTCTGCAAAATATTACGCACTGGCTCACGGAAACCGGCAAACGAATTTCAAAGAATTTCAAGGACGTGGATGTTGGCAGAGCTCATTATACAGTTTTCTTAATTTTAAGGTTACAAAACCGTGTAATGTGCAAAGCTAGCTTTTCAAGTCGCCCATGTTTTAATGTTAAAAAATCTTAGGCGATAAAAGCAATGGTCTGCTTATTTTGTCGCACACTGTGTAAAAAATTTCCACGCTTTTAACTTATTTTTCAAAGCAGAAGTACAACAAGAATGGCAGAAAAGATAATAAGCATCTTGAATTTTTTTATTATTGGGGTTTCAAAATATGTTGGTTCTAAATTTAAAATCGCATTTCTCTGATCATTAAAGATTTTGCATTCATTTGAATAAGAAAAGCCAGTCATTGTGTGTGGTCATATTGTTTCTTGACACACTTCCAAACTGATCTTAGAATTTGAATGTCTACTGTTTTCATTATTTGGTCTAAATTGAAGAACATTCATTTATCTGTTTTGTACTTCAGCTTGATTGGTAATCCAGTGTTGGACATAGGCCTCCCCTATCTGTAGTTAGTCAGGGAGTGTTTTTGGTACTGCTGGCTCTTTTCGAGTTATCAATTACGCGTTTGCGGATGGATTGGCAGCACCAGTTTTCTACTTCTAGCATATAACGTTAAAAACACGTGAATTCGGCCGGCATGTGCTTACTGGATTGTGCGATGCATAAAATTTAAAAAAATTAGTGTAACGGAACGATAAGAACAAAAAATGATGCTTTAAGACAAATGGTGAAATAAAAATGGGTTCCAAAACAAACAAAACTTAGAATAATAAAAGAACAAAGGTGAGAACGGAATGGGCTTCTGCAAGAGGTGGGAATAGCCCATAAGGAATGTTCTTAATTTGAATTATTGAACTACGTAATTAATTCTAATTTATTTAATGTTTTACATTGTAAAGGAATTCGAGACACCTAGCATTTAAATGCTATTAACACATAATAAATTTAATTAACAAAATTTAGCCAGATATGTTTATAATTAAATTAATTGAAATTTCTAGAGCACACTTGGTACAATCAAAATTACTTATATTCCACTGATTGCGATATATGGATATTATATGGATGGATGTCATCCCAGCTATTATTAGATTATAATGAAGCTTCGAAATAAATTTGCAGAATTTTGTTCCACTTTAAGTTTGCACTAAATTTTGTAAAATTTAGATTAATTTTATAGTTGGTTGCATATTGTACGTTTCAACTTTAGTTTTGACTCAATATAGTTTCATTACTTCCACAGCTAATGTAATAAACCCCATGCAATAATTTTAAATTAAACTAGATAAGCTAACTTTTGTTTTAGAGATTTTGCTGTGTTTAACAGAATTATATCCAATTTAGTCTTCGGAGAGAATTAATTAAATTATTTGCTACTAGTAAAATTTAATTCTGTCTTTAAATTTTTATACATTGTAACCAAGGTCAGTATAATCGATATGTGAAGTTACAAAAAATATTATGATGTGTATTTTGATCTACACAAAAGGTACTGCTGGATGTTGTATAATCAATGATTTATCGATTTAATACATAAAGAAAATACAGTAGCTTCTTCAATTATAACACAAAGCATTAGCTGCGCTTTACGGTAAAAAGTCTTATAAAATTTTATTATCGCAACATAAATTGTAAATCACGGGGAGACCGGGGTAAGTGGATCCAGATAAAAAAAATTTATACTCCTATCTTTTCAGCCCATTCTTCCCTTTTAAATTGTTTCCGAATTTTAGATTCGCCCAAAATCTTGAAAAAAAAACTGTAGCTATCGATTAGCCCCGGTTTCCCTGCGTCAAAGCTATTTACGAAGTACGCCGTAACAGATTATCTTGATTATTTCTATTCTAAAAGAGAAAAGTGGAATCTGCTTTATGTGGAATACCCTTATTTTTGTACGGATTATACTAAAATGGATTCAATTTTCAATTAAAACCAGAACCGCAAGTGAATTTTAATTTTCTTGTTTTGATGAAAAAAAAAAATGGAAACAGTTTAGAACTTTAAAATGTCGCTAAAAGGACAATCGTAAATCATACCATTACATTTAATATTTTGAAAACTTTTATGGCTTTTATTCAATATGGTAAACTTTTTTGCGATATATCTACTGCTATGTGTTAGCTGAAGAAAATATCATTTTACATAAAAAGTTAGATGGAGTACGCTATAAAACGTAAATTGCCAATCACAGTTTGGTAGTATAAACATTTTTATTTAATTTTTTGCTTTGAAAAGTTTAAATTGGAATTGCACGATACAATAATTTAAATGCCTATTTAATTTAATTAACGATGAAACATGTAGTTTTTTTAGTTTTGAAAGGTTAGCTTTACTTCTTTAATCCGAGCAGAAACGAATTTTCCATTTTCCGGAATAAATTTTTGCTTGTTTTTCCATATTTTGGCTATAATTAAATTTTGCACTTTGTTCAAATAAACTTTTTCTCTGGATTAAATTGGGGATTTATGGATGCTACAAATTTATAACTATCTGTCATCAACAGGATAACACGGAATTAGTGAGAACTTCCAATTGACCATTTAATACATAATTATTTAATTAAATCTATAAATATACATAGCTACATAATCTTTTGGGGAAAAACTTTTTTCGACGTGAAATCCAAACCACGACTGGAAAATAACGACGACGATAAAGTCAACTTCGTTATTTTAGTAAAATCTGGATGAAACTGTAGTTGCAGATTTATAATAGAGTAATGAGGAAGAGAAGAGGTTTTTGAATTTTGTAACAATGGAATGACGTCTCCTGTCTGGCCTGTTACACGAGACGAGCAGTATTGACAAAAAAACGTTCAACAATCTTTGTTCTCTTTAATACTGAATAATTAAAATTCGTCGTTGAAAATTTATGGAAATATCGTGAATGTGTTGTTACATTCTATTGTTGATGAAGCTGTGTCGCGAGAACATTGATTGAGAGTTGCCAGATCAGATATATTATATATCTTGACGCTATTGTAGATGATTGATTTTTCAAGGTTAATTTTGAAATCTCTCAAAATTAAATTTATTTTGGTTACCAACCAGACTTAATCGTTCCAAGTTAAAGGCCATTACATTTTTGGCGCTAGAAGATTGCAATCTAGGTCTTTTCTTCTTTTAGTACGGGAGATATACGCAAAAAATAAGTGATAGGTGGAACTAATTCCCACAAAGATGGGGTTTGATTTTTTTGGTTCTTTGTTTATATCTTTTTGACATATTAAAAGTCTAGAAAAATCTGAGTGTGCAAAATATGTTTTTTTGACCGTTATCTTAAAAAAATTCAAAAAAAATTTTGAAATATTTTGTGTTGTATCAAATTACAGAATATTTCTTGCTGAAAATGATAATATTATTGGATTTAAATAATAAAAATAAGTAACAAAATGGTGACCCAAAAACTGAAAGCTCATGAAGTGTCGAAAATCAGTTTTTTTGTCGTTATCTTGAAAAATTTCAAAAATAACATAAAAAATCGTGTGTGATATCAAATTACTGAAAATTTCATGATGAAAAAGATTATATTATTATTGGTTTTACATTAGTAATAAATAACAAAATGATGGCCGAAAAACTGAAAGCTGATGTAAGTTAGATGTTAGCTATTGTCCAAGACATCCCGAAGTAACATTGATGTAAGTGCAAATGAAAGCAGTATGTGTCCTCTAACAGCTCATGAATAAGTTTATGATATTACCTGTAAGCAAATGGGAATCTGTGTTTTCTGCGTAAATAGTCTTTAAGGCCTCTTCTATTTCAGATCCACATAACAGTTGACCAATAGTATCTTGATATGATATCAGTATATGGAAGGCATCAAGGCGAATTAATATGTTTGGGAATTCTTCAGGTTTACTGGAAACAACTTCCATAACCTTAATCCACAGGCACTGATCAAAAATACTTTATTGAAGTTGACAATAGCTTGGTTTCTGATTTGATCAGTTTTGCTACTGCTTCAATTAAACGATATTTTTCTAATTCAGGGTCTTTTAATTTCTTTTGCTTTTGGTAATTTAATAGAACATTAGTCACTGTTTGACCCATAGTTGTAGCATATTAGGCATCCCATCATTTTTGGAAACGATAACATTATCAGAAATGTGTTCTTTAAGCTTTTCCAGAATGTGATGATTACTATAATGATTAATTATCAACTGACAGGAAATCTTTCATTTTAGTAACCAGCTGCTGGACAGACACAGGCTCATCACTTCCTTGAAATCACTTTCTCTGCAGGACGACCAAGAGTTTTACAACGTAATTCGCCTTGAGAATCATTTCGATATTTCTTAGGGATTGGGTCACCTTTTTGAAAATTTACGCTGAATGCTTGGTGATAAATGGCATCTGCTACTGGTAAATCTTTAACTGATAGAAATCGTGATTGAACATTGACTGACCATAAATTATTTCTGGAGTTACACGCCTTCATAATAGATTATTGAAACATTATTGTACGGACCTGTTTACCGCCATATTTAACCCGTTTCTTACTGTCAGTAATAAAGTGACCACAAAATAAATCCGTCCGTAATACTCTACTACAGCTGGCTAGTGCTTCATCATGAGTATGCAACTTCAATTTCCCATTACTCTGAATATTATTGGGATTTGTCTACAAACTTAGGCATTCGACATGGACACTCACGGAGTTATCAGGCAATGGTTCAGATAACTCATGGATATTATCTTTTTGAATTTTATTTGCCATGATGATACTTTGTATACCTTTAGAAGACAACCTAACAGACTTAGAAGTTCCGCTTCCACTTTCAGAGCACAAGATACAGTCCCTTTCTGCCATTTGCAGTTTCCTAGAAGACGTCAATATTTATATTATTGTTATAACTCCAGGGTCGTATATAAGGGGGTGGTTTTGGGGGTTCAAACCCCACCATGGGTTGAGTAATACTAAATACTTAAGAAAGGTTTCCAATGTGCGCGTGAAAACAAAATAAAGAAACAATAATATTAACACCACAGATAAATTCATGTCTAAACTGTAAAGTGAAAAAATTTTCAAAGGAAATAATAAAAGAATCAGCTCATTTGTAACCAAGAAGCTATAATTTCTTCTGCCAACCTCTTTTTTACCTTTTTTTTCACCTTTTTGACCTCTTTTTTATTTCCATAAAACCCCCCATGGCCAATGTCTAACTACGGTCCTTCATAACTCTTATATTTATAAAAAAAAGTTACAAATAAAATATGGTAATAAATGGTTTCTTACCTGGTTTGTCGCTACAATAATTTTAAAACTCATTTTGATTAATAAAAATATGATTTTTGACATTACATATAAGCTTTCAGTTTTTAAGTCACCATTTTGTTAATTATTTATATTATTTAAAATCAATAATATAATCTTTATCAGCAAGTAATTTTCTGTAATTTGATACCACGCACAATTTTTTATGATTTTTTCAATATAACGTTCAAAAAGCAAATTTTCGACACTGCATGAGCTTTCAGTTTTTGAGCCACTATTTCGTTATTTATTTCTATTATTTAAAACCAATAGTATAATCTTTTTCAGCAAGAAATATTCGGTAATTTGATACCACATACGATGTTTTATGATTTTTTTGAATTTTTTCAAGTTAACGGCCAAAAAAACATATTTTGCACAATAAGATTTTTCTAGACTTTTAGTATGTCAAAAGGATATAAACAAAGAACTAAAAAAATCAAACCCCATCTTTGTGGGAATTAATTCCACCCAAAAACCTAAATCTACCGTACTATTTTAGCACGTAGCGAACCTGAAAATTTATGTATCCTCTGAAGTTTTCACTTAAGTTGAAGTTAAATCTAAAATACGTCGTGGGATATTGGATGATCAGCACAAAAAATTTTCTGTAAGTTGTCGTCGTCCTTGAAAATAAATCTGCTTAATTATTAGGCAAATGTAATTGGACTCTGAACTAAAAAACTTTGGAAAAAAACAACAAGAAATGTTGTTTCGCCGTAAGAGTTCATTTTGAAGCCACTTGGACAAAATTAAACCAATCTTGAGCTTTTTCCGTTTGGCTAATCAAATCGTATAATGATTGGGTAGGTATGATTTTCGAGTGGATTGAATGAGAAATTTGCATAGCGAAAATTTGAAATTCAAAAGGCATCGGTGGAAGTTTGGCTATACTTTAATTAAACAGCTATTTCGGTATTTTATTAGCAATAAAACTTAATTTTAGACGCAATCGGATTAAATTGCTAATTTTTACGGCAAAATTATTATCTTTGCAATTCTGTGCATTTTAGAGTTTGCTAATTAGAAATATTCTAACGCAATGATCGATATCGTTTCATCGTTTTAATCATAATCGTGTCAACTATTACTACACCAGCCAACATAAATAACCCTCGTGTGACATTTTCAGAAGCACCAACTTTCCCATTAGTATGCGGGAGCCGTAATTAACAATTAGTCGGAACACGTAAAATTGTCTGAAATTCGAAATTGAATAAAAGGGAGGTAATTGTTGTCTAAAATTTTGTTGGAAAAAATTTGATATGATCTGAATATTATTTTCATATCGATTCCTTTTATCGTCGTTTCTATTGTATGTTAAAACTTAAAACATATTGGATGTAATTTGGCGAAGAAGTAAATGACGTATTAGATTACATTTCCATCGAATTTATAGAAACAACTGGATAATAGCTTTTATCCGACAACTGTTTATGTGCCGGTTTAGATGTTTTCGAGTCGTTTGGCCCTATCTTATCCACTTGTTCTGGTAGCGGATCCAAAATACCTATTAAACGAAAATGTCTTAATTTGTTTTATTAGACGCAATCTTGCAATAAGAGTAATGTGCTATCGATCGCTGGTGTTCCAAATAATTCTTCCTCGAGCTTGGAAAAAGAAAAGCAACCGAACTTAATTATTTGGAGGCGGGGGTATGTTCGAGCGATTCGATTTAGACATTAGCAATAAATTATTACATCTCATTTTTGTGAGGCATGAGTGAGTGCTTTATATATTTATAATGACATAATACCTAGTTACGGTTGCCATGATTTGGCAGTCATAATTTTCTGCGGATCTACCATGACGAATATTAGGTACAATATAATGATGGTTATGTAATAGCAGTCCCAACCCACATACATTACAACCAATATTCAAGGCCAACCAGTTAATACCTACTGTAGTATATTCGAAAACTACTGTCAATTATTAATTTTGGAAAGTGAAATTATAAATTATGATTTATGAATGATAATTAAAAGTTTTAACTTATCGAACCTTAAATTGTTAAGCCCACTTCATGTAGTATTTATTTCTGCTTCGTTAATTTTTTCTTCCGAAAGCTCTGCATGATTTGCGCGACTGCTATTTTAAAATTTAATTTTTAATTTAAACGTTAAAATTAGATCGCTTGTTATAAAATTTAAATTTATTTTTAGGAATCAGTCCGTTCGCGTGTTGCTATGGATTTCACAGGCTCCGTTGGTAGAATAGTGGAAGATCCCAAAGAAGCGAAAGCGATAGCCGTTGCAGAAGGATATTCGTGGAAACGGCGATGGCGACCCACGACAAGGACACCTTCCAATTTGGCCACCGTACAGGGTATCGAGTCGGGGGTTCACATAACGCAACCATGGTTTCATAGCGGAATGTCGAGGGACCAAGCCACCGCTCTCGTCAATAAGCACGGAACTGTTGATGGGTAAATTTTTTTTATTATTAAATTATACACTCCAGTAGTTATGGGGTATGTGATAATATAATTTATGTCTGGATCGTAATAAAAACGACCATGCGTGACTTACAAAGTGCGAAAAACTAATGAAGTGCACGTGTGGAAAATTAAATTACTACCTTATTGATATGATAATTATTATTTACTATACATATATATAATTTTTTTTTTGTATTTACCAGTCTTTTTGTGCCCATCGCTATGTCTATTTTTGCAATCACGTTTGTCAAGTTAAGTCACGTGACCGATATTTATTTTATCGATTAACGGTTATTATATAATTCCAACTCGCGTTTTTCAATTACTTTTTAACTGATGCAATTTGTGCAACATTTTCATGGTCCAGTCCTTTAATTTTTCCAATATACAGGGTTCGTCCACTGAATCGCTCTTACGAAAGATGAAATAAAAAGGTCAGGCTGAAATCTAGTAAATCAAGGTAAAATCGCAAACCCACCTTTGGCCTAAATATGGTCGCGTAATCTTTAAGTTGGCCATAAACTTCGAGGAATCTATTGATTGACATCAGCACTACTAAAAATCTCTATTGTCTTCATTGATTTACCACACCTACACGTTATTACATGCCATATAAAGAATATATCCGGGGGCGTAAGCGGGGATTATTTAAAAAATTATAATTGCAATTGACCTATCTTGTTCAAATAAAAAAATTCCTCACTCATAATTATTATATCGCTTCAAATAATTTTGCAAGTGTTAAGTAGAAGAGATAATTTCACATTTTTTCTTTGCATGAATAAGCAATTTTGCATTAATCAGGTATGGTTCATTGAATTAATCATGAAGTATAAACATAGCCATGGGCTGTGCAAAACTACTTGTTCGTTTTCTACTGAAGGAAACAGAATTTCTTAATTTTTCCTCGTGTTATGTGAGTGAAGACTTCTCAACTGATCGCATGGTTTCCTTACCTAGCCTCTTTTGCTTGCTCCCATTATATTTATTATGTCGATTCACTGTGTAAATATTTGCAAAATTTTTATCTTCTTGATTAGCATTCAAGTTGCTCCCTCGGAATAAATTTGGGATCAAAAACATTTTAATGTCTTTTGCGTTTCGTATGGCAACTGGGTTCCCCACATTGTGTTGGTTTTTTTCGTAGATTAGATAATATGTTAGTATTTGGAGATGACCCTGCACATTTTCTAATGATAAAAGGTGGTTACAAAAATAAACTTTAAATTTTATTGATCATTTAAAATTTTGGGTAAGAACGGTAAAAATACTTATTGCGATTATTCGATTGGCTGCTTCACTCGAAACGACAGATTTAAGAAAATAATAAATGTTGAGACCAATTGTTACACTCCTAGAAGACAATTGTGACCGGCTCCGCCTACTAAAACATCATACTGCTGCGCCTATTTACGTCGAACACACGTACCGCCAACAGAATGAGCAACAACTTTTATGTGAAAAAGAAACTTGAAAATCCATTATTTCCGAAATTAAAGAAAAATTTTGATACATCCAGATTTTTACTGGCTTCGGTGTAATGTCATTTTTCAAATTGTACTACATTTTTTTATGGTATCTATAAAAACCTATATATTGCTATGATTTTTCTAGTAATTTATCCTTCCAACTTTCCAAAATTCAGCTTTAATTTTTAATGGGAACGTTAACGTTTAATGATAAGCGCACCCATCAGTCGTTCCTTTAATTTTAAGTATTACAAATTTCCACCATACATCAATTAACTTTTTTTTTTATTCTCCCATTTACCCACAACTTCACTTTTTATTTTTAATTAAGCAATTTTTAATCGAAAATTATTTTTTAATTTTAAATAATTACAAATTTTTAAATAAATTAAAGGACTTCATAAATCTTCACGTCCGGCTCTTCCGAGAAAAGAAAACTTTTTTTAAATTACGCCCGAAACATAACTTTATTGAAAATTGAGTTTCGACCTCGGTCGCCTTCAGGAATATTTTTATAAAGTGCGTCGACTCGGAGATTCCCATCTTTTTATATCTGTGATTTTCGAGCTGGGGCGGTAAACAGGAATGTTTTGACGAAGTCACGCACTGAGAATTGGGGGGGGGGGGGGTTATAAAATTGTGTCATCAGATCACGTATCATTAAATTTTCGAATTTTATTTATTTTTTTTATACAAAATATGAATTTTTAAAATTATATTATTTAGTATTTTGTTATTTTGTAATTATTTTTCGTTTTTCTGTTTGGGTGGGTACCCATTGTGAAATTAAAATAAAATTTTGTACTCACCGTTTACTCTCGTTTACTAAATTCGAGGCGCCCCCTCCTCCATTTAACGTAAATCGGGCCCCTTTCCTTGCTGGCCCGGGGCGGTGCCCCCCCTAGTCCATCACTGAATGGGTTTTTTTGTCGATAGCGAATTAAATTTGACAATTACGGACTAGTCACAAAAAGTATATTAGCTTCGTTACTGTTTGCTCTGG
This sequence comes from Cantharis lateralis, assembly GCA_963170105.1. Classification (NCBI taxonomy): domain Eukaryota; kingdom Metazoa; phylum Arthropoda; class Insecta; order Coleoptera; family Cantharidae; genus Cantharis; species Cantharis lateralis. Next base: position 13,231,510 of record OY720624.1, read on the forward strand.
CGTGCAATCAAAGATTTACTTTCTAAAACTTGAGTTGATAGATAATTATTCTATGTTGGCAGTTTAAATGTAAATTTGAAAATTTACTAAGTAAATTTTAATGTAAAAATAAAGTCAAAGAAGATAGCAATAAACCATCGACCCATTTTTTAGTAAATCGACTTATTAGGTTCTTCTGTTGTAGGCTAAATTCACTTCATCTTTATTCATACGGCAGGTTTATTATTGGAACCCACCATTCAATCAAGAAAATTAATTTTATAAATCTTAAAAGATATATTCATAGATAATAATAAAATATGCAATGCAATAAAAATTTATTTATAAATTATACAATAAAAATTCTATAAATAACACAAATTACGTTATTATTTTCCTTAACGAGGTAATCAGCGATAATATCTTGGGTTTCTGGTTTTCTTTACATTTTTGGCATCTTGAAGAGGGTTAAATCTTGATTAAATAAATTTGAATAGTGTCAGTTATTTGCACTGATTTTCAGATAATGCTCGAGCTGTCGCCAATAAATCTTCGACTTCTTCAATTTTCACTTTTTCTTTTTCTTGTCACTAACTTATCCTAAGAACTAAGTCGGCCATGATGTAGTTTCTCGGCTTTGCTAGCTGCATTGCGGGATTTGTAGAATATATGTAATATTACATTACCTGCCAATATTTACATAGGTTTCCATGTAACTTTACCTTGTGCTCCAAAGGCCAACTTGCACCAACTACCTGTACTCGTTGCATCTTGATTTTGTATCTCTCGCTATAAAATAGAATAAATTTGCATTCTTTTATAATAATTATGATTGTTACATGGCCTTACATGTTAAAAATGAATAATATCATATTAAACTGGGAAAGCATAACAAGTAGCTCCAGTTCTCTAAAACGAAAAAAAAAAAAGTTAATTAACATTTAAAATGTTTTGAAGTGGACGTCAGCTTTTCACTTGCAACATATTTTCCTGGCAATATTGATTGTTATAAATTAAATCTGTGCTGAAAGATTTTGTCATACTAACAAAATGTTTTTCTTTTTAGTGTGTTCATTGTACGTGACAGCAGATCAAATATGGGATCATTTGTGCTTACTTATAAATGTGGAAATAAAGTATTGCATTCACAAATTAATCCGATAATGGATCCTGTTCGAGAAGCGCACGTTTTTTCATTAGACAGTGGAGTAACGAAATTTTATGATTTACTTCAGCTTGTTGAATTTTATCAACTTAATGCTGGGTGCTTGCCAACACGTTTAACGCACTATGTGGTACAAAGTTCCAGTCCTATCAAAGTTTCGAATAATGTGATGGCTCCAGCCCTAACAGCTGGCAGTTACTAAAATTTTGAACATTTGACACGTCCAGCTAGAATGATTGAATTTATGTGTGGTTGGTTGAGTAATGTGTGAATAAAATTATTATTTTGTATTTATTTATTGTAATGTTTGTGTTTCTATCTAAATTAAATTTAATTGAATTTCGAGAAAAGGAAGTTTTCGAGAATGGTGATTTGTTTTAAAAAATTATTTAACTTTGGTTTGGAGGATTTTAAAAATTTATTTTTTTTTGATTTTATTTTATTTAGATAGAATTTTTCAGTATTAATCACTTTATTAAACAGGGTGTAAATTAGTGCTAACTATTGTAATCTCTTTATTGATAGGTATAAGGAATTAAGTTTTTTTAGTTAGGATTTCTCAAATTTGATTTAGTCTCGTTTTGGAAAATTATGTTGACTCTGCTTTTGAGAAATCCTTACTTTACATATAAACGGCTGTGGATAGTTTGATGAGAAGTAATTGTAATATAATAAAACAATCGATATACAAATTATTCTTCTAATTATCGAAATTTTTTAAAAAATTTAAAAATTAGTAAAAATTTATTTAACAATTGTTTTGATTAACAATAAGAATTATTAGAATAATATAATATATTTATTTCATTTTGAGAAACGAGTCTCGATTTGTAGTAATAAATATTTGTTTAGTAAAATTTTTGTTACATGAAGAAAAGACAGCTCAGTTTAATGTTAAATTTAAACCAAAAATTCATATATAATCGCAAGTAAGCAATACAAAATAATTTTAGTCTTATGTAGATGTGATATTTGTTTAGTCAAAATTATATTTTATTTGTGCTTAATCATTACCATAGTTTAAGTTAACTTTTATGAAACAGTATTTTTTACAGTTTTACTTCTACATCCCCGAAACGCATATAAACATTATTTATAAATCTATAATACAATATATAGGCACAACTAGATAGTGAAACTGTATGAAAGATTCATTTTTATGTATTGTAATTTCCACCTGCCCAACTCATATTACATTAATGTATTACATTTTATTATAATTTTTCGTCGATGCTTATTAGTGTTACTTACATAGCCAGTAACTATTATAATACTGCACTCAGTATAATTTTTGTACATTAGTTATTACTACAATGAATGTTTCAATATTTTTTCTATCATTTATTTGACTACATAATACATTTATGTTACACCATCTGTGGAGTTAAATAAACAATTTATTTTACCAAACAATTTTATCTTTTATTTCACAGCAACAGTAAAGCCGTTGGAAAATTTAAAACGCGGATATTTTGAAAACCACATCGACCAATGTCACACAGGAACATGGATTACCAATACATGCAGATTGTCCAAAATTGCTTGTCCGTAATAATTATAATCCACGCGGTAAGAATTTTTTAATGTCACGGAGCTGGTGAATTGTTTTGATTTTAACAGATTTTGTATAATCTATTTTTTTTTTTTCGTATTTTTAGAATGGTAGCTGTACGAAGTTTCAAATTTTAAACGGACGCGTGATAATATCATTCTTACAAGTAATAACTGTATTTTATTAGTTTTAACAATATATTTATAATTTATTTCATATTGGCTTTTGAATTAAAAGTTTCGTTTATTCGTATTTTAAGATCAAGCAATCATTTCGGAATAGCTTCACCGGAATCCATCAACATACTTTGCAAAATTAAAGGTAATAAAATTCTCATTAAAAAAAGTTTTATTCATTATTCTTTAAGATGTTATAGCAAAACAAGTTTTATGGAGAAAAATTTAATCAGCTATTTAAACAGTTACTTCAATTCATAGGTGCATATCTTTCACATTAATTTGTAATACCTAGATTTTATGTTAATGCATGGAAATAATTAGACGTTTTTTAGGTAGAAAAAGGCAAGAGATGGCAATTGGCTGTATAATTAAGTTCGGTTTGCTGTAGCAAGTTTTTAAATATCTTTAGATGGACTCAATTAATGAAAAAATAATTGGCAACTTATTTGAAATTTCGAAAAGCGAAAGCACTTTTGATTCATATGTTTTGGAACAGTTCTAGAATATTTTTGGTATATTGCAGAAAGTATTTGTTCGAGTAAAACCGGTTATCATACAAAAACCAAATTTTGTTAAGTAATTTTCAAAATTAAGACCCAGTTGCAGATTAAACCAAACTGTTTGGATTAACCAATGAAATACGTTGAAAGCAATTTTTTAACGCAATATTATTGGTATATCCAAATTTTTTGGTTTAACCTGCAACTTAACAACTGGATCTAAAGGTAGTAAATTAAGATATCGGGTTATTTACATTTTTTATGTTTTTTATTATCATATTTTATTACATAGACCATATAACCAGCAATAATGGGGCTGAACGTGTGAGGATTCGATGGGAAAAATCTCAGTCTTCTAAAATCATTTTTAGTCGGTGTCTGTCTGAGTAAATTAATTAAATTTTTTCTTTTAACGTATTTTTTTTTGTTTTAACTTCTTTTTAGGGGCAGCTCTGCACAATGAATAGTTTTTTGGGTTGTGTGTGTAGAACAGTAAGTTCTACTTTGTAGATGCATTAGCCTAACTCTTAATTATTATAATCTTGCAATTATTAAATTATTGTATTTAACTTAAACACAAAATAAAGTATAATATTAATAAAGAACAAAATATCTTAATTTTTAAATGGGTAAAAAAAGTAATACTATATTTAGAAAGGATACTTTTAACGAGGCAAAATCTCGTATACTGTGGTAGTAATTTTCTTATTTTTTCCGTATAATTAATTAATAAATATAATTTTTAGTTTTATTTTTATCATTTGTTTCTACCATTACTTCAAAATGGACGAAGAAGCATCTCTAGCTTGGAAGGAAATTAATCAAATTAAAACAAAGGAGCCATAGCTTTTCCAATCGAAAAATTGCAAGAAAACTTAGCAAATCATCAAAACATGGAAATTTATAGATTACAAGCCGGAGCATGTGATAATTCTTAGAATTAATGGCTGCATATTAAATGTAGAAAAAAATAAAGAATTATTCATTTTGTTTTATTCAGTTTCCTGGTGATAGTTAATTGGATTTTCCAACAGGATAATTGTTTTTTTGCGCTTTATTATAAAATTACTTAAGCTGTTGTTCCGAATTGTTATAAACTTCTTGAGTACCAGTAAGATCCACTGATTTAAATCTTACATATTATTATGGGGTAATTTGATATGGAGACGGTCATTAGCTTAGTAAGTTAGCCAAACAACTGCTGATTCAAATAGGTATTCGGTTCGAATCTGAGAAGAGTTGAAAAACATTATTAAATATGTCTAAATGCTTTATCCTTCCCTATGGGAGAGGCTTATGTCCAATAGTGGTCGGAGAAGGGCTGAGAAGAAGAAGAGAACTTGATGCGTCAAAGAGTTGAAAAAGAAAAGGTTGGGAAAAATTAGAGAGATCAGAGAGAGGACGATTGAAGTGTTAAAGAAGAATGGAAGCAGCCTTCAGTGTTGACTTAATTTAAAAACCATAGTGAGGTTAATTCAATTTTGTGTGTTTTTTCGTGTTTTTCCAAACTTCTGCTTTAATTAATCAGTTCTTTTATTTTTTAGTGAAATTAATTCAAGTTTGTTGACTTTGCCAGACTTGAATTGTAATAATTTGTTTTCAGCTGATGTAGTTGATGTAGTAAATACTTTTCTTTAGTCTTGAAGTTTACATGGTGGACTTACACTTTAACATTCATTTCAAACGATAATTTTAGAGAAGGTTACACACATTTGAACCTTACGATAGTTTTTCAATTTTGGTACATTAGTATGCAATTTTACCAGGAATCAAACCTGGTAATTTGGTAGTCTAGAACCAGGATTATCGCATATTCGGTAATAATTTTGGGAATAGCACGATATCAAACTAACAAAATAATTTTTTTTAAATGAAATTATGGTAGTCCGTCACTGAAGCAAGTAACACCTTCTTCAAAAAGGCCAGATGTGATCAACCGATTACGTGGAAATCAACAAGAACAAACCTAGAAAAAATTTTCGAAAAACTCGTTGCGGAACGTGAGCATATTCAATAATATTTAGAAGAATTGGAAAACGAGAGAAACCTGAAGTCCACCAAGCAGAGAGATCTATTTCACCGACGACGAGCAGCTGCCGACCCACGATACCACCAGGAACACAGTCGCAAACCAAGAGGTAAATAATCCAGATTATTTAAACACACTGTTGGCCCAACGTGTACAGTTGGCCGAAAATATGAAAGCCATAATGTCTGAAGCCAGCGATCTGGACGTCGTAATATCTAGTTTATCGAGTTCTCCCAGTCCCCAGCCCTCATCAGCCTTTAGGATTGATATTGATAAAGATGGCTTCAACCTCGTCAAAGCAAGAAAGTCCACGGAATTCCACGATTCAAACCTACTTACCCACCAATTGAACAACTGGAAGTGAACGAAGGTGAAACCAACTCGATTCTTCCACCTGTTGAAAGCGTAGTTTTCGAGTTCTGGCGACTTCAGGGATGATTTTAATGAGTGGACTGACTCGGAGATTAACTGCCTAACTAAATGTGCAATTTTCGAGTGCAATTTATGCTCAAAAATAATTGTAGAACATAAAAACGTGCCATGGGCTGGGTTAATCTTATGGAAACAGCCAATACGGTAGCCGCTTTCAATTTTTTATTGTTTTTGGATCTTTTTTACATCAAAAATAGCACTCTTTCAATTTGAACATTACATTACTGTTCATCTCTTTCCCACACGGAAACATTGAATATTTTCTTCGATTTGCTCTCAAAATTTCGAGCGAAAAGCCGAAATGATGATAATGCCGACTCGACGGCAGGAAACACAGAAGATTTGCTTAATTATTATTTCTAGACTTTTCATAGTAGTTTATGATGGGGTCTAGGACAAAAGGACGCGAGCGTTAGGACGCAGACCATAAGGACACATTTTGGATCTGCGTCCTTGTGGTCTACGTCCTTTTGGGTCTGCGTGCTAACGCTCGCGTCCTTTCGACCGCGTCCATTACGAGTGCTCTAAACCTATTTTTGCAAGAAGCTCTATATATTTGCTCTATTCTAAAATTATTATAAAATTTCAGAAAGTAACAGAATTTTTATTTTATCGATCCTTAGCAATTTCTCTTGTAAATAAATTATTAACATTAAATTCACGCAATAGAATAAAAACGATAAATTATACTTTAGGTGGTCTGGGGTGGACAATTGTAGAAGCATTAATTATAGTTGATAAAACACTCAATTTTATATGAATGTACTTATCGAGCTTCAATATGCACAGGTCATAACGATTAACAAAAATTAAAATAATAAATGTCGAGAAATTATTTTTATGTTAAATGCTCAAATAAATTATGTTTACTTTAAAAATTACCTAATACATACAAATAATTCTCTTCGAGAGTTATAATACCTGCAATTAAGTGTAAAACTGGAATGTTCTAATTAATTTCTTATTAGTTGGTCTGGGGTAAAAATTGTAAAAGGGGAAAAAATATGAAACACCAAGATATTGATAATAATTCTTTAAAAAATGTTTCTGGGGAATACTCGTATTTTAAAACTAATTTTGCAATTACCTTTTTGTCTGTTTTTAAAATATTTCCGATCGTAGTTTCACTAATTGGCCAATTTTTCCGTTTTACTTTAGATATAATTTCAGTTTTTGTTCTACGTCGCAGTAGACTAATGGAAAAACGTTTGATTTTTCCACTTTTTTGTTTAAAAATAATACATTTTCGTTTTGAAATGTGCGTCAGTTTTAGGTATGAAAATAAAAATAATTTTTTAGAATTAATTGCTCTATAAGTTAGTAAAGTGAAAACTAAAGTCAGTATCAACTATGTAATTAAATTTTCCTTTTTCGTAAAAAGCAATTCGAAAGAAAAGTAATTAAAAAAATTGAACCGTTTATTACTTGACCGAAATTCTTATAAAGAAGAATTTGTGTGTCTGGATGAATAAATTATTAAATGCTATGAGAAAATACAAACGTGTACCTAATAGATACATTATTAATCAGGCAGCATTAACATTTTTCAATTCTTTATCTTTACAAGGAAAGTAACGTGATCGCATTTCTACAAATTTCTCCGTTTTTGACTTGGAAGATTTCCAAAAGTTCACTTATTTTCATATGATATCTAAGCAATTGTTATATATGCAGACGATACTGTTGCGGCAGCACATAATTTAGATTTTTCTGTAGTTTTATTTAAATTTATTGTTTTGGAGGAGCACCGGAAGGATTTCCGGAACCATTATATAAAAATTTTCTTTTGTCTACTTATTATAATTAAATTATTTTTCAATTTCTGCAGAATAATTATTTTCCAAAACTTCATTAATTAGGAAACTTTTAATTACTAATAAACCTAAAATTAATCTTTGAAGTACAGCGAAATTTAAATTTGATATTGTAAGTTATTAATATTGTTTACGTTTAATTTAATAATATAATTAATTATCCCACTTCGCTTTATAAATAATGACAGTTTTGTATTTTGTAATTAATTTACAATATTATTAGAATATAATATCTATACCTATCAAGAATTATACCATTTAGTATTTTGCTATAGTCAACGGTTTCAATTAATTTTCCTTTGTGTAGGTAGCAAAGCTATTTCTAACAGTTAACCTTCATATTTTTGTTATAATATTATAAAGAGCATTCGAAGGGGTTGTTGGAAATTACTTTACAAAACCTGCTCTTTTGAAATCCTTCAATTCTAACAATTTTTCAGTAACGAAGAATTTTCCGCTTACAAAATTTCTTTCTACCTGTTGGCACCAGGTTACCAAATACTCTCAAAATGTCATATATTTTTTTGAATAAAATGAATTATTTGATTGTGCCTTTCAAATTTCAATCAATAGATTTGTTCTTGAGTTTATTTTCAGTTTTGCTTATTTTAAATTCTTGCCTCCATTCGACTAGCTCTCACGCCCCTTGACATACATATTTTTCGTATCACAGTTAAAATTATAAAATTTATATGATTTCCATATCCATCAGTTTATTATTTTGAAGGTTACGTATCATTTCTTTGGTTTGATAATTTTCACTAATATGTAAATTTTTTATGTTCGGAAAAAGTTTTCTTTTGCCTTGAACGTTTTCGTAAAATATTTTTTATTATAATAATTTTATAATACAATACTATTTACGTAAAGAAAAAACTTAACCTATTAAATAATTTAAGGACACTGGGAGTTGTGTTCAAGATAACTTCATTTGTTATTAAATTTTCCAATTCACGGCATCTGCCATTAAAAATTGGTAATTTTATCACACGAAAATAAATTATTAAATGTTCTTGAAATATTTCAATTTTATCGCCAAAGGATTCGGCTACTGCTCTGGACATTTTTAATACAAATAAACTACACTTTCCTCAATTTATTGGACCGGTTTCGAATATTCCAATTCTAAATCAACGTCAAATATTAAAACATTAATAATTTAAAATTTAAAAAAATTATTTAATAATTAATAATTAATTTAATTTTAATGATTGCTCAAGAATAGGAATACTCGAAACCGGTCCTAAAATATAAAATAAATTGAGGAAAGTTTATGTGAATTTTCCATTGCAGTTTGACAATATATAAATCAATTGGCCCAGTCAGATTTCACGTAAGATTTCCACCTAGTACCAGCGTGTTTTGTGATTTAAGTAATCGGTTTATTAAATTTTTACGATCTAGTTAAATGAGCGGATGGTTAGTCGCTTTACTACATTTAACTCGAAAAAATTCCTACTTCCAAAACTGACGCTTTTTCCACGATTTATTAAACTTTTTTCTTTTTTAGCCCATTTTCCGCCCATTCCTGGTCCTGGACACAAGAATACCCTTAGAGGAGGGTTCAGAATTCACACCCTACGGCTGTTTAAACCGGGTTGGGGAATACCTGTAACCCTGTTTAATAATGTTATGGTGGCAATCATCAACCCAGGGAACCACGGCTAACGTGCCCTCCGAAGGACGGAGACGGCCATCTGAAAGTTTCTCGACTCTTCCCGGATTTATGATCCGGACATGATTTGTTATACAGTTTGAGATAAAAACCAAATAGCGTACGCAGGTTTCACGTAAATATGATATTTTTTATTTTGTGTGGTTTTAAAAATTTTATCCCTTCATATTTTTCATTTTGAACCGGATTCGACCGATTCCGCCCAGACCTGTAAGTGTTTTCTGAGCACTGCGCATTAAAAAATGTTTTTTGAGCTGAAAACCTAAAAGTTTCAAAACAGAAGCTATTTCCATGATTTCTTATTCAGTTTGAGCTGAAAAATTGATTGGCATAAGCAGATTTTACGGTTTTTTATAATTTCTTATTTTACGAAGCTTCAAAGTGAACAATAGATGTCCATTTTTTTAATTCTTATTTTCCATTTTGAACCGGATTCGACCGATTTCGCCAGACCTGTGAGTGTTTTCTGGACACTATACGTATTAAAATCCGTCGGAGCAACTAAAAAAGAGGCCACCTAAATGTTTTTAAATTTTTGATACTTATTAACTCGAAAAATTAAAAGTTCCAAAACAGAAGGTTTTTCCACGATTTCTTATGCATACTGACAAAAATAGTGGATAAAAAATTGATCATCTTTGCGCTGATGAACAAAATTCACCATATTGACGAAAAATTCATAATATTCATGATAAAAATCTTCGTATTTATGAATTTGTTCATCAATATGATTAATTTTGTTCATCAGCATAAAAATGATGAACCATTCTTTTTAGTGCAGTTTGAGCTGAGAAATCGACTGGTTTACGAATATACGAGTACAACTGTGTTTACCGAGCTCAAAGTTTTAAAATTCTTCGGTTTAAGTAATAAAATTAATTTTTTACGAATTTTTATAGAATCGGAATCTTTCATCACTTCTTTTGCAGTTTGACGAGATAAATCCATTGGCACAGACAGATTTTACGTAAGTTTGTTATTTTACCGTTTTAGTGCTTTAAAAGTAAAAAAAAATTATTATTGCTTTCAGACGCTTTCGAGCACTTCCGATAAGCAGAAGCATGTTTTCAGAGCTCTGCATCCAAATTTTTAACGACTTTTTAAAAAAATGGAATGTAAAATATTAATTAGTAAATAGTAAGTAGATAAATATTAATCACAAAGATGAATTGGAAAGATAAATCTATGAAATAAATTAAAACAAAAAATCGGTGAAATAAATTGAAATGGTAAATCTGTGAGATCAACCGTTAAGATATATTGGAAAGATAAATTGGTACGGCAAAGTTTTTAGATTAATTATGGAACTATAAATCGTTGGGATAAATTGGAACGACAAATTGAATGTTAAATCGCTAAGATCTAAGTATATAGTGAAAATTTCAATAACAAGGGGAGTCCAAAACGTAGATCGACGGACGTCTTCTGCATTTGGATGCAGACAGGCCGTATTTAGACTAAATCTTCGGGAGGGGTTTAATGCTGTTTTAGTTTAGAAGATTTTTTGTTTTTTTTTTGAATTTTTTACGATTGCAGTCATTCCAGTCTGCATTAATTTTAGTTTTCCCCATAAAGAAGAAAAAACAATTTAGAATAATCTGAATAAACTAGGAATTTTAGGAACGAAACAAATAAGACTCGAAGAAATTTCTGATTTTCGATATTTCCCCATTTTTTATTATTTTTCTCTTATTTTTATTCTTTTGTTATTTACAGATTATATCATAAATGTACTAAAACATATTATTTCTTTTTTTTATGTACAATAAATTGTGTTTTAGGTTTTGAAATCCGCTCGTTATTTTCCAAGTAGAGTAAATAAATGCGCTTAAAAAACAAAACGAAATGGAATAATAGGCTGCTGATAATAGCGCGAAATGTAAGACTTTATTGTCAAATAATAATACATAGTATATTTCTTGTATTCCTTGCTAATTAAATTTTTTGGAAGGCTTATTGTAATAGAAAATGTTGAAATAAAGGAAATGTTTGTTTTCTGCGAGCAATTCAGTATAAAAATTAAGGGGTTTCACCAGTCTGAAATTTATGAAAAATCGGTTTTTTTTCTTTTTCTTAATTCTTATAATTAACTGTGAATCTCAATTTCGACAATTTAAGCAGTCCCTAGTATCAAAATTTGCTGAAATTACGAAGTTATAGGTATTTTTTTTATAGATGGCCCAACGCGGGCGGATATACGAACTTAGAAAACACGAAAAAAGGTCGCCAAGCTCGTAGATCTCTTCAAAAACGGCCCTACATGCTATCACAGATACAGAAGGACAATATTATATGGGAAGCTAAGTGAAGAGCGCACCGTCGCATCGCCTAGATTACTACACATTTACTTTTCGACCTGGCTGTATGTAAATCTCGAAAACTACTGGTCCGATTGACTAGATATTTGGACACATCACTCTTAGATTGTAGAATAAATTTATTAAATGGATAAAAAATTAAATTGGCAAAGTTTTATAAGCAAAATTTTCACACCCGCAACACTTCGGATTTTCTATAAAGCCGGGAAAATATCAAATCTGAAAAAGCAAATCTGACAAATTCGTACATTTCCTACTCTTTTGCAAAAGGTAAGTTGTAATTTTAGTATAATATTGTATTTTTGTCAATATTACTAAAAATTCATGTTAATGCAAGTGTAAATACAAATATTACATGCGCATAAAATTCCGAATGGTTAATTGTAAATACATAGGTATACGTACGTATAGGTAATATTATAATATATATAATGCCCAAGTTCCCTTATAGCGGCGACGCATTGCTATGACAACTCAACCCCCACGTTGTGGTCAAGCCTAGTCTTATTAATTATTAAAGTTTTTCCGACATTTTCACGGCTTTGAAAAACTTCATGTAGTCAGTCGTTTAGTAATCGCTATCGAGAGAATTTCTACTGCGAATAATTATAATTTTAAGTGCCGGGCTATCTTGTGAAAACTCAACCAAACTAACACTCTGCTTTTAGGTTGAGTGAGGTTTATGCGTTTCAATGAAAAGAAAAAAACTAATTTGTTCTAAATGGTAATTATTACACTTTTTAGTTTTTCACTAGTTTATTCTCCACGCTGCGCTGTTGTAGAAGTTGTGCAATTTACGTTTAATTTTCAATTATTTTAGTGTTTGCTAAATTAGTTTTAATTTTAATGCCGTAATGTAATTTCCATACCATTAACTCTTTAAAAGGGTACACCAATAATTATTGCTTTTACTCACACCCGGTTTGCTTATAATTATATTGGCGGTTGAAGCAATAAAGTTAAAATAGAAGCTGACTTGGTCATCGCTTGTAAAATTTAATTAAACCTCAATATTATTAAGTTTTATAGTTAGCACACCTGCAAAATTTGATATCGGTCAAATTTTCATTTTTCAAAATGAAATTATTTACTTCTCTTCTATTTTTTGTTTAAAAATTCTGCCTACTTCAAAATTTAGTAAGGAAGTCAGGGTTAAGTTCATGTCGATAATAATTTATGAGATTCGATTAGAATGAATACAGTAGTACTATAGTAGCACCTTCCGTTTTCACAAAACATAGCTTCATCCACATTATTCATAAAGCTTTGCAGTTTTGATGTAGAAAATGTAAGGTAGTTCCCGGATCAGGGAAACCCCTGATCGGGTACTCACTTTAAATTGTTAAACAGCCATCAGCTTATATTTTATTTGTTTCAGATGCAGTTGGTAAAGGAAGACAGGTGTATAAACAAACTTGAAGTTAAATTCATTTAAAACTGTGACTTTTAAACGGTTAATTTAATTTAATAAACATAAGTGAGTGTGTCGTGCTTCAATGAAAAAATTGAAGCAGTTAACGCGGTATTCGCGTAAACGTATTTTATTCTTAAGTGATTTTCGTACATTTATAAGCTGCAGTAGAAAGTAATATGGGCATCTGTCTAGATACAGGTAAGAACATTATTTTTTATGAAACTGAAAATTCAATTTGGTGAACGTTTGATTAAATTAATATTGTGCTTATTAGTCACGATAATTTAGTGCCTAATGAAGCTTGTACACAGCTTTCATTTGAAAATATTATCTCAATCAACCAGAAATTTTATACAATATAAGTTTTCATGCAATATAAAATGGTTAATTTTGTTAGTATGGTTAGTATTGTGTGTATTACTGTACTCGCTGGCCGCTCGTGCCGAGAAACACTTTTTTGTTAAAGTAATCACATTTATTTTCCGCTCGTCGAATAATATACTATTGTTGATGCCATCAGAGTTTTCGTTCGCATGATGTTGGGATTCGATTTTTTAATCACTTTATGACAATACAATAATAATCAGTATTTTCTTTTTCATTTATAATTTAAATTATTAAAAATAATATAAAAGTACGCAGCGAATTTACTTCTGATTTACATTTAATACAACGGGTAGGCTTTACTAGTGAAAAAACTGCGGCACATTTTAATATTGTAGACTTTTAGTGCCACCCGTCGCCGGCAGTAGAAGTAAAATATTCAAATATTCATTATTAGGTTTATGTGAATTTCGTTAAAATCCATTTATGCGCGTCACATAATTTCGTGAGATCTCGTTCTCATCTCAACCTTTTTAACATTTTCTTGCACCAAAACCATTCCCAGGTCCTATTGAGTAAGTGTGCAAAGTTTTGTTCAAATCGGTCAAAGGGTCTAAGAATGTATAAGAGACGAACAAATAAACAAGCAAACAAACAAACCAACAAATATTTATTTTTATATAATAGAGATTTTATGAGACTTGGCGGTCGACTGAATTTGCTTGACGAAAAGTCTACACAAATAGTCTACTTTTGATCCTAATAAAATAATAAGTATTCTACTTACTGTTTTACCACATAAAATTTAATACTTGTAGTGAAACCGCTAAAAGAAATGTTGTATATTATTACAACTCTAAAGTAGGTCTTGGACTATCGGTAAATAATGAGTTTAATGGCTGTATGAAAAAATTTTTTTATTGAAAAAAAGTAAATGCTCCATTTTGGACGAACATTCAGGTTAAATAGGGTACTCATAAGAAGCTACATAAAATTGAATGTCATTACAAACATTTTTGTATAATTCAATAAAAAGCAATCTTGAAACTCTAATGCTTTACTAGTTACATTAAAATGATTGAATTGCTCTATCCATGCTCGTTTTAGACCAGTTTAGCCCAGATTTCCGTCCATAATGTCCAATTTCTATGCCCGATAGTTCTTTTTACAGCTCTATAGCTGCTCATAGCGTTACCAAAACTTAAATTATAAATTAAAACATCAAAATAATTTTTAAATCCCACAACAGGAATACCCTACCACTGTTTATTCTGCACGAATATCAGACAAAAATTGAAAGATTTTTACACAAAACTTTAAAAACAGTCTATTTTTTACGATTTAAGAGTAAAAACATGATAAAAACAGCACTCACTAGCGAGAAATTGAGTGTCCCTGTAAGACCCGCAGTCCCTATTTAGAGCAACTTTCCCCTATATAATACGAAAAGTACAAAATCGCACAGAAAAATAAATAAAAACGTACAAAATAATTACTACTTTAGATTTTTGACCGCAAAATAAGAAATTAATCAAGTTGAAAACTCACTTTTATGCCGCCGGCCTGAAAGATAAAACTCATACTTCCACTATATTAATTTTCACCTACTTAATCTTAAAAAGACACTTGTTTTTCTAATAAATATTGAACTTTCTGTGGAAAGGTCGTAGGATTGAATGAACGAAGTGAGTCTGACTATTACAGACAAGTTTCTGAAATCCTAAACAATAATTTTTAAATGTAATTAATATTTCTTTTATTGCCGACGACGACGGGCGGCGCTAAAGTACTGCTTTATTTGTAGTTTAGTCAGAATCACATTTTTCTTGCTTGAGCAACCAATCTAATATTTTTAATACAGAAAAATTGTACTAGAGGAATAACTAAAGATATCTTGAGATGAAGAAATTGAGCATTAGGGAAAGAGAACCTTGGCTTTCTGAAAAGCGGCCAACAGTAATATTTGTGACGTCACTCGCCGCTATACAGCTGCTTTATGTCGCCCCCGCTTTTTAGAAAACCTAAACTTGAAGCTAACGTTTTCCAAGAGAGAGAATGACTAAACCGCTGAGTTCTTTTCGTAGATATAAAAAAATATGAGGACTTCTATAACAAAACTTTGCGTTTGGGTGTCATCTGATTATCGCAAGTAACTAGTAAGTCATCTTGGCTTCGGCCAAGTCACAAGTGACTACTTTCCTTACCCAATCATAAAAATATTCATAAAAAATCAAGGTTGATTTCAAAATTTGAAGTTAAATTGCAGTTAATTCTTAACCACAAACAAAAACTCTTTACGGGTAAAATGTTATGTGCTTCCTAACCTTTTGATGACCGCAGATCCTTATACAAAAATTTTAATTCGTGAGAGACTCTCTACAAACCAAAATTTATGAAAAAACTTCATTTTCACATTTGCGGGGTGAATTCAATCTTCATATAATCAGTATTTTTTCTATTTTTTTAAAATTATATTAATTATTTCTTTCAATAAAAAATTTGAGAAGTTAATTTACGGTTTCCTTCGAAAATTTCTGTTTAGATCAAAAAATTCTTCAATTCTGCTGGGAGTTAGCTTCCAGTTATTTTTTATTATTTTGTTTATACTTTTATTCAATGAAATAATATCGAACTCTTGGAAGGTGCAAGCAGAAAAATAAAATAAAATTAACGATATAATATAAATCCTTTTAATTGTAACCTGATGTTTTACTATTTGCTGTATTTATGCAATGATTCATTTAGATACACTTCAAATTTTGCATTTGATTTAGAGAAACATGAAACACCTGACATGCAAAGTGCTGTGCCTAATCAAAATTATCATAAGTAATACCGCGAGTAGCTATTTTAAATTTCAAGATGGTATCTGGCATGAATAGTCATAAAAAAAAATCCAAAAGAAAGTTTAGTGATAATATGTACTAAAATATATTATTAAAAAAGAAAAACTGAAAATTAATGAATATAGATTTTTCAAAATTTCTTCAAAATGATTGTTGGGTGAGTTGTCAAAATAAAATAAAAAAAAATACTTTAAAGTTCCAAAAAGCTCAGTAAATTCCATAATAATTTGAGTTGTCAGCTTTTCAGGAGCTTTTAAAAAAATCGATGTGTGGAATAAATAATGAATGTTCACAACGTCTGTCGTTGTCGTGAAAAGCGTCATTAAATAATCCCTTAAGATCCAAAAAAACAACAAAGTTTGATTTTAAAATACCAAGAAACTCTATAAGTTTACTGTATTTTAAAAATGTACTCAGTTTTTATGTGGTTTTATAAACATTATTGATAAATCGGATTAAAGTTTCTGAAAACTTAGCCTTCGCGTCGTGAAAAAAGTTGTCTTATTTCGAAATCGACTGATTTAGTATTCTTTCAAGAAAATCAAATCCTTATAAATTATTAATCGATTCGTGATTACAGTACTGAAATTTAATATTAAATAAACGGTGAACATACTAAGGCTATCGCCGCTTTCCGGTGGACGCGTTTTGGTCCGAATTATGTTTATCAGAAATCGGACGAATAGATGAGAACCACCGGTTGCATTGAAATTAATTAAATGCTGTGTTCCATTCGCAATAGAATAGAATAGCAATAATAATCCATTCCGAAAATTACCCTTGAATAATAAAATAATTTTTTTTTGTAATTGAAGATACGATTTATTTAAATAGAGCATATTTTTGATTTTAATTAGACCCAACTTTAACCCCTCGTAACTTCTAAACGATGTATCGAGATATCGACGTCAATTCAAAAAAATTTCTAGGGATCTAGGGATTATCGAATATCCTGTGCAATACTGGAACTTTTCAAACTGTCTGTGAAACCCCAAAACAGTAAACTTTGGTCGAGTTTATGGGATAGTTTAATTAAATTGATAAAATTACTTTTTCTATGTAGTTAAAGTAATGTACAAAATTGAACTGATAGCAAAGTTTTTAATGGGTTAAATTGGTCACACGATATTAGAATTACCAGATCAATAGAATACTAGTAATAAGTTGCTTCAAATTCAAATTTATTGCTAACCCTGACCAAGTGATAGTTCCTCGAGTCTTCTATAGATTAATAAATGTTTCTAATAAAAGTTTCTCCAGTCTACAAAAATATTCTGTTACTATATTCTTAGTCTTTTGTTTCTCCTTTAAATCTTTTTTTTTTTTTTTAAATTTTCCTTAATAGTTAAAATGATTTCTATTTTAAATGCAACTTATCAAATCAATCAAACTATATCAAAAGTTTCTTTTTGAATATCAAAAAATGGATTTGTTACAAAAAATATATTTTCTATTGCATTGATTCATAGGCCTCACCAACCGCTGGAGGGTTAAGTAGCAGCATGTCGTTCGACATCGCATTTCAAATAACTTCGACTATTTTGAATTAAAAAATCATTAAGTTTTAACGCCTAAATAAAGCATTTAAAATCAAAAAAATTATGTTTTACATAAATGCAATCTCAATATTGTAATTTGGAGTTTTCGATTTTCCATTTATTCCGACATGACAGTTGAAAGCTTTAAAACAATCGGAAAGTTGATTGATTGTTCTTTTGAATGTAATAATTATTTGTAACGTCTCCTTCCTCACAGAATTGCGGTTTTTGTTTTTTGAATTTTTTTAACAAAAGACGGCATCAACATGAAACATTTTTTGACTTAACTGGAAACTAATTAACTAAATTTACCTTGAATTTTAATTGCATTTGGTTATTTTGTTAATTTATCCAAGTTATAAGGACTTTTTGCGGGAGTTCGTAATAAAGACACAAAATCTTGTTTATTAGAAGTAAAGAATCAAAATTAATCTAAAAATTTCTGTTAATCTTTTGTACAAAGATGTTGATGTATATTTTTTTCATTTCAGAACAAAGTAGTTCATCACAAAATCTAGAAGACGGACAGGACAGCTGGTTTCAAAATAGTCCCAGAAATGCGAGAGATATTAGTACTCCCATTGATGGTCAAATGCCTATGCACAACGGAACTGCTGTTAAATTTGAATCTCCTAAAGTGCCTGTTATATTTATATTAGGTGAGTAAATTATTATTTTACTTGTTATTACTATAACTTCATAGTGTAACTGTAGACTAACCATATTGATGGTCTATTTGGTAGACTATCTTAATTTGATTCGATATAGATCATGGAATCAAGGCCGTATTTAAGGGGGGGGTTTGGGAGTTAGAACTCCCCCCGATATTATTTATCAATTACTAAAGTTCAGGAAGTTCGACTGCAATCGTAAAACAAATCAGAAAAAAAACAGAAAAAATCTTCAAAACTAAAACAAAAACATTAAATATTAACATCAACCCCCCCCCCTCCCGAAAATTTAGTTTAAATACGGCTATGCGTGGAATCTAGACGTTCTTGCACTTTTAACCATCAAAAGACGGGAGAAACCTGAGAGAAAATTATATTTTTCATTTTTTGAAAATTTACATTACTTGAAAGCAAAACATTATATTCTAGATTAATTTTTTATTAAGTAGGTAGCTCTAATTTGTACGCAAGTTATTTAGGTTCGATTATGTGAATTTTGATAACATTGATTTGATATAAATAGTTATCTTGCCTATTGAAGTTATGGTTTGTTTTATAATTTGCTTCATGTCATTACAGAGTGGATTGACAGTTTTTTAATATTCAGCTAATGATATTCCAGTTCATTTTATAGTTTACTCTTGATATTATAATAATGTAAAAAGTAATGTAATATTAAAAACCGAGAACAAATAAACACACTTAAGTTTTGTTAATTTGTTGTGCCTATAAATTATAAAATCACTGATTTTTATTTAGAATATTATTTTGATGAGGTTATAAGTGTTATATAAATTTTAGAATTCGTAACTTTTGATAAAATTATTAATAATATTTTAAACTATAACAAAGTTAATTAAACACTTAAATATTTTAAAAGAAATATTTATTAGAGACGATATTTCGAAAGCGTTTGCTTTCATTTTCGAGTTCGAATAAACAAACAAAATAAACAAACAAAATTTTGATGACAACGCGACGCGATATAAACATTGTCATTTGACGAACTAAGATCTTAGAAAAATTTTTCTAAAACCTTATTTCGGAATCAAGGAAAAACCTCAATTTTGGAAAATTGATAAAAACTTGATTCCAACATTTATATAAATAATTGACAGTATATATTACTTAGTCCATCAAGATCGGTCTTCCTGTTGATCGAGTTCTTCTCTTTCTTAATTTCTATCATTTCATGCGTTATATGAGTTATTCGATTGAAAAAGCATCTTCAAATAAATTTACTACAGTTTCTTGAAAATTTGAACCTGAAAATATGCAAATATTCTTTCTGGATCTTTTTTTGTGATTTACTGATCATTTGTTAATTTTTGCACCCAATTCCATTAACTTTTCAATCAAAATATCCTATAAAACTCCACTGTAAATGAACCAATTTTTCAATTTAGTAATTTTTATTAATTTTATTTCTCATCTACCTGCTGTAATCTTTCCAATATCCTAATAAACAAATTGCACCTGTTTACTTTCAAATCAATTCCTTCCTTATCCAAATTTCATTTATTATTGTTAATTAAAATAATTTATCTAAAAATCACTTTTAATTTTTAAAAATATTATAAAATTTTAATTAAACATCGGCCATTTTTGACAAAAAGCCTTCTTTCCCCTCTAGATAATGCTAAATCAATTAATTAGTGGAAAATATAACTATTACAAAAATAAATTCATATTTCAAAATAGATTTTTTTCAATTGACTCAAAACTTTTTCATATACATAAAAAACACGACATTACCCCCTTAAATTCAATTGGCCAACCAAGGGACTATGCCCTTAATTATTATACTATGCAAGGATTGAAAATACTCTGAAAATACCTTTAAAATATTTTTCAATAAAGAATACACGTGATGTTAGGGGACGGGGGAGGGGGTAGCCTAAAACTTCACGACATATCACCAAGAAGGATGGGGGGGGGGGGAACACTAGCATAAGAAACCTCACATGATTAAAGGACGACTTCTAACTTGTTCATTTCTATCTGTTAAACTTCCACGTTACTATCTTCTTTCTTCTTAGTGAAAATCAACATGCATGAAGGTATTTTGTTCTTCATCTCCTGGAGATGAACACAGCTTGACTCCTGTTTCAAATTTTTCAAATCTTACTCTAATTTCATTCCATTTACATCCTCTTCGTTCTTATTGTCTTTGAATTTTTTTATAATTTGTCGAGTAGTTCTAAATTTTAGTTTTTCTCAGAAAAATTTTCTTGATCTCTGATTTTCCTTGGTACTATTTTCCTTTAACAATTTCAAATGATTAAATTTAATAATACATTTAAAATTTTTTTTCGCATTATACAATTTTCCGGTTAAACCATTCATTTTTATCGTTTTCCATTTTATCTTCTTTAATTTCTGAATCTTTGTTAACAAATTTTTGTTAAAAAATTTATTTAATTTTTGAGTGACTCAGTCCTTGTTTTATTTTTCAATGTTTTCCTGAGTTATTTCATCATACTAACGGTATTTTCTTCTATGATATTCGTTAGGTTTGCTTGTGGTTTATATTTACCTATCCTTTCGTTTTGTTTTTCGATTTTTCGTTTCTTTTCTATTCTAATTTTTCTTTGGTTTATCAAGTTTTTCTCCGTTTATAAT
Organism: Cantharis lateralis; assembly: GCA_963170105.1. NCBI lineage: Eukaryota > Metazoa > Arthropoda > Insecta > Coleoptera > Cantharidae > Cantharis > Cantharis lateralis. Next base: position 13,252,568 of record OY720624.1, read on the forward strand.
TCCCAAGATTTTTATTTCTTCTTTGTATTCCATTCGGTTTGCTTCCATATTTTTTCGACATGTTTTCTTGTTTCTTCTGCCAATTATTTTTAGAATTTATCATTTTCGTCCTCTTTCTTTGCTTTGTGTTGCTCATTTTAAATTCCTCTGGCGCCAAAATGCTTACTCTGGCTTCACGCCAATTGAACTGTATTTTTATAAGAAAATATAATTTTTTTTTGCTTATATAAATTTTTTAAATTAAATTTGATCTACTTGCAAACTTTAAAGTTAAATAAAATAAAAATTTTCCTAATAAATACAAATTTATTTATAAAAAGAACACGACATAACAATAAATTTGTAATAATAATTATTATTGAATTATTGCTTTCGGTTTTCCATTATGAAATGTAAATTGTGCATGGAAAAAAATTATTAACATTTTTTTATAAATAATAAAACAACGACAATGAGTCATCAATTTAAATGTATTAATCAATTGTGAAACTTTGTGAAACGACGGAATAGCAAAAAGTCGATTTTATAAATTTCAAAATTTCTGTTCTTCATCAAATATTCGGGCAAAGCAGTTAAAAGCAATTTGGTTTGTCAGAAAAATTAAGGGCTGAGGTCCAGAGGTACCTCTGGAAAATGAAAATTAAATTTTAAATTAGGGGTATGATTTTTGGTCATTTGATTTATCAAAAGATAGATATTCTTCTCATAATAAATATCCAAAGTTCAACATGAGGCTACACATGCAGATAGCAAGTCAACACGTGGATTATAAGGCTTTACTGTGTTAACCGGTTTCGGGATTACTTGAAAATGATTTCTCATCATCGTGCACCAATTGAAACTTCCACATAAATATATGCTGCTGAATCTTACAAAATTCAAGTATCTGAGTGGGGAACTACCCTGTGGATCTCCCAAACCTTGACCTAATTGTGCTAATCAAGCACATTTGGACTTATTTGTAAAAATGCTTTCAACTACTAATAGATCCAATGCAATTAAAACACTTAAAGGAATGCTCAGCGCCAATTTTGTTCTCCAATTCCATGGCATTAACAATGCAACGAGAAGTGTATTGAAAGCCAGCCGTATCGATCTACCCCTTCGGTATTCATGTTGATGTTTACATATTATTTCAAACTTATTTTATCAGAAAAATCAATTATAAGTATATTACATTTTGTTGTCTAGTACATTTTTACAAATTACAACACAAGATTTCTGGGGAGATAGCTGTCATTTGCTCAAGATCTCTTTAGCTTCCAAATTAGGATTATTGAAATTGTGAACTGTCGGTACTTATTTAAATTTACTTTTTGTTTTAAGGTGGACCTGGTAGCGGGAAAGTGACACACTGTGATAATTTGATGCAAGAGAAGAAGGGAATTGTGCATATAAATATGACCGACCTTTTGCAACAATATGCTTTAGGAAATGGTGAGTATATTATAATATCTATAAGAATTATTTACAGTTGCACGAACAACAATAAAAGCATGCAAATTGCAACAGAAAAAATCAATTAACATTTTTTCTACTATAAAATTGTAATCGACCTCAACATAATTCATTTTGATAATGAACAATTTTGTTTAATAGATGGACGTACCAGTTTAATCAATTTTCTTAGAGTTGATCCGGAAGGTAATTTGTGACAAAATCCTATTAATTTATTTTGCTAAAAAGTTGTTTTAGTAAAAGTGGAGTGTGGTGTTTTGTGGCTTCTCCAGACTTCTAGCTTGATATTTTTATTTAATTGGCTAAAGCAAAATTGATTTGCCTATAGCTGTAATTAGTACCTACGTACCTAATGTAATACTAAAAACGTACGTACTATGTATATTAAAAATAAATTGCGTGCTTAATGATTATATGCCTATGTTTATTAAATTCTACATACATGTAAAGCAGCTCAAGCTCATCGTAGTTCCTTTGTACAATATACATAATATGTAAATTTCAATTTTTATAATACGGTTTTAAAAATTTTCCCTTTAAATTGGGAGCTATGTTCGTAGTAATGAAGGTTTGATTAAATTACCTACCCGAAATTGAATACTTAATTAATTACACTTGACATGTTTATGGACAATTTATAATTATTATAGTACTTTCTGGGAATTCAAAAATGTTATCATGAGCATTTATCGTAACCAAAATATTACGAAATATTTTATAAAAGTTCGATTTTTCTTACAATAAATTCAAATAAATATTGTAAAACCAAATCGATAAATATTGAACAACAGTAATATTATACTTAATTATCTTATCTATAATATTTTATATTGCTGCTGTTGGAAATATAAAAATATTGATTAATATAAAATAAACAAGAATAAGTGAAAATGTAATTTCTAAAATTGAGAAAGGTAAGGTTTTCATTATTTGTAGTCCTGTTATCGGTTAAATCGGAAATTCAATTTATTTTGCTTAAAGTCTTTAGTAGTATTGAAAAAAACTCCAGTAATATTGGTGTAAATCGAAATAAAACTATTATCTGAAGATAATTTCCAAAATGCATTTAAATGGATTAAAGGGAAGTTAAAGTGTCAACACCAGATTTAAGCTCTTTATATTATGCGGTTTAGCAAAAACCGCTTTAGAAGGATCAAAGCTGTTGGAATTACCTAGGATTAATATAATATCACCCAATGAAAAACTTAAAATTAATATTTTGAAAAACAAAATGCAAAGGCGGATTTATTCCAAAAATCAACATATCGGAATAAACTCGAAAAAACACGGCTGTGCTTGGTGGAAACTCTCAGAGTGAAATTTAGGTATTAACAAAATTGCTTTTTTCACTTTCACAGAAAATAATGATTCATCATTTTTGATAAAAAATTGCAACGATAAACAAAAATCATCATATTGATGAATAAATTCATAAATACAATGATTTTTTTCATGAATACTATGAATTGTTTATCAATGTGATGAATTTTGTTCATCGGTGGAAAAATAATGAATTTTTATCAATTATTTTTTTCAGTTTGTTAAAGCCAAATGAAATGCAAATTATCACACTTACATGAAAATTTTTGTTTTATTAATAGTTTTAAGTTAAAACTTTAACCCCTGTATTCATAAAAAGTTTAGAAAGTTACAATAGGTTAACAAACCCTTTAAAATGCATGTATCATAAAACACCAATCACAAAATTAGTCAATATTGTAAGGTTTTCATTGGTTGTCTAACTTTAATGATTAAGAAATACTAATGTTGTATCTATAAAAGTGATATTAGGTACAATTAAAAATACAATATTACAAAATAAAAATCAAATTAAACTAGTTTTTATTAGGACTTTCAAGAACTTGAAGCAATTTTATCACAATTTAAAATACGAAAAACTAAATACCCGACGACACTGAACAAATCCAAACAATGGAAAAAAAATCGTAAATGCAACAACATCCGAACCCTGATTATCGTACTTACGTGAAATCTGCACAGGGCATTCGAATTTTCAAGCCATTGTACGCTGGAAGAACCTAAAAATTCTTTAGATTTGGAACTTTTAATTTTTGGGGTGAAAAAACACCAAAGGGGTCTTAAAAAATGTTGATTGCCCTTGTATTCCATAAAACGACGAATTTGGGTGCGCAAAGTCGGAAAAATCGGCTTGTTCTCGGCGGAAACGTTCAAATTCGAGTAAAATTACGGAATTAAAAGAGGAAACGAAAATTTCCTCCACTCAAGGCATTCCAATTTTCTGCTAAAAGTACGCTAGAAAAACTCAGAAAAGCTTTCGATTTCGAGCTTTCAGGTTTTGGGGTAAAAAACACCAACTTTTCGGTTTTTCAAAAATATTTAAAAGTTTATCCCTTAAAACAATTTATTGCGATGCCCAAAGACGCTCAAATTCGAGTAAAATTGCTGAATTAATGAGAGGAAACGAAAACTGTCACTTCTTTTGTGACAGATTTTGTCAGAATCCTTTAAAGAGCTTTTAAGTTTGAAACTTTTATTTTTAGGGGTGAAGAAACCCTAAGGGGTTTCGTTTTTTCAAGATTTTTAAAAAATTTAGAAGGACTTTTTGTTCCATGAAACAACGTATTCCGCTGCTTATAGTACGAAAATCATACTTGAACTCAGCGGAAACTCTCAAATCCGAGTGAAATTTCGGAATTAACCAGAGTAAACAAAAGACACACGAAGATAACATACTTACTGAAAATCTGCGTAGATGTCATACTGAAGGGTTTAAGCAAAAAATGAATTTCCGCATTATTACCACCCAAGTGTTTCATGAAAGATGAACCTATTTTATTTTTTACAAGGAAGGGATCCCCAATGTTCTTCATCGATTTGGATAAATTTTGAATAATATATTGTAAAGCAATGAAAAATTAGAACAATTAATCATAACCCAAAAAGAAGAAAACAATCGAATTTTCAGGTACCTATACATAATATATAGGAGTTTCTTAATTTGAATGAAACCAACCCCAAATCATTTTATTTTATTAATATAAACTCCTTCTGCATGAAAATTCGAAAATTCGATTTTTTTCTATTTGTGGAGAGCGATTACACCTATCAAACTGTTTATCAGCAGCTAAAAATAATAGGGGTGTCTTATTTTTTTTAAGTTAATAAAATAAATATAAATTCCATTCCTTGTTAGCATAGAATTCATCAGAACAACGCAGATTTCGTAATATATCTTTTTTTGATTTTTTTGATGGGTTTTAACTTTTCATTTTGTTGTGAAAATTCTTTTCGAGCTGTTATGTTGAAAATGGTTTAATATGTTTAAAGCGTAATTTAAAAAGAACGTAAAATTGAGGTAGTAAAAAAACAATACTGCTAGGTGGGTATAAACATCAGAAATAATTTTGTAAGAAACGACATAAATAAAATAAAAATCCCCATTAAAATGCATGAAGTTATAAAGCTTACTCTTGAACGAAATAAATTAACACAGTTGCGTGATTGAAATAAAATTGCACTCGAACATGCGTTTATTAGCTGCGAAATAAACTATGTCATCGTTTGTTTACAGACATGCAAGACTTTGGTTTATTATCCAGTAAGACTGTTACGGAAGTGCTAATGTTGGAAATGAAGATGTCACCTAATGCGAAAACATATCTCGTTTCCGGATATCCAAGGAACATGCGAGACGTTGTGGAATATTCAGAAAAGGTGAGTATCCTATATATTTCTACATCAATAGAATTCTTCACCTACAACTTTCATGTTCTACTATTTTTAAAATTGATAAATTTTACCTCGGACACTAAAAATAGAAAATTTACTTTAGCGTGTTTAGATATTTTCCGGAGTGTAAATTTTTTTGTTTAAGCTTTTTGCTTACTTCATTGTTGAGTTTCTAATTAGTCAGATATCAAACATTATTTTACAAAGCAGATTATAAACGAAATTTAAATTTAACAAACAGAATAATTAAAATACTTCAGAGCGATCACGATAATAAATTATTGGTTATTGCTCTTAAAAATAAAAATATAATGTAGTTTTAAAATTTTTTATAATGCAATTGAACAAGCCGAAAATCAATAAATCCATAAACTATTTTGAATTTAATTAAGTACGTACCTCCAACCGTAGTATAACAATCAGGCTAAGTGTTCCAAACGCGATTTCAATTAATTTTCCTCGATATTCAAATAAGTAATATCATTAAATAAAATTTAGAATATAATAAATATTAATAATGCACAACTTAATTTTTTTGCATTTTAATTTGTAATGTAATGCACAGTTGTACCATTACTTCTTTATTTGTATTATAAAATGATTACTTTGCATTGTAAATTTGTCCAAAACAATTAGAAGTCCATTTAATAATGGACTGAAATACACAAATATTTTATTACTTTAAGTACTTCTCATCATTAGCCACAGTTCAGGAACCATCAGCAACGCCGATTAAATGAACAGATAGTCAGCATAGTCATCAATTACATGGAAAAGCAAAGGAAAGGAAAAATTACAATTTGTAATAACACCGATGGAGTACACAAAAACTTATAAAATCAAGCCTGATTTGTACACAAAGTATTCAAAAATTTAAAATTCAAAATAATATTGATGAGATTTTTACAAATTGGAAAAAAAATTGCATCTAATTTTTTTAATAAACATCCAGCGAGAAGATTTTCTTGTCGAATTCCAATAAAAATAATTTATTTATTTTAGAAACTAAATAAATTTTAAAATGTTAAAAAAAATAAGAATAAGAAAGAAATGCTTGATAAATTACTAGACATTGATATTCTAAATTACAGTAACATAGAATTTAAAAATAATATCTGTAAACCAACGAAAATAATATTGCAAGAGTCTTTGCTATTTTGAAAATAATTAATACCATTAATTAGTAATAAAAAAGCTAAAAATGTAAAAGTTAGGAAAGTTGTAAGTTTCAAGAAATCATAAATGAACAAAAAAGTTATAAAATTTTGAAAAATTAAACATAAACTTTAAATTCAATTATTTATTTCAAAATATGGAAGATGAGGTCAAAATCCAAAACTTTGGTAGTAATATAGAAAAGTAATCAGATTTACGGTTGATGTCTGAAATGCTAAAAAAGAGCAAATTATCAACTAATAATTGGTTTGATAATGCTCCAGTTGCGCTATCAAAGCAGATTAACTCGCTGGTATGTCATTGACTGCCCAGCGAACCCGCGATCAATTAAATTTGATTGTCTATAGTTTCAATGTTTCTATTCATAAAATTTATTGATAATTTGGATTAATAAAAATAATGAAAATTAAGGATTCGATAAAGTGCTGAATGATTGATTATTTGAATGGACGATTAGTAAATATGTGAATTAGATAAAAAAATATATCTAAAAGATAAATTAAATTAAAATTAGTAATAATTATTGTTTTAAATTTATTGTGTTTACATAAAATTATTTACCTACGTTAGTTTTGTAAAATAAATTTGTATTGGATGAATGGAATTTAGAATGATTTTTGTAAATATTTAAATGATTTTCAATGCGTAGTAAATAATTTGAAATTATGGATTTGATTGAAAGGACTTGTATTGGTATTGATTTGAATTTTATTGCTTTGTAAATTGTAGATGGCGTGATGATATGTTAGGGAGATTTAATATGATATTGTTAAATTGTAAATATTTTATAATAGGAAAAGATTTGAACAGCGTGTGAAAGCTTGAATGAGGAAATCAGGTGTCTTTTAACCCGTGTTTTTTGTAATAAAATTTTAAATTGATATTATTTGTTTTGGTGCTGTCTATTATAATAAAATTAAAAGTTCAAAAAACAAATGAAGAAATAAAAACAAGTTTTGCCGTTATTTTGAACCTTCTACACCCGGATTATGGTGTAACCCTTTATGTAGTCTAGCAATTTGTAACGATCGAATATAAATTTGATAGGTAATATAATATGCATCTACTATCTATGTAGATAACCACATAGTTGCATATATTATATTATATATAATAATTCCGATAAAAGCGATTGGATTATTATAATGTGTAAAAATTACCTTTCAATAACCAATAAAAAACTAAGCTTTAGAGATATGAATATAGAGAGTAATTTTCTATAATTTCGTACATGACATCGAATAATCCTTAAATGTTTATGAATAATCTTAACAGTTTGACCTTGTCCTTCTGACGTAGGCAATGAAAACAAACAATAAGTAGTTTAAGCTTTAGCTGTTTACGTTCGTCGCTAGGAAACTTATCGTACGGAACTATACATGGCCATAGAACTTTACCAATATCGTAATTCATAATATTATGGAATTAGTACATCAATTGCCAGCTTTTCAATACAATAAAGAATTAAACCCAATTTCATTATTTATTAACCGATTATTAGCTATTAGCTGCTACATAGTTCATTTTTATAAAATACAGGCCTATTTTTGAGATCGAATAAAATAAAAAAAATTTAGTGCGATAAAAATGTTACGAAGTGGAATTTTCCACAACATCCATCCACATCCACTTACTTGCCGAAGAGCATGCGATAGCGAACACAACCGCTTATATCTTATTATAACATAAATTATTACACGAGCGCTCATTGAGTGAGCGATAGCTTCGTTTCATGGCACATGACTATAATTAATAGAAAAGTGAATGACTTTTTAATATTTCCAATTTTTCGAATAGCATTCCATTATGAAAGTTCGATGGGTGAAATACTGAATCGAATTTTAAATAATAAAACAATAAAGCATTTGGGTATATCGACAATCAAGTTATAATTTTTATTGATTTGTGTTTCAAATTTGTTTGAGTTCTATTAATACTCCATATTGTTGAATACTTTAACGCACGAAAAATAATCTGTCAATATAGATTTCAAAACACATCTTCAGTAATAGCTATAAAATTGAAAGCTACGAAATTCCGTTTGTTTTTTTTAACTAAATTTTGTTTTTGTTGCAGATTCAAATAATAAATGGAGCAATTTTAATCTCGTGGAGACAAAAAATATTAGAACGACAAATAGATTATGGTGCCAAATTGGGTCAAGTGGTCCTTTCGCTTGCTCGCATGGAACTGAATAATTTTTACAAAAATGTTATGCCAGTTGCAGATTACTTTGACCAAAGCAATATGCTGATAGCGGTAAGTCTATACATTTTCCTCAGATCCAATGGCTTTTAGAGTTTAAATTAGATTTTAGTTTAGATTAGATCAGTTGACACTGATCACCGGTTGCAATAACGTTACTTTGCCCTGCTAAAGGGTTATCAAACAAGAGCTGGCGGATTTGGTTTTTAAACTTTTGAATTTCTAAATTGTTCAGTTTTTCATTACTTCAAAAACTAAATCTGTTAACACTTATTGCGATTACTCTTTAGTAGCTATTTATAAATAAATCTGCATTTTTATATGTCAGAATATCAGCTTTTTTAATATAATTGTTAGGGGTGATATATTATATTGGGATTCAATCGTAATGATCCATAATGAGGTTTTCAGTGAATCCAACTTGAATAGAATAATTGTATAATCTATACAAGTATAATATATCATTATAAATCATTTCTATATTAACATTAATTTGAATTATTTAAAACTTTGTATTTGTGCTGTTTTCAACAACTCAATAAGCATCATTAAATAAATATTATAATTTATTTTATTAGATACTTATTAAATATAAATACTAAGGTATTGAGTATTTTCACAAAGAAAAGTTAAATTTTTTTTTGAGATTTTCTGACTATTAAACCAATATGCAAAGCTGAAACCAAAACTCTTTTTTTAAGTCCTCTATAATAAATCCACCAGTTACCAAAAAAGTCAATAATTTCATTATTAAAAATTCCAGAAAAATAAAAACTGCACTATTTTCATCGCGCTGCAATCATCAAAATTATAAATTGGTTCTAATAGTTTTCAATCAATTTTTCACAAAATTTTATAGAAATTTAGGGAAATAACCTGAATCGGTAGACTGGTCGGGGTCAACAGAAGTTCGAGTAATTATTAATTTTTAAGTAGTAACACAATACAATTTTACGAACAAATAAGTTTTACATTCATATTACTAAAATTTGTTCACTTGATATAATAATATAATATTAATCGATGTGAACTTATTGATAAAAAAATACATTAAATTAATGAAAAAAAAAAGAGTTTTTAATAACATTTTTTTCGCAATATTTAGAAAGGTGCAGTATTTCATTTTAATTATCACACAAATTACAAAAAATCTACTGGCTTTTTCATTCGAAAAACTAATTTTGTTTCTAAATTGCCACTTAGTTTGACAAATTATTAATATTTAGTTTGCACAAGAAAATAAAACTAAATGAATTGTATTCCTGAAAAAACATATTTTTAAATTGCAAATCGGTCGATCAAGTCAATATTTGGTCAAATTAGTCACTTACATATGCGCAGCTATTTTAAAAATTAGGTAATTAATTTTGTTTAATTTACTTCATGCTCATAGGGCGATTGCTAGTTAGGAGTACTATATATAATTATTATTTTTAATATATAATATTAAAATTAATAAAAGAAGTTTATTAATTCAAATTCAAAAGATATTAACTATAATAATTTATATTATTATTTGAATAACCTAGTACATTCAGTGAGCCCCTAAAATTGTAAACAAAGTCGATAATTTTTTTAGAGGAATTATCCTATTATTAATTTGTTTAAATGTCATTTTTTTGCTATTAACATTGTTTATCGTGTTTTGTTTATGAACTGTGACGTTAACGAAAATTTTTTTAAATGGCAACCTTTGTTCTTTTACGGATTTGAATAGAGCACAATTTTCTGAGTATGAAAATGTAAATATAATAATAATTAATTATTTCAGTATACTATATACTTAAGGGAACTATTATTTTCCTTTTAATAATAATTTACATCTACTTTCCCTGCTTCCGAATTTAAAATATTTAATTTTTCCAACTTTTCAATAATTTTGTATTTATTTAAATATGTTGTATATTATACATATTTAAACATCAACGTTCAGTTAAGTTAATTTTGTAATATTTTTATAATTTAAGGTTGCACAATATAATATTATAGTAATGTGAAGAATAATTATTGTCATCAAATTTATCTCTAAATTACATCTGTATATTCAAATAATATAAATAATGCAATATTGATTTATACAATATGCTGTTTCATGCATTTTTTGTATTGGTTACTATCGGATTAAAAATTATACATGCCAGAGATTGAAAACGAATTAATTTTTCTTCATTCGTGCTAGGTCCAATTTTCTTTCTGTTAACGTCCTATGTCAGTGATGTGTATATGAAGCGTTAAAAAACCTATTTGCCGCAAACTTCGCAAAACATTTGTTTCAATTTTTAACACACCACTGGTTTTCCTCTACATAATTTTTGCTTTTGTGGGCCCATAACCTGTTTTGTGTGGTTTTCTATTCGTAAGGACCATATTATAATATTGAAATTTAGAAATTGAATTTTAAACAAATTACATATATGTATATTATAATATATTATATGTTAATATTACGTTACGTTCGCTGGCTCCCGAGTTTTCGATTATACAATAAAAAAATTTTGAGAAAAAGATCTATATTTTAAAATTTTGAAAATATCATTCGGTATAATTTCTATTTTTTATAAAAAGTTTATGAGCTTTAAATGTGGAAAATGATCATGTTTAAATTAAATATGTTACTTAAATGTTTTTCTTTCAGTGAACGTTATAATTTTTAAATAATGCTTTTATTATAATTATCTATAGGATGTTTTCCGTTTTGACATAATGATTGAAAAATAATATGTACGTTTAAATATCAATAGTATAAATGGCGTTTCAAAGAATATCAGTTAAGGTATTGACGTTTTAGAAAATATGTATATTCAAGTCAATTTCAGACAAATTTATTGAACCGAACATTTTATAAACAATAAAAATTAATAAATCAAATAAATTATGGTAAGTGCTTATAAATTACTAGTGTAAACAGCATTCTATATAAATTTTATTAAATGTATGAATAAATTTCGATTATTAACCCATAACAGGGAATTACAATAATTTAAAAACAAAAAGTTTTTGACGTACTTCGCAATTATTACTGACAATTTGTTGAATTATAAAGAAAACTAATTTTTTTTAAATTTATTTATTTATTAAATAAATTGAATGTATTATGGACACACTTATATTAATTATATTTTATTATATATTTTTTTTTTTTTTTTGGGAATCTGAAATGAATTTTGTTTTAGGTTAATGGCGAAAGACATCCTGGAGATGTTTATAAAGATTTTAAAGCTGGCGTTATGAAAATATTGGGTACCCAAGATAATCCACCAATTTTCAGTAATGGACAGGTACCCGCAGTTCCTACCGATGTTGTTACAGAACTTCCAACACTGGTGAGTTATTAATAAATCTTTTATTGTTAAAAAATTCAACAATATTGACTTTTGACTGAGGTTCTATAAAATAAATGCTGTTTGTATACGATTTTTTCGTCATTGATTAAATACCTGCACCAGACGAAATTATTAATTGTTTAGGCTATAAACACTTTTTCCTTTTTTTTAAATACGAATTTGAAATTCCGGACGCTGAAGGTCAATTTTGCTTTAATTTTTTCAATACTGTATAGAAATGTTCATAAATATTACTCATGAAAATTATTCATAAAGGTTAAACATAATTAGTGAGGTCAGGGTACGTATGGCGAAATTTTCTAATCTTTTGCGATTTTAGAAATTTATACTTCAGTTTCTTATCAGTTATTTTTTATTTAAGCAAATAATTTTAATTTATTTCATATCGAAATTTTTAAATACCGCAATTACCTACAATGAATAAGTAAATTTGTTTGGGGTGTGGGGTAGGTATTTCGAGAACGTTAATATAAAACTATTGATTTACACTAAAAATGTGAATTAGATATCTGAGGTAATTAAATCGAAAAATTATAATAATATAGGTTTACGATACCTTCTAGAATTTACATTTTAATACATAATTTATCCTTTAACCAAAATCGTGCTTTACATTGCTTAAGTAGTCAAATAATTCAATTATTAAATTGACATTTTCGATAACAACAAAAATTTTAATTTGGTTAAAATTCTTTAGCGTTAATACTTTGCTATTGATTACAAAAATATTTATTTTGTATTTCAGAAAGATTCTTAGCTTTCATTTCCTTTTGTTTTGTTTGATAATTGATTATTTCCATTTAATCAGTGGCGGTGGTAAACCCCTCGCAGACCCCCGGTAAGAAAAATATAATTTACGATATACTGGTGTATTTTAATAATTTCGGGAAATGTCAGTTTTAATTAAAGTCATAAAATGAATCGAAAAAATTAAATTCCAATGTTGTATCGATATCAGTTTGCTTTAATGATATCAACTCATTAATTTTATTACCTTATTGAAAAAAAAATAAGAACATAAGTAGCAAAATGTCAGTTACATAGTATAAATTCTAAACTACATAAGCAGGTGTGTTCTGGTTGTAATTGCATTCTTTAGTATCTAATACAAAATAATAAAGCAAACTATAAGTAGAATTTAATATTTGAAGAGATATCTATTTCAAAAACTATTACGAGCTTTCCCAAATATAAATTGAAAATTTCTTTTGTAAGAAAAATTAATATGTTTTATTCCGAGCAAATGTACATTTTGTGGCTGGTCTGTAATGTTTACAATATAGAATATACTTTTTTTCTGAAAACGCTATGAAAACTTCATGTTTTCTTCACATTTTGGGTTCCTTTAGTGCCGGCGGCCAGTCTTAATCTTTTTTTAAATTAAAATAGCACTCCATTTTTTTTAGCTAGCTAGCTTTTTTCAAAAAGGGTGGATTTTTGTAAAAGTTTTTTTTGATTTAGAGAATAGCGGCCTTAAGAATTAGAAATATCGATTAAGCAATAAATATTACAATGTAGGTATTAGCTTATCCATATATCATAAGTAGATTTTAATCTTTTGAAAGGTGTAGTTAACCTAATACAGTGATTTTCAGATAGCTTTATATTACTTCCGATACAAACTGTACATAAATTTAAATTCATTGCAATTAGAAGCTTTTAATGCATTACAAGTTATGATTACTATTTTAGTCAAAATTTCATTTATCAAAATTATTTTATCGCTCTTGCCATTATAAAAGTAATTTACAGGTGATAGTGAGATTAAGTCTTAGACTCCAAAATAGCGAAGCCGTTTATCGTTAACTACCAGTGAAGATGATAAGTAGGGGGACTAGGACAGATCTAGCTCACTTTCCTCATATTAAAATTATCCATACTATTATATTTATCTATTGTTCCCGTTACAATTTTACAAAAAAAATTACGATGTTTTTTTAATTTATATTTGGCTACAAATTCTAACTCCGTAGTTGGAAAAATTTAATATAAAAATGGTAAATTGATTAGATTGTCATATGTATTATGTTTCTTTTCTAGCTGAAGTATATTTGTTGTTTTAAGTTTTGCCCAAGTTTACACACGAATATGTTTATAATTTACCCAGCAAAATATTTCCAATAAATTCAATTCTATTGAACCACAAACAAACATCCACTAAAGTGTAATATATCGTGTTCGCTTTAATTTTTAAATAATAAATGCTTATCGACCGACATAATTTATTTCATATTATACCTGAGCACTTTAACTTCCTCCTGAATATAACGTAATTCCAACATTAGTATATAAGTTTTAATCGGCTTCATGGGATAGTAAACAATTATAAAATGTACATTTCATTCTAAATACACTTCTGTATTAAAAACTAATTTTTTTTAATTTTACTTCGTCACGCAATGCGATTGTTGTCAATAGACTTACAATTATGATTTAAATCAATTATTGGTTCATAAAATATGTAATTGTTATTAACAGGGAGCCCCGGCTGCAGAACGCCTCCAAGAACCTCCACGACCACACACTCAAGTTATTTCAGTAACATCTCAATCCCAAAACATGTATCAGTCACCTGTAAAGCAAGGATGGCCTCCCGTTTTGTGGGTAATTGGAGGTCCCGGAAGCAATAAAGCCGTACTGTGCGACGAAGTCTGCAAACAAACTGGATGGGCTCATGTCAGTTTGGGAAAACTTCTTAGGGCAGCAGCAGAACCTTCCGAGCATAGAAACGCGACCGATATAAAAACAATTCGAGAGAGCGTCAGCTCTGGAGAGTTGGTACCCTTCGATATCGTGATGAAAATGGTAGAGCAGCAAATGAACGAGAATCTTTCAGCTAATGGAGTTATTATGGATGGTTATCCTCGTGACATGACACAAGTAACAGAATTCGAAGCTAAGGTAATAAACTTATTCTTTATACTTTTTTCGTAATTTAGTGGCATTAAATTCGAATTAACAAGTTTTTCAGTTATTGCATAAACGTACAATTTATAAATTATACGTAATTATACCCTCGTACTTCTTAAATATATAATTAAATTGTTAGAGTAATGGATAGGTATAAGCGAAACTTCCTATTCCTACAGAATATTTGATTTCATAATGATATCGTTTCACGTAGCTCTCTTATAGATTATTCATAAAGTTGGTTTTCTAAAGAAAAATTAAAGAAAAGTCCTAGTTAGAATTTAATAATCGACTTAAAATGACACAATTTAAGTTTATTGACTGTAATTTTGGATATGAAGTTATTGTCCTAAACTACAAAGTTCAATTTTTTTTTTAGTTCAAACAGCGACCAACCGTTATTCTTCTGGATTGTTCAAAATTGCAACTGGGAAGAGGAAGACTCGATGATAGCGTAACAGCTTTCAGGCGTCGTTTGGAAATATTTAGACAATCATCATTGCCAATGCTGAAGGCTATGGACAATATAGGCCGATTAACCATTGTAAGTTACTTTCCTCGAGACATTTTTAGATAGCTTTGGTAATATGGTTTTATAGGTCGATGGTGACACCGACACTGTTCCAGTCCGGCAAGATTTTAAAAATGTAGTTGATCAGCATATCGAGTACATAACGCAAAATGAAAATGCAGCTCAGGACGCTCATCTTCAAAATGGAACCAATGGACCTTTGCTAAATGGGCACGTGCGTAACGGCAACGTGCAATCGGAGTACATCGATACTATCAGCAAAAGAGTTCAGCAAGTAGGAAATGGAGTTGCTCATGTTGCTGTAAACGGAGTAAATCATATGGCAAATGGTGTTAATCATATGACTAATGGAGTAAATCATATGGCCAACGGTCACGGACCAGTTAGAGTGACGCCTATAGGAAAACCGACTAATTACGCAGACTTAGATTCACAACGTAGGGAAAATATACGAAATATGTATAGTGAAGTTAATCATATATAAAAAAAACAATTTTGTTTTATTATTGACAGTGATCGTAGATATGTGATATTTAAACTTGTAAGTTAATATAAGTTATATCAGCTCATGAAAATTACGTGCCTTGGAAAAAGTTTATCGATAGGTTGCTATTCAGCAAGGTTGCATAATATTAATAAATCAACAGTATTTTTAGCATAAGATTATATACCTATTCAAAATTAAATTAGTGTGCATGTATAATGCCGTCTATTTCACAATTTATTAATAATGCAGCTAACTGTACATTGTGGCTAAACCACATAATTGAAAACACCACTGGAAATTCTTTAACAGTTCATTTATATATTCGGTAAAAAAAAATTAAAACCGTTAAATCAATCTTTCACACCATGCAATACAACAAATTTTTTATCGACGTATTTGTTGTAAAATTGTATGCTTTTACTTTTATTTGGTATCTAATAGGATTTAAAAGTATGTTTACTTATACATTTTAATTTCCATTGCGTGACTAGAAGAATCGTGACATATTGAAAATATCCCTTAAAAACTATTATTGGGTTTAAAAATTACACCGATACTATAGTATAATTTGTCTAAAATGTATGCCTTCTGTAGAATTCCATAGTGTTATCGACTATCCATTATTAATGCTGTATGGCAGTAAGTCTATGAAGGGCTGCCATCTCTATAGCGGTGGGAGAGGGGGTAACGCTGTATAACATAAATCAAAAATTATATAACATCTTAATTATTTTGGCTGTATTATTAAATCTTTTATAAAATTTGAAATTGGCGGTAAAAGTTTCGTGTTGGTGACATTTTTGTACTAAAGTGTTATGGTGTATGTGATAATTGTATTAACAATATAATATCTTAGAGGTAAAATTTTCTAAGATAGATTTTGAGGTAGTGTAGAATTTTTAAAAGCAACACTACTGTCAGTAAGTTATTTTTGCTTTCAAACAGAGACAAATAAGATTAGTTTACCATTATTTACTTATATATATTTTAATAATATATTAGATTTTGTAAGTACATACCGTGAAATTTATAAAAAAAAATATATTTAAACATATTTTATATATTATGTAGGTAATATATTTTAATTTTAAATTATTCTGTGTTACTAACTTTGTCACATTCTGCAGGTCGGAATATGCACAAATTATGGTAAAACATAGAATTACTGCACTACACTGTCACTCTTAAAATTTAAAAATGTAAATAAGGATTCTAAAATAAATAAGGAAAATATATAAATCATTTAAGTGAAAATAGATTTATTTCAGTTGATCTGTAACATAAATGAAGATAAAGTGCCTAAAATAAGTATTGAATTTTTATATTGAAGAAAAAACAAAATATTTAAATTTTCTAGCTTAGATTATCGAGGGGCCACTGTGCTAATATTAAACCCTAATTTTATTTACATCGAACGAATATTTTTATATAGAATTTAAAAAATTACATTAATATGCACTTATAGTAGAGATAAGAGATTTTAATTTTTAATATAGCTAGTTGTGAACTTCATAATAAACTTATTTATTGTGCGTGCAATAATATAGACATATGTATACACTTTGTTATATATTTTCTCTTCTAGATTTATTTTCTTGTTACTTGGTAATGTAGTTTAATTAACATTATTATTATACTAGAATAAATCGTTAAAATCATCTGATAATTTGTTTCGAACGTCTGAGTTTTACGATAGACAAAACAAAATATAAGCATAAGGAATTATTTATTTACCTTTTCTGTGAGTTCTCTCGAGATAAACAATCAGAACTACAATAAAACCATTTATTTATCACCAACCAAGCAGACGGGTCCAAAGGGTTTTTATACAAAATAACCAGAACAACGGTCGATGGTCAGTTCAAACAGTTGTTTGAGCATCTTTTAAGTATGTTTTGAAATTATCAAATGTATCAAAAAGCAAAAGTTTGATAACTTAAGTCTATCTGAACGCTTCTACTTGAATTAATGCATTTTAACTCTTACTTATTCTACCATCTTCATACAATCCCTTGTGTGACGCACCTCATGATGAACCAGTTCATTTCTGAATAATTAGATTTCTTGTTTTTAGATTATGGATTACAGAGTAATTGCTCCCTACACCCAAAGAAAAACATTGGTAAAATCAACTGAAAACAGTATATGAAAATGAGCCATTAACTCTTTCTGTTTAATTTAACGACGAAAAAATAGTTAAACCGTATCCGTATCTTAGCATATCAATTTCAACACTAATTCAAGTTTGATTTAACTAACAAAATAGTTATTCTACAATTTCAATATGTTGCCGTACTATTTTAAATGTACAGTAACCATTTTTCTATTTTGCTGACCTCTTTTGTTGTTGATTAACTATTTTAATATGTTTAATAACCATTTATTTAGTTTGCTAACTATAATTATTATTGAGCTGCTATATCGGCTGGCAATGTAACTATTTCCATAGTTAGTTTACACTTCATAATTATTATTTATATTATAAAATAAAATTTGGTATATCATTCTGTAGTTTTTTGCAAATCCACTTTTTTGACTAACCGAATCTAGATACAAATGCAATATAAAAGCGTTATATCGCAATTACATCTAGATTTGGTTAGTCAAAAAAGTTGATTTTCAAAAAACTACAGAATGGTATACCAAATTTCACTTTATAATATAAAAAATAATTATGAAGTTTAACCTGATTTTGTTAGCGAAAGTCAGCAGTTTTGCAGAAAACTTTTGTCTAGTATACATTAAAAGTGGTGTAAAACTATAGAAATAAAAATATTTTTTTATAATATTTTTATTAATTTAAAAAATATCACGAAGAAACAATATAACTATTAAGTACAATTTTAAAAAAAGTGCTACAGTGTACATAAGTATTATAGAATCATAAAATAATTATAGTAAACTTATAGTCTAATACAAAGTGTTATAATATACAAAAATGTTAAAAGTAAAGAAGTACCTAACTTAAAATTTTTATAATACATAAATTATTAAAATTAGTGAATTCTAATTAAATTATAAGCAAAAATATTTACTCAAATTATTTAGCAAAACTATTTTTTCTCTATCAAAATTTCTACATTTCTTATGATATACCTTTAGGTTTGAGGCAGAAAAACTGTTTTTCTTTCACGTCCGTCTAAAATTGATAACATTGAGTAAACATTTGAAATTAATCTTTAAAATTGTAAAATGAACTAACCTTCACTAGAATTTAAGTATTCTATTTCAGGTTTCGTCAAAATTCCTTTTGTAGCAGATGCCGAAGAATTTTGTATTTCTATAATTAAACCTGTATTCTTTACATTATTATTCCTTGTGTGATTGTAGTATTTGTCGTATTAGCGTCCTCATGGTAGCTATTTAGTTCCTATTGTTCTATAGCAAATAAACTATAATTTAAAAAAGTTACAACCCTAACTAAAATAATAATTATGAAATTACTCTTGTCGTCTTTAGCTGTCCTTCGAAAACGATATAATCATATTCACTAAGTTCTGCAAAATGAACAATACAAATACTAAACAATTTTATTTTTTACAAACAATAATACTACAAACAAATACAAATTGAAAAGTCTCAAACTGAATCACGACTTAATGAAGAATGTGACGTAGATTCTTCTTCCTCGGCTTCACTTAGCTTCGATTAGGAATATCCTGAAACTATTATAATAAAAACACGAATAAATAAAATCTTTAACTCACATTTTTTGTTTCCCACTTGTTCAATTGGTGTCGAAATTCAAATTTCAATCCTAACTTTTTATTTTTAAATAATGCGTTTAAATCAGCCTCGTTCAGTTATTTGAGACCATCCACTGTACTGTAATATCCTGATCTGTAAAATAATATTTTTATATATAAATTAAATATATTTTTATATTAACACCCTAGAATCGCAATTTTAAACAAAAAGACTTCCAAATGATTGGTTCTAAATAGATACCTTCATCTGGGGTAATATGGGCCAACTTTTCCGCATTTTTTTACATATTAAGCAAAATTTAAAAAAAACAGTAAGTATGCAAAAACTGTTTACAATCATTTTTTTCTATTTCAACATACATAGAGGAACAATTTCATAGCGCAATTTCAATTTTTCGACGTTTTTAAACTCCGAAAAAAATTTTTTTTTTAAATTTAGCCAAAGTTACCTGAACTTGGGGTAACTTTGATCCACATGTTTAAAGCCAGTGTTCAGACGGCGTATCATGCCTTGATAATTAATAGAAAAAACGCGATATAGGAAAAAATTAAACATTTATTTTAATTTTCTCAAGAAATACAATTGAGAGTAAGTGCATAAAAATAAAAATATCTACCTATATAAAACAATCTTTTTCCGGAAGGAGGACCAAAGTTACCCGCGACAGGCCAATGTTACCCCAGATGACGATACATAATTATTACACATTTATTTAAAAATTTCTTATTGTTACTTACCATAGCAACTCGTGTGATAAATTCGAAAACGCCCTTAACTCCAGCAGTTACACTAAATTGTTGAATTTCACTCAAAGGTACGGGATATCATTAAAATTGAATTGATATTATCCATAATAACATAGCTTAAAACTCTACTAGGATAATAGCTATTATAAAATAATAAAAACCTTTAATTACCCGCAAAAAAAACAGAAGAGATTAATATTTTAATATCTAATTCTGCATAAGGTGCACCAAGGTATGGTGCACTTCAAAGAATAAAAATCTTTAGTTGACAAAATTCTTCCTTGTCAACAGATTCAAATTGTTCAATTATACAATATTTCGGTACGGTAACTATTTTATATTATAATCTGACCAAGACTGTTCGATAAAAGTTAACAAGGATTATTGTTACTGTACAATTTCTTAAAAGAACCAACTATTTAAATTGTTAATTAAGGAAGAAAACTAAACTGCAACAAGCAAAAATGTCAAATCATCTAAAGTTAATAGTAATTGAACTATTTTCATAGTTAGATGTTAAATATTCAATGTTATTTAACAATTCTTATAGTTAAATGACTTTAAAATTTATCAAATTGACAACAAAGCTTGATAGAAGTAAATACTTAATAGTTCATTTACATTTAAATTATTTGAAATAACAACTTCTTGGATTACTGCATATTTTGTAACTTAACTATTTGTTTTTGGTTGAAATAACCATATCGCACAATTTAAAATAAACTACGTTTTGTTTGATTTTTGTGATATTCAGCAAATTGTTAAATAACTATTTTCTGTAGTTGAATTGACCAATGATTTTTTTCTGGGTGAACGACTAACATAATTATTATACATAATTATAAAGTAATAATGGCGGACATTAGTAGTTGTGCGTGCAAATGCTGCGGAGAATTGGTGGATTTAACTGAGTGTTTATATGTGGATTGCGCTGGTGATTGCGAGGGGTGCTTCCACATGGCTTGTGCTACAATAAAAAAGAGTGAACTAAATTGTTTAATGGGTAACAAGAGTATTAAGTGGTACTGCGAGGATTGCGTTGATGGCG
Source organism: Cantharis lateralis (assembly GCA_963170105.1). Lineage (NCBI taxonomy): Eukaryota > Metazoa > Arthropoda > Insecta > Coleoptera > Cantharidae > Cantharis > Cantharis lateralis. The sequence goes on from OY720624.1 coordinate 13,273,893, forward strand.
GCCGGTTCGGTGATCGTAGTCGTGTTGCTGAAGATCCTGGTTCACGTGAAATGCTACGTGAATGCCTAAATATCGTGAAAATGCAAGGAGACTACATTAAAGATCTTCAGAGTGAGGTTGGTTTGCTTAAAGAAAATATTTTACTTCTTAATAATAACCTTGTAAGCATCAACATAGATAAAGTGCGTGATAAAGACAAGCGTACAGATGTTCCGCGTGTGCTATCAAATAACGATACTGTGTCAAATGGAATTGGAAATATTAGCTCATCATACGCAAAGGTAACGGGAGCTGTTCCTAAGGTTTCAAGTGATGAATTGGAGCTTAATCCGGAGGCACCTGACTTCTCATGGAGGCTGGTTAGTTCCAGAAAACGGAATAAGAGAAAGTCAAAAATCGACTCAATGACTAAAACAAATGTTACGGATACGGCAAGTACAGTGGTATCGGCCGCAGATGGGACGCTCTCAAAACCCAACGGTAATGCGATTAAAGCCAACGATGGCGGTAGAAGAACCAAAAAACCCGGGTTTATGGGCACAAACTCCGAGTCGTCTATTAAAACCATACCCAAAAAGGCGTTCATATTTGTTTCTCGTCTGTTGCCTGGCGTGAAGCCGGACAATATGACTTCCATGTTGCGAGAAAAGTTTCCTGAGGTCGAGTGCGAATCGTTGCCATCTAAGCATCCTCAATTTTATTCCTCATTTATGGTATCGGTTTATCTTCAGAATTTTGATAAAGCTATGCGCCCAGATATTTGGCCGGTGGGAGCGTTTGTAAAGAGGTTCCAATTTGGCGATCGGAAGCAGGATTTTCTGCCACCTTTAACGACATCTACCCAGAAATAGTTTCCGGTTGCTGTCCAATGCAGGTTAGTGAAAAGCTTACTCACTTTGGTACTACTACGTCACCATTGGAAATTTACTATCAAAACGTACGCGGTTTACGCACAAAATTGGTGGACTTGCTTTTATCCTTTTCAGTGATCAATTATGACATTTTAATTCTTACGGAAACATGGCTAACGCCTGATATTGCCAATAGTGAGCTCTGTGATGACGGGTGTGGCTATCAAATTTTTAGGACTGATCGGGACGCTACTGCCACAGGCAAGGTGCGCGGCGGAGGTGTTTTGATAGCGATAAGGGGGGGTTTCCATGCGGCGGAAACTGCCACTTCTTGCCTTGACTATTTATTTGAGCAATTGTGGGTGACGGTGCAACTGGGCGATCGCAGGCTCCTGATTGGGGCAGTTTATTTGCCTCCTCATAGCACTTCTTTAAATTATCGGTCATTTGCGGATTCAGCGGAGTTTGTGTGCGATGCTTTTAGCGGTGACGGGACAGATGTTTATATTTTTGGTGACTTCAATCTTCCCGACGTTGTGTGGTGCAATGACGATAGTGGCTTGCACGTTACTAGCTCTCACTTAGCCAGTGATATTGTTGCTGAAACTTTTGCCTTTTTAAATTTTTACCAACTGAATAAAACATTGAATGCCCATGGTTCGATGTTGGACTTAATTTTCTCGAACGTTTTTAATGATACGGTGATGATCGCATCCGAATTGTTGGTTCCTTGCGACCTTTACCATCCGGCATTAATGATTAGTATTGTGACAAAGAAATCTGATGCAATTCTGCAGTGCTGTGAAACAGTTTACAATTATAAAGCTTGCGATCTTGAAGCTATAAATGTCGAATTGTCAGGTGCAAATTGGGAAATAGTGCTCGCGGACTCCCTTAATCTGGATGACTCAATTTGTGAATTTTATAATATACTCTACGTCATAATAGCGAGACATGTCCCGATAATTAAAATTAAAAACAAATTTAAGTATCCCAAATGGTTTAGCCTTGAATTAAAACAGAATATTTTGCTCAAACAAAGGGCTCATAATGTATATAAACGCACTCAAAATGTATCCTCTTACCAAACATTTTCCGACCTGAGATCACTTTGCAGGGCCCAGGCATCAATTTGTTATAAACACTATATTTCAGAAGTTCAATCTAATATTAAGCACAATAGTAAATTTTTTTGGAATTATATTAAAAATAAAAAAACCGAGAACGGCCTTCCCGACTCGATGCAATTGCGTGGCGAAACGGCGCGTGACGGTACAAGCATTGCTAATTTATTTGCAAAGCATTTCTCTTCTGTTTTTTCCTCTCCCGACGGTAAGTTCCGTTGCGGCGATGTGTCGGAGGCCACCAACCTGAACTTACACTCCTATCAGGTGAGCGAGATTCAGGTCTTCGATAAGTTGAGAATGCTCGATAGTGGCAGGGGAGCTGGTCCGGATGGTTTGCCTCCAGCATTCTTGAAAGGCTGCGCAGAGTCGCTAGCCTTTCCTCTATGGCTTCTTTTCAATAAATCACTTGCACTGGGTATATTTCCTGCTAAATGGAAAGAATCCTTTGTTGTGCCTATTCTCAAATCGGGTTCCAGAAACTCTATTGAGAATTATCGCCCAATAGCGATATTATCTCACATCCCTAAGATCTTCGAAGCATTAGTCAATGATTATCTGTCATCTGCATTGAGGGGCGTGATGTGCGACAGTCAGCACGGTTTTACTGGCGGGCGCTCAACCACTACAAATTTATTAGTGTTTGAGGACTTTATTATTCGCGCTTTTCACTCTGAAGTTGCAGTGGATGCGGTCTATACGGACTTTGCAAAGGCTTTTGACCGTGTCGACCATGATATATTGCTTCAGAAATTATTGTCAATCGGGGTAAGCGGTTCTCTATGGCAGTGGCTTTACTCCTATTTGTCTGGTCGATCTCTAATTGTCAAAATTAAAAACTTTTTTTCACTACCTTTCATTGCTACGTCTGGCGTTCCTCAGGGGTCTCACTTGGGCCCTTTGCTCTTTAAGATTTTCATTAATGACATCGTTCACTGTTTCAGGCATGCACTAGTCTTGCTTTTTGCTGATGATATGAAAATTTATATCAGAGTCTCTAATAATAGTTCTGTTCTTAATATGCAGTCGGATCTTGATAGGCTAAGTGTATGGTGCAACGTAAATAGACTCTATTTAAATATTGGCAAATGCAAGCACATTCGTTTCTGCCGCCATCGCTGCGGCGCCCCGAGTATCTATTCGATAAGTGGCATTTCGTTGGAGTCAGTTCTCAGTATTCGGGATTTGGGAGTCACGATGGACACTAAATTGTGCTTTACTGAGCATATAGCAAATGTTTGCAACGGTGCATTGAAGGCGCTTGGCTTTATAAAGAGAAATACGGGCGACTTCGACGACCTTTTCGCACTGAAATGCTTGTACACTTCACTAGTTAGGTCCCGCCTGGACTATGCTTCTTGTGTCTGGTCTCCTTACTACCAATCTGATATCGATAGATTGGAGAGGGTACAGAAGAGATTTCTTCGATACATTTCTTTTAAGCTGGGTATTTCGCACCGCGATATTGGCTATGCGAGCTTATTGCAAAGGCTCAGTCTTACCACGCTTGCGGAGAGAAGGAAGGCGGCTGATGTTCGGTTCATGGTTGGGCTTGTGGGCGGTTCTGTGGACAGTCCGGAACTTCTATCTAAAATAAACTTTTATGTACCTCCAAGGCCGCTGAGAAATTCGGCCGCCTTTTATATTGAGCCTTTTTCAAGGCTCTACCTAATGTTCTCGGCTGTAAGCAGAATGGCTCGCAATGCGAACGAGTGCCAGCATATGTTTTTTATACGTTAATTTGCGCTTAAATGTTTCAGTGTCATCAATATGGTTTAAGCTATGTAATTATTGATGATTTTTGTTGTTTATTTTGTTGTAATAGTATGGTGAAGCTTTTTCTCCGATGCGAGTTTTTTCAGCTTGCCCATGCTAGCAAGTATTTTGTAACTTTTAACTTTTAACCACGCATCATGTAGTTGACTCTTTTGTCGTTTGATGTAGTAAATAAATAAATAAATAAATAAATAAATATTATTTATTATAATGGTTCTGTGTCAAATTTTCTGCATAAAACGTATCATCTATGTATCTAATAAAATTTAATTTTGTATGATGGTATTGCATGTGGTACAGAAGAAATATAATTAAATATATTATATTCATTAAATATGGAATATTTTGATGTTCTATTTCCGCAAGTAATTAATTTATTTTCTTTAAATAGCAAAAATTATTAAATTTGTTTTAGTTATGCAATTATGTTTCAAATGAAATTATTGTTACTTAATTTTGTGGGTTTTGTGATAATAACAGTGGCGGTAAGAAAACTTATAAACCAAGCTTTTAAATAAAAATGCGGGACTCCTCATTTTGGATAACTTTAAATACCAGATCTTTTGCTTTTAATTTTATCAGAAAAATTGCAAAAATGTTTTTTTTTATATTTCTAATAATCAAGTACGAATGGTATGTCCAAAAGCTACAAAATTAGCGAATTGCCAGTGATTTTTCCTGACTTTTCTTATGAAATAGATCGAATTTTCGAGATAACATTATTTATTTAAAAAATCTTAAAATTGTAGGACTCTATTTGGAATTAAAAAAATTCGATATCCCCATTTTGTAAAAACAACAACAGATTTCTACATAAACGGGTTCTGGAATATTATTTTATTATATTGCGATATTATAAAAAAAAATTGTAAATTGTCATTGTAGTAAAAATTTGTTTAATTTTTAATTAATGATGATTTGCCCTGAAGTTGAAATTATATAAATTCCCAAACCAGTAAGAACTAATAAATATTTCTAGCAGCCTTGAAATTTTTCGTTGATTATCGAAATTAAATTTATATTCTCTTGTTTTCAGTTTCATCAAACGGATTACTCATTCATTTTTGAAAGGTATAATTTATTAAGTTATGACAAGAGCTATGTTGGAGAAGTGGATGTTAAAAAAGTGTTCGTAACTAGATATGATAAAAAAATAACTATCCGGGCATGTTTACTTAAGGATCTAGATTTGAAATATGTGAATGTAAGTATCTAATATTATTTACGAGTAGGTATTACTTAAAATCTAACGTTTGACTCTGCCAAACTGTGGTAAAAACTGTGGTAAAGACTAAAGTTTTTCAATCTCTAATTATTGCAAATATTTGAAAAAACAAGTTCCTCTAAAAATCTAGAACTCTGAGAACTTTGGGGATGTGTCTAATTTGAATGAACAATAATTATAGTATAAAAAATCTAGTTTCTATGGCTGAATTGCAAAGAAATTTTTAAAAATAAATCTCGGAAAAGCTCTATTTTGTTTTGATTTTTTTTTTGTTACTTTAAATATTTTTGCTTCATTGAAACATTTTTATTCATTTTTAACAAAAAATAAAAAATCTTGGAAGTGTGCTAATGGTTTCCTAGATAAATATAATTTTGTTTATATTTTCACGAGTTAACAATTTTAATTAATTATAAATTATTAATACTCGCAAATTATAAATATTAATAATTTTTATTGTCAAAAATTTACTTTATTTAAAATAGGTTGTTAATGTTTAGTCTCTTACCTATGTTTCCGTATTTAATTTTATCGTTCAGTTTAAAAAATGTATATTTAAGATAATTATAAATAATAAAAAATATACGAGAAGAGTGCAATTTTATATTTAACTTAATAATAATTCAATATTATGACTTATTAACGTCAATGGTATTATATTTTATAATATTATATTTATAATATTAAATTAATTAATTTAATAGGCTAAGGTATTTTATATTATTTATAATAAATTTTAATATTTAAGATGTTAAGACATTGAAATAGTATTGATCTAATGAATAAATGGTAAAGTATGACAATAAAATAATTGCAAATTAATATGTAAAACATTTCAACTTATCATATTAAATATTGTCACATGCTCACATGTTAATAACAATAATCATATTAAAATGGATTAGTTCTTAACATGTGAAATTATATAATAAATTCAAAATCTAAATGATTTACATGTTACAATAAAATAATAAATTGAATTTTTGACTTACGTAATAGTATGAAATATATTGAATTGATAGTAACATGTAAATCATTTAGATTCTGAATTTATTAAATAATCATATTATTTATTATATTTACTTCATAGGCGCCGGATAGGGGGGGCAAAGCAGGGCACTTGCCCCCCTTAGAAAATTAAATTTTTTGTTTTTACCTAGCTAGCGCTCGTAAAATATTAAGAATTTTCCTTTAAAGTCATAAAGCCTAACAAAAATGAATGCTTTGCCCCCCTCTATATTTAACTTTGCCCCCCTCTATATTTAACTCTTCCGGCGCCACTGATTTACTTATACGATGTTTTTATCTATTTTTATTAATAATAAGTGATTATGTTTTTCTACATATAGGAATTCATGCAAGGCAGAAAATTTCAAAGCAATGAATATCGATTATTTCCATTTAATTATAGCGACAACACGTGCACAGCTATAAAGAATCCTTTATTTGGAGATTATATATCTCAATTCAACTGCACTATTGATAATATAAAATCCTGTTATCTAAAAAAGGTAGGTCATGTAGGTTTTGCGAATACGTATTATCTTTTTAATTTAAATTTACATGATACCTACTATTGACATCAAAAACAACTATATTTTATTTCAGGGTTGTTATTCGTGTAATAATGTAGTCTTTGATGATTCAAAGTTTCCACCGTTTGCACCAAGAGGAAGATTTAAATTTACCTTCCACGTTACATATAAAAATAATTTACTTTTGGGTGCTGCTGAAGTATTTGTGGAAATAAAACCAACCAATCCTTTGGAGAGAGTTATTGGAGTATAACTATGCATTGCATGCAAGAGCGGTTTGTAGTATTATAGCTGCTTCAAGGCGATACTCTTAAAATGATACTATTATTTAAGATTAATATTAAAATTGTAAATAAAGAAGATCAAAATGTACATGTACAGGTTGAAAAATTAAATTGATTCCATAGTTCCATAATAATTAACTATAATAATATAACATAATTATAAGGTATGTACTAAAGGCGGTTATGGCTTGACGCTTAAGTGCGTTGACTGCTAAGCCGAGAACCACAGTTCGATCCCGAGCGAAGTATGAAATTCTTACTTTGCAACGAAAAGTCGCTCCTCAATCATTTCAGAAGTAGATCGCCAACTTCCAATAGGAAATGGCACATTAAAAAGAAGATGGTGCTAAAAATACCGACTAAAACATTATCCCAGTAGCTGATGTCAGAATATTCTATTTTGTTAACAAATGCTGAATTCCAAAAGTGTTCCAGGTTATTGTAAAAATGTAATGTTTTTGTTTTGAAGATTTTTTTTGTTTTTTTCCTGTTTTTTTTTACGATTGCAGTCGGACTTCCTGAACTTTAGTAACTGATAAATAATTTCTGGGGGGGGGGGGTCTAACACCCCTTAAAAGGGCCTTGCCTATAACAATTCTTTAATTCGCATCTCAATATTGTCGGGTACCACGCTTACCATTCAAACGGAAAAGGGTTCCACATTTGAAAATGTTTGAGAAGCACTGTGGTAGAAAATGATTTTAAAAAAGTAGTTTATAAAAAATTCATCATTCTTGCACCGATGAACAAAATTCATCTTATTGATGAAGAATTCATAGTATTTATCAAAACAAAATCATTGTATTTATAGATTTGTTTATCGATGTGATTAATGTTGTTCATTGGCGCAAAAATTATGAATTATTCACCAAAATGATGGACAATTTTTGTCAGTGTATGTATTAGTGTAGTGTAACCTTAGCATATTAGTAAACTCTAATGAATACCTCAGTGAGACTGAACAATCACGTCAATAGCTAATCTGGAAGTGACGGTACACTGCGGCCTTCAGGCCGCACATCCAGATTAATCTGGCTTTGTAATTTATTTTCATCAAACCGAATCCTTCCTTATATAATAAAAACATATTAATTAGCCAATTGCGTCTTTATAGCGGTGAATATACTAACAAACAGATTACAGGACAGATGACGTGACATTTGTTGTATGAGGACCAATGAGAGGCGTTCCTGAGAATTACGGACACATACACACACACAAATTAAGGCTGTTTTTCATTGAGTAGATAAACAGATAAAAAAAATAGTTAATCCACCAAATATATTCGCAGGCACAAAAACATAATTATTAATTTTTATGTTGGTAAAAAAGTTGGCAAAAAAAACTGACCAATCAGAGGTGAGTTACGGGATACATACACAGATTAGGGCTATTATTATATGTCGGATAATGGTTTTGTTCCAAATTTTCTTCAAAAAACGTATCTAGGAAATTTAATTTTTCCTGTTTATAATTTAATTTTTGGATGTGGTACAGAATGAGAATTTTACATTACAAAAAATGAGGAAACTCCTGACATATTTATCAATTATGTTGTGTTTTTTTATTTGAAAATTTAATTTTATTAAAAATTGTAATATTATTTTGTAAATTTCGTGTTGGTAATTCGGAAAGGGTACTGGCGCACGAGAATATGTAAAACGTCGCCTTCTGCCAACCCCGATCATCTGCGAATTTTTTTGAAGATTGCATTGCTTTTATTGAGTTTAAATATTAAAATATAAAATAAATAAAAAATTGAATGATTTATAAAATTGAAAGTTGGTTTATGGATTATAAATAATATTTATTGCATGCTAAATTGTAAATTATATAACTTCAAAAATTAAAGATGCGATTAAAAAAGAAAAATTAAATATCACTCCCGACTGGCATGACAATAAGTTATTACTAGGGTTGGCACTGCCCCCCTGGACGCCTCGGGCGTCCCAACCCCTAGGTTGGCCTCGTGGCCCTAATCCATGCTATTATATAATTTGGAAGTGTTTGTCACGCTCATTGAATCCGCCACTTTAAATATTGAACTTTTGACTGATCAATAGATGAACTGCTTGATGGACGATTTTACAGTTATAGAGAAAGAACTGTAATGAATCAAACATTTGATTCCATATCCATAGTAAAAGTACCACCATTTTTTTTTTTTCAAAAATCGTAAAAAAATTTGATGGACGAAAAAATTGTAACAAAATAAATTACTTTTCCATCTATTTAAAGCCAAATAAAATTTAAAATATCAACCCTACGAGAATTCTGCGCACGGCATTCGAATTTTTCTGCTCAATTATATAATTTGAAAATGTGTCACACTCGGCCTTATTTGTCCGTCATTTTCAACTTTTGACTGATCACCGGATAAACTGCTTGACGGAAAATATTAATGAGAAAAAATGTGTAAGCATAGAATATTATAAATAATATACTATAATATAGATTACAGATAATATTATGTATATTACATTTCAAACAAATATACTAAGAAAAGGTTTGTATTCCTTCATCCAGAACACGTCCTGCAATTGAATCGGTCAATGCAGAAAGTGAATATGTCCAAATTTTGCCGGTTTTGAGTTTGACATGTGGTCGTATTAATTTGAGGTAGATCTAGCGATCGTTACGTTTAAAAGCATGCCTGAAATAATAACCAATTTCATTGGTTATGGGTTAAAAGAAAAGCACTAATCACAGCAATGACCAACCCAAAAGTGTTGCATTACGCTTTTTGTTATCATTTTATAGATTAGTTAGACATTTTACCTACTACCTATTAGTAGTTCTCAGGCAAAAATCTCTTATAAAATAATTCAAATTTTTTGATCCCGGAGAGGAGAGGAGGTAGCAGTATTTGGGGTTAGAATACCGCCACTTACCTTGTTTACTTAGTTGTTTATCTTCGAGACATGAAAAAATCGGTTTATCAGAGCGAAATTGAATTCATTATTATAAAATAATGTACAACCTTCAACTAAAATAATATGTCAAAAAGCTGAATGACAGAACTATCAATTTAGTTAATTTCAAGTTTCAATCCTATCGAATAAATTTTTTTATCTATTTCGGCAACCAAACCTTGCCAATAAATTGATTGTTGATGGAAGGCAGGATATTTGACCGTACTAAATACCGCTTTGTAGCTGTCTATTATTTACGCAGCGATAATCGATTAAAATTATAAAGTGTCAATAATTTTGATGAAAAACCGATTTTCATTGGCTGAAGGGACAGAGTCGTTTTGAATTTGCAGCATATAGATTTTCGATACTTGCCGAAAATATATATTTTTCGTTAAGTTTAATTAATTGTTTAATTAACAGTTTAAATAATAAAAATATATAATACGTAATCATTAAGGAGGTTGGGGAGTTAGAGTGCAATGGTCATTGCACACCTGGTGAGATGTGAAGTCCACGATCAACTTCTTGTTTTATTGCAGATATTCAAATATTGCACAGTGCAATTTAGCATCGAATTATTTTAATAACAAAATATAATAGGTTATATTCGACATATCCTGTTTATATAATATATAAACAGGATTATTATAATATTATTATAATAAAATTAATTATAATGGTTTTGTTTCAAATTTTCTTCAAAAAACGTATCTACGTATGTATCTAATTAAATTTATTTTTCCTGCTTATAATTTAATTTTTGCATGTGGTACAGAAGAAAACATAATTAAATATACATACATATTTATTAAATACGTAATATTTTGATGTTCTATATCCGTAAGTAATTAATTTATTGTCTTTAAATAACAAAAATTTTTTGATTTCCTTTAGTTCTATAATTATGTTTCAAATGAAAACATTGTTGCTTAATTTTGTCGGTTTTGTGGTAATAACAGTGGCGGTAAGAATATTTATTTATAAATAAAACTTTTAATATACAACTGAATCCCTATCAAATTATGCAGGCTGGTTGGAATCAATGTTTCAGAATTCGTTTTCGTTAAAAATATGTTGGTTTTTTAGGTTTTTTTAAGTTGTTAAAGGTATATCTATTATACTTAATTTATAATATTTTAAAAATCAAAAAAAATTCCAGAACGACTAAAAATATTGCACTCTTTTTGGTAAAATTGAAAGACATTTTCCTCAAAAAACACATTTTCTTTTTCTTAAAAGTTTGTATATTTTGGCAAAATAGTTATATGTTATATTTTGTACGGACATAACAATATAGGGCAAGTATTATTACCTCAAAACATTAAATTTTTAGAAAAAATAAATTGGGTTTTTAGAAAATACCTATCGAATTTTTGAAAGTATTGAAAAAAACCAAGAACGATGTTCTTAGGAAAACCAAACAAAATTTATTCAAAAGCTAGAATATTGCCGAATAATAAAAGTTTTATTTCAAAAATTTTAACATGCTGCTGTTTTGAGTTCCAATTCTTTTATTGGAGCCTTCGCATTATATTATTTTTATATTATTATAAAATATTTTTACATTTTTATATTTTTAAAAATCAAGTACGCTATTATAATATGTAAGAGAAGAAAAATCTATTCTAAAGCTACAAAATTGGCAAATTGGCAGTGATTTTTTTTATGTAATAGACAGAATTTTCGAGGTAACATTATTTATTTCAAAATCTTAAAATTTTACGACTCTTTTGGTCCTAACAAAAACATATTTGAACAAAAGCAAATTTTGGAATATTATTATAATTTATTAAATTGAGATATATTATAAACAAAATTTGTAAATTATCATGGTAGTAAAAATATGTTTAATTTTTAATTAATGATGATTAGAGCATAGAGCTGGTGTGCAGCTCTCAAAAGTACGGATATATGCGCAGAAATTTAGGGAATTATATGCACCCAAAGTTACGAAATATGCACATAACGTATATTCAAAAATTTTTTGGATTAAATGCACATAATATTATATTCTGCAAAATTTATGAAATTTAGCTAAAATATTATTATTATTATTTATTAAACATATTATATGATATGATATTAAAACAAAAGACTCAAAACTATTACATCTGAATCAAACAATTGATAAAAATTATACAAATATGTAATTTTGAAAACAATATGCTTAGAGATATGACGAAATATGCAATTTCGAACAAAATATGATCAAAAAGGTATAAATATGCAAAATTAAAATAGGCTCAAATGCTCTGTTTTTACGTAATTTGTGAAGATATGTTGAAGATTTTTCGTTGATTATCCAAATTAATTTTATATTCATTTTTTTTTCAGTTTCATCAAACGGATTACTCGTTCATTGTTGAAAGGTATAATTTATTAAATTATGACAAGAGTTATATAGGAGATGTGGATTTTAAAAAAGTATTCGTAACAAGATTTGATAAAAAAATAATTATTCGGGCATGTTTACTTAAAGATCTAGATTTGAAATATGTGAATGTAAGTACCTAATATTTACGAGTATTACTTAAAATCTAACTTTTGAGTCTGGCTCAATTTTTCAATCTAAAACATCTAAAACTCTGGGAATTATGGGGATTTTTATTCATTGAAAAATTTTTATGTCTTTTTAGTATTTTTACTATTGCAAGTAGTCAAATTTTTCCAAATCTTGGATGTGTGCTTATGGTTTCCTACAATTTTTTTTAAATATTATAGAGATAGTCCTAAGGTATTTAACCGTTCATCCTTAATTATGCAAAGTGTATTTTATTTTATTTATGATGCATTTAAATATTTCAGATGTAAAACAAAAATTATTTTTATTATAGCCCAAAACCCACAATATTAGATCAAAAATATTTGGTTACCGTCGATCTTCTACACTGCTTTCCTTGAAAAGTACGATAGAAAACCTTTAAATATTCTGAAAGAGCAAAATTTAAGCTTTCTTATGTGGTGAAGATAAATAAAATCGGCCCAACGCAACGGTTACTTCACAATTTAATTTTGAAAATCAACTTTTTGATGTAAATTTTACAAGTTTACGTGGGTCTTAGCATCCAAATTTAGGTGGGAAGAAAGCTATTCATTCCAATGCATGCGGTTACAGAGAAAACATCGTTCGAGTTCCTACATTATCGAGTGCATTTACGCTTCGAAGATCGATTTAATTACCACATTGGCAAATCTCGGATCCCAGCATTCGAATACCGTCATTTTCGAGTTCTATCGCGCCCCGGGGATATTTTTAATAAGTTTAGCGCTTGTCAAAACGGCCGGGAACGCTCGAGCGAAGCGATCAAACGGAAAATCTCGGATTCATCACCTTTAAAATTGTAATTTTCGCATTCTGTTATTTTCCGCAAATCTTATTATATTAATATTTACTATATAGATCATTATCTAACACCCAGTGCAAATATTTCAGCAAATTTAGAAAGCATAGAACATCGACGGTCTCCAACTATTTAATTGAATGCATTGTAGTTTCAAATAGTTTGGTCGATAATAGAATTTCGAATCACTTTTAGCATGATTTATCATGCTGAAAATTATATTTTACGGTATCGTGTTAGAAAAACATGTGGCCTAAACAAACACGAACAGAAAATTTGACTTTCGGTCCATGTTTATTCAGATTTCCATTTTCTGTTCATGTTTAACATTTAACACTTTTGTTGTAAGGATATAATATGCTATATCAATTGCTCTCCTGTAAACAACTATTTTACCTATGGGAAATATCAATATCACCGTTGGATTCTTTATAATCGAATAGTAATAATAATTGTATATGTTTTTCTGCATTTAGGAATTCATGCAAGGCAGAAAATTTCAAAGCAATGAGTATCGATTATTTCCATTTAATTATAGCGAAAACACGTGCACAGCTATAAAGAATCCTTTATTTGGAGATTATATGTCAGAATTCAACTGCTCTGCATATAATATAAAATCCTGTTATCTAAAAAAGGTAGGTCATGTTCATGTAGCATTTTACCCCAGAGTTTTGCGAATATTATTTTTTTACTTATAATTTACATTACTGTTGACTTCAAAGACCACTATATATTTTATTTCAGGGTTGTTATTCGTGTAATAATGTAGTCTTTGATGATTCAAAATTTCCACCGTTTGCACCAAGAGGAAGATTTAAAATTACCTTCCACGTTACATATAAAAATAATTTACTTTTGGGTGCTGCCGAATTATTTGTGGAAATAAAACCAACCAATCCTTTGGAGAGAGTTATTGGAGTATAACTATATGCATTCTATTGGAGAGCGATTTGTAGTATAGCTGCTTCAATGTAGTGTTCTTAACATGATACTATTAATTAAGATTGATATTAAAATTTTAAATGAAGATCAAAATGTACATTTGCAGGTTAAAAAATTAAATTGGTTCTATAGTTCTATAATAATTAATTTTACTATCATATTGCAATGTTCCGGAGTTATAAAAATAATAACTTGAAAAATCCGGAAAAATTCATTTTTGTGAGCAGGGACTCTTAAACCTCGGAATGAGAGAGAATAAGCTGTAACTTGGTATATAAACCTTTGTTTTGGAATTCTAGTAGCACGGGTTCTTTTCGGCATATTTTAATTCTAACTGATGTGCGCTTGCTACTCTCCTCGCTGTATCTCGAGAAAGGCTGGTAATTTTATTATCTGCAAGTAATATAATGAACTTAAATAACGTATTTCAAATAGGAAACGAGATAATTGCAAAAAACCGATTTTCGTGACCTCTGACCTTCAATATCTTGGGACACGGACATGAGATTATATATTATGAGACTTTTCTATCAGTATTTAGAATGCCAAAACAAAGGTTTATACCAATTTACAGCTTATTCCCTCTCATTCCGAGCTTAAATGCTTATTTGACTGGACAGAGTAACATGATAAAATTGCTCATTTGCCATTTTAAATTTATCTAAAAGTGTTCATCGAGATCTACCTAATGAGATTGACTATGAGAGACTAATGAGTTTTTGCATGTACTTAGTATAAAAAAATAATTAAATATTGCTTGAATGTTACTTAATTATTATGTTATTGTATTTATTATATTCTGATATTACATTGTGTAATATTCTGACATTACATTTCCGCAAGTAATTAATTTATTATCCATAAATAGCAAGCGTATTAAATAATCTTCATTTTTTTGAGTGTGCTTAAAATGCAAACATTGTTTTTTGTTATTGTGGGTTCTGTGGTGATATCGTCGGTAAGAAAATTTAAAAATTAATTTTTAACATTAAGTGGTTATTCCCTAAGCAATATGTTAATTTAACATGTGGGTTAAAACTATACTCGATATTCAAAAAAAATAGTTCTAATTAACCTAGGATTTCTCTTCAAATTTTTTTACTTTATAATTAAGAGATAGCTCCAATGATCCAATTGATATCAAAATCTTCCGTTCTGAATCCAAATTCAATGATATTTTCATTAATAAATATAAATATGAAGTTAAGTCGCAGAGTCTGTGTGAAAAATTTTTCATTTCCTCTTTACAGCAACCTTAATAAGCCAGTAAGTGGTAAAATGAGCTCAGAAAGATCTTCATTCCAACTTTCGAACTTTGTTGGAAAATTGAGAAATACATCATTTTCGTTTCTTTATAAATTAAATTTCATACTTTTCTCTTTCAGTTTCATCAAACAGATTATAAGTTTATTATTGAAAGGATCGAAATAATATATTTTGACAAGAATTATGTAAGTGAAGCAGAAATTAAAAGAGTACACGTTTCAAGATACGTTACAAAATTCATATTAAGTACATGTACCAATAAGGATTTGGATTTAAAAGATATAGACGTAAGTAATTTAAGGTATTTAATATCTTTGATCTCTAACCAAAAGTTGACTCGATAATAGCGCTGAGAGCAGGCGATCCCTGATCAGGGTTCAAACAAACCAGGACCCTCCGTTTTTCGATAATTTGTGAGTTACTTTCTTGTAGAAAATTTTTGCAACAATTATTTTGTTAAAATAAATATTTGGTTAGAGATAGCAGAAGAAAACATAAATATGATAGAGTCAAGCAAGACGTAGATTTTGATTTAAAAACAGTATTTTTAATGTAATATTTATAATTTTTTTTTCTATATTTAGGAACGTATAGAAGGTAGAAAGTTTCAAAGTAATGAGTATCGATTATTTCCATTTAATTATACTCAAAATTCATGCAAAGCTATAAAGTATCCTTTATTTGGAGATTATTTATCTAAATTCAACTGCAGTTTGCATTCGCATGGACGATCTTGTTATATTAAAACGGTGGGTAATGTTAAGATGGGTCTTAGCAGCAGCGGATTGCGAATTTTAGTTTTATTGTTACCTACTGATTGTTTTAATAATTTGAATTTAAGTGGAAGGAAAACGAACACTGTCAATATTTTACAGAATATACCCAAGAAACAATCAGATTTATAAAATGTCTTGAATACTTGGAATTTCGATATCCGCTGTTGTAGGGATCCACTTTTAGGTTTATAAATTTTTTTATCCTTGACGGACATTAGTTTTCTTATTTAATACACCTGACTGTATCGGCATTGGACATCAACTAAATGAAAACCAACCACGTTAGTTACATGATTTGAATTTAAGGAGGTAATTAAAATTAAATTATCATGAACATTATATATTTTTGTAATAACGGTAGGGGTTGGGTCATGGGTTTACTTTTCGATTTAAATTTTCTTTAACTTTTACTTACTAGTAAGCTTTGTTCGCTAGTAACCTCGGTTTGAGCGCAACTTTAAGTACAAGCAAACCACGAAAAGCACTTTGTCCCCGAATAAAACATTCTATTATTTATTCAAACAACAATATATTTATTGTATTTAATTAATACCTACTATACATTTTGGTATTTGGTGAAAAATATTTATATTTTGAAATTTAAACCTTTTTAAAATTATGACCAATTCAGTCGCTTTAAATGCCACTCGATGCATAAGTTTTCGATGCCTTTGCAACTTAACCTATATTTGACCATGATAAATTCGAAAACAACTAACTTTTTTGGATTTTAGGGTTGCTATTCGTGTACTAATATAACCTTTGATGATTCAACGTTTCCACCGTTTGCACCAAGAGGTAAATATAAACTTACCTGCTACGTTATATATAAAAGAAGAAAAACTGTAGGTGTTAGCGAAATGTTTATAGAAATAAAACCAACCAATCCCTTGGAGAGAACTATTGGGGTTTAATATTGTATTCAACCATGTACGAGTACGTACAAAATTTACCAATTTTGTTATAGAAAAATCTTATTAATGTGAAATTAGAAACTATATAATGATTATTATTGGCGAATTTGAGTAAATATTAAAACATTTTTCATACTGATTTTGGTGCCTTTAGTCAAATAAATTTGTATATTAATTCAGTATATTATGGATTAGACAATATATTACAGAAACATTTTCAGCTAGTTATGAGAAAATGGATTTTTATACAGGTCGATGATACTACAATTAACTTTTACATTTGCTTATTCCTTCAAAATTCTACCCCCCACACTCATGTTATATTAAAAATGTTAATATGCTGGTCTTCTTAATTAAATTAGCTTAAGTGCCTAGTTAAAGTTTAACTAAACCCCAAGCTAAACTTTGAGATAAGTCTCGAACTAAACCACAGCTGAGATTCAAGCTAAGTCTGCATCTAAACTTTAAGCTATGCCTCAAGGTAAGCTTCCAACTGAGCTTAAATTTCGGTCTAGCAAATTAAGTCTCAAGCTAACCGCAAGTTAAGCTCTTAGCTTGGCTTTAAGTAAGACTGCTCCAAACTAGGTTCCACGTTAAGCCTCAAACTCAGCCTCAAAAGTTAAATTTAAACAAAGCTTCAAACAAGGTTTTAAGATAAGAATGCAGCTAAGCTTTGAACAAACCCTCACACTAAGCTTTAAGTAAGGTTACAACCTAAATTTCTAAGGTAGTAAGCTTCAAGTTAAGTTGTCGAACTAAGTTTTAAGTTTGGCTCAAGCTAAGCTTTACATTAAGTTGCAAACTAATATTTAATTTAAGCTCTCTGAAGGAGATGAAAAAGCTTAGCTAACAACTTCTTAATGTAAAGCTTAGCTTGAGCCAAACTTTAGAAAATATTGAAACTGAAAACTTGATTGAGTGGTACAACAGCATTAGTACAACGTTCAGGTAGTACGACGACAACCGTGCCCACGATTTTAATAATTTTTTAATTTTCTAAACAAATCGGCATTGCCCATGGCGTGTTTTTATTTTATACAAGGTATTTTCGAGAATAAATTGAACTAAAAAATTATTGTGAATCCAATTTTTTCCGTCCCGCTGCCGGACCTTTTTGACAAGCACTGTACAATTGTTAACCTTTGTTTTTTTTTCAAAATACTCAATACTTATTGCATAAATAGACGTATCCCGATGCGTAGAGTACGAAAAACGCAAAAAACACGATGGCGCGCGTTTATTTGCGTTTTTCCAAAAATCATAAAAAAAATTAGATTGTCTCTATATTCCATAGGACGACGTATTCCGATGCGTAGAGTACGAAAAACGCAATTGCACTCGCCGAAAACGACGAAATCTTAGTAAAATTAGTGAAATAACAAAGTTGCTTTTCCATCACTTCAAAACCAAATAAAATAAAATACTTCATTTATGAAATAAAAAGCATAATTATGGATTTTAAGAATTTTGAAAAACCCCATTGGTGTTTCTTCATCCCAAAAATTTTTACTTTCAAGTAAAATCTAAAGAGTTTTCGTCAATTCCTGGCGTATTTTCAGTATAAAATACGAATGCCGTGCGCAGAATACTTCATTTATGGAATAAAAAGCCTAATTATGGAATTTAAGAATTTTGAATTTTTCACCTCAAAAAACTTGACTTTCAAGCAAAAACTAAAGCGTTTCCGACAATTCCTGGCGTATTTTGAGTATAAAATTCGAAAAATAAAAATAACAGTTGAATAATTTGATTTCATCTTTTTATTCTCGGCGGCAAAAACTGAAACTAATTTTTAAAATGGCGAATTGACACATTGTTATAAAATGACATATTTATCAAGTTTATTGTATTAATTATCATAATTTAAAAAATGGAATTTGCGAAGGATTCAAAACCGACGTATTTAATAGCCTCTAACGTTGACCACACAATTGAGTTATTAAAAAACGAAGATAACATAGTAATAAAGCAGGTAAACCTTGACAACCAACTTAATTATGATATTTTTGAGTAATAAACTTAATTTTACCGTAGGCTCTGGCCAGTTTACTGGATTATTCAAAGGAATCTCCTCATAATGCTTCTACCCTCTTCAAAAAAGATGTAATCAGAATTTTGCTTACTTTGCTGAATAAAGTTAAAGCTAAAAGCTTGGTTTTAATCCTGAAGATTATCCTGGATATTATGAAAAATGTTCCCGAGTGTTTGGATCATATCACACTTGCAACTAATACTCCTGTCCTATACGAAGTTAACGATCTCTTTTTAATGGTAAGTTCACATCTCAAGTTTCAATGTTATAGTGAGGAAGTTTTTAGACCAATGATGGCATGCTGCAACAACTATCAGCTGATTTATTGAGTAATGTTAGCAGGAATGCAAAAGCAGCTAACAAATTGGTAGCGACTAATGTCGTGTCTACCATATTTTCACGACTTAAAACAGGAGATGACTTGACACTCAAATTTAACTTGATACATTATTTAGAGTCACTGCTTGTAGCAAAAAATGCCAAAAATGTTTTTATTGACAACCGCGATTTGCCTTTAGATATTCTCTTTCGTTGTACAACAATTCCTATGTGTAGCATTCAAACTATGGTGTTTGACATCTTGGACACTCTAATTTCCTGGAAGATCTACGCTGTAGAAATGCTTCTACGTCGTGCGGATGTGGTAGAAAATATGTTGAACTACATAATGGTGAGTTAAAGCTACCTAATAGATATGGAATTATTAGGATTTCTTGCAATAGAATGATGATTATGAAGTGTTCCATGATCGTGCGGCTAACGTCATTTATGACTACTGCGAGAGTAGCGTAACTGCCTCTTATTTTATTGATAGTATGGAATTCATAAATTTTTGTCGATGGTCTAAAACTTGTGAAGATAAGCATATCTTATTTTCTGCTGCCTTCATGACTTTGTTAACCAACAGCATTGTAACTAGACAGGTGAATTATATTTTATAAACAAATCCTGATGTAAATCTAAGTTTTTGTTTGCAGAAATTGATTCGTAGTTCCATCGATATTACTGTTTTGTCATATACCAGATGCAATGACCCTCCAACATTTTATAAGAATTGTCAAATGTTCTGCAATTTAATTCGATCAGCAACTTGTCCTCCAAGTGTTACAAATGACGATGTTATATGCTACATGCTTGGTATGTTGAAATAAATTTTTACATTTTACAGTTTACCGAGACTTTTTCAGAAATGCTGCAACGCAACGATCCTGAATTGCTTCCATATCACGAGATGGCATTGAAATCATTATCTTCCTTTTTGGTATGGCGTTTAGAAAGTCTGTCGATCTTCCTCAGAAACGATGGAATCGTAAGTCACCCAATTTTGGCTGGGGGATTCCCCTTGCAGTCAATAAGAAAATATTTCAGCTTTATAAAATATTATTTTTCAGAACATTTTTTGTAAAGCCTTACAGAATTGGAACAAATTTACCAACGACGGTCTCATATCTGTTATGAAAGTGATTGATGTATTATACACCTCAAATCAACTGTCAGCTAATTTACAAATTAATTTTACTCTGGATCGTAATCTATACGAAATAATCATACAATGTTTTGTAAGTTTCCATAAGCATCAGAAATTATTCATCAGTTTATGCATTTTCAGTCCAAATCCACACTTGAGGTATCCAAACATGCACTACTAATACTGGACATTTATTTGAAGGATGTTAATTTTACTGAGTATTTTCTTGAATTTAATGGACCAAAAATTTTGGTACAAAAGTTAGAACACATAGACGATGATGATTTTTACCAAATAATTTTATCTTTCGTCCATAACTTGATTCCCATTGCTGGTTTAGGGAAGCATCTGTTACTTCAAACTGACATCTTTCGAATGTCAGTTTTTGAAAATTTCATCATTAAATTTTACAACTAAATCCTTAATTTACAGATTAAATTCGTTTGCCTCATTAACTTTCCGCAGATGTTTTAAACTTCGACAAGTTTTCAACTTACTTTGCGAACTTCATCGTGAGCTGAAGTTTCACAAATATGGATTTTTGCCTTCGGAAATTGTTTGCGACAACGGATTTTATGTTATTAATGATACGCGTGGATTTTGCTTCATAGAAAACATGCTTGAAAACTGCGCATCACCTTTCTACACCATGTACGTGGTAAATTCTATGGAACCTCCGGCTATAGAAGTCAAAAAAGAACAAGGCATAAAACAGGAACCTTCTGAATTAATTCCCGTTGTATCTACACATGCTGGTTGTAGATCGTGCGGTTTTTCGACCAACCTTGAAACAAGTAAGTAATTTTCAAGCGATTTATTTTTGGGAACATGTCTGGGGGGTAATTGCCCCCCCCCCCCATTATCCATCAATAACTGGGTTTCAAATCTATAAAAAAAAATTTAAACTTGAAAAATTACCTAAATTCTTATCAGCATATAATTTACTCCCTTTTTGAACTTTGTCTCGATCCGCTTTTAGTTTAACGTGAGCTTCAAACCGTGAAAAGTGTGAAAAACAGACATTTGAAACCTATTTTAAAATAATGAACTTGTTTCAGAAATATTTTGCAGTTTGTGTGGCGAGAAAATCAATGAAGATCCATTAATAAATTATAGAACTCTATCGCCGCCGGATTCGTTCCTGATGAGAGATTTAGAGAAGCTAACAAGTGAACTGTAATTTTAAAATTTTAATTTACTATTAGTTTTAGCATTTTCCTTAGGTTTAGGAATTATTTTAAAATGTGTTTATTCTTTCAGGTGTAATGCGAAATTCAATATAAAAGTTGAAAGGCTTGCACGATATGTTGCAGCTACCATTCGCGAACCAGTCAGTATTCATGCATTTTTTGATCATATTATGCAATTGAAGGTAAAGTTTGGTTGCACTTATTTCTTTCATTCAATTTGGTAAATTTTTGTAGGGCATTCTCGGGACCAGTATGATTCCAATTGGGCACCTACGCTTTGGCTACGAATGCGAAAGAGCTTTATTATTTAAAGTACTCGCCGATAAGTTGAAATTGCCAGTCAGTTTGAATAGAGGACGACCACGAAAAATAACGAGAGATTTCATGTATTGGAATGAAATCGCCGATGAATATAATGACAAATATATTATCGACTTGATGGTTAATGTGGGCGATTTGATAAGAGTTGGTCACCCAAGAGCTTATAAATATTGTAGTTCGACCAATACGCAATAAAACTGTTGTTTTAATGTGATTTTGCTCAATTTTCCTATATTTATTTGTTAACCCTTTCAAATTTTATTTTGATCTAAATAAAATAAAATAAAATATTTGTTTATATCTGCCTATACATTTAACATTATTACTTTTTTTTTTTAAAACATTGTGAATAGGAGAATAATTTTCTGTACCCCCCATTGCCCCAACACTAAAGTGATTTTCAAAGAATTCCAGAGATTGCAGATGCAGATTTCTGAGTAGGTAAAAAATTTAAAAAACTGGATTTTCGGCTGAGGGGAAAATTTGCGTGAGAGCGGATTTTTCTCTTTTCACCAACTATGATGACGAAGAGTTGGTCTCCAGGTTTGATGGTGCCTGGTATTTTTATTTCCTAAACTTGTCACCAAGGAGTTTGCGCGACTTGGATGATAAGGGGATGAGGAGATAAAGTTTGAATAGCGAGAAGGCAGTCTTTGTAGTGGACGAGTGATTCCTTTAAATTTTGTGTCTTCAAAAATAGATTATTTGGGAAGAATCGCCTTTTGTCGTAGTTTTCATGAAAGTATCAGTGGTTATGGAAACCTAAATTTGGTTAATTTTTGCTTTCACGTAGTGGCGGACAAAAATTATTGGAGGATTTGGGATGGATCATCGCTGCAACAGTAGAATTCAGCTAAGTACTAGTTTCTTTATTGATTTTGTAATTATTGGTTGATTTGCATTTAATTTCAATGATTTTTATCTGCAATATTTCATGCGACGCTAATTTATACTTGATAGGTCGATTGTATTTGAAGGGCCGTATGTTGCTGACTTGCTATCAGCCTATCAATGCTCGAATTTAATTTTGAAAAATTTGTATTTTAGGAGTTGTAATTTTATATTTCAGCTATCAAAAGTAGGAGCAACAATTTTAAAAATGAATTTACTTGCTTCACATAGATTTTGTTAAATTTAAGAAAGTTAAATAAAAATAAACTTTTTGAATTTATTTTGTATGTAATTTGATGAGTGCGAAATAATACGGTAAAGTAAACTTTTTGTCACTAAAATTACGATCATGAAGTAGGACTTTACCTACCGCAAAAAGGAAAATATAATTTAAGGCTAGAGTTGGCCTCAATTTTGAATTTGATGTGATCTTGTTATTTTATAGTCGGACTTTCATAAAGTTTTGATTTTTTGGGTTTGTCTTGAATTTTGAGAATTTTGAAGAAACTTTACGAGCGTTAGCTTGGTAATTAATACATTTTAATTTTATATATTTTTACAATAATTAAAACTCTTTAATTTGAAAAACTCGAAAATCTATTGAACAGCCTATATTGGCGCTACGGTCCTGACTTTTGCTGGACGATATCGATTACCTTCGTCAAGTAAAATTATATTTTGGTTAAAACCTAACAAGAATTTCAGTTTTACCCTTCTGAGGTCATGACCGAAAACGAGGTAAGCTTATTGTTTAAAAATACACTTTTTGCAGAATTAGAACTCCGATTTGTTAATGAAAAACGAAATCTGTCGTGAAAATAACAAATGAACAATTTATAGCCGTGTTACGCCATCTCTATGCTGTAGTCAAGCTAGTTTTGTTTATAACATTAACCTATATACAATTTTGGCAACAACTTTTATATATTTTCGAAATTGTGGGTAGCCTGCATAGCAAATTGCACACTATTTTTACATATATATTTATAGATTTGAATATTGGTTCAAAAAAATTTGTCATCACATTGTCAATGAAGATGCTTTTACGCTGCTCAAAATCATCAAGTACTTAAAAAGACTTTTAGTCAAAATAAAACAAAACAAAAAAATTTAAATATTTTTATTTATCAAAAATTTTTAAATGCGATTTTATCGAGCGAACTCTCGCACCTCGTTAAGTTTATTTATGTTCTCTAATTTATTATTCAAATTATAGGTTTAATTTTCATATCACGTTTAAATATTACTTAATTACATAGGTACCTAATAATTATATATTTTGTTTAATTAATTGGAATAATATAAAATTTTCAATTTTTTTTTCTAATTATTGTAAACAAAAATTAATAATAATTATAAATTAACTGTGTCTACGGCAGGAAACGTCAAAATATTCTGACAAGCAACTAATCTTCTAAAATGTCATGTGGATGTCCTACCTCCCCAGCAAGACATTGTAGTTGTGGCAAAGGCAGAAAAGGCAAAGTAAGTAAAATAATTTGGTTAGGATTAAATTACAGATTATATTATGCAAAATATATCTTAACAATTTTTGAAATGACACGAAAATTATAATAAAATCAAAGGTTCCAAAAATTAAAAAAAAAAGCTTGAAGTAAAATTCTAATGGAAAATACTAATCAGGAAGATACCACTTGCAATATTGATTCGAGTAATTGGGATTGCAATGTCCAAACCCCAATAGAAAATACAAATGCCAAAAAGTGCGGAGAACAAAAATTAACATGCTTTCAGCCAACTGTAAGTCTCAGATAGAAATTTTTCGATAAATCTTTTTATAACTTTTAACGATTTTTACAAGTAGGTGTTCGAAATCTTATCTATTATGTATAACAATAAATTGGAGTTTGTTACGTATTACACTAATAATTTCGAACACACTTTTATTCGACGATTATTCTACCGCTTATCAAAATATCTCGATTCGTTTTCCCACCAAATCAGAGTTCTAATTCTATTCGTCAATATCACTGGGAGATATTCTCGCTTAGACTCGTGACCCAGTGCCATTGAAAAGAATTGCGCTCACAGTTGTTAATTTGTTTATTACTACTTATATTGTTATTGCAATAATGGTGAGTTTAACGTTTGTTACATAACTTTGTTACACTTATTTTAAAAATAATACCTCGAGTGCTTTATTTTGAGATAAAACAGCCATTTAAATGTAAACATTGCAAAATTAAAATTTACATTTCTAATCATATATTTATTTTTGCAGTGTAAGCTATCAATTAAGGTGCCCATAGTTTGGATCCTTGGAGGACCGGGGTCAGGAAAAGGGACACAGTGTGATAAAATTGTCGCCAAATACGGATTTACTCATTTATCTTCGGGAGATTTACTAAGAAATGAGGTAATTGAAAAAAATGTATTATTATTATCATCACCTTTATATTATATTTAATTTGACTTTTTCTTGGCATCGTCGATGATAATATAAATAAAATAAATTCAAGTTGATATAATAGGTGAGCAAATTAAAAATATATTATAGAGTAGAATTCGAAATACATTTTTCAATAGCATATTTCAGTCTAAAATATAATATAATTATAATTAGATAGAAATCGCGATAGTTAGATAGGGAAAAATTCATGCAAATTTGGAAATCTTAAAAATTTAGGTCTAGTGGTATTTTCGAACGTAGACCAATTTACAATTATTGTGTAATTTGAAACTTCCGCTATAATAATTTAAGTAGTCAAAAACGGTAGTTTCCTTTTTCAATTTCAAGAGTGGTTCTCTGCTTAATGCAGTAGACAACTGCTTTATTTGGAAAATTAATTTTATAGGACCATCAATTTCGCCAGACGTGAGTTTTGAAATATTTTTGAAAGTTTCTGTTTTTGGAATATTTTTTTAATATATTTAAAACAGTTCTGTATGTAAATATCTCGTTGATCCATTCTTACGCGTCAGTAGGTATTGTAAAATAAGTCCGGCACAAACAATCCGTTTTAACTACAAAAATCTCACAACGATAAATTGGTCGGAATAGATTTAATATTCTGGTCTTCACACCGCAGTAATTTTGTTAATTTTATAACAACCGCAGCTATTTTGTAATAATTGTGTATTCAATACAAATAACCTTGTAAAAATCTGTTTATTGTCAAGTTTGGTAATTTTATTTAGTGTACACATAAAATATTGAGAAAATCAATAAATCGATTGAATATAAAATTTATGTAGTTTTTACAAAAATATTTAATGCAGGTCAGCAGTGGCTCTCCAAGAGGCAAGGAGTTATCGGATATCATGGAGAAAGGAGAGTTGGTTTCGATGCAAATTGTTTTGGATTTACTGAGAGAGGCGATCGAGAAGAACCTTCCAACTGCTAAAGGCTTTTTAATTGACGGCTATCCACGTGAAAAAGAACAAGGCATAATGTTTGAAAAAACGATAGCACCGGTAAATCTTGTCATATTTTTGGACGCGTGCGACGAAACTTTGGTCAGCAGACTTATGGGGAGAGCTCTCACGTCAGGACGAGTTGACGACAACGAAGAAACTATTAAGAAAAGACTTAACACTTTCAATACTCACAACAACGAAGTTGTCTGCCTTTATACAAATAAGCTAAAAACGGTAAGGATGTACAGGAAATTTTGATTGGATTAATTTTTCTATTATTTAATTTTAATTCCAGATCAACGCCGAAGGAGACAAAGACGAAATTTTTAAAGAAATTGAGGCATGTTTAGATCCATTAGTTGCTTAAATACAAAATTGTTTTAATTAAATCACGTAAACATTTGCATGTATATTACACATTAAATTAATAATGGATTACACTTTTGGCTATGTATCTGAACTGAAAATTTATCTCGTCACCTACACAGCAATAACAAAATACTGCTCTATAATTATTTTAAAAATATGTGATGTCTTTAATATACAAAATTAATAAATACAATGTAAATTTTGTTATTTATTTAAATTTTTAAGCTATTAACTTAGTATCTACTACTAAAAAAAGTCAAAATGTTAAATTTTTCTATTGTCCTTTATAAATAATTATTGTTGCAATCAATAAAAATTACAATCACAGTGAAATGTATACCATTATCAAACTTCCTTTATACTATTGCGATAAACCCTTAATTCGTTTCGATACATTTAGAAATATTTCCGTTCGGGTTGGGCAAGTTTTTTTTAGAAATAACATAAAAATTTCGATTTTTGTTCCGACAACAATAAATTTTCCAATATATTATATAGGAAAACATCTGAAAGATATCTTTCCAATTTCATGACATATCTGATTAACTTTGTCCTTCTTCCGCTCCATATTCATGTTAAAATCAAAATTGGTGGTTTGGAATTCGTTTGATATGGGTGGTGGACTAAGGTCGTTGAGAACCCGGCAACAGAAAAAAATATTGAGCCCGATAAAAATTAAAGTAATTGCACATATAAAACCAAACCTGGTGGCTTCATAAAAAGTATCAAGTTGTAGTTTGCGGGTCCCTTCAGAATTCGGGGCACAGAACGCTGACTTGTGTGGCCGCCATTAAATCCGCTGCTGGTATTCAGAAAAGTATTTTAAAGTTTTTTACTCACCATCCGGGAAACAGAGCAGCAATTGTGTGGAAACAATATGAATAGTTTCCCTCGAGGGATGATTGTTTGTACAAATTCTGTAAAATATTTTTTTTCTTATTACTATTAAATTAAAAAACTACATGTGGATAATATTTTAAAAAAAATGGAAATTTTGGGTCAGAAATGACCCCGGTGTAACCGTGAATATTACCCCAGTAATATTTTACCCCGGGGTAAAATTTCGCTAGGTATATTTTACCCCCTTAAGAATTTATACAGGGGTAAAATTTCGCTAGGGATATTTTACCGGGGGTAAAATTTCACTAGGGATATTTTACCCCAGGGGGGTAAAATTTTTAGGGGAAAAATTCACGTTGACGCCGGTTATAGGAGTAAAATATACACAAATTTGTATTTAAAATAGAAAATATATTTAAAATACAAAATATAGTATTTACGTTACAGCATATTATAACATACGTATAAAATACAAAATACACTATTAAATTTTAAGCAATGAGAAATAAGAGATTTATTAATTTTTAAAATTTAGTTAATTTTTTTGGATAAAAAATTGTAGCCGCCAGTACATTCTGTTTGGATCTTTTACGTTTCCGTCTGCACTTGATAATTTATAATGTTTTCTATGTAAAATTGCCAGTAAAAAAATGTTTCAGAAGAGATAATTAATTTTTAAAATTAATATTTACAATGTCTAGTTTTTTGTATTATACATCAATTCTTGCAATTTCCTGACTTTCAATTGACTTTCCTTATGATAAATAATAATGAGAGAACCTAAATATTAAATGTGAGTGACGGAAAGTCAAAAATATTAAAACTATGAATTTCTAGAAATTTCAAAAAATTCATATTTTTCAAAAAATTAAATATTTAGGTATATTTACACTTCTTTGCAAAATGAAATTTAATGTTTTTTCCTCCCGATCAACCAAGCAGATACTGTGAAGTATAAAGCATTATAATTTTTATTTAAAAAATAAAATATCAAATAAAATTTAAATTATTAAATTCATTGAAAATTATAATATTTATTTAAAATTCAAATAATATAGAATGTATTTTAAATAAGTACATATTTCAAACACATGTATTTCAAATAATGTCCACCCCTGTAATAAGGTGAAAGTGAAATCACATAAATATAAGCAAATATAATGTTTTACACTCATTTTGAACTTTATAATTTTGGAATATTTTAAATAAAAATATTTTCTCAAAATGTTGAGATTATAATGAACCGAAATTAACAATAATATCATAAAAAAAATTTTATAACCATTGCTTAACTTGATAACCAGATTGTAAAAATTCAGGTTGAAAATTTGAACATTTAGTTTTATTTTATTGTTATTTTTAATGCGAGGTTAAAAATCTTCATAATTTTGAAATTAACAATTAATAAATAAAAATTAAATAATAAGTTTAAAAATAAAATTAATTTTTTTTAAATAAATATTTTTTATGTAATATAATTTCATATATACAATTTTTTATCTATATATTTTCAAATGCAGTCCACTCTCTCTTATCGTTACTTCCGGTTTTATGGACCTCCCTGTTTAGGTATGTATAATTAAAATCTTTTTTTTAATATTTTCTTTTTATTTTCCACTTTTATTAATTAAATTTTTGTATGGGAACTATTTTTTAGAAATACGTGAAGATGTGTATTTAAAATAAAAAAATATCGAATACATTTTTGCAATGTGTAGGTACCTATTACCAAAGCTATTACAATTTAAAATACAATATTTCAAATACAATATATTATACAATATTTAAACTACAAAAAATTACAATATTTAAAAGTACTTACATTTTTTAAAATCTGCATGCAATACATCATATTTAAATTTAACCAATGAAAATCAATTAATTCTTGAATTTAGAATTAATTTTTGGTTATTGATTGGTTGAAAAATTGCATTTTTAAAATTATTTATATTTTAGAATTTAAAATAATTGCAACTTGTAAAATATATGTATTTTAAATTGATGTATTTTGTAAAATACATTGAAAACTGTAATTTAAAATTCAAAAATCAATAATTTGTATTTAAAATTCAAAAAGTACTTTAAAAATAACCTATTTCAAATATTATCCAGTCCTATAACATAGAAAACCCAATATACTCACCGAACATAAGTATAAAATTTCCATGCTTTTTACTGGAAAAATGGTCCAAAAAGTAGGTCTCTCTCACAAAACAACATATCCTAGATTCCAGATAAACAATCTTGATTAAATTTTTTTAATAGTTTTAACGATTTAACTCTTACGATGATATAAATTAACTCTAGGAAAGTATTCCTATCTATGCGAGGAACTACATATTTTTTACCGAGCTGCAATGTTCTTCTGCTTTTTAAATTTTAACTAAAAATCAAAGTTATTGTATTTCTAAAAATATTTATATTATGTAGTATATTTAAAAAAAATCAAGTTGTTGTTTTCAAATTGTTTTAATTTTTTTTATCGAGCGGTGACAATTTTTTTTCTTTGTGCAATTTCCGATCTAAATTTTATTAAAAATTGTGTTCGCTGATGAAATATGGGAGGAGTCTTCACTTGTGTTGATGATGTAATATAATGGTTCGTTAAAAAATTATTTTATTTTTGAAATTTTAGGTACCAGATTTTCAACGATTAGAATACGACATGTCACCTCTCAAGATTCACCCAGTACCAATAGTATGGTTCGTGGGACCATCAGGTACCGGCAGGCAAACACAATGCCAAGCCTTGGCAGAAAATTTGGGATATGAAAATATTCGCGTAGCTGCTTTATTGAAGCAAGAAAGCACCAAGGAAACCGATCGTGGTAGATTAATAAATATAGTCCTTGACAATCCTCCCAAAAAAATTGCCGATGTAAATAGCTATGCGCCAATAGTTTAAATCCTAAATAAAATTATCAAACATTTTAGACCCTCGTAATCGATATAATTAAAGAAGCCATGTTGAAAACTGCTTCGACAGCTAAAGGTTTCATCATAAATGGATTTCCTCGTACCAACAAGCAAGCCAACTTGTTCGTGAAAGAAATTGGAGATGTGGATGTAGTGGTATACCTTTACTCTGATGCCCAAGTCTTAATAACACGATCCATCGAAAAACACGGTCACACTGATGTGGAATCTGTAAAACGAGATATCCACTCCTACATCAAAGAAGTTAAAGAAAGTGTTGCCAAATTTGGAGCAAAAGTCGAAAAAGTAATTTATACCCAATTAATTTTTGGCAAAACTCATTTCATTTTTGCGCTCTTTCCAGATTCATACCGACTCTCCTCCAGGCGATGTCTACGGACGCATTGAAGCGGCAATTAATGTCAGGCTCAATGTTAAACCTTCAACTGCTCTAACGGATCAATTACAAATTTTAAATGAATTTTAAAAATTACCATTGTGATGCTTTGTACTTTAATTATTCATGCGAAATAAAAATTTTATGATCAGCCTAATTACACATGCGACATAATTTCCCTTACAATGTAGTTAAAATTAGTTTGCAGGTTAACTTTGTCGTCAAGTGGTAGACTTAAAAATAATGTATTTGCTTGGGCACATCTTACTTTTGAGTAGTATGTTGAAAATCGCGTTAGTGAATGAGCAATGTGAATTCTTTTACGATTTTTCGTTACGTCCATTTCATAAAATAAAAACTTGCTATCGGTCCGATCTTCCAGTGATTACAAAATCTAATGTTGCATCTATCGAACAGTGTTACCATCTCGCTCGAGAGCGCGGTGGACTAGCTATAAATTTTAGTCCCCCCGCAATGAGTATCCTGAAAAGTAAGGAAGATTATTTTTTTCAAAATTGTCAGGTTTTGGATTGTCCCGAAGTTGTAAATTCCACAACATTGGTTAACGATACTGCCTTTGATTATTATAGTTTGTATGGTAATTTGAATGGTACTATGCTTTGCCGACTATAGCAAAATAAATCCGATTGCTCATATTATATCAGTTTTAGATAACACAACTTGCGTTAAATCTGTTGGAATATTTCGAATCTTTAATGAAATGGTAAATTATACTGCAGCAATTGCAAAATGTCAAAGTATTGGAGGAGATTTGGCTCACATTATAAGTGAAGCCAGAACAAATGGAATATCAACTCTTGTTTCGGCTCAATTGACCCAATGGTATAGAGTAGCCTTCGTTGGCTTAGATGACTTGAAAACTCGAAAACGTTTTGAAACTCCACTGGGTGAATTATTAAATTGCTACAAGTTTAGAGCTTGGGGACCTGGTCATCCAAGACAACAAAGCAAAAATGGCAGCTGCGTTATCATTGATTCACATAATATGTGGAAGGTGGTCGACTGCAAATTAAAATTACCTTTTGTTTGTGAATTATTTCCTACTTCTAAGTTACCCACAAGAGTAGAAGAAAGTATTGATTGTTCAAAACTGAAAGGGAAAAGTATGAATAATGCTGGTTTTTAATTTTTTTTAATATCTGAAAGCTATTTCAGATCTCGAAGATTGTCGTAAACTGCAGAAAAATGCAGGCAAGTATTTGCAGAATTATGAAAATATAGAAGACAGCACGGACGAGAGCAGATGTGAAGATGCTGATGAAGACATCGACTAGAACAATTTTAAAATTTAATAATTTCCAATAAAATCTAGAGTATATTATTATATAGGTCTAAAATTCTTTTTATTTTAGGTTTAACTAATTTTTAGTGGACCACCTTCAATGGCTCCAAGTAGTTTGGTATCTCAATGTTAAGCGGTGTCAATTTATTTTGAATTTAAATAAAATGAGCAAAAACAAATGAACAAATAACTTGCAGACCTTGAAATCAATTCAGTTTAAAAACAAATAAATAAATAGGGCCGGTCCGGTCCTGCTTACCACGATTGAGAGTAGTTCAGCTGAAGCTCTGTATCTGACAGTTGTAGTTCAAATACATTTAATTATTTAATTTGATCACTTTACTGACTGCAATTTAATTTATCAAATTTAACATGGGCCAAGGAAAAAGTCAGTTTACAGAAGATGAGCTACAAGATTACGAGGTAAAAATATTAAATTTCCCAAAAACGAAATACAAATGCTTCTAATTTTTTTAGGATTTAACATACTTTACAAAAAAGGAAGTCTTATAGTAAGAATTGCTTTGTTTATTTGAAATATAATTTAACGATAACATTTTAGTGCTCATCAAAAATTTAAGGCGTTAGCACCCGAGAAGGTTGGTCACAACAAAAATGCCAAACTTCCCATGTCGAAAGTGCTGCAATATCCAGAATTAAGCGTTAATCCATTTAGCGATCGAATATGTAAAGTGTTTAGTTCAAATAACGATGGAGATTGTACTTTCGAAGATTTTTTGGATATGATGTCGGTGTTCAGTGATGCCGCTCCAAAAGCTGTTAAAGCCGAACATGCATTTAGAATATTCGGTTTGTTAATGCTAAAATTTACTCTGCAATATTAATAAATTTAATTTAGATTTTGATGGGGATGACATGTTAGGTGCAACCGATTTAAGACTAGTAGTTGGTAGATTAATTGGAAATAATCAATTATCAAATTCGGAAATTCAGCATCTCATACAAAAAATTTTAGAGGAAGCCGATTTGGATGATGACGGAGCTTTGTCATTTGCCGAATTTGAACACATAATAGACAAATCTTCGGATTTTGGAAAGTAAGTTACTTTTTGTGTTTTAGTTAACGTTTGCTACATAATTATTTTCTTTTGCAGTGTATTTCGTATAAGATTGTAGAGTTAGGATTTCACAAGTAATTTACTCATTGTGATTTCAAGTATTATTGCCAGGTTCCTACTATAAGAAGAATCTTACTTATTAGAATCTCAGTTGTGATTAAATCTCATACTTTTTTATTCAAATACAAAAATATGTACAAAAAATATAAATAAACAATTAAGATTGTAAATAACCTGGTAGTTTCATCCTCATGAAGATCCAAGTTGTGAAAAATGAGACCAAAACACAAATAAAGCCAACAGCCGTAATCAAAATTCTGTTCAATTTGGGAGTCAGTGGTGAATGAATGTGATCCAATACGATAAAACCAAGACCACCCATCGAAAAGAGAAAACTAGAAGCTAATCCTTCCATGATATATTGACCATTTACTCGGTAGGGCATGAATGCTACCTATTAATAAGAGTCATTGTAAACACAGGAAAAAAGTATATTATTTGTTAATACTTACAGGTCTCGAATGACCATGCTCGTCAGTCGTGGAACCAACACTTGGAGGTTCAACAATTACGTCATAAATAATGCCTAAAAATTGTTTGATTATTTTGATACATCACAGTTGGAAACTCACCTCCGGTAACTAAGAAATATGAAGCCAACACCAACGAAAACATAAACATGGCCGAAGGTTGTTGCACCCACGAGGGTTTCTTGATTTTCATGTTGGGAATCTCCAGTATTGCGAATGGAAATGTACATATTTGTTCCAACATTTTTAAAATGTCTTTTATAAAATTAAAACTAAAAATTAACTTTTAACCGGTAAGTGTCAACTTATCTACTGTCTCTTTCTAATGCAAGACGTGTCACTTGCGGCATTTGAACAAAATGCAGTGGCTATTTGCAATCCGAAGGTGGCGTGTAATTAATAGGTTTATCTGTGGAAATGTTGGCTGTGGAATGTTCCAAATAAAAGATTCCCGAAAATCTTCGGACAAACCCAAGAAAAGTTATTTTGCCTCTTCCCCACCAAAAAGAGATCTGCGCTTCATGTTGTATGCTATTTAGACGTCTGACGTGGCAATAGCCACTGCTTTGGAATAATAAGAACCGTAATGATGAATTTATGAATTACTTTATTTTTTAAATGAAACTGTGTGTAATATAGTTTAGAACAATAAAAATAATACATTAGCCTCTTCAAATTACTCTGACATACATTAATTGGCATAAAAAATCGATATAAAATTTGAATAAACTGAAAAGTATTGAATACAGCCCACGGAGTTATTTTTGACATCTGTCAGAATTTTGCATTAATAATTTAAAACCTCGTTTTAGTACACGTCAGACTTCTACCGAGCAAACTTGTGCACGAAATATATTTTTAATATTTAAACATGTATTTAACTAAATTTAAAAATTCTGTGTTAATATGAAGATAAGTGTGATTTGTTGTACAATATTTTTATGTTGCTTTATAAACTGGGCTTGGTAAGTTCTCGAGAATTTACGTTTCACAATTTTTCAAAAATGTATCTATATTTTTAGCGACTCCGCTTTAGGACTAGTTTTTGCTGAAGATGGAATTCCATTTGTTGACACGTCGGACAATAACACCTCAAGTTCTAGGGATCACGAGACTGAGTTTGGTGAACCTTTAATTGTGCCCAAAAGTGTAGCTAATTTAGAAACCAATGAAATTAAATCTAGTGTTAAGGATGTTTTAAATGAAGATAAGGATAGTTTTGTTCAATCTCCCGAGCATGCATTTATCGAGACCGTTTCCCCAAACGTTGGAGTTCCTCACGAGTAAGTACAAATTTTGTAATTAAATTTATCAAGCGAGCGTAGTAATGGTATCAGAAAATTGTGTATTCACATAAATTTTAATTGTATGATAATTTTGCTAAGTAATTAACTCAGTACTTCGAGTGGGTACCTACTTGACATTTCGTTATGTAAATTTATTTTTTGGTGTCAATTTCATGTGACTTTTAAGTGTGTTTTTCTCATTGTTTTTTTTTACTACTTTTTCATATTTTGGTTGACTAGACAAACGGTAGCTTAACCTGATTTCAGGAAATGACATTAATTGTTATCATTGTTCTTTTAAAAATGCAAGTCGATTTCAGTTATTTTTAACACAGTTTGATGGTATGTTGTGCGTACAATTTTGCAAGTAATACTTCAGTACATGTGCTATTCCTCTTATCTTTAAACTTGATATTGAAGTAATTGTAGGAAACTTTCTAATTATTATTGATATGATTAGAAATTCTTATAATATATCAAAATCCACAATCTGGATAAAAATAGTTGAATAAAATTATGTTGGTCATCTAATCTATGACTCCCACCACCATATCTTTTAATAAACATGCTTTTATAATTTTTTTAAAATCTTGACTAAAGTATTATTTCAAATACCTCTGTATTTTAATAATATCCTGTAATTATATCAAGAAGCGACAGATAAAATGAGCAATTTATTACATTAATCACAGTGTTTAGTTAAAAGGAATCGCTCTCCGGTAATAGTACAATTGAACGACTATATTATGTATTTAAAAATTATGCACTTTAATTTAAACCTGGTTTATCACACCTAGTTAAATTAAAAAACAAATCTAGAATATTCCAATGTAGATTCGTAGAGGCAACTATTCCAATATTTGCTTGTAACTTAGTTATAATGATAAGATTTAAATATTATAAACAACTCTTTTTGTAACAAAGATGAAAACCAAACTGTTCACAATGTACATAAAACGTAATAATTAGAAATACAAATAAGACCTTAGTCGAATATTGAATAATATTGGTGTTATTTTATTTTATGCAACAGAGCATTCTATTATTTGATTCTCCATAAAACTTTTTTGTATTTATATTTTTAAGTCTTATGTCTTACGTACATTGTGAACAAGCACTAATTTTGCACGACCAAGCCAGGAACTACATAAAGATTGACACTTAATTTGAACTTAAAAGGTTCTTCTTTTTAATCTTCCTATTTTATTAAATAATTGGTCTATTTTTAAATATCTTTATTTTACTTTCTAAAATGTAGAAATTTTTATGACCATTAATCTTGTTGATGGTCTGCCCGTCCAGTCCTGATAAATTCAAGTTTACCTGTCTCATTATTTTTGCCGGTCTACTGCTTTGTATTCTTGGTATTATTATCTAGAATTACTTACGAAACTGTTCACTCGATCATCGTTTTCTCTCGATTATGTGTGATACGTCTTGAATATTCTAATTTTATAGTTCTTACCTCTCAGATCCAGACAAAACTTTATATACAGCTCCTCCTTAAATGCAATTATTAGTAATATTAGAAGACTAAATAATGCAAGAATGACATCATAAGCATATTACATAATTATAAGCTCATTACCGTCTTTTATTTTAGTTATTGATTGCAAATGGAAGATTGTGCAGTTAATTTAATAACTTTCTAATTTACTGTTTAAATTTTATTGATGGCTTCGATCAAACAGTAGTAAAAAAATTCAACTCTAATCTCTCGTTTACATAATGCAACAATCTTACCGGCTAGTCTAGGGGACTTGAGATAGGGGTCAGTATCCGGTTTTTATTTGTCTGACATCTACTGTTATCACGTATTGGTTCTGTGAGTACTAAGGATTCATTCCAGTAGAGTGCTAATCTGACTAGAAAACTCTAAAATTAACATTCAGATGTCGGAAAGCTTAACAAAGCTGAAATTAGTGTGTAAGCGTACACTGCAGACTTTGCTTGGAAACATTTATGCCCAAGTATCTAAACGACATTATTGATATTATCAATGGCTAACTTGCGCTTTATACATCTGAGGGGTAAACCGCAGATCAAAAGTGTTGTATTGTCTGCGGTTTACCTTTCGATTGAATCACTTGAATTTAGTTCACTGTTTTGAATTATTTTTAGAAATATACATAATATTATAATATAAACTACTACATATTTTATATAAGTTGATATCGAAAGTTTTATACACTTAAATATTTATGAACTACAGATAATTTTTGGTACACAGTAAATTTGTGCTTAAATCATGCAGTCGTTATAAATATTTTTATATTTATGTGTATATTATTATTTAACGTAGTGCACTATAATCTTAAAAATATATATTTTTATACTTGAAATGCTTGTTATTATAAATTTACAAGTTTAATTACTAATCTTGGTAAAACCATAAGTTCTGAATGATTAAATTAATTTATTTAGCTTAAAAATTCTATTCATATTTTATACATTTTTTGATTATATAATAATTATAATTATTTCAGTATTTAATGTAGTCGTATTTAAATCATAAATAATATTACAATACAATGCTCGTCAAGTTTCGAATAAATTTGATTTTGCTTCTTCGTCAACTTCATTTTTTAAATTTCGCTTTTCACGTGTTTTCTTTTCGAACTGTGACGTGATAGGCGATTTTTTTACAAGTTAAGCTCTTGTTTTTCTTTACGGATTTAGATAAACCACATTTCTCTGAAAACTCAAATGTCGAAAAGGTATAATCAAGCCGAGTTAAATTTATTCGACTAGACAGAGGATTTATCAAGGAAGTTGTATTAAAAATTTTTTTTGGTTTTCTCTGTTGTGTGGTTTTTCTTTGAATTGTTTATATACTTTAGCCACATTCTTACATCCATAAGTATTTCAACTTTTCATACTATGAACTTTTTCTCAACCCCGTATGATCGTGTTCCATTTCTTTGATGATTCTGGATCAAAAGGTCCCAGGTTCTTGTAGGTATCAGAAATTAGATATTTCAAAATAATCTTAGCAAAAATTCTTGAAAGAATTGTCGCAATGACACACTAATAATGTTTATATTTACGTATTTAACCAATTTTTAGTTTCCTTGTTTATTTTTAATCTTGTTTATTTGCAAATGCTTCATGAACTTAGAAAAATATTTGGCATGGAAAAGTTTGCATAAATAATTCTTGTTTTCCATTACGTTTTATTTAGTTAGGTAGATTAATTAATATTGGAAATTAATGAAACTAATTAAAATTTTCTCGTTACGCCTTCATCAATTAATATCAATCAAATATCAATTCGAACGAATTGTTTTTATAAGGCCATCGATTTTCACAATCGGTCATTTAAAAATAACTTAAAATACGTACAACATCGGACTTGACAATTTTGATTCGAATTTGAATAGATTTACTGCAAAAGTATT
This sequence comes from Cantharis lateralis, assembly GCA_963170105.1. Lineage (NCBI taxonomy): Eukaryota > Metazoa > Arthropoda > Insecta > Coleoptera > Cantharidae > Cantharis > Cantharis lateralis. Next base: position 13,312,243 of record OY720624.1, read on the forward strand.
GTAGTTGAAGACAATGATTTTTATAGGTATTGTAGCACACAGTAATTAAGTCAGTAAGGTGACTGATTGTGTAAGGCACATTATATTTATAGATATTTTTTATTTCTGATGTACAAACACATTTCATGCTATGCAATTTTTTCAGCAAACAACTCTGCTGTTGTAACCTTTTTTTATTTTAAAACATAGATATTAATGACGTAAACAACATTTTTTGTCAATTATGAAGCTTCAAACAACAAGTAATACATGAGATTTTAAAGTTGTTGCTATAAATAAAATCATCAATAAGTTATCGTTATTTATTAAATTGGTTTAATTTTATCCGTTTAAACGTTCAATATTTAATTGCGATTATCAATAAGTTGGAAAATAATAAAATCAGAAGCGGTTGTGGAGTATAACATAATTTTTCCCAACAGGACAACCTTGAAAAAGTATGCACTCCCTTCCGGATTTAAAATAAATTGACGTTTTTGCACCAAGTGACCGTGGTTGCTTTATTATTAAGGATTAAAGAAAATAAATATAGCAGTATAATATGCTAATAGAATTTTCAAGGCTAATTTCATTTACATCATTTTTAAGCGGGGCATTGATTGTTGCAAGTATGTACATCTAAATGAAGTCTAATTAACTAAATTTATTTATATCTTATATGGGTCAATTGTAGTCGTTCTTATTTTGCAAATTTTTGATTCTCATCCACTCAATTGGTTTCAATATTTAAAAACATATCACGAAGCTTATCATTTTGGATGATACCTAATTCGTGTACCGTCATCTTCCCCGAGTAGTCCTGCTTGGTTGGAAGAGAAGAATTTTAAGCAGATATTTCGTTTGTTTTTTTTCTTGTGGCTCCAAGCAAAATTTCAAGGAAACCATCCTACTTTTACTATGACGAACCATTTGTTAGCAAATATTATTTTTGTTCTTTTTTTGTAAAATGATCGTTAACTAAGTGTGGTTGACGCGTTTCGGTATTTTATATTTTAAGGAACTAAGGACACGGGGTATAAAATAAAAATAAAACGACACAAAAACAAAGAACCAGTAGTGAACATACACAAATTGCTGGCATCATAAAACAATAATTTTATAAAAGAAAATTTCGCGGGAACGAATTTTTTTAGTAAATTTTTCCCATTTTATTTTAATATAATCACAAATACTATACAACCATATGAATTGTACGCAAAAAAGGAGATAATTATTTCGAACTACTGTTCATAGTGTATGAAAAGGGGTCATATATTTTTATTTTGTATATCTGTAAATTTCAGATTATAATATAATCCGATTATATTATATAATCTGAGATTAACAAATAAAAAACAACTTATCTGGAGATTTTTGCAATTAGCAATTTCAATTTTTCTGATCGTATGATATAAAGAAAATTCCAAAAATTAAAATCTTTTATAATTATTTTGTTTCTATGTTTAAAACTGGAAATCATTTTGATTTTGTTCAAAGCGTTTTATCATTATTTTTCGAGTATCTACACTAATACTATCGGTTTTACTACTCCATTGATAATGATACTCCGTGATAATGATGAATTACCAAATGCCGTATCTTTAATCAAATATATGCAAAATCAAAACTTCCGCGGTCGTGTCTATAACCTCGGATGTTCAAATCTACGTTAAAGTATTTTTGGAAACTATTTACAACAAATTATCTACATAGCAAGTTAGTTGCGATTATTGAACTTGCACCAAATTCTAGCAGTAAAATTTTAAGTTGTACGCGCTTCATATCATTTATTTTATAAGTTTCAAAATATTTAATTGAAGTCCTAATTTAATTTTGTGTTTTTGTTTTAATTGTAGAATTGCCAGCACTGGCAGCGATATTCACTCAGGAATAGATTCCGCCACTTTAGAATTGCAATTAATAGCTTCTCCACCTCTTGCAAAACACGAAATTTCAAATTTTACCGAGGACAATCCATCAGTCGTTGAATCTATAAATAAGTCGATAAATAGTGATGACATAATAAAGCATATTAATGTTAAAATAGAAGACGTGATTGAGAGCAATAGGACCACACAGACTGATCAAGTGCCAAGTGTTGAACCAAAGAATAACGAGACCGAAAAAGAGACTCAAGAAGACATTCCTTCATTTTCAGAATGGACGCAAAAGCAATTAGAAGAGGCGGAAAAAAAGAAAGAGCAATCGAATTCGTCTGTCAATAGTCAACATACCAATGGGAAACCATCGTCTAGTCTTAAAAAACGATGGAAAAATTATGCTTCTCCCGATTGTGGGGCTAAAATCATCGCTGCAAATCCTGAATCCATCAGTGCTGGATCTGTTCTTTCGTCTTCTCGAGATGAGTATAAATTGAATGCGTGTACGACTCGTATTTGGTTTATTGTCGAATTATGTGAAGCCATACAAGTAAAAAAAATAGACGTAGCAAATTTTGAGTTGTTCTCGTCATCGCCTAAAGATTTTAGTATATTTGTGGGCGACCGATTTCCAACTCGGGATTGGCTAAGTGTCGGGCACTTTACAGCCAAAGATGAAAGAGATATCCAAAGCTTTGATTTATCTCCTCAATTGTTTGGAAAATACATAAAGTTTGAAATGCACTCCCATCATGGATCAGAACACTATTGTCCTATTTCCTTATTTCGGGTTTTTGGTACTTCGGAATTCGAAGTGTTGGAAACAGAAAATGAGGTTCATTCCATCCTTACGGAAGATGATGACGACGACGACGACGAGGATGGCGCTTTGGATTCTGAAACTGGTGAAGCACCGAGGAACCTTTTCAGCTCTGCTACCGATGCTGTAATTTCGATGGTTAAAAAAGCCGCTCAAGTATTAGGAAATAAGGGAAATGCATCTGCTTCAATTAAAGAACCTCAAAATATCACAGTTGTGACGTACACTCCATTAATTAATACTTGCACCACACCAAGTTACTTAGTTGTTTGTGATAATTGTAGTGACCTTCTATATGGAACCGTTTTTGAATTATTGAGTTGTCATTCCAGAATACTAACGCAGTTATTGCTGAAACCTATTATAAAGAATGCGCTTTACAAAACCGAAGTTTGCTCAAAGTTTGGTCTTGAATTTAGAAGGAAATCCACAACTACCGTAACCAACTATCACAGGTCTTACATTAATTCATTTTTTTCACAAAAGTACGTCGCTGCTTTGTGTAACACGTTGGCAATTGATGAATGCAAAGTTGTACGGAACATGAGTAATTTTAATGCAACTAAAACTGTAGTATCTCCAACCTTTGGTAATAAAGTGACGGCTACTAAAGTCATAAAATCATCTATGTCTGTAAATATTGAGACAATTGTTCTTACCGATGAAACATTACCTGTAACAAATCCTCTGGTAAGCGAAGTTAGTACTCCCGGGATTGAATTAAACGAAACCGACATCTCATACGCATCACAAATAAAACCGACTAAAACATTGGCATCCGGTGATGACTTGAATGTAACCGAAGCACCGCTTAATATAGAGACTATAGAATATCAAAAAACGGCTACTTTTGGTGATACTCCCGTGGAAAATAACGCAACCAATGACAATAACATTAGTGAAACTGAGAGCAACAAAATCATTCCCGAACTCGTGGATGTTGAACTTCCAACGGAGAGTTCTGAAAGTTTAGACGATCACTTGGACGCGTTGGTCACTGAATTAAATGGAGATGGTTTACTTAATATTGCAACAACAACTGTAACACCTCCAGCTGTTCCACAAGGTCAAAAAGAGTCCGTCTTTTTAAGACTTTCAAATAGAATTAAGGTGAGTTAATGCCTTTCAGTTTGCATGCCTCCCAGTAAGTTATAAATTAGGCTTAAAATTTTCTTAATAGAAAGAGTACAAAGTATGATTGTTTTGAGCAGATAAGACAAGCTGCGCAAGCAAATTTGAGTTGTCATTTTTCGATTTGCGGTTAACCACAGTCCACATGAGTTCCAAAACAGTAGTGGGCAGGGTAGCACCAGTAATACCCTATCCACCAATTTAGTCAAGCTTGCACTCTTTCCATTGATGTCAGATCCAGGTTATAAGAAAGGTGCCACTCCTTTAATGTTGAGCAGGGGTTTACCTCAGCAGTGCTCCTTCTGTAGTAAGTCTTTGACCACCTTAGTCCCAAGTTTTGTGTTTGTTGAAGCTTCCCTACCCTTAAGTTTGCTCACCTACTTTGCGGTTGCATCTCTGTACTCCTACATGTAGCCAATACTTTTAAACTGCTTTTGTTTCAGCCCTGATTGTTTCCTATTCTGATATAATTTCCAACATTACCTAAAAGCGTTTCTTTCCCTATGCAGCTTGAAGACCTCATCAGCGAACGCTCAAAGCTTTGCAAAGCTTTCTTATAAGCCAATCAACTTATTCATACTGTCACCATTAAGTTTTGGGCCAAAAAGGTTTCTGGTTTCCGCCTGTTTGCAGGTGTCTGAAAGACTGAAGTCATGCAGATGCTCGAAGTTAGTTTTTTATTATATGAACAGATTTTATGACCCTACATATCACAAATATTTTGCCCAATTTTTACTGAAACAAATGGCTTTTCTACGCTCATTGGACAGCCCATTATTATTGCTGAACGGATTGTGGTTCCAGGGCCATTTGCACTGAATTATTGTACCCTGCGTTCCAAGTATTACTCTTATCAGCTTTGTTGCCTTTTTGAAGTTGAATATATATTTTCTCGATTGTCAGATACGGAGAACCAAGACTGGACATACACATAGTATGTGGTGTGGAGTTTCTTCCTCCTCCTCATACTTCCTACATGTAGAATCTTTTACAACAGACAGCAGTTTCCTGTGAGTACTGTCTTCCTAATCTGGGACTACTCGCAGCACAGGCCATAACTGTTATTAGTTTGAATTTTGTTTGAAGTTTGAATTAGTTTGAATAAATGTTATTAAGTTGAATAAACTTAAAAAAGACGAACTTATTCAATTACTACTAACAAAAAAGTTACCCGCAAGATTCGAAGAAAACGAGGTGTTATGTGACTTTGTACGCATCGAATATATTGCCAGTCTAAAGGAGCAAATAAGCACGTTACAAGAAATGATAATCGATAAAAATACAATTATTGAATTAATAAATGCCAAATATGGGCAACCGATTGTACATTTGCAAGAAGCAAAAAAAATGTAAGTGCATCGCAAGCCTTAAACAACAAAGCATTACCTAACCTAACAAACCCCACAAGAAAGGTTAAAAATATAAACAAGACGAAGAATATATCGGATAGACATGTTAAAGAAAATAAAATACCATCAACCACGAAAGACGAATGCGATGATTCAAAAGCGAAAAGAGAAACATCCGAAAAGGTGGAAATTGTAGAAAAAATAAGTGATCCACGTGACAAAAATCATGAAATCGAGCAATCGACGCAACCAAATGCAGTGCAGCAACAACAAATAGCAAATCAAAGCGAAGAAAATGGCTTTACAAGAATTACTTATAGGAAGGGTAAGAAATCAAAGTCAAAATCAATTGCGGTAGGAAATAATACCGACTCACAAGCTCTTGAATTTGCAGGAGAAAAACCAAAACTGTGGTTGTTCATTTCTAGAGTAAAAGAGCATGTGACAAACGAACATATCAAGAAGTATGTTACCGACAAACTGGAAGATTCTGATGTAAAAGTGGACCTTCTCAAAACCGCAAATATAGGAGCAAACCGAAACTGTTTCATGGTAGGAATCGATATGAAGCACAAGGAAACAATATACCAAAACAGCTTCTGGCCAGCAGGTGTAAGGTATTCTCGTTTTCTCTTCACGAGAGGCGGGCATTTTTTTCGAAAGGGTCAGCAGGAAAAAATCACAACATAAAAATCTCTTTGGCAAGTAACGACAATGTTTTTTCTGATAAAGAAGACAAAACAAAGGAAACTTCAAATGAAAATGGTAGCCGCAAAAAAATCAAAATATTAAACCTAAATATACAGTGTATTTCAAATAAAATTGACAGCTTGGATCACTTTTTAAACAATGGTGGAGACTACGATGTTGCATGTATTACCGAACATTGGTTAACAGACAAAACTCAACATAAGATAGTGATTCCAAACTATGATTTGGCAAGTTGCGTCTCTAGAGCAAGTTCAATTCATGGAGGTAGTCTAATTCTGCTTAGAAGTCATACCAAATCAAAACCCATAGATTACATAAACCAACTCTCTATTGAAAGGCAAGTCGAAATGGCAGCTGTTAAATTGTATGAAAGTGATCTAGCCATCATCAGTTTATATAGGCCTCCACTTGGGGACGTAAACATCTTCCTAGAACAAGTTGACCTGGCCTTAAATTTTTTAATTGGTCTGTCGATAAACTACATTATAGTGGCCGGTGACTATAATATAAACTTTCTCACAAGTTCAAATGAAAATCAAACACTACTTGAGCTCTTCAATAGTTATAATATGTATCAAGTATTCTCCGAGCCCTCTCGGGTAACTGCAAGTACGAGTACATGCATTGACAATATCTTTACGAATATAAATACCGACACATACCTAAAGGACACAATAAATCCCCACCTATCTGATCATATGGCACAAACGTTGACTATACAAAATATGCATGCACTGGAAAAAAATGAATATAAAAGTGTTCGAAAAATCACAGATAAAGGTATTAGATTCTTTATAGAAAAACTTCAAAATACAAATTGGGATCCCATAATCTCACTTGATGCCGAAAACAGCTATTCATCTTTTCACAGCACCACACAACGTCACTTTGAATCTTGTTTTCCAGAAAAAAAGGTTAACGTGAATAAAATACATAAAAACAAATTAAACGAAACTACCAAAAAATTAGAAAACCAGCTAAATGCAGCACACACAATATCAATGGTTAGAAAAGACGAGGCATCCCAAAAACTGTATCAAGCTCTAAAAAAGAAGTTCAAAGTACAGGTAGAAAGTTGTTCTCGAGCAACAAATCTGGAACGTATAAGAAATGCAGAAAATAAAAGTAAGGCCATATGGCAGGTAATAAATTCAAAGACAAAAAAAACACCAAAAAAAGCGGATAGTTCATTAACTGCAGAAGAGTTAAATAGATACTTTGCAAATGTGGGAAAAGAGCTTTCAGCTGAAGAAGATACAGAAAAATCAAAAAAACTACTGAAGAACTTTCCACGTACGTCGTCAAATTCTATGTTTCTATTTGACACTACTCCATGTGAGGTGATTGACGTGGTAACAACACTTAAAGCAAAGAAATCTATCGACATATACGGCATTCCTGTAAAAATAATAAAGAAAGCAATTTACGAATTGGCTGAACCATTAAGTCATATCATAAATAAATGTTTCAATCGGGGAATCTTTCCAAAAATATTAAAAGTTGCTAAAGTGGTACCAGTACATAAAAAAGAAAATGCAAACATGTGCAAAAACTATAGGCCCATTTCGATCCTACCAGTATTTTCAAAGATTTTTGAAATGCTAATTAAAAATCGACTTGTAGTTTTTTTGGAAACCAACAAGCTCTTATGTTCTTCGCAGCACGGATTCAGAAAAAATCGATCTACAGTCACAGCGATGACGGAAGTTGTTGAATCAATATTCGAAGCATTCGAAGAAAAGGAGGAGATAGAACTGTCATGTCTGGACTTAAGCAAGGCCTTTGATTGCGTAAACCATAAAGTACTTCTAAACAAATTAGAATTTTATGGAATTAGAGGTATCGCATACGACATTATCAAATCGTATCTAAAGGATCGCACCCAAATAGTGTCATGGAAAAACAATAAGTCACGAGAAGAAAAAATAGAGTTGGGAGTGCCTCAAGGATCAGTACTGGGACCAATTTTATTCATTATCTACATAAACGACTTACCCTTAAACATAAGCACCTACAAGATATGTATTTTTGCGGACGACACAACAGTTATAAATAAAAATAGAGAAAGAAGCGCATTAAAACAGAAATCAACAGAAGCAATCGAAGAAGTACAAGAATGGTTCAAAGCAAATGGACTACAACTAAACGTGGGGAAAACACAGAAATTGCTATTCACGACAAGAAAGCCAGCCCAGCCGGAGGCAGTAACTCTACTGGGTTTCCACCTTGACGGCGCTCTGACTTGGAGCAAGCACATACAACGTACATGCAGTAAACTAGCATCGACAATATACCCGATTAGAAGAATAAGCTTCATAGTAAATGAAGCGGCAGCAAAGATGACTTATTACGCACAGTTCCATAGTGTGGCAACCTATGGAATACTGATGTGGGGAGCTTCTGCAAATTCCACAAAAATATTTATGCAGCAAAAAAGAGCTGTCAGAGCCATTGTTGGAGTAACACAACAAAAAAGCTGCAGACCGCTCTTCAAAAAGCTGAGAATATTAACCATTCCTGCATGTTACATAATTATGTGTCTGTGCTACATTCATCAAAGGAGTAGTACTTACAATAAACACGGCCAAAACCACAAATATGAGACTCGTACAAGAGAAAAGATAATTCTTCCAAGGCATCGACTGCACAAACTGCAAAATAGCTTTACCTATTGGGGAATTAAAATGTATAACAAATTGCCAGATGAAATGAAAATCATGAATGAAAGTAGTTTCAAAAGGAAATTAAAACAAATTCTGACGGAGACAATTGTTTATTCTCTCGAGGAGTTCCTGAAGTTAAATTTATAACGTGAAATCACCTGCATTGTTACTTTACGTTCAGGCTTGTGTATTGTGTAATTTTTGACTTTTTTTGACGTACCTTGTAATTATTATTGAAAGTTAAATAAATATTATTATTATTATTATTATTTCTGGGAAAATTCCAACTAACCTGGGGTTTTCTATTTGACTTGGCCGAACGTAAGAATAACTTCTTCTAAGTAGCTGTTCTTGCATTCTGTTACTCAGCAACGCAAAGCGCTAAAGTGTTCGCTTCGTACACTATTGGTCTGGTGTTCGACTTTCACACATTTAATATTAATGTGTTAATTAAACAGAATAATTCAAAAAATCTTATTATCACGCAAAATAATTCAATGTTTTCGCTTTAATTCACAAACATAAGTTAGTGTGGGTTATATGAATGGACCTATAAATTTAATAAACGACACGTTAACATTTTTAACACACAATTTATAAATAAGAAAGTGGTTTCGTTGTATATTTTTAATACATTTTACGTTCAAGTTGGCAGAATAATTTTGAAATTTTTTAAGAATTTTAAAATATATAAATTTTTATCATAAAAACATGTAATTAAGATGTCATAAATATTTTTTATAAATGCTTTAACATATCATCACATGCTATTAAGACGAAAGTTTTCAAACAATGTATCCGATCCAGATTGTGGGAATAAATTTATCATTTTTTGTTTAAAAGCTGATAAAAGTGGTCAACGAATGTGAATAAATCTTATTTTACCCTAGAATGCTGGACGTCCATATTATAATACCTTTTTGACTTATCATACATATATCGAGGTTATTGTTATTCGATAGAAATCAAATTAAATTCGTACTTGGACAATTTTGCTAAACGATGGATTGGTTGGTCTCGCTACTATTGCTCAATTAGTTATACACCCATACCAAACAGATAATATCCTACTAATAATTATTTTATGTAGCTTGTTCCAGAACTTGCCAATTTACTCAGTTACGTTCCAGTTTTGATTTCCAAGTTCTAAATGTGTACTAAAAGTATCAGCCTGTCAAAGAGATCGTTTTTAAAATTCTGTAGAATCCTCTTCCTTTAAGAATTTAGGATAATTTTAAAATAATATTGACTGAAAATTTAAATTTGTTTTTGTTCCAGGCACTTGAACGAAATATGTCGTTATCTAGTCAATACTTAGAAGAGTTAAGTCGTCGATATAAGAAGCAGGTAGAAGAAATGCAACGACTATTAGATAAAACAATAAATACGTTCAACGAAGAAAGCAAAAAGAAGGACGAGAAGATGCAGTTGTTGGAACAGCAATTAATTTTGTTGAGGGAGTTGGTGGAGAATATAATTGAAGATAAAAATTCTTGGTCGCATATAAGCTATTACGTGGTTATTACCGGATCGGTAGTTCTGGGTACAGTGTTATTTTGTTGTCGGAATTTGGATCATAAACAACCCTTTAATACAAAGACACAAAATTCTGAAATACAGCGTCGCAATTCTGTTCATGTGATTTCGCACGAAACGCCTGCAAAAAAGGCGCGACGACCAAGTGAAGAGGCCATGAAAGCTTGTGGTAGCACTTGCAGCGATTTACTTATAGAAGAAGATTCTAATTTTAGTTCTAATAAATCATCTAGGGATAAAAAAAGAAAACGCAGAAAAAATGGCCATCAGGTCCCTTTATCGAATTTAACTAAAACATTTGAAAACGGTGAAGGTGATGATAATATCTTTAAGACTGGTTTTTTATTTGCCCCTAAAATCACTTCTAGTGTTATAATGGGAAAGAATGAAAACAACCTTGGAAATTTACAATCAGATTGGGTAGGAGAAATGGCAAAACATGACAGAATTTTAGACAATCCTGTTGTATTGGAAGAAAGTGAACACACCTCTTTGGAGCCTTTGCCACCGTTATTGGCTCCAAGTAGCAGAATAGTTAATTTAAATGGAAATGCCAACGTTTTCAACTCGGAAGGAGATCCAAAACCAAAAACTAATTTTTTTCAAAGGTCACGAAATGGAAGCGTAAGAAAAAAAGGTAATCATAAAAAATCGGCGAGCTTAGATGACGCAAAAACATTGCAGTTGCCAAATATTATAGAAACAAATTTAAATAGCACCTCCGATTCTGCTGGAGAAGCACCCAAAAAGGAAAAGAAAAGTACCTTACGGAGGATTTTTAAATCTCTCACTTCTAAGTAAACTTAATTTTTACGGACTGATTTTAATTTTATTTTATTATTAAGTTACTAATGCATTTGCTAGACTCGATGCAAAGTCATTTACATAAAGCATGGTTGGCATAGCAAATGCATTTAGGAAATGTGGTTTTTGCGCACCATCTTATTTTATTTATTATTTGCACATTGCAAGATATTTATACTTGTGTTCTATTTAATATTCCTTGTTCATATGCTGTGATAAATTTATTTAGTGAAGTATAAGGCTTGCAAAGCTGTGCTGTTGAAATTTCAGACAAATGTTAGTTATGTAGGTTTAGAACGTTTGTTAGTAGTATTTGAAAGTCAAGAAATGCCATACTTATAAGAATATTGTACTAAAGAGAAAATAAAACTCCTGCATCTCAAGGAAACATTTTAATTAACTTGTTTCATTTATTTTCAATTCTTTTACAAACCCTTCGATTTCGAGCATCTCTTCCCTACACTGATTGTTTCTAAAGAAAGTGTTAATTTTCTTACACCCTTCTTTAAATTTATTAATCAAAGTCGTTTCTTCACTTTTGCTGGGTATACAAATGACAACTTCATTTAGATCTTCGTTTAATTTAAATGTTACAATTGTCGGAAATTTTGCTTTCAAACTGTTTAAAATCGACGATCGAAGGGATTCATCTCTTAGTACTAAATTTAAAATAAATAGTCCTGTAATAATACGCAAATATTAGGAAAAGTAATTTGTATAATAATTTTATATTACCATTTTGGTTCAAACATTTGATGACGTTGTTTAATACTGTTGACTCGAGAAATTCTTTCGGAGGAAAACTCATACCGATCGAAGAATTTTTATTATCGATGTCGAACACCAAGGCATCAAACTTTTTTCCTGTGGAATAAAATTTGTTACAACAGGAGAGAACTCAATTTAAAAACACGTAACACATCATTGCCATCATTAATGAAATTTCATGTGTATTTTATTTAAATTTTTATATTATGAATGTAACTGCTGTGTATTTAATTGAATCTTTACTTTCCATTTAATTTTACAGGTTTGATTGATTGGCCTATATGGAGAAGTAAATAAAAATGTACCAACCTAGACTTGCAGACTTTTGTAAAAACTTCAATCCATCCACAATTTCCACATCCAATTGTTTGTCAGTTTTAAATCCAAACCAAGTTGTGGCCACTTCTAACATATCCTGGTCAATATCGACTGCAATAATATTAATTTGGGGCAAAAACTTTCGTAAAAACATGCAAAGTCCACCACCTCCCAAACCGATTACTGCAACTGAGGGATCTTGGACATTTGTAACTAACTGGATCGCAATGCTCATGTAAGTGTGATATTTACATGACACAAAAGCGTGATCAACAATTTCCTTAGTTTGTCCTTTCTTGTTTCTTACTATAAAAAAAAACATACAAAACAAATTTTTTTCTCAATTTATTCAAAACTTACTCGTTTTTAATTTTGCTTCAGATTGTATTCCCGATTGCGAAGTAAGATAAAAAAGTCTTCTGAATTTCGAATCATTTTTCTCAACATCTTCGACTATGTAATCTCCAGAACTGGACGAACTTGACTGGTAACATTTGGTTCGACTCCCAATATCATTGCCGAGCGATAAAAACGGAATCTACAAGTTATTTTAAATATATAGGCAAACACTATAAACTTATTTCCTAAGCTTTCACTAATAGTCTTTTTATTTTAGATGTTTTCAATTTGTAAATATGAAAAACCATTCGATAAGTTTCGGAGAAAAATAATAAATACTTTGAAATAGTGAATAAAATATGAGGGTTTCATTCAAATTGGTGTAGCAGTTCCGGAGTAATCGATGTACATACATAAAAAAAATACGTACCTACTCATATTGAGAACCTTCTACTATTTTATTAAGTTGGTTCAAAATATGAGACACTTCCTACAAAACATTTGAAATTACTAAAATTACTCAATAGCACTGGATATAAATATAAATTAAAATCGGAAATGAAAATTTGTTAATTATACTTACTTTTCTTGAAACTTTAGATGGGGTAATTTGAATGATGGCGTCATTTAATTCATCTTGCATGGACTCCAAGCTGTCATAAATTTGTCCCCTGTGTGTAATAATCACAGCTAATCGATTAAATTTTGAAACTTTTGCCAAATGCCGGCGGCCTTTCTGTGTGCAAAATAACCATTCAACTTCTCTTCCTTGAGGAACAATGAATGCTGCATATGGTGAGTATTTCGAACTGTAGGGTAGGTCAACCACATAAATTGTGTACCTTGGTGTACTTTCATCTTGTTTGTATAAATCAAAAGATAAATCGTCATCATCAGAAATGTTGGTTCGTCTTAAACCAGAACACACAAATGCTGCCTGCTGAACACCCAAAATTAATTCACGAACATCTTCCAATTTTTCCACTCTTTGCATTTTACTTCCAGAACTTATGTTGACCTCTAAAATCTATTAAACTCATTTAAATTGTAATTAAAAGTTATTCAAGTACATACCAATTGCGGCAACAATTTAAATTTTGAACAAACGACCATAAAAACAGGAAGAGATGTTTCACCTTCGTTTGATGCATCTGATTGGAAACACCGAACTATTCTAAACATCCAATTACGTTTAGGAAAATAATTCATCAATACATCCAAAATGTGACTTTGCAACAAAGAAATGCAAACGTAGCGGCCACCAACTTTAAGAACCCTTTCAATTTCATTAAAATACTTTTGAATAGTTTCCACATTTTTGGTATCACCGTCAGGCATTAACGCATCAAGAGTACCTTTATCTATAATTGCTGTAAAGTGCTCATCGTCAAAAGACATGTTGTAGACATCCATTAGAAGATACTTCAAATTTGGTCGGTCCTTTTTGTGTAAATTTTCCATTTGTCGTATAACAATTTGAGAAATATCTATATTTGTTATTTTGCTTAAAAAAAGTAAAATAAAGCGAGGAAGATGTTAAAGTGAACTGAAATACCTGTAACCAACATCGTGCATGTCGCTGCTCATCGAAGAGTTTCCACATCCTACGACAAGAATGTCGTCCTTCGGCTTCACATATTTATTTAAGTGGCCACATAATTCTGGATATTCTCCATACCTGGATGAAAGTAATCCCTATTAAATTTCTGCAAAGATGATAAACATAACCTTACCATTCGAAAGCTTTGTTGCCTCGTTTCTTAAAAAAGCTTTCCCAATAATCTTTTTCGCTAAATTCTTGTCGATTTTTTGGTAAAAGATTCATGGTAAGTAATTTGCACAATTAAAGTAAAGTTAATTTTAATAAAAGCATTCAATGAAGGCTAGATATATATCACGGTATGCGCTCTCTCTCTCTCTAAGAAACCAGCAGACGAGGTATTTTTGAATTTAATACGCTTGATAATAAAAAATATAACTTCAATTAAGCGCAGTTAATGTAATAAGTAGATAATAAGTATTATTATAAAAATGTTTTTTAATTTTGACGTAAAATGTTACTTTTATTTTTGTTTTATAAAAAAAGTTTGTAACTTTTTTAGTTTTCATTGGAAAATACATTTTTAAAAAGCAAAATGTTTCTCTTATTTCTCATTATATCACATATAGCCTGGAATCGAAAATAATATGGAGCATAAGAAAGTAGTGAGCGATTATCACATTTGCCCCATTTTCAGGGGTAAATGTGATATACTTGCAGGTTTTTAAAAAAATGTATTAATTTTCACAAAACTTTCTTTAAGATTTCCAAACTTTATAAATGTATACCTAATACACTCAGATGTCTCCCGTATTTTTTTCAGATTTTCAATGCATTATATTTTGGATTTATGATTTTTATAAAATCAACTATTAAATAAATACGTCACATTTACCCCTACTTACCTTAATTAAATTCGCCGTTCATCTGCATGCATTTATAACAAACGAAATTAAGTTTTAATTTCTTATCTAAAATAAAAAAGTTTTTTCAGAAACTGATTCATTTGATAAATATGACGTTTTAAAACCCAGGTATAATAAAAAGGTCAGTTACAATTGTTTTTAAAACTAAATTCGTCGGCGATCGTCATCATGTTTCAATTTTGTTTCTTGTCGCGTTTAAATCAAAAAGAATGTGCGTAATTATTATTGTGAAAACTTAAAACAATGCCGGCGATAAATAGTAAATTAGGTTTCGCATTTGTGATAAATATTTTGTTGGTTACCGTAATATTGCAACAACCACCCTTGGCGCGGTGTCGTTTTATATCAAAGATAATTTGAATGGATATAAAATGACATTTCATTCCCGGTAAGTGTTTTTCTTCAATATAATTTTGGGTGCACATCGAACTTGATGAGGGTTAAACTCGAGACTTTAAAGAATTAATAATTTAGTAAGTTATTCGAGGTTGTCCTGCTTAAAGTTTAAAAAAAAAGACAAAATTAAATTTTATTTCATAATAATTATTTCGCATTTACAAATTGGGTATAAAAGTAAAATAAACTTGTTCAAAACTGACTCATTTATTAAAAAACGATGACAGTCGAACTTTTCAATTGTTTTTAGAAATAAAATTTTATCGGCGGATGTCAGTTGTTTCTATGGCGTCTTAATAAGCGAAGCCTACTTGATAAAGAATAACATGTGAGTGCAATCAATAAATTTGTGAAATATTGTAATGGTAATTTGGTAATTATAAATTTGAAAATTGAATTTGACGATGATGCATGTAACGGTTGTGAATTTCTTCACTGTTAATATTGAATTTGAACAAACATTGACGTAATTTAGAAATTCACCACTCTCGATCCCTTTCGAAATGCAACCGCTAGCAAATGAATTATTTAGAATTTAGTCAACGGTAATTTGGTGTTCTTGTCATAAATGTTTTGTCTCGAGTTTGTTGCAAATTTTTGTACATGTAAACTGGTACTACGCGTAGTTATATTTATCTCAAATCGTAACTTTAAATGGTGCATTTATAGAGAATGTTTCGTAATTGCTTAACGATGTTTTTCATACCAAAATAAAAGAAGGAAAAACACAAGAAACTCTTCGGCATGCTCGCACTTATTATTGGCTTCCTCGTTATCAGTCGTCGAAGAATTTAAGTGACGACTCTGAAAAATAAGTTATTCCTTCACTATTTTGAATGTAAAGGCTCTTATAATATAATTTAAGAATACAGGGCTTGGAACGAAATACTCTTATTACTAAAAGCTACTTTGTTTTTAACCAAACTCATTATTTCCGTAGGTATTTTTGTATTGGTAGTAAAATTTATCGAGTTTAAAATTGTTCTGCGGTAAAGGCAACTTTTTAATAAAACTTTCGTCCGGAGCCCTACGCATACAATTCATTTCTTGTTTTATGCATTTTTAAAATACTCTTTCTGTTCCAGGAGATCCTCTGTCGAGAAATATTTACAGTTCAATAAATCGCGTAATCGCGTAATCGATAATAAAAGTTTTCAATTCGCGAGCGGTTTTGTAACAGCAGTGGCGAGTACGAAATTTTTTATTCTAAAGCTTATTGGAAGCTCGGAAATTTTGCTTGTGATAAAGTGTTCATGTTAATATGTGTTCAATCGAAATCGATAAAAAATATGTGAGTGTATTACGTGTCGTTGGACTTCACAATTGACTTTATGGAACGAAGGGCTGGAATTGGACAACACAATTGGCAAAAGGATGCAGTGATAAAGGTAAGCAGCAACGATAATTTTCTTCTTTTTTACAAAAGTCTGGCAAGCAATCTTCCTTCCCTGTTCTTTTTTATGACCAATCTAATCCTATGTTCTTTTCAGGTAGGTTCCACGGCGAGGAGTACAGCTTTAAGCAGTAAAAAAGGTTAGTAAAAAATTGTTCCCCATGTGATTTAGAAAGTGCAGTGAAACAAGAAGTGCTGAAATATAGTGTGATATAATAATTGTGTACAATAGATAATTTTCTGAAATTTACACAAATTTTAGAGAACATGAAATACTTAAAAACAAGCGGATTTAGTTTTTACAACAACAAAATAACCAGCGGTGTG
This sequence comes from Cantharis lateralis, assembly GCA_963170105.1. Classification (NCBI taxonomy): domain Eukaryota; kingdom Metazoa; phylum Arthropoda; class Insecta; order Coleoptera; family Cantharidae; genus Cantharis; species Cantharis lateralis. The sequence continues at coordinate 13,329,123 of OY720624.1, forward strand.
GCGGGCTTCAAACACATACGGATGGGTTAGTGAGCGGAAAACCGTGGTAGCATTACTGGTCGCGCCGGATAAACCAGATTTCGCGTAATTTTTCAATCTCTATTAACGCGTCGCAAGTGATCGGATTGACTAAAATTGCAAGCGATAAATGCAATTTAATATTCAAAATTTTCATTTATTTACTACATTTTTTGTCGAGATAGATATTATAAAGATATAATAAATTATTATGTATGATTTCGCAATATCGTCGTTTAAATGTGTTAAGCTGCTAACTCCATTTAACACAAGTGTACAGGAGAGCATGAAAACATACTTCGATTTCCTCCTTAACAACATTAAAATGAATTCCGGCTATATTATATAATTAATGCAGTCTGTCGGAGATAGCTGCTTTACAGCCGTTAATTTAAACCGACTGGAGATAGCAGGTATTATTGAGACAACATTCTGCCGAATTTACATTTAAAATTTATTTATATGCTTTTCCTACTAATAGCTTTTTTTTTTCTTTCTAATTATGTATTTCACTCATAATGCTCTATAAGTGGAGTTAGCAGGTTAACACATTTCAACGACGATATAACAAAATAGGCATCGTGTAGGCACTTAGAAAATTAGAAACTTTGCAATCACGTACAAAATTAAATTTTGGCAGTTCCAAATTTCAACGTTGTAATCTACATTTTATTATTGATCTATTGATGAAGGAAACGAGAAACCAATAAATCGTTTAAATACCATCCTGATCTGATTGATCTTCTTGTAGGGTTGGCCAATCTAATATATCAGAATAAAAATCTTTATATTCTTCAACTACGTACTTAGTAACTTGTCGAATATGTTGAATTTTCTTGTAATAATCGGTAAAATTCTTTAAATTTTGCTGACACAATTTTTATTTTTACACCAAACGATCGGGCTACCTCAAAACTATAACAAAACATAACAATACGCGATTTAAAAAAAAATATAAACTTTTTTACTTGCCCAAGTATGTAGAATAGAATGTTCGCCCTGTATGCGACGGCTATAATGTGCATATTTAGCCTTTACATTATTGCTGCTTGTAAGCAAATCTCAAACTTCAAATTTTTGGCAAATAATACCAACAGATACGACTTTTTTAAATTAAAATTAAATAAAAATATAATAATGCATTTTCTCAATTTTGGAGTGTAAGGTTCACTTTGGTATGAGAAAAATTGAATTCGATTGATCTAATATTAGTCCAGTCATTACGTAGCGAAAAAGGGTTCCGAGTGAATAAAATTCGGAAATTAAATTTTGTTTGCTTAAACCTTTTACTTCACGAACAGATTCAAACCAGAACAAGGGCAAATTTGTTATGAGAGGTCCTAAAAATAACAAAATTTTAAATTTGTCGATTTCTGTAGATACATCCTATTGCTAAAAGATATCAAAATTGGAGTTCATAGAACTCCGATTTTGGACAAAGACACAGTTTTTGTTATAGAGTTTAATTTCTGTTCATCTGATGAGAAAATGGTCTACAGAGAAGTGAAACTAGACTCACGCAATTATCTGTAAATCTATGTATAAAATAACTTTGTAGATATAATAGGGCTCTAGCTCTACGTTTTCAAACTTTTTTTTGCCATTTATTATTATTATTAAAAACTTTATGTTTGAAAAAGAGTACGTCAGTAGATACCTACTTGAAAGCTTACTATTGAATCCTTTTTAATTCGTTTTATTAACCTGTTCACCGTTTAATTTTTAATTATTATTATTATTCCAGGCTCAATATTCACATTATTTAATTTATAGAAAACAAAATTTCATGTCTAGAAAAAAAAACTGAGCAGTAAGTATAACACTTATACGGTTACGGCTTTTCGAAATACTCACATTTTTGGTGAAAATTGTTTTCTTGTTACAAGTTAGGGTCCTAAAATAGCTACAAAACTGTTTATACATTCATTTATCTGTAAACTAATTTGGCGTCAGATGAGCAGAAAAAAACTCGACGTCGAAAACTGGAAGCAACGTTTTTTGGGTAAAATTTGGAGTTTTATGTAGCGCTGTGGCTCTAAAACCACATAAACAAGGGCAATATTTTTTTTAATACTTTTACGCAAAATGTTATCTAGTTTAATTTTGATAATAGGACCTATTTTGGGTAGAGGATATGTACAAGAATGGTCAATTCAAGATTTTGTGATCTTTGGGAGACCCTTATTGACAAATTTATTGCTGTTTCGGTTTGAATCTGTTGTAGAAAACTTAAGGATTTTATCTGATACTAAAGTAACGAGTTTAAGCAAAAAATAATTTCATATCCGGACTATTTCCATGCAAAAGTACCTAACGACTGGACTATAATATACAGATATCTGATATCCTATTAATCTACTAAAAAACGTAAATCATTTTTACCGTCATCTTTCAAACATTATAGAAATTTTTATATGAGTAAATGAAGGAACGAGATTTTAAATTCAAATAACTTTGAATTTGTTCGGATTTTTTTAATAATTTTACCATCGATATGTAGGCATTTGTATTCTTAATAGTTTGGTGTATTAAACTCATTTTTGGAAAAGTAGTGACATGACAGGTTTTGCATCTATCTAAGCGCCTGAAATGTTAAAACAAGTTAATAAAACAATTATATTTTTATTTAAATTCGTAACTCACTTAATTGTAAATCAAAACTATTGAACGAATATTTATGTAGTTTGTGACAGTTTTGTTCGAGAACAGCGTTTCGAATTTTGGATTCGTTCAATACTTTTGATCTATTACGTGAATTATAAATTTAAATAAAAATATAATTTTTCTCTAACATGTAAAACGTATTAAAAATATTATCACATGCTAATAAGTTAGTAATAACAATTATTATCATATGAAAACCTTTTTATATTGAATTTTTATTTTCCACTTTATGAAAATTTTTCTTTTGTCTTATCGTGTAAAATTTCTTTTCAAGAGGGATGCAATAAGTTGTTTGTTTATAATTCCATGAGGTACAAAATAGAAATTGGAATTCCTTTTTATATTACTTTATATTCGTTTTTAGCACTCAACTTGGAATTATTGAGAAAATAAATAATAGGATTTATAGTTATCAACATGTGATAATATATATGAAGTTTAAAATTTGTACATGTTAAACTAGAATAATTTAATGTCACAACTTACAATCTTAGATCAAAATATTGAATTCATTGATTATAGTTTGTTGTATCGGACAACCTGGAATTATTATGCGAAAGAACTTGAACAGTTATGCAATTAAGCTCAACAATATTTCAATAGTCAAATTACTCTAATATTACCGATCAACCAAACTACAACAAACTATAATCATTCAATTCAATAGTTTCGATGTAATATTGTAAGTTGTGATATTAAATTATTCTTAATTAACAAGTACAAATTTTAAACTTGATAAATATAAAATACGTAATGAATTGTATTTGTGGCCGTGTACACCCTTTGAAATGAGCGGAGGGGTCTCACTTGTTTATGGGAATCCTGAAAGTTATGAAACTCGGCAGTCAATTTGTTAAATTCGTACTCAAATATGTTTTTGTATTATAAAATTATTCTATAATTATCATGGCCCGGACTTTGATGATCTTGAAACAGGCAAAATATGCTCAAACAACTGCACTAAAAATTGCAAAAGTTTATAATTTTTATAATAAGTAATAATTATAATTTTTATATTTAAAACAGATATTTAAAAAATACAACATGAAATAGTGAAACTTATTTAAAATTTTACCTTTATTTATTTTTATATTTATTACATATCGAGTCTTCCAACGAAGACTCTGGTAACTTACTTTTTTATTTTTTGGGTTATAAACACCAATATGTTGATTTAGGTGGTAACTTCCCAGGAAAAAGGTCGTATTTCAAGAAATTTGTTGTAAGTTCATTTCTTGAGATACTACCTTTTTTGTGGGAAGTTACCACCTAAATCTACATATTAGTGTGCGTAACTCTAAAATTGAAAGAAGTGTGTCACTGCAGTCTTCGTTGGAGGAGTTGATGTACGTATATCGAAAAATTACGTTTCAAAATGAATTTTTGTATCTGAAATCTGTAACAGGTTAGAAATAAAATATTGGATTAAATGAGAAAGAAAAGATAACTTCTTTGCCATTTTTGAAGTCATCGAAGTCCGGGCTCCGATAATTATGTTTTACATTATTTTATTTCTAAAATCTACCAAGTTTCAAATAGTAGGGCGAAATTTTGAAATTTAATTCGAGATAACCTGGAAAAGTAGGGCAATTCGGTATAGAAAATTTAATGGGAATCATGTTAGCTACCCTCGCAGGTGAAGATAAACTGTTTCCTTAATACAATTTATTTCAAAATTAAAGAATTTATTCCAGATTAACAATTCTGTTGTGTTAATAGATACATGTATTAATGAGTATATAATTTCCAGCATTTCTAGGTATTGAAACCACCCAATTCTGTGCGTCAGCTTAAACAGTAAAGTTTATCCGAAACATTTTTTCATTTCTATTCAAAGTATAGCATCAGTTCATTCCATAGGAAATGGGAACTCGATCGTTTTTAAAAAATTTGATTCTTTGTGTATTATAATTTTATAATGGGCCTAATATTTTTGTAGTTGAAAGCTACTTTTGTTTAAGTTTTAATGTTTTCTAACGGCTGCCATATTTGTTTAACGAGGTTGCATTTTCACTCGAACTTCTTATTTTAAAAATTTGAATTTTTGCATGGCAGTTCTTGCAGGAATGGAAAAAATCAAAACAAGTTAATATTTTTTCTACACGAAGGTGGGACCTAGTTGTATTCATAAAACAAATATCAACACTCTCATTATTTATTTTAGAACTCACATGACTTGATTAGCATATGAATCATTATATTTCGACCAATCAGAGAGTGCGAATACTTAATTTTTATGCGAGAGTGACGTATTTGCGTATGCAAATCAAGTCGTGTAAGTTAAAAAATAGAGTCCCAGCCCATTTCTAAATCGAACGATCCCATCCTATCGTTTTTTTAAAAGTGCCATTATGTTCAAAGCCCTCAATTTGCATTATCTTTAAGGCAAGCATAGTTTTAATTGAATTAGGCCTATTTAACATGTGTTTACTTTGGAAAATTCCAAAAATGCAAATAGCTTTGAAATTTTTGCTACACTATTCCAATATAACATTGGGATTATTGATTACGAGTTTACATAATTTTTACCTTTTCTGTCCTTGTAAAGTGTATTGAGACAAAAGTAGTTTATCTTGGAGAGAAATATCGGCATTGTTATCATACCACGTGTAAAGAACTACGGTTTAAAATATTTACGAGGCAAAGTTTGCTTCCTATCCATTACGTTTGCTTTGTTTTATAAACCTTTTAAGGGTCTTTGTCGTGGACGTTATACTAGCACTTGGCCCAGCCTGGTTCGAGCCCTTATATTAAAGTGCCTACAGTTGTGATTTCTGCACTACCCATTCTTCAACTATTACTTTGTTTTGGATCTCGTTTTTGAACATTATTATCCCTATATTTGTAGTTTTGGAACGGTTCCGTGATCTTCTGGTTCATTTTGGGACCATCATTTGCTGAAAAAATAATACTTTTTTATTGTTTGTCAGTTAATCATTACGATCTATGCGATAAGTGTTTTAATATTTTTACTTGGTAAATCACAAATAATATAGGTAAAATAATAATTTGGCTGCATTATTGATGTAATTTTCTCTATTGAGCCATATTCATCAGCCCAACTTTGATTAAAATTCTTCTTGTTTGTTTTATCTTTGAAAAATTGCAAATGGAGCTGAATATTGTCACACTCAAAAAATAATCTTACATTTTTATAAAAATATTTTATAATCATAAATCAAGAATGTAAAAGCTGGAGTTATATTGTAATAACGATTGCAAGGAAGTATAGAATTTCCATATTCGGTACATTCCATAAGGGCAGTGACCAGTGACATATCCGCTACCGACACAAGGCGTGTCAATTTGATAAGAAGGTGATGACCCCAAACGATCGATATCGGAAAATGTCGATCAACGGGGTCGATCAAGATAAGAGTAGGGGTGTGGAAAGATTGATCAAAGTAATTGGAAAAATAATTAATTAGTCTCGCAGGAGTCTCGGAAGAGTCTCGAAAGGAGTCTCGTAAGGAGTCTCGGGAGTGAACCACTTTGGAACACCACGCAGCAGCCCTTAGCTCCCAAGATGGTCAATCTTTCCATCCCTAAGATGATGATTGTAATTTTAGGGTAAGTGCTAAGTAGTTTAAGTTTGTACAGTTTATCTTATTTTATTTTAATATAGTTATTTTTATAAAGTCTATTGGTTTTTATTATGAGCTACACCACCAACTGAGCTACCCCCAAGTGTGGTTAAGGGTAAACTACCCCCCTGCACGCGACAATATTGTCCAACGCAGCTTCTTATCGAAGCTAATAGGGACAACCACCTTGTTGGTGTATACTGTATTGTATTACGATAGCAATTATGTAATTTAGAAAGTCATTTAGGAGCTCTGTGCGAAAATATGTTGTGAATCTTTGAAATTTTCCCCGCGTCAGCTTTGCCGAATACTATGAAAGTGTTTATGTACAGTAAACTTAGCCAAGAAGAAATTATTTAAGTGTGAATTGACATACCATTTTCTTGTACTATCGGCATCGATTTATTTGTGTAATATTTATGAAACGAGGTTGCTGTAGATGCTTTAGTTTTTGGTGTAAATCCTTCATAGTTTGGGCCATAATTATTTAATGATCATAGTAATTAACTGAAACAAGCAAATGTTATAGTAAATTTGTAAAAAACCACAAGCTTTCGGGCACTCGCGTGCTCTTTGTCAAAACTTGCAAATTAAATAATATTTAATTCGTTTTATTAACCTATTTATCGTTTAATATTTAATAATTCGGAAAGAATGGTTAATAAATGTTGGAATTTCTGTTTTCATATTTAAACGTGCTAGCGCTGACAAGCTAATAAAATTCTTGAGCAAAAGTTTCTATAGTACCTATCTAAAGAGTACCTAGTTTAAAATTTTTATGTCAGATAATAAATGGTGTTTCAAGATCGACTTCATGATGTTCTTTTTTAAATAAAATGCAAACTATTTAGAAATTTTGCGGTGGGTCACCATTTTGTTCTAATTTTCACATAAATGCAGCTCTCTCTCACCAATAACTTGCCGGATCTCGTTTTTTAGCTCCGAAGTCGTTTATGGATTGTTGTTTTCTTTCACGTAACATCAAAGAAAATAGTCCTCATTGCTGAAAATGATTTTCTTGTAAAATTGAGTTGCACCGCTTTAAATTTAAAATTCAATTTGCAAATCTACAGTGAAGTGAATGGTCCCCCAGGCTTCAGTTTGAATTTTATAGGTACGTAGATGCAAATCTTGCCTCATAATTCGCCATATGGAGGTGTTTGAAAAGCCCAATTGCTGCAAACCAAGTCGAACTGAGGCTGTCCCACTTCCAGCCACACTGTCGCGAATTGAAGCGATGTTTTCGACGGACCGGGCTGGACTTGTATGCACAGGCATTGGTATGTTCAGAACCGACTCGGTTTCCCCAAATTTCTTCACCAGTTTATAAAATGCACGCTCAGTTGGCCCATTATGCTTACCAAAAAATTTACGAAGCGTAACTTTTACAATACGCGAATGGGTTCTTGCTTTGTGTACGACATCTTGACTAAAATTGCTCGTAACGTAAGTCGATCTTGAAACACCTTTTATATCCAAAATTAATTTATTTTCAAGTTTATAACAAGTCCATCCTATTGATATTGTACTTTAATCTTATATTAGTGCTATTTAAATTTGAAGTACGAAGCTGCTGAGCGTTTCTGAATTCACCCAATTATTTGGGTTGCTGGGTATTAAATCAAAATTAACATTGGAAAATTAGTTATTATTATACAATTTCATGCTCAAATCAATTTGAACTTACGGAATCCAACTCTGGGGGACAGCAAGTAATTCAAATATTGAAATATAGAGCAATTACAATTCAAAACATTAAAAATCAACACAAACGTTCCTTGGTTTGTACCAAACAACTTTATTGAAAGTGACTTGAAGATAATCGATGTTATAAAAATGAAATGCAAATTATAGCAAATGATATCGAGAGTGGTTAAGTGTTTGCTCCAACAATTTAGCAGTTTAGCAGAACGAAAAACTAAATTGAAAATTGTATCTTCCAAAGGGTGCACTTTTGTATTAGATCCAAATACTACTCCAGGAGTTTACTCTAGTTATTGTCGGCCGATTCTAGCAACAATCTGTAGACAGTGGTTCGAAACTCCAACTTTTCTCTAAAAACAACCAATAATGTTTTACAGTAAACTCACGAGAGAGTGTTAAAGCTGATGGAATTCAATTTATCTAATCCAAATGTGCATCATTTCTGAAATAAAGCTCAAGTCGTTGATTACAATGGAGCAAAGTTACTTATTTTAAAATTTCCCATTACCTTAGGTATTTAATTTTAGCATTTTATGTGTAATGACTAAAGACCGGATTTTAAGCATTTTTGCTTATTATCAATTTTAAAAGCAGCTCTTTGAAATTTGAGATCTGGACGAATTACATAAAAAGATGTATTTTAGCGTAAAGTTTTTCATGCTTTTTTTGCTTTTTTTGCGATTTTTCGCTTATTTTCTACTTTTGTGCTTATTTTGAACTTATTTTCGAGTTTAAATTTAACTTTGACTTAAAATTAATTTTTTTGGCCTTCAGCAGCAATGTTTGGCTTTTTTGCTTTTACTCATATGCTTATTATTTTATATTAGTGCTTATTTAGGACTTATTTTATTCTTGATAACTACTTATAGGGTATATTTATGTTTATTCTTCTAGCTGCGATGTTATGAGCTAGCTGTGAAGCGCTAAAAGCCGCGATACTAGCGAAGCAGAGAAAAGCAAAACGTTGAAATATTATGTGACTACTTTATGTTGAAGCAGGCCGCAAGGCAATATTAATTCATAGAACAGCAATTACAGCTAAGAAATTTCTCCGCTCTTATCACTTATCATAGCGCCAACATAAACGTACCCTAAAATATGATTTTTCCACCTGCTCTATTTTAACTGCATTAAATAGATTTTATTAAACTGATTTCAGTCAGCTTTTCCGTTTTGTTTATCTAGCATTGCCAGATACACCTTTTTCGCATTAAACTAAAAATAAACGGTGAACGCAATAATTTATATCAAAATCATATATATTTTTTTAAAGAACATTGAAAATCAAAAACTTTAAAAATAAACGAGCCCATATGTACATCTCTCGCAATGTTATAAACATTTTAATTAAAATAAAAAAAAAATTTTCTTGACTAAAAAATCAAGAACGAGTATTACAACGGTCTCAGAAACATATTTTGAGAAAAATTGAAAGGGGTCACCTAAAAAAGTGTCCGATTAAATAATAGGTACAAAAGTGCTTGGTTTATTTCTTTCGAATTATTCCGTCTAAGCTGCCATGCTTTGCTTTTTTTGTTTTAATTATTAACTTTTTCATAACTTTTTTTGACATAATTCGAACTTATTTTTGCAAAATAGCGTGCTTTTTTTAAGCACTTATTTTTCAAAAAGTCGTGCTTATTTATCCGGTCTCTAGTAATAACTTTTATGTTCCCGATACATTTCGCTACCGGGGACATTTCGCTACTTGATTTGAATATTATATAGCATTATTCGAAAATGGGGCGTCTCAGATTAATTGATTTTGATATGACTATTTTGTTTATAGAGACAAGTACCACGTAGATTTCGCAAAATTTATTAAGTATTTTATCGCATTACTATTGAATACTATTATATACTATTGAAAATGTGCACCCGAAAATTAGAAACGTTGCTAGAAATTTAATATTTTAATTTGTTTACTGACCGATTAAAACTAAGCAAAACATAGCAAAGAAGCGGATTTCCACTGCTTTTTATTTATGAGGAAAGTTTCCATATTTAACGAGATTTTCAAAGGTGTTTGGCTGTACAGGGTGGTTCAAATTCGAATGTTCTTATGGGGAATTCGGTAACTATAAGAGTTATGGAAAAATGGATGGCGCATCCTCGATCTCTTCTTTTGAAAAAACCTTAACGGTGAAAACCGGAATCCGATATTTTTTTTCGTTTTCGAGTTATGGCCGAAAGTTCGCTTTTTCGACTTTTCATTAAATGCCGATATCTCGGTTGTTTGTAAAGTTATAGAAAAAATATTTAAACCTTTTTTAGACATTTTTTTGAAGAAAATAAATTGGGCCAGAAGGATTTTAAATATCTTCATTTGTTTCCGAGTTATAATATATAGTTGTGTTTTTTTAAATGGAAACCATAGTTGGCTATGACATATTTAATTAGATATTTTTATGCTCTTTTCAATTATATACAACATGTGGAGTCTATTCTTTCATTTTCATCCCGTTATATTAAAAACTGTTAAATAAAATTAAAAGGTAGGAAAATTAAACGGTGGCTTTGTGAAAACAAGACACAATGTCCTTTTGTACAGGAAGCAAGCAGTTTCTGGTTAGTACTGCGAGTACGGATGTCTGAATAAATGAATAAATTTAAATATTCGTATAAAAGGTTTTATTTCGATAAATTTTTTTACCTGAGGTGAATTTCCGAGAAATTACAACATTAAAACCGATATTGCGGCGTAGTAATTTCACAGTTCGTTTTGTTGCTGCCAAGTTAACACGTCGTGTAGATTATGAGGTGATATTTTAAGTTTTAAGTGGAAAATTGTGAAAACTTTTGTTATGTGTGTATTGTGGGTGTTTAGTGAAACCGTGAACTATCCATGGGTGTTGGAAGGAGACTCAGGAACCAGGAATAAAGTTTAAGGGGCCACTTTCTTGTGTAAGTACTACTGCGCAGTTCTTTTTCAGAAAATAAAAATGCAATTCCGAGGGTGCCTTTATACTTTTATGGTCAGTCTTCTTGTGCTAAAGCCTACTCCGTCGAAATTTTGAAAAAATTTCCATTCGTTTTCGCGATGCGTTAAAAAACATTTCGGGGTTACTTTGTCATCGCCATCTTGCATACTACCTACGCGTCATTTGAAATATAAATTAAATTTCATCGTATAACTAAAGAATCTTTCAATTTAAATGAAGGAAACTATAGTTATTTAACATGAAAATTTTGAATTTACTTGAATGTTACAACGCGCTTGCGTTATATTTGAGTAAGACTCAATATTCCTTGAAAAACATGGGGTCTTCGAGGTGACGTCATTTTGTTCTATAAATAACCCATTTGATTTTAATTTTGTTTTATAAACTTTTTTAATAAATTGATTGTTGATTGTATTAATATTTTTATTATAAACACTGAACACCTACAGGGAGTTTAAAAATATTTTGTTACATAAATTTTTTTTTTAAATCCTTTTGAAAAAATTTAATGTTTGATTTCTTTTGTTTCAGGTAAGGTGGGTTCTATTACAAGAAAGTTGGCATCGTCGGAGAAAAAGGTCAGATTTTTAAAAATGTTATGTGTTAAATAAAGGTTTATGCAAGCTTTAATGCAATTTAATTAACATAAAACTCCCAATAGAATTCTTAAATGCTTACATTATAAAGGGTATTTTTTTAGAGCGTTAGAACGTTCGTTACTTGACGGATAATATTATGTTACTTTTGTTTTGACATTTCTTTTCAGTAGGCATTGATCAATTATCATGCAAAATCTTTCGCTGCAACAACGTTTACAAATTGTTGAAATTTATTATAAAAAAATTAGTGTGTTTTTCCAAACTTGCTGTAGACGCCAGTGTTGAAGAAAATCCCAATTCATCGAAAGCCAACATAACTAAAGTTATTGGGAATATAAGGCCCCCAATGCTGAAAAAGTGGTCAAAAATTGGACAGGCAGAAAGATGAAGCCGTGGCGAACATTTGCTGATTTGCCGGAAATTGTTTTCAAATGTTGAATGTCATCGAATGTTCTTTCATAATAAAATAAATTTATTGTTGTTTTATTTATATTTAAAGTTGTAACGCTCTAAAAAAAATACCCTTTATTTAATTAAATTACAATAAATATTTGCATAAATTGACTATAAACGAAAATGTTTGGTTCCTCATATTGACGAAAAAACAATCATTTTTGCACCAATAAACAAAATTCTTAAATCCAATGACTTTATCATTATACGATTATTAAACTTTTCACCAATAAAATTAATTTTATTCATCGATCGGTTCAAAAATTATGATTGTTTGATCAATAAGATAAAACTTTTTTTTCAGTGTATAATGTGTTAATGTTTTGTAAGCTACCCACTGATGATCAAACTTGACATGACGTGTCTTATCAGATTTCAAAGATTCCGAAGCTGTAAGTCCAATAAGTGTACTTCAGTATTTTTGAAACCTGATAAGCATGTCATGTAAATTTTGACCAACTAGGGGTGTAGGTTTATGCATATCGAGAAAACTGACAACCAGCATCATTTAAAATCTTAGATAAATTGATAGTTGGTTACTAGATAAAAATTAAAATAATGCTCGAGTCAAAGAAATTAATTGATAAATTTGAAATCGACTAATTTTATTAGAGAAAATCTTCATCATACATAGAGATAAAAAATAATAAGTATATTCCCAAACAGTAAAGTAGAACCGCGAAACAAAAGCTATCCGATTAAGTCCTTATTAATTGTTAGTAATTCTATGCAAAACAAAAACGAGTGCTTACCTATTTTTTTCTATTGAAAATAACTTTTACACAACGATTGATTTACACGTGTGTTCAAATATCCTTTTTGAAAGAATGTTTGTGATCTACTGGCTCTACTCACCATATTATCATATTTATCATGTATCGCACTAAATAATAACGCGAAGCAATTCTTAACAGAGTAGTTTATGCAATATGCGATCTGGTTGATCGACTAATTTTTGAAAATTATTTTATTGTGTAATTAGTCCTGACAGTGAAGGGAGTCTAGTTGGAGTTGTCGAGATCCCAATTTTTGTCTTCAGGACTGTGTTTGTACTAGTTAGGAGGTATAATATACCAATATTTGGACCTAGGAATTGGGGGATTGAGGGGTACTCAATAGCTGTAGCCAAAATATGGTCTGTACAAAATCGGATCTGATACAATTTCCTACAAGGAAGTTCCTACTCATTTTTATTTGTGTATATCTGTTATATTTTTCGAGGTATGAAATTCATAAATTTTCAAGAAACTTTTTTTACACGTTATTTTATAAACTTCTTAACTTCTTTCCGTTCATGTAAGAAGAGAATCCTTGAAAAATACAGTTTTAGAATATGAATTTTCCTTTAAAATTAGGATTTTATCAATATTTACATACATTACATATACATTACATTACATATTACAACAGTTATTCAATATTTTTGCTTAAATTGATCACAACTTATAGCAATTTCAAAATTTCGAGAATACCTGACACAAAATCGTGTATTTCAAAAAAATATATTACAGGGTCAGCATTTAGAGTAGTTATTTGAATTCTAGTTGAATTATAATAAAAATATCAAAATTTTGTAGGTACACCAAAAAAGTTGATCAAGAGTTGACCAAATTTAACACATTTTCTTATTCAGTAATGCCCCCGTATTCACAAAACTTTGAAACAGGCCGTGGCTTGCTTGTACTAACGGATAATTTCCATTAGTTTCTTAAATTTAACGGCTTGTTAAAAGTTTTACAGACGTTTGTGAATACGGGCGTTAACCTTAAACGTATTTTTCAATTTACATTATTTTTGTCTAGATTTAATAACCAAAATTTTGTTAATATGCATAATATGCCTTATATGTCCTTATTATTATAAAAACACATTGACAGTTAGGCTTGAGAATCATTTAAGCTAATTTTCAGACTTCTTAAGCTAATAATCCTTTCCAAAATTTTGGAAACATTAGCTTGCGTAACGAGAAAGTGCCAATACATGATTTTGTGTCATATAGATATACCTCAAAATTTTCAAATTACTTTAAAAAAAGCTTAAGCTCTTAAACTCCTTCTCGAAGGACTTTCGTTTCAAATAAACGATAAAGAAGTTAAAATGCAAAGTTTATCAAAAACGTTTGGTAAAATAAAGTATTTTAAAAATTTCCGAATTTTACAAAGTATAGGTATACCTCAAAAACTTCAACAGTTACAGAAAAAAAATAGAAACATTTTTGTAATAAATTTTTTAGCTTCAATTTTGGACAAAAACACTTTTTAGTAAAGGATAACCATTTTTGAGAAATACACGTAAAAAACTATAGCCATAGACCAAAGTCAAAGTCGGCAGCCCCCCCCCCCCCCGGCGGACGGTTGTGTGCTAATTCCTCAACCCGATGTCCAACACCAGTAATTTTGTGTTCTATTCCAGTATTCAAAATTGCTCTTTTTGATTCTGACAAGCATTTTTAAAATACATTGAAAATTTTTTACTTAAAATAAAAATTTGAAATAAAAATATTTAAAATAAAATTCAATAAATATAATAATAAATAATACAAAGGCATTTTAAACACTTATTTTTGAATACTGCCTACCACTGGCAGTAGGATGTTTTTAATATGTAGTACTTTCTTTTCCAATAATTTCAATTTTATGTTTTTGCTTGTTCTATTTGAATCAAACCGTATTTGAATTACAATTTTTTTTGCAAAAGGAATTGCCTATGTTTTGCATCGATCGGTTGTTTATATGAACTTTTTTACCTGCCTGGATTTTTTGCCAAAAATTGTGTACACCTACTTCCAAATAATTCTATATGTTCATGTTTTTGTATACCTATTTCCAGTCATGAATCACCCCTCGGGTATCACTAAGGGCTGAAATTTTAGATGTTGATCTGATCTGCCAAAATGTGCTTTAATGCAATTTAATTAACATAACTTATGGCCCATACCTATAAGTCGATGCTTGACTGGAGAAAACTTGAGCATGACTTAAGTACGAAAGTGTTTATTTTGATTGGTTGATTTCGTGCTCGAGTCGGATTCAAGTCTGAGATCGAGCGAAGCATCAACTATAAGTACCTAGTGATTCTACGGATTGTATTACTGGGTGGGTGGATGACTCTTGCTATAAAACTACCAATAGGATTCTTAAATGCTTACATTGTTTTACATTGCTTCGCATTACTTTCGATAGCTGTGGCGTTTTGCCCGAAATTGTTTTCAAATCTTAAATGTAATCGAATATTTTTTCATATAAAATAAAATTTATTGTTTTATTTAAATTTCAAGTTCTGACGCTCTAAAAAATACACCCTCTATTAAATTAAAATACACTAAATGTTTGCATAAATTGACTATAAACGAAAATGTTTCGCAATAATTTGAAGCAGTAAGTGCACACTAAGAAAAATGGTTCCTCATATTGACAAAAAACCTCATAATTTTTGCACTAATTTCATTCATCGATCAGTTCAAAAATGATGATGTTTGATGAATAAGATAAACCTTTTATTTTCAGTGTATAACGTGTTAATGTTTTGAAAGCTGCCCACAGATTTCAAAGGTACCGAAGCTGTAAGTCCAATAAATGTACTTCAGTATTTTTGAAACCGGATAGGCATGTCATGTAAAGTTTGACCATCTACGGGTATAGCTGTATACATCATTTTAAATCTTAGATAAACTGATTGTTGGTTGCTAGATAAGAATTTAATTAATGCTAGTTGAAATGAATTAATAATTTGAGCTCGACTAATTTTATTAAAGAAAATTTTAATCATAGATAAAACTAAAAAAATAAGAATATATCCAAATAGTAATGTAGAACCGCGAAACAAAAGCTTTGCTTTTAAGCAAATAAATTAATTAATTGATAGTATTTCTATAAAAGACAAAAAAGTTTTACCTCTTATTATGTATGGATTTGCATACTTTTGTCCAGTTGTGTTATCAGACAAATAGTATTTATAAATCTTGATTTTCGATTCTTTAGTAATCGAAAACAATATAAGTACATTAGGGTAGCGCAAAAAACCGACTATGTTTTGTTTTCGAGTCTCGTATGAAAATTAGTTAGTTTAAAACGTTTTAAGAACTCTCTCCAAAAATCAGCTCGATAAAATGTTTTAAGGGTTTGTTATCGAAATGTAGAAATTCGTGAGCGACTTCTTAAAATTTTTATCGAGCTGATTTTTTGAGAGATTTCTTAAAACGGTTCAATTAACTAATTTGCATACGAGGTTTGAAAAAAAATAGTTGTTTTTTTTTGCACCACCCTAAAGTACATAAAAGAAAACAGTGTAGTACTTCCTCATTTTTTACTGTTAAAAATAACTTTTAAACGATTGATTTAGAGGATTTACATGTGTTCGAATAACCTTTTTTTGAAAGAATATTTGAGATCTACTGGCTCTACTCGAATATTTTATATCGCGGTTGTTCCCTCTTCAACCCCATAAATTGGTGGGGCGCGCGTACTAATTAATAACGTGAAGCAATTCTTAACATAGTAGTTTATGTAATATGCGAATTTTTTGAATATAAAGTAACGTGACTACCGAAAATGATACATACTTTTAGAAAATCATTTTTTTTTATTATTTATTATAGTCCTTGAGCCCAGACCTACCGTTGAAACTTCGTGTATGCATTCTTTATGCCTAGTCGGACAACTTGTATTAATAAGAAATCACTCGGAAAAGGGGCGTTCGACAGCAGAAACTCCTTAAAAATTTTGTTGGCGAAGGTTACCACTTGATTTTAAATATTTTTATTAACCTTTCAGCAGGCGCGCCACTATGTATTACATGAGCAGCCGCGTGTCGTATTTTGTACGACATGATGATTTTTTACAAATACTTTGTTATAAAATAATCAAAATGATAGGTATAAATCATATGAAGCCTTTTACATTTATTTGGAGTTTTTTTATTTTGTTTTTAAGAAAATAATATTAAAAACCAACTGTATTTTTAAATATACAAAGGGAACAATCTTAGCTAGATAAAATTTGATTTTTACATATTGATAATATATTTTTTCTTGCTTTTCTGAATGTTTCTTGTAAATATATTTTTTGCATTTTCAACATTATCATTCGTAGCAGATCTTTTTTTTAAATTACACTTAGAATCGGACGGAGTCGTTTCAAATAAATTTTTGTAATAATTCAATAACGAAGCAAAGACAAAAATAACATATAATAGAATAATATTATGTATGTCGTCTTGGACTAGCAAAAAAAAACAACTTAATCTGACTACTCAGATAAAAGTTATGTCAAAAAAATTATAACTGTCGTACAAAATGAGCATACGCGCTTGCTGGAAGGTAATAAATCTATGATAGGAAGTTAACATCTGAACAGCTAGAAAACAACTACGGCCGGCTCAGTCCAACGCCTCATCGAAACTTTAATAACGAGATTATTCTTTCTGTCAATAAAAATTCAAGAATACAAAATACCATTCATAAATTCAATGAAATTTGTTCATAAAATCAATGAATTTTATTCATAAATTCAATGAATTTTGTTCATAAATTCAATGAATTTTGTTCATAAATTCAATGAATTTTGTTCATAAATTCAATGAAATTTGTTCATAATTTCAATGAAATTTGTTCATAAATTCAATGAAATTTGTTCATAAAATCAATGAATTTTGTTCATAAATTCAATGAAATTTGTTCATAAAATCAATGAATTTTGTTCATAAATTCAATGAATTTTGTTCATAAATTCAATGAAATTTGTTCATAATTTCAATGAAATTTGTTCATAAAATCAATGAAATTTGTTCATAAAATCAATGAATTTTGTTCATAAATTCAATGAAATTTGTTCATAATTTCAATGAATTTGTTCATAAATTCAATGAAATTTGTTCATAAATTCAATGAAATTTGTTCATAAAATCAATGAATTTTGTTCATAAATTCAATGAAATTTGTTCATAAAATCAATGAAATTTGTTCATAAAAGCAATGAATTTTGTTCATAAATTCAATGAAATTTGTTCATAAAATCAATGAACTTTGTTCATAAATTCAATGAAATTTGTTCATAAATTCAATGAAATTTGTTCATAAAAGCAATGAAATTTGTTCATAAAAGCAATGAAATTTGTTCATAAAATCAATGAAATTTGTTCATAAATTCAATGAAATTTGTTCATAAATTCAATGAAATTTGATCATGAAATCAATGAATTTTGTTCATAAATTCAATGAATTTTGTTCATAAATTCAATGAAATTTGTTCATAAAATCAATGAATTTTGTTCATAAATTCAATGAATTTTGTTCATAAATTCAATGAAATTTGTTCATAATTTCAATGAATTTGTTCATAAATTCAATGAAATTTGTTCATAAATTCAATGAAATTTGTTCATAAAATCAATGAATTTTGTTCATAAATTCAATGAATTTTGTTCATAAATTCAATGAAATTTGTTCATAATTTCAATGAATTTGTTCATAAATTCAATGAAATTTGTTCATAAAATCAATGAATTTTGTTCATAAATTCAATGAAATTTGTTCATAAATTCAATGAAATTTGTTCATAAAATCAATGAATTTTGTTCATAAATTCAATGAATTTTGTTCATAAATTCAATGAAATTTGTTCATAATTTCAATGAATTTGTTCATAAATTCAATGAAATTTGTTCATAAATTCAATGAAATTTGTTCATAAAATCAATGAATTTTGTTCATAAATTCAATGAATTTTGTTCATAAATTCAATGAAATTTGTTCATAAAATCAATGAATTTTGTTCATAAATTCAATGAATTTTGCTCATAAATTCAATGAAATTTGTTCATAAATTCAATGAAATTTGTTCATAAAATCAATGAATTTTGTTCATAAATTCAATGAAATTTGTTCATAAATTCAATGAAATTTGTTCATAAAATCAATGAAATTTGTTCATAAATTCAATGAAATTTGTTCATAAATTCAATGAAATGTGTTCATAAAATCAATGAATTTTGTTCATAAATTCAATGAAATTTGTTCATAAAATCAATGAAATTTGTTCATAAAAGCAATGAATTTTGTTCATAAATTCAATGAAATTTGTTCATAAAATCAATGAACTTTGTTCATAAATTCAATGAAATTTGTTCATAAATTCAATGAAATTTGTTCATAAAAGCAATGAAATTTGTTCATAAAATCAATGAAATTTGTTCATAAATTCAATGAAATTTGATCATGAAATCAATGAATTTTGTTCATAAATTCAATGAATTTTGTTCATAAATTCAATGAAATTTGTTCATAAAATCAATGAATTTTGTTCATAAATTCAATGAATTTTGTTCATAAATTCAATGAAATTTGTTCATAATTTCAATGAATTTGTTCATAAATTCAATGAAATTTGTTCATAAATTCAATGAAATTTGTTCATAAAATCAATGAATTTTGTTCATAAAATCAATGAATTTTGTTCATAAATTCAATGAATTTTGTTCATAAATTCAATGAAATTTGTTCATAAAATCAATGAAATTTGTTCATAAATTCAATGAAATGTGTTCATAAAATCAATGAATTTTGTTCATAAATTCAATGAAATTTGTTCATAAAATCAATGAAATTTGTTCATAAAAGCAATGAATTTTGTTCATAAATTCAATGAAATTTGTTCATAAAATCAATGTACTTTGTTCATAAATTCAATGAAATTTGTTCATTAAATCAATGAATTTTGTTCATAATTCAATGAAATTTGTTCATAAATTCAATGAATTTTGTTCATATATTCAATGAAATTTGTTCCTAAATTCGAAGAATGTTGTTCATAAATTCAATAACCAAGTATAGACAAAAATAACATATAATAGAATAATTTATGTATGTCGTCTTGGAATAGCCAAAAAAAACAACTTAATCTGACTACTTAGATAAAAGTTATGTCACAAATATTAGAACCTTCGTACAAAATGTACATACGCGCCTGCTGGAAGGTTAAACGATCCTGAAAAACTCAACTATGAGGGTGTAAACTTTATGACGCGTCGTACACCCACAACATGGAAAAGTTATTACGTTATAAACTTGACACCCTTACAGTTGAGGTTTTCAGAATCATTTAATATAAATATTTAAAATTAAGTGGTAACCTTGGCCAAAATTTTTTTTAGGGAGTTTCTGATATCGACGTCCTAATGTTAAAGGTTTCGTGCAAAATAAAGAAAAAACCCTTTCTGAGTAATTTCTTATTAAAACAAGCTATCCGACTGGACATAAAGAACGCATATACGAAGTCTCAACATAGGCCTGGGCCAAGGACTATTATTCCTGACAGTGAAGGGAGTCCAGTAGGGTTGTTCATAAAATACGTTAGTAAACAGGGGATGTTTTTTTTTGCGAATATCAGAATTACTCCAACATTATTCAATTCTCGATTAAGCTTTTATTTGTATTTGTATATCTTATGCATTTTTTATGCTTATGATTATTGTAAATCCAGACTTAGTTATCCTAATCAAATGCTAATCGAAGATCTTACGCGTTGCTATGATTTCGTCATAAGGATCTAAACAGAAATTATTTAATAGTATCTACAGTCTTAATTTAACAAGTTTTTCGTCATTTCGAAATTCGAAAAATAAATCTTTAATACCCTGAAAAAAAAACTTTATAAATTAATGTTGTGCTATTATACAAAATATTAAGTTTTCAACTAATTTGACCAAAGGTTATTTTTTGTTGGACCCTTCCAGGTGATAACTCTTTACCAGTGATCCCTAATAAACAGTTAATATTTCAGTATCCTAAAAATATTCGCATAATTTATCAAATTTTTATGTCCATCTAAAGTCACAAAACGTTGATCATACATTTGCCTCATTTTGTGTAAAATTTAGCAAAATAAATATTGCAACTTGTAAAACTTAAAAAAAAACTGCTAACCTGCAAATCGGGTGTCGAGTGAGCTTCTTCTGAAAAGTTTCTCCTTTCGTTAGCCTTTTTATGCTTATCGTGTTCCGAAGAAGTCGGAAATCTAAAACTAAATTTACGTTTTGTTGGTGAAGCTGGCGTGGTAGGAGCAGGTAAATCGTTCATGGACCTGGCACTGATCTCGTTCACAAATGCAATAGCTGTGTCCAAAGTTTTTTGCCCTTGCGCGGATATCGGTTTAACTGTTGCTTGTTTACGTGGTTTACTCAAACGCTCCCTTAATTCGTTGGTTTTATTAGAACCTTCATGATCGGCGGGTGAAGGAGGAGGCTGTCCAAAAGAATTCAACATTAATTCCATTTCAGCCATAAGCGATGGACCTAAATCTAAAGCATTTGGATTTTCTTCGTCACTTATTTCGTGATACTCGCCGTGATCATTTCCAGGAGCAGGTGGTAATGGAATATGATCACCTTCTAACAATGGTGCAGCTTCGAGATCCTTGTGTGGTCTAAACGGCGTTACAACTTGAGTTGGAATTCCATTATACTACAAGCAATTCAAACACCTAATTTTTTTACGAAGCCTTCGTGATCAACTCACATCGACTTTTGTACCACTCAAGAAGCTAAGATCACCAAAATATGCGCCATCGATGAGTCCTACGTGACCTGTGTGCTTAAAATCACCTTGGGGGGCGCTGATAATTTCGCTCCTAAGCTTACGCCTGGATGATGTTCGCGTGCTGTCTGTACGTATAAACGATGCGCTTGGCAAATCCCCAAGATATGCTACAACATTACCGGGGTCAAACACGCTTGTTTTCCCAGACGTCGAAATTCCTTTCCATAAAGGTGGATGGGAACTAAAAAATCTATTCTTCAAAAAAATTCATTCAGCGCGCAATTCACTTACATTTTATCCATGACAGTTACAATATCTCCTACTCGAAAATTTAATGTGCTTCCCCCTTCATTTGATACAGACTTTACTTGTACTTGTTCTGGACGACACTCAATCAACCGTACGCCTAAATCTAAAAACTTTGGTCGAGTAGCAGCTTCGTGCCTCCAGCAGTCCATCATTAAAGTGTAATATTCTTGGGGACAACAATCAGGCTTTTCTAATCGTTGAAAGTTAGGTTCGTCGATTGCTTCTAAAATTTGATGACCCGTCAAAGCGGCCCAAGGTTGAAAACCATACGAGAACATTTCCCACAATGTAACGCCAAAAGCCCACACATCGCTTGCTGTTGTAATATAAGTAATATCATTAGTATATCTTCATAGTCATTTCATTAAAAAAATACAATTATTTGTATAAGTAAATCGTGAATTATTGTTTGTTAAGATTTAGTTGCTATAATATTGGCCAATACTGTACATAGTTCCAAATAATTCCACGATATTTCCACGTTTCTGTATAGCTATTTCCAGTCACGAATCACCCCTCGGGTACCACTAAGGGCTGAAATTTTAGATGTTGATCTGGTCTGCCGAAATATGCAAAAATTTGGAAAAATTTTTTAGGTACAATATAGGTAGGTACATATTTTTTCCTAAGCTAGGTAATATTTAGCCAATTATTATATTTTACATATTTTTACATACATATTTCGCTTAAATTGCATATTATTATGTCGACATATTTTCACATATCTCGTTAAAATAGTATGAAATTTTACTATGGAAGGAAGTTTTAAGGAAAACCCCGGGCCGGAACGACCTGCAGGTTATTGTTGACATTCACAATGGGAAAGAAGTTGCCTAAGATTTGGAAATCGAATTAAATCGGAAAGAAATCACGGCATTATTATAATATGCTCACATGGGTCGATGTGAAACGTTTATTCAGCCGATACAAATCTATTTTAAGGCCAGATCGGCGTAATTTTTCCTTTGATAATTTGATGATGAAAAATGATAATTTCAAAGATTGAACAAAAATTGGATTTTTTATTTTATATACATACTTTAATGATTAAATTTTGAATAAATATTTATTTTAAATAAATACATACTATGTTCATGTACTTACATATTTTGTTTTTTTTTATTACATACTAATCCTTTCCTAACTAATATCCCAGCAATCCAATCGGGGACATAAATGTTCATAGGAGTACCTATGTGCTTTGCGCTTTCTTCTTCTCTTCTTCCTAATCGTTTGTTTCTTGTCAGAAGCGTCGTGACCGTATTCTCAATGATTGAGAAACGTCTTTCATGGCAAAGTACCTTGGAGGTTTTCCGAGGGAAGACGGTCAGAATTTCTTACTCCGCCGGGTTCGAACCGGGCTTCTCGGCTTAGCAGTCGACTCACATCAGCGTCAAGCCACAACCGCCGTCGGTTCGCTAAAGAAGAGAATTATATTAATTACTACTTACAATTATTTTATGTATAGGTATGCAATGCTTATACTAACTTTTGTGATAATGACAAACTTTTTAATAATTTATTTAGGGATATTTATTTATTATTATTATCATCTATTATTTTTATTTTGTGTGTGCTTAGTAAAATATTTTGCAAATTTGATTTAATATGATTTTTTCATAACTTTTGATGTGCATTTATAATAATTATGTATTAATACCTTGTTGTTTTCTAGCTGTATATAATTATCTTTACACATTTTTATTTCTGTTTAATAATAATTAATTTAACATTTAATTTAACTTGCACAATAATTTAGAACGGCTGTTCCAGTTTAACTATATCTGCTGACGAAAACGAAAACCGATAGGTACCTACTCTTAAATACCAATTTGGAGGTATTATATCTGTATAAGTTACACGTACAGTACAAATAGGACGACCTCTGCATATTCGGGAAAAAACAAGGGAAGAAACTTGCCAACGCCAGGTTTTATTACAGGAATTACATCTTCTGAATGCAACGGCGCATAACGAAGTTCCTGTATATCACCGGATTATTAATATCGGTAGTTATTAATTTATGAATTCATTTCAAGTTGGTAATTAAAGTAGCCAACGAAGATGACATCGTGGACATGGAAATCTGTATGTGAGGAACTCCTTTCGTTCAGCAAGTAGCTCCGGAAGCAAGCACTTTCTGGTTAAACTGCGGACCTTCGACGCCGAAGACCTTCAGCAGGGGAAAACATAGGTAAGTATGCAAGTTCCGTGATAATTATGGTTATTAATTATTAATTTTGGAATTTATTTCTAGTTGATAATTAACAGCAAACGAAGATGCCACCACTGACCTGGAAATCTGGAAATGGCGAAGTCGTTTCGTCGTGGAAGCAAGCAAGTTCTTCATGCAACAGTGAGCTTTGACGCCGACGTCATTCAGCTGGGAAAACTTAGGTAAGCTCAATTTCGTTTTTTTAATATTTATAGTTATTAATTTAAGAATGTATTTCTAGTTTATAATTAACGGACAACGAAGACGACCCCACCGACTAGGATATTAGCAAGTGGATAAATCGTTTCGCCCAGGAAGCGGCTCAGGAAGTGGCTCAGGAAGTAAGCAGTTTCTGGATACAACTGGTGAGCACCGGCGGCGACCTGCCGAATGGTGAAATTTAGGTAAGTGTAGATTCCGATTTTTAATGTCGTTAACTCTTAATTAACGAATTTATTTCTAGGTGGTAATTAATAGTCAACCAAGAATCCACCACCGACTTGGAAATCTGGTAGTGGGGATGTCTTTCGTTCAGGATGCAGCACCGAAAGCAAGCAGTTTCTGGATGAAACTGGGAGGATCGGCGTCGACGTACTTCAGCTGTGAAATCCTTAGGTAAGTGAATAATCGGTTCTTCATTATTGTTAATTATTAATTTAGGATATTCTTTTTGGTTGATAATTAGCAGACAACGTAGAAGCCATCACCGACTTGGAAGTATGCAAGGGGGGATGTCGCATCCTCCAGGATTCAGCGTCGGAGATATGCACTTTCTGTTGAGCACCGACGACGCCGTTCAGCGGGAAGGAAAAACTTGGATAACTGCAAGTTAGTAATAATAAATATTATATCAATTTATAATTTAGGTATTTATTTCTAGTTGACAAACAGCAGCCAACGAAGATGAATCCCAGCGACATGGAAATCTGCAAGTAGGACAGACGCATCGCCCAGGATGCAGCGCCGAAGGTTGTACTTCCTGTTGAGCAATGACGACCGACGCCGACCATCGAGAAAGAAAAACTTGGATAAGTGCAAATTTGTAATAATTAAGTATAATGATAATTTTGGTATTTATTTCTAATTTACAAATGAGCGGCCAACGAAGAGGCATATTTCGACACGGAAATCTGCAAGTGGTGATATAGCATCGGCGATGATACAGCTTCGGAACGATGCAATGGTTAATTATTAATTTGTTTTTATATTGATTTAATTTAATAGAGAAATTCATTGCAGGATTGTTGAATAGTATTTCTCATGTTGGAACTATGGATACAAGAAATAAGTTCACCGGATCAAAGAAATTTAGGTATAAGCAAATTTGTTTTATTAAAAGTTTAAATTGCTAATCTATAAATTTTGGTCCAGAAATTAAATTTACTACAGCAAGACTTTCCATCGGCTTCAAGACCCCCAGGACCTGGATTAAATTCTGTGAAAATCACGATGGCAGAATTCGCAGACAATTGTAAGAACAGGCACGTTGAGCAGGTCTGTAAATCTTATCAAGTTTGTTAGTTTAATCAATCTTAACTTTTTAATATTATGCGTATGTATTAAAATTTTTTGTAAATTGTGCAATTTATTTGTGTTCCGTTTATGCAAGACCGATGACAACGAATGAGTCGGACTTGTGACTAATGTTTAACGTTCATACTTGGTTGTGCAATATTTGTGATTTATTTGAAAGTGTTCTGTCAGTATGTGTATCATAGTTAAACTGTAAGGTACATAGATGTCCTACAATACCGAACTAAGTAAGAATTTGTAGTCGACAATTAATAGACAAAGAAGCCACCACCGACTCGGCAATCTGCCAGTAGGGAAACCGTTTCGTCCAGGAAGGAGGAGCTTTAAGGATAAGCAAGAATTTTAAGGATATAACAGGATGTACCGAGACGTCCTTCAGCAGCACAACACTTAGGTAAGTAGAAATTCGGGTTTTTAAAATTGTTGATTAATAATTTAGGAATTTTATTTCTGGTTGATAATTCACAGCCAATTATGAAGACTCCACCGTCTTGGAATTCTGCATGTCGGGATGTCGTTTCGTCCAGGATAGTTTCGTCTGGATACAACTGGGAGTACCGACGCGACGGCCATCAGGATCGGAAAAGTTAGGTAAGTGCAAATTCCATTGTAATTAGTGTTCTTAATTATTAATTTAAGGTTTTCTCTAGATGATTATCAACAGCCAACGAAAAAGCCACCACCGACATGTTGATCGACAGCTCCGGAAGCAGGATGTTTTTGAATAGAAGTGAAAGTACCATCGTCGACATCCTTCATTAAGGGAAAACTTAGGTAAGTTTTTAATTTTTGGTAATTATTAATTTAGGAATTTATTTCTAGCTGGTTCTAGCATACAACGAAGAAGCCACCACCACAGCTCCAGAAGCAAGCAGTTTCTGGTTACAACTGGGAGAACCGCCGCCGACATCCTGCAGCTGGGAAATAATTGTGTAAGTGCTAATTCGGCTTTTTATTGTTGATAATTATTAATTCATGATTTTATTTCTAGACGTTAATTAACAGCCGGCGAGGAAGCCACCACCTACATGGAAATTTGCAAGTGGGGTTTTCGCTTCAACCAGGAAGCAGAACCAGAAGCAAGAAGTTCCTGGAAGCAAAGAAAGCATCTCCGCCGACGTCTTTCAACTGGGAAGAACATCGGCATGTAAAATTCGAAATGTTATTATTAGAAATTGTTATTTAGGACTTTATTTCTAGTTGTTAATTAGCAGCCAACGAAGGAGTCACCAGCGTCTTGGAAATCAGCAAGTGGGGATTTTGTTTCGAACAGAAGCAAGAAAAGACTGGAGACAACGGCGAGGGCCGCCGCCGACGTCTTTCACGAAAACAGCCATCGAATATGCCTTGGATATCTACAAGTGCAAAGTTCTTTGGTGGCGGCAGCAGTCCGGAAGCAAGCAGTTTCTGGGTTTAACTGAGAGTACCGACACCGATGGCTTTCAGCAGGAGAAACTTAGGTAAGTGCAAATTGGTTTTATTAATATTGTTAAATATTAATTCGGCATTTTATTTCTAGCTGTTAACTAAGGAAACAATCTAGAAAACATCGACAATATGAAATCGAGCGGAGAAGTCGTATCCTCTATGATGCAGCGTCGGAAAGTAGCAGATCTTGTTTGCAACTAGTAGACGACGACGTCTATAGCGAAGTAAAAACTTAGGTAAGTTCTAATTCTGAATATTAAGTGGTTTATTATTAATTAAGGTATTTATTTCTAGTTGTAAATTAGCAGCCAACGAAGTGGAATCTATCTACATGGAAATCAGCAAGTGGGGAGACGCATAGTCCAGAATGCAGCTTCAAATGCATGCACAAATTGTAGAGCACAGACGACGCCGTCTACCGCGAAGGTAAACCACCGGTAAATACAAATTTCTAATAATGAAAATGTCAATTAATAAATAATTTCGGTATTTCTTTCTAGTAGACAAATTAGCAGCCAACGATGTGGAATCCACCGATATGGAAAACGGGATGGAAAAACTTAGGTAAGTGTGCTGTTGTAATAATTTATAAGTTTAATATTAATTTTGGTTTTTATTTCTAGTTGACAAGTTAAATTCACGTATGAGCTTTCCATCGACATGGAAATCTAACAGTAGGGAAATCGCTTCGTTCCGATTACAGCGTCGGAGGGACGCTCTTCCTGAGAAGCATCGACGTCGACGCCCTCCGTCGGAAAAGACAAACTTAGGTAACTGCACATTTGTAATAATGTAAATGTTAAATAATACTTTTGGTTTTAATCTATAGTACACAAGTTAGATGCCAATGACGAGCAGTCTATCGACATGGAAAATCCTAAAATGGGGAAGACGCATCTTGCAGATTGCAGCTTCAGAGGGACGCAATTCCTGAGCAGCACCGACGACGCCGTCCATCGGGTTTGGAAAAGATTGCGTAAGTTAGTGCAGATTTGTAATAATTTATAAGTGAAATTATAATTTTGGTTTTTATTTCCAGTGGAGAAGTTAGATGCCAATGAAGAGCAGTCCGTCGACATTTAAAATCCAAAAATGGGGAAGACGCATCTTGCAGATTGCTGCGTCAAAGGAACGTAATTCCTGTGGAGCACCGACGACGCCGTCCATCGGATTTGGAAAAACTTCGGTAAGTGCAGATTTGTAATAATTTATAAGTTAAATAATAATTTTGGTTTTTATTTCTAGTAAACAAGGTAGATGCCAATGAAGAGCCATCCGTCGACTTTGCAAGTCCTAAAATGGGGAAGACCCATCTTGCAGATTGCAGCGTCAGGGGGAAGCAATTCCTGTGGAGCACCGACGACGCCGTCCATCGGATTTGGAAAAACTTCGGTAAGTGCAGATTTGTAATAAATTATAAGTTAAATAATAATTTTGGTTTTTATTTCTAGTGGACAAGTTAGATGCCAATGAAGAGCAGCCCGTCGACATTTAAAATCCAAAAATGGGGAAGACGTATCTTGCAGATAGCAGCGTCAGAGGGACGCAATTCCTGTGGAGCACCGGCGACGCCGTTCATCGGATTTGGAAAAACTTCGGTAAGTGCAGATTTGTAATAATTTATAAGTTAAATAATAATTTTGGTTTTTATTTCTAGTGGACAAGTTAGATGCCAATGAAGAGCAGTCCGTCTACATTTAAAATCCAAAAATGGGGAAGACGCATCTTGCAGATTGCTGCGTCAAAGGAACGTAATTCCTGTGGAGCACCGACGACGCCGTCCATCGGATTTGGAAAAACTTCGGTAAGTGCAGATTTGTAATAATTTTTAAGTTAAATAATAATTTTGGTTTTTATTTCTAGTAAACAAGGTAGATGCCAATGAAGAGCCATCCGTCGACTTTGCAAGTCCTAAAATGGGGAAGTCCCATCTTGCAGATTGCAGCGTCAGGGGAGCAATTCCTGTGGAGCACCGACGACGCCGTCCATCGGATTTGGAAAAACTTCGGTAAGTGCAGATTTGTAATAATTTATAAGTTAAATAATAATTAGGTTTTTATTTCTAGTAAACAAGGTAGACGCCAATGAAGGGCCATCCGTCGACTTTGCAAGTCCTAAAATGGGGAAGTCCAATCTTGCAGATTGCAGCGTCAGGGGAGCAATTCCTGTGGAGCACCGACGACGCCGTCCATCGGATTTGGAAAAACTTCGGTAAGTGCAGATTTGTAATAATTTATAAGTTAAATAATAATTTTGGTTCTTATTTCTAGTGGACAAGTTAGATGCCAATGAAGAGCAGTCCGTCGACATTTAAAATCCAAAAATGGGGAAGACGCATCTTGCAGATTGCTGCGTCAAAGGAACGTAATTCCTGTGGAGCACCGACGACGCCGTCCATCGGATTTGGAAAAACTTCGGTAAGTGCAGATTTGTAATAATTTATAAGTTAAATAATAATATTGGTTTTTATTTCTAGTAAACAAGGTAGATGCCAATGAAGAGCCATCCGTCGACTTTGCTAGTCCAAGAATGGGGAAGACCCATCTTGCAGATTGCAGCGTCAGGGGGAAGCAATTCCTGTGGAGCACCGACGACGCAGTCCATCGGATTTGGAAAAATTTCGGTAAGTGCAGATTTGTAATAATTTTTAAGTTAAATAATAATTTTGGTTTTTATTTCTAGTAAACAAGGTAGATGCCAATGAAGAGCCATCCGTCGACTTTGCAAGTCCTAAAATGGGGAAGACCCATCTTGCAGATTGCAGCGTCAGGGGGAAGCAATTCCTGTGGAGCACCGACGACGCCGGCCATCGGATTTGGAAAAACTTCGGTAAGTGCAGATTTGTAATAATTTATAAGTTAAATAATAATTTTAGTTTTTATTTCTAATGGACAAGTTAGATGCCATTGAAGAGCAGACCGTCGACATTTAAAATCCAAAAATGGGGAAAACGCATCTTGCAGATTGCTGCGTCAAAGGAACGTAATTCCTGTGGAGCACCGACGACGCCGTCCATCGGATTTGGAAAAACTTCGGTAAGTGCAGATTTGTAATAACTTATAAGTTAAATAATAATTTTGGTTTTTATTTCTAGTAAATAAGGTAGAAGCCAATGAAGAGCCATCCGTCGACTTTGCAAGTCCTAAAATGGGGAAGACCCATCTTGCAGATTGCAGCGTCAGGGGAGCAATTCCCGTGGAGCACCGACGACGCCGTCCATCGGATTTGGAAAAACTTCGGTAAGTGCAGATTTGTAATAATTTATAAGTTAAATAATAATTTTGGTTTTTATTTCTAGTAAACAAGGTAGATGCCAATGAAGAGCCATCCGTCGACTTTGCAAGTCCTAAAATGGGGAAGTCCCATCTTGCAGATTGCAGCGTCAGGGGAGCAATTCCTGTGGAGCACCGACGACGCCGTCCATCGGATTTGGAAAAACTTCGGTAAGTGCAGATGTGTAATAATTTATAAGTTAAATAATAATTTTAGTTTTTATTTCTAGTGGACAAGTTAGATGCCAATGAAGAGCAGTCCGTCGACATTTAAAATCCAAATATGGGGAAAACGCATCTTGCAGATTGCTGCGTCAAAGGAACGTTATTCCTCTGGAGCACCGACGACGCCGTCCATCGGATTTGGAAAAACTTCGGTAAGTGCAGATTTGTAATAACTTATAAGTTAAATAATAATTTTGGTTTTTATTTCTAGTGGACAAGTTAGATGCCAATGAAGAGCAGCCCGTCGACATTTAAAATCCAAAAATGGGGAAGACGTATCTTGCAGATAGCAGCGTCAGAGGGACGCAATTCCTGTGGAGCACCGGAGACGCCGTTCATCGGATTTGGAAAAACTTCGGTAAGTGCAGATTTGTAATAATTTATAAGTTAAATAATAATTTTGATTTTATTTCTAGTGGACAAGTTAGATGCCAATGAAGAGCAGTCCGTCTACATTTAAAATCCAAAAATGGGGAAGACGCATCTTGCAGATTGCTGCGTCAAAGGAACGTAATTCCTGTGGAGCACCGACGACGCCGTCCATCGGATTTGGAAAAACTTCGGTAAGTGCAGATTTGTAATAATTTATAAGTTAAATAATAATTTTGGTTTTTATTTCTAGTAAACAAGGTAGATGCCAATGAAGAGCCATCCGTCGACTTTGCAAGTCCTAAAATGGGGAAGACCCATCTTGCAGATTGCAGCGTCAGGGGAGCAATTCCCGTGGAGCACCGACGACGCCGTCCATCGGATTTGGAAAAACTTCGGTAAGTGCAGATTTGTAATAATTTATAAGTTAAATAATAATTTTGGTTTTTATTTCTAGTAAACAAGGTAGATGCCAATGAAGAGCCATCCGTCGACTTTGCAAGTCCTAAAATGGGGAAGTCCCATCTTGCAGATTGCAGCGTCAGGGGAGCAATTCCTGTGGAGCACCGACGACGCCGTCCATCGGATTTGGAAAAACTTCGGTAAGTGCAGATTTGTAATAATTTATAAGTTAAATAATAATTTTAGTTTTTATTTCTAGTGGACAAGTTAGATGCCAATGAAGAGCAGTCCGTCGACATTTAAAATCCAAATATGGGGAAAACGCATCTTGCAGATTGCTGCGTCAAAGGAACGTTATTCCTCTGGAGCACCGACGACGCCGTCCATCGGATTTGGAAAAACTTCGGTAAGTGCAGATTTGTAATAATTTATAAGTTAAATAATAATTTTGGTTTTTATTTCTAGTGGACAAGTTAGATGCCAATGAAGAGCCATCCGTCGACTTTGCAAGTCCTAAAATGGGGAAGACCCATCTTGCAGATTGCAGCGTCAGGGGGAAGCAATTCCTGTGGAGCACCGGCGACGCCGTTCATCGGATTTGGAAAAACTTCGGTAAGTGCAGATTTGTAATAATTTATAAGTTAAATAATAATTTTGGTTTTTATTTCTAGTGGACAAGTTAGATGCCAATGAAGAGCAGTCCGTCGACATTTAAAATCCAAAAATGGGGAAAACGCATCTTGCAGATTGCTGCGTCAAAGGAACGTAATTCCCCTGGAGCACCGACGACGCCGTTCATCGGATTTGGAAAAACTTCGGTAAGTGCAGATTTGTAATAATTTATAAGTTAAATAATAATTTTGGTTTTTATTTCTAGTAAACAAGGTAGATGCCAATGAAGAGCCATCCGTCGACTTTGCAAGTCCTAAAATGGGGAAGACCCATCTTGCAGATTGCAGCGTCAGGGGAGCAATTCCCGTGGAGCACCGACGACGCCGTCCATCGGATTTGGAAAAACTTCGGTAAGTGCAGATTTGTAATAATTTATAAGTTAAATAATAATTTTGGTTTTTATTTCTAGTAAACAAGGTAGATGCCAATGAAGAGCCATCCGTCGACTTTGCAAGTCCTAAAGTGGGGAAGTCCCATCTTGCAGATTGCAGCGTCAGGGGAGCAATTCCTGTGGAGCACCGACGACGCCGTCCATCGGATTTGGAAAAACTTCGGTAAGTGCAGATTTGTAATAATTTATAAGTTAAATAATAATTTTGGTTTTTATTTCTAGTGGACAAGTTAGATGCCAATGAAGAGCAGTCCGTCGACATTTAAAATCCAAAAATGGGGAAAACGCATCTTGCAGATTGCTGCGTCAAAGGAACGTAATTCCTCTGGAGCACCGACGACGCCGGTCATCGGATTTGGAAAAACTTCGGTAAGTGCAGATTTGTAATAATTTATAAGTTAAATAATAATTTTGGTTTTTATTTCTAGCAGTAGCGGTTTTTCAGAACAGGCAGGTTAGGCCGGGCCTACCTTAAATTTGAACACATCAAATAATTTTTTTCAGTTTAAAATATTTTATATTACATAATATATTTTATTATTTCCATTCAAAATAATTGCAATAATACCGCTAAACTATCACAACGCTGTATTTTTATTTGCAGTTTGCAAGTAGTATAGGCACGACAGGCACCGGCCGAACCGACTTACATAGCAGCTAATGTATTCAGCACGGTGCACCATATAATATGTGATTCACACAGGTACTATGCTGTTATGGTAGGCCCGGGCTTTGTATGTAGAGTCCGCAACCCGCAGTGCATCCGATTAAGTCTCCAGTCGTATTTAGTAAATTATTTATTATTATATTATATTTTACTACTATTATTTATATAGTTTAAGTTTTTATTATTTCCATTCTAAATAATTTCAATACTACTGCTAAAAATGTAAAAATCACCTCGCCGTATTTTTTATTTGCAAGTATAGGCACTGGCCGAACCGATATAATAGCATAGCACAGAGCACCGGCGACCCACCGTATGATTCACATGCCACCATACAATTACTATATAGGCCCGTGCCTTGCAGTTAATCGCTAAAGAAGCCGTTTTTTGTCATATTGAAATCGATTTTACAGCAAAACTTTTTAGATATTTTTTGTTGGAAATTTCATTGCCTTCAATTTTGTTCAAATACAATTTTTATTTTTATGCACTGTTTCTGACTGACAGCGACTTAAACAGTACTCTGTAAAATACAAAAAATAAAATTTCCAACAAAACATGTCTAAAAATTTTTGCTGTAATATCGATTTTAATATGACAAAAATTACTTCAAAATGTTCAAATTTTATTGGTAACATAGGAGTGTCTGAGTTTTTTTGCGAGTAAGAACCTTCTCGTGTTTAAAGCGTTAAAAACTTATTTAAGAAATTAAATACGATGTCCCAAGATCGACTATCTTCACTTGCACTGCTGTCGATACAAAAAGATATCCTCAATGACTTAATGAAAAAAGATTCATTTTATGATGATATAATCGACAGATTTGCGAAGAGTGAGGATAGAAGAATTACCCTTCTTTACAAAATAATAATAATAATACTCAATTTTATAAAAACTTTTTGTTTTTTCATTTTAATTACTATAGGTACAAAAAAACTTATTCAAAAAAACCATGCCAAAAAAGCCCCCCTCGGAGCTATTCAAAAATTGCTGGCCTACCCAATATTTTAGTACACGAGCCGCCGCTGATTTCTAGTAAACAAGGTAGATGCCAATGAAGAGCCATCCGTCGACTTTTGCAAGTCCTAAAATGGGGAAGACCCATCTTGCAGATTGCAGCGTCAGGGGGAAGCAATTCCTGTGGAGCACCGACGACGCAGTCCATCGGATTTGGAAAAATTTCGGTAAGTGCAGATTTGTAATAATTTTTAAGTTAAATAATAATTTTGGTTTTTATATCTAGTAAACAAGGTAGATGCCAATGAAGAGCCATCCGTCGACTTTGCAAGTCCTAAAATGGGGAAGACCCATCTTGCAGATTGCAGCGTCAGCGGGAAGCAATTCCTGTGGAGCACTGACGACGCCGGCCATCGGATTTGGAAAAACTTCGGTAAGTGCAGATTTGTAATAATTTATAAGTTAAATAATAATTTTGGTTTTTATTTCTAGTGGACAAGTTAGATGCCAATGAAGAGCAGTCCGTCGACATTTAAAATCCAAAAATGGGGAAAACGCATCTTGCAGATTGCTGCGTCAAAGGAACGTAATTCCTGTGGAGCACCGACGACGCCGTCCATCGGATTTGGAAAAACTTCGGTAAGTGCAGATTTGTAATAATTTATAAGTTAAATAATAATTTTGGTTTTTATTTCTAGTGGACAAGTTAGATGCCAATGAAGAGCAGTCCGTCGACATTTAAAATCCAAAAATGGGGAAAACGCATCTTGCAGATTGCTGCGTCAAAGGAACGTAATTCCTCTGGAGCACCGACGACGCCGTTCATCGGATTTGGAAAAACCTCGGTAAGTGCAGATTTGTAATAATTTATAAGTTAAATAATAATTTTGGTTTTTATTTCTAGTAAACAAGGTAGATGCCAATGAAGAGCCATCCGTCGACTTTGCAAGTCCTAAAATGGGGAAGACCCATCTTGCAGATTGCAGCGTCAGGGGAGCAATTCCCGTGGAGCACCGACGACGCCGTCCATCGGATTTGGAAAAACTTCGGTAAGTGCAGATTTGTAATAATTTATAAGTTAAATAATAATTTTGGTTTTTATTTCTAGTAAACAAGGTAGATGCCAATGAAGAGCCATCCGTCGACTTTGCAAGTCCTAAAATGGGGAAGTCCCATCTTGCAGATTGCAGCGTCAGGGGAGCAATTCCTGTGGAGCACCGACGACGCCGTCCATCGGATTTGGAAAAACTTCGGTAAGTGCAGATTTGTAATAATTTATAAGTTAAATAATAATATTAGTTTTTATTTCTAGTGGACAAGTTAGATGCCAATGAAGAGCAGTCCGTCGACATTTAAAATCCAAAAATGGGGAAGACGCATCTTACAGATTGCTGCGTCAAAGGAACGTAATTCCTGTGGAGCACCGACGACGCCGTCCATCGGATTTGGAAAAACTTCGGTAAGTGCAGATTTGTAATAATTTATAAGTTAAATAATAATTTTGGTTTTTATTTCTAGTAAACAAGGTAGATGCCAATGAAGAGTCATCCGTCGACTTTGCAAGTCCTAAAATGGGGAAGACCCATCTTGCAAATTGCAGCGTCAGTGGGAAGCAATTCTTGTGGAGCACCGACGACGCCGTCCATCGGATTTGGAAACACTTCGGTAAGTGCAGATTTGTAATAATTTATAAGTTAAATAATAATTATGGTTTTTATTTCTAGTGGACACGTTAGATGCCAATGAAGAGCAGCCCGTCGACATTTTAAATCCAAAAATGGGGAACACGCATCTTGCAGATAGCAGCGTCAGGGGGACGCAATTCCTGTGGAGCACCGGCGACGCCGTTCATCGGATTTGGAAAAACTTCGGTAAGTGCAGATTTGTAATAATTTATAAGTTAAATAATAATTTTGGTTTTTATTTCTAGTAAACAAGGTAGATGCCAATGAAGAGCCATCCGTCGACTTTGCAAGTCCTAAAATGGGGAAGACCCATCTTGCAGATTGCAGCGTCAGGGGGAAGCAATTCCTGTGGAGCACCGACGACGCCGTCCATCGGATTTTGAAAAACTTCGGTAAGTGCAGATTTGTAATAATTTATAAGTTAAATAATAATTTTGGTTTTTATTTCTAGTAAACAAGGTAGATGCCAATGAAGAGCCATCCGTCGACTTTGCAAGTCCTAAAATGGGGAAGACCCATCTTGCAGATTGCAGCGTCAGGGGGAAGCAATTCCTGTGGAGCACCGACGACGCCGTCCATCGGATTTGGAAAAACTTCGGTATGTGCAGATTTGTAATAATTTATAAGTTAAATAATAATTTTGGTTTTTATTTCTAGTAAACAAGGTAGATGCCAATGAAGAGCCATCCGCCGACTTTTGCAAGTCCTAAAATGGGGAAGACCCATCTTGCTGATTGCAGCGTCAGGGGGAAGCAATTCCTGTGGAGCACCGACGACGCCGTCCATCGTAATTGGAAAAACTTCGGTAAGTGCAGATTTGTAATAATTTATAAGTTAAAGAATAATTTTGGTTTTTATTTCTAGTAAACAAGGTAGATGCCAATGAAGAGCCATCCATCGACTTTGCTAGTCCTAAAATGGGGAAGACCCATCTTGCAGATTGCAGAGTCAGGGGGAAGCAATTCCTGTGGAGCACCGACGACGCCGTCCATCGGATTTGGAAAAACTTCGGTAAGTGCAGATTTGTAATAATTTATACGTTAAATAATAATTTTGGTTTTTATTTCTAGTAAACAAGGTAGATGCCAATGAAGAGCCATCCGTCGACTTTGCAAGTCCTAAAATGGGGAAGACCCATCTTGCAGATTGCAGCGTCAGGGGGAAGCAATTCCTGTGGAGCACCGACGACGCCGTCCATCGGATTTGGAAAAACTTCGGTAAGTGCAGATTTGTAATAATTTATACGTTAAATAATAATTTTGGTTTTTATTTCTAGTAAACAAGGTAGATGCCAATGAAGAGCCATCCGTCGACTTTGCAAGTCCTAAAATGGGGAAGACCCATCTTGCAGATTGCAGCGTCAGGGGGAAGCAATTCCTGTGGAGCACCGACGACGCCGTCCATCGGATTTGGAAAAACTTCGGTATGTGCAGATTTGTAATACTTTATAAGTTAAATAATAATTTTGGTTTTTATTTCTAGTAAAGAAGGTAGATGCCAATGAAGAGCCATCCGTCGACTTTGCAAGTCCTAAAATGGGGAAGACCCATCTTGCAGATTGCAGCGTCAGGGGGAAGCAATTCCTGTGGAGCACCGACGACGCCGTCCATCGGATTTGGAAAAACTTCGGTATGTGCAGATTTGTAATAATTTATAAGTTAAATAATAATTTTGGTTTTTATTTCTAGTAAACAAGGTAGATGCCAATGAAGAGCCATCCGTCGACTTTTGCAAGTCCTAAAATGGGGAAGACCCATCTTGCTGATTGCAGCGTCAGGGGGAAGCAATTCCTGTGGAGCACCGACGACGCCGTCCATCGTAATTGGAAAAACTTCGGTAAGTGCAGATTTGTAATAATTTATAAGTTAAAGAATAATTTTGGTTTTTATTTCTAGTAAACAAGGTAGATGCCAATGAAGAGCCATCCATCGACTTTGCTAGTCCTAAAATGGGGAAGACCCATCTTGCAGATTGCAGCGTCAGGGGGAAGCAAATCCTGTGGAGCACCGACGACGCCGTCCATCGGATTTGGAAAAACTTCGGTAAGTGCAGATTTGTAATACATTATAAGTTAAATAATAATTTTGGTTTTTATTTCTAGTGGACAAGTTAGATGCCAATGAAGAGCAGTCCGTCAACATTTAAAATCCAAAAATGGGGAAGACGCATCTTGCAGATTGCTGCGTCAATGGAACGTAATTCCTGTGGAGCACCGACGACGCCGTCCATCGGATTTGGAAAAACTTCGGTAAGTGCAGATTTGTAATAATTTATAAGTTAAATAATAATTTTGGTTTTTATTTCTAGTAAACAAGGTAGATGCCAATGAAGAGTCATCCGTCGACTTTGCAAGTCCTAAAATGGGGAAGACCCATCTTGCAGATTGCAGCGTCAGTGGGAAGCAATTCCTGTGGAGCTCCGACGACGCCGTCCATCGGATTTGGAAAAACTTCGGTAAGTGCAGATTTGTAATAATTTATAAGTTAAATAATAATTTTGGTTTTTATTTCTAGTGGACAAGTTAGATGCCAATGAAGAGCAGCCCGTCGACATTTAAAATCCAAAAACTGGGAACACGCATCTTGCAGATAGCAGCGTCAGAGGGACGCAATTCCTGTGGAGCACCGGCGACGCCGTTCATCGTATTTGTAAAAACTTCGGTAAGTGCAGATTTGTAATATTTTATAAGTTAAATAATAATTTTGGTTTTTATTTCTAGTAAACAAGGTAGATGCCAATGAAGAGCCATCCGTCGACTTTGCAAGACCTAAAATGGGGAAGACCCATCTTGCAGATTGCAGCGACAGGGGGAAGCAATTCCTGTGGAGCACCGACGACGCCGTCCTTCGGATTTGGAAAAACTTCGGTAAGTGCAGATTTGTAATAATTTATAAGTTAAATAATAATTTTGGTTTTTATTTCTAGTAAACAAGGTAGATGACAAAGAAGAGCCATCCGTCGACTTTGCAAGTCCTAAAATGGGGAAGACCCATCTTGCAGATTGCAGCGTCAGGGGGAAGCAATTCCTGTGGAGCACCGACGACGCCGTCCATCGGATTTGGAAAAACTTCGGTAAGTGCAGATGTGTAATAATTTATAAGTTAAATAATAATTTTGGTTTTTATTTCTAATAAACAAGGTAGATGCCAATGAAGAGCCATCCGTCGACTTGGCAAGTCCTAAAATGGGGAAGACCCATCTTGCAGATTGCAGCGTCAGGGGGAAGCAATTCCTGTGGAGCACCGACGACGCCGTCCATCGGATTTGGAAAAACTTCGGTAAGTGCAGATTTGTAATAATTTATACGTTAAATAATAATTTTGGTTTTTATTTCTAGTAAACAAGGTAGATGCCAATGAAGAGCCATCCGTCGACTTTGCAAGTCCTAAAATGGGGAAGACCCATCTTGCAGATTGCAGCGTCAGGGGGAAGCAATTCCTGTGGAGCACCGACGACGCCGTCCATCGGATTTGGAAAAACTTCGGTAAGTGCAGATTTGTAATAATTTATACGTTAAATAATAATTTTGGTTTTTATTTCTAGTAAACAAGGTAGATGCCAATGAAGAGCCATCCGTCGACTTTGCAAGTCCTAAAATGGGGAAGACCCATCTTGCAGATTGCAGCGTCAGGGGGAAGCAATTCCAGTGGAGCACCGACGACGCCGTCCATCGGATTTGGAAAAACTTCGGTAAGTGCAGATGTGTAATAAGTTATAAGTTAAATAATAATTTTGGTTTTTATTTCTAATAAACAAGGTAGATGCCAATGAAGAGCCATCCGTCGACTTTGCAAGTCCTAAAATGGGGAAGACCCATCTTGCAGATTGCAGCGTCAGGGGGAAGCAATTCCTGTGGAGCACCGACGACGCCGTCCATCGGATTTGGAAAAACTTCGGTAAGTGCAGATTTGTAATAATTTATACGTTAAATAATAATTTTGGTTTTTATTTCTAGTAAACAAGGTAGATGCCAATGAAGAGCCATCCGTCGACTTTGCAAGTCCTAAAATGGGGAAGACCCATCTTGCAGATTGCAGCGTCAGGGGGAAGCAATTCCTGTGGAGCACCGGCGACGCCGTCCATCGGATTTGGAAAAACTTCGGTATGTGCAGATTTGTAATACTTTATAAGTTAAATAATAATTTTGGTTTTTATTTCTAGTAAAGAAGGTAGATGCCAATGAAGAGCCATCCGTCGACTTTGCAAGTCCTAAAATGGGGAAGACCCATCTTGCAGATTGCAGCGTCAGGGGGAAGCAATTCCTGTGGAGCACCAGCGACGCCGTTCATCGGATTTGGAAAAACTTCGGTAAGTGCAGATTTGTAATAATTTATAAGTTAAATAATAATTTTGGTTTTTATTTCTAGTAAACAAGGTAGATGCCAATGAAGAGCCATCCGTCGACTTTGCAAGTCCTAAAATGGGGAAAACCCATCTTGCAGATTGCAGCGTCAGGGGGAAGCAATTCCTGTGGAGCACCGACGACGCCGTCCATCGGATTTGGAAAAACTTCGGTAAGTGCAGATTTGTAATAATTTATAAGTTAAATAATAATTTTGGTTTTTATTTCTAGTGGACAAGTTAGATGCCAATGAAGAGCAGCCCGTCGACATTTAAAACCCAAAACTGGGAACACGCATCTTGCAGATAGCAGCGTCAGAGGGACGCAATTCCTGTGGAGCACCGGCGACGCCGTTCATCGTATTTGGAAAAACTTCGGTAAGTGCAGATTTGTAATATTTTATAAGTTAAATAATAATTTTGGTTTTTATTTCTAGTAAACAAGGTAGATGCCAATGAAGAGCCATCCGTCGACTTTGCAAGACCTAAAATGGGGAAGACCCATCTTGCAGATTGCAGCGACAGGGGGAAGCAATTCCTGTGGAGCACCGACGACGCCGTCCTTCGGATTTGGAAAAACTTCGGTAAGTGCAGATTTGTAATAATTTATAAGTTAAATAATAATTTTGGTTTTTATTTCTAGTAAACAAGGTAGATGCCAATGAAGAGCCATCCGTCGACTTTGCAAGTCCTAAAATGGGGAAGACCCATCTTGCAGATTGCAGCGTCAGGGGGAAGCAATTCCTGTGGAGCACCGACGACGCCGTCCATCGTAATTGGAAAAACTTCGGTAAGTGCAGATTTGTAATAATTTATAAGTTAAAGAATAATTTTGGTTTTTATT
Source organism: Cantharis lateralis (assembly GCA_963170105.1). NCBI lineage: Eukaryota > Metazoa > Arthropoda > Insecta > Coleoptera > Cantharidae > Cantharis > Cantharis lateralis. Next base: position 13,369,929 of record OY720624.1, read on the forward strand.
TCTAGTAAACAAGGTAGATGCTAATGAAGAGCCATCCATCGACTTTGCTAGTCCTAAAATGGGGAAGACCCATCTTGCAGATTGCAGCGTCAGGGGGAAGCAAATCCTGTAGAGCACCGACGACGCCGTCCATCGGATTTGGAAAAACTTCGGTAAGTGCAGATTTGTAATACATTATAAGTTAAATAATAATTTTGGTTTTTATTTCTAGTGGACAAGTTAGATGCCAATGAAGAGCAGTCCGTCGACATTTAAAATCCAAAAATGGGGAAGACGCATCTTGCAGATTGCTGCGTCAATGGAACGTAATTCCTGTGGAGCACCGACGACGCCGTCCATCGGATTTGGAAAAACTTCGGTAAGTGCAGATTTGTAATAATTTATAAGTTAAATAATAATTTTGGTTTTTATTTCTAGTAAACAAGGTAGATGCCAATGAAGAGCCATCCGTCGACTTTGCAAGTCCTAAAATGGGGAAAACCCATCTTGCAGATTGCAGCGTCAGGGGGAAGCAATTCCTGTGGAGCACCGACGACGCCGTCCATCGGATTTGGAAAAACTTCGGTAAGTGCAGATTTGTAATAATTTATAAGTTAAATAATAATTTTGGTTTTTATTTCTAGTGGACAAGTTAGATGCCAATGAAGAGCAGCCCGTCGACATTTAAAACCCAAAACTGGGAACACGCATCTTGCAGATAGCAGCGTCAGAGGGACGCAATTCCTGTGGAGCACCGGCGATGCCGTTCATCGTATTTGGAAAAACTTCGGTAAGTGCAGATTTGTAATATTTTATAAGTTAAATAATAATTTTGGTTTTTATTTCTAGTAAACAAGGTAGATGCCAATGAAGAGCCATCCGTCGACTTTGCAAGACCTAAAATGGGGAAGACCCATCTTGCAGATTGCAGCGACAGGGGGAAGCAATTCCTGTGGAGCACCGACGACGCCGTCCTTCGGATTTGGAAAAACTTCGGTAAGTGCAGATTTGTAATAATTTATAAGTTAAATAATAATTTTGGTTTTTATTTCTAATAAACAAGGTAGATGCCAATGAAGAGCCATCCGTCGACTTTGCAAGTCCTAAAATGGGGAAGACCCATCTTGCAGATTGCAGCGTCAGGGGGAAGCAATTCCTGTGGAGCACCGACGACGCCGTCCATCGGATTTGGAAAAACTTCGGTAAGTGCAGATTTGTAATAATTTATACGTTAAATAATAATTTTGGTTTTTATTTCTAGTAAACAAGGTAGATGCCAATGAAGAGCCATCCGTCGACTTTGCAAGTCCTAAAATGGGGAAGACCCATCTTGCAGATTGCAGCGTCAGGGGGAAGCAATTCCTGTGGAGCACCGACGACGCCGTCCATCGGATTTGGAAAAACTTCGGTATGTGCAGATTTGTAATACTTTATAAGTTAAATAATAATTTTGGTTTTTATTTCTAGTAAAGAAGGTAGATGCCAATGAAGAGCCATCCGTCGACTTTGCAAGTCCTAAAATGGGGAAGACCCATCTTGCAGATTGCAGCGTCAGGGGGAAGCAATTCCTGTGGAGCACCAGCGACGCCGTTCATCGGATTTGGAAAAACTTCGGTAAGTGCAGATTTGTAATAATTTATAAGTTAAATAATAATTTTGGTTTTTATTTCTAGTAAACAAGGTAGATGCCAATGAAGAGCCATCCGTCGACTTTGCAAGTCCTAAAATGGGGAAAACCCATCTTGCAGATTGCAGCGTCAGGGGGAAGCAATTCCTGTGGAGCACCGACGACGCCGTCCATCGGATTTGGAAAAACTTCGGTAAGTGCAGATTTGTAATAATTTATAAGTTAAATAATAATTTTGGTTTTTATTTCTAGTGGACAAGTTAGATGCCAATGAAGAGCAGCCCGTCGACATTTAAAACCCAAAACTGGGAACACGCATCTTGCAGATAGCAGCGTCAGAGGGACGCAATTCCTGTGGAGCACCGGCGACGCCGTTCATCGTATTTGGAAAAACTTCGGTAAGTGCAGATTTGTAATATTTTATAAGTTAAATAATAATTTTGGTTTTTATTTCTAGTAAACAAGGTAGATGCCAATGAAGAGCCATCCGTCGACTTTGCAAGACCTAAAATGGGGAAGACCCATCTTGCAGATTGCAGCGACAGGGGGAAGCAATTCCTGTGGAGCACCGACGACGCCGTCCTTCGGATTTGGAAAAACTTCGGTAAGTGCAGATTTGTAATAATTTATAAGTTAAATAATAATTTTGGTTTTTATTTCTAGTAAACAAGGTAGATGCCAATGAAGAGCCATCCGTCGACTTTGCAAGTCCTAAAATGGGGAAGACCCATCTTGCAGATTGCAGCGTCAGGGGGAAGCAATTCCTGTGGAGCACCGACGACGCCGTCCATCGTAATTGGAAAAACTTCGGTAAGTGCAGATTTGTAATAATTTATAAGTTAAAGAATAATTTTGGTTTTTATTTCTAGTAAACAAGGTAGATGCTAATGAAGAGCCATCCATCGACTTTGCTAGTCCTAAAATGGGGAAGACCCATCTTGCAGATTGCAGCGTCAGGGGGAAGCAAATCCTGTAGAGCACCGACGACGCCGTCCATCGGATTTGGAAAAACTTCGGTAAGTGCAGATTTGTAATACATTATAAGTTAAATAATAATTTTGGTTTTTATTTCTAGTGGACAAGTTAGATGCCAATGAAGAGCAGTCCGTCGACATTTAAAATCCAAAAATGGGGAAGACGCATCTTGCAGATTGCTGCGTCAATGGAACGTAATTCCTGTGGAGCACCGACGACGCCGTCCATCGGATTTGGAAAAACTTCGGTAAGTGCAGATTTGTAATAATTTATAAGTTAAATAATAATTTTGGTTTTTATTTCTAGTAAACAAGGTAGATGCCAATGAAGAGCCATCCGTCGACTTTGCAAGTCCTAAAATGGGGAAAACCCATCTTGCAGATTGCAGCGTCAGGGGGAAGCAATTCCTGTGGAGCACCGACGACGCCGTCCATCGGATTTGGAAAAACTTCGGTAAGTGCAGATTTGTAATAATTTATAAGTTAAATAATAATTTTGGTTTTTATTTCTAGTGGACAAGTTAGATGCCAATGAAGAGCAGCCCGTCGACATTTAAAACCCAAAACTGGGAACACGCATCTTGCAGATAGCAGCGTCAGAGGGACGCAATTCCTGTGGAGCACCGGCGATGCCGTTCATCGTATTTGGAAAAACTTCGGTAAGTGCAGATTTGTAATATTTTATAAGTTAAATAATAATTTTGGTTTTTATTTCTAGTAAACAAGGTAGATGCCAATGAAGAGCCATCCGTCGACTTTGCAAGACCTAAAATGGGGAAGACCCATCTTGCAGATTGCAGCGACAGGGGGAAGCAATTCCTGTGGAGCACCGACGACGCCGTCCTTCGGATTTGGAAAAACTTCGGTAAGTGCAGATTTGTAATAATTTATAAGTTAAATAATAATTTTGGTTTTTATTTCTAATAAACAAGGTAGATGCCAATGAAGAGCCATCCGTCGACTTTGCAAGTCCTAAAATGGGGAAGACCCATCTTGCAGATTGCAGCGTCAGGGGGAAGCAATTCCTGTGGAGCACCGACGACGCCGTCCATCGGATTTGGAAAAACTTCGGTAAGTGCAGATTTGTAATAATTTATACGTTAAATAATAATTTTGGTTTTTATTTCTAGTAAACAAGGTAGATGCCAATGAAGAGCCATCCGTCGACTTTGCAAGTCCTAAAATGGGGAAGACCCATCTTGCAGATTGCAGCGTCAGGGGGAAGCAATTCCTGTGGAGCACCGACGACGCCGTCCATCGGATTTGGAAAAACTTCGGTATGTGCAGATTTGTAATACTTTATAAGTTAAATAATAATTTTGGTTTTTATTTCTAGTAAAGAAGGTAGATGCCAATGAAGAGCCATCCGTCGACTTTGCAAGTCCTAAAATGGGGAAGACCCATCTTGCAGATTGCAGCGTCAGGGGGAAGCAATTCCTGTGGAGCACCAGCGACGCCGTTCATCGGATTTGGAAAAACTTCGGTAAGTGCAGATTTGTAATAATTTATAAGTTAAATAATAATTTTGGTTTTTATTTCTAGTAAACAAGGTAGATGCCAATGAAGAGCCATCCGTCGACTTTGCAAGTCCTAAAATGGGGAAAACCCATCTTGCAGATTGCAGCGTCAGGGGGAAGCAATTCCTGTGGAGCACCGACGACGCCGTCCATCGGATTTGGAAAAACTTCGGTAAGTGCAGATTTGTAATAATTTATAAGTTAAATAATAATTTTGGTTTTTATTTCTAGTGGACAAGTTAGATGCCAATGAAGAGCAGCCCGTCGACATTTAAAACCCAAAACTGGGAACACGCATCTTGCAGATAGCAGCGTCAGAGGGACGCAATTCCTGTGGAGCACCGGCGACGCCGTTCATCGTATTTGGAAAAACTTCGGTAAGTGCAGATTTGTAATATTTTATAAGTTAAATAATAATTTTGGTTTTTATTTCTAGTAAACAAGGTAGATGCCAATGAAGAGCCATCCGTCGACTTTGCAAGACCTAAAATGGGGAAGACCCATCTTGCAGATTGCAGCGACAGGGGGAAGCAATTCCTGTGGAGCACCGACGACGCCGTCCTTCGGATTTGGAAAAACTTCGGTAAGTGCAGATTTGTAATAATTTATAAGTTAAATAATAATTTTGGTTTTTATTTCTAGTAAACAAGGTAGATGACAAAGAAGAGCCATCCGTCGACTTTGCAAGTCCTAAAATGGGGAAGACCCATCTTGCAGATTGCAGCGTCAGGGGGAAGCAATTCCTGTGGAGCACCGACGACGCCGTCCATCGGATTTGGAAAAACTTCGGTAAGTGCAGATGTGTAATAATTTATAAGTTAAATAATAATTTTGGTTTTTATTTCTAGTAAACAAGGTAGATGCCAATGAAGAGCCATCCGTCGACTTTGCAAGTCCTAAAATGGGGAAGACCCATCTTGCAGATTGCAGCGTCAGGGGGAAGCAAATCCTGTAGAGCACCGACGACGCCGTCCATCGGATTTGGAAAAACTTCGGTAAGTGCAGATTTGTAATACATTATAAGTTAAATAATAATTTTGGTTTTTATTTCTAGTGGACAAGTTAGATGCCAATGAAGAGTAGTCCGTCGACATTTAAAATCCAAAAATGGGGAAGACGCATCTTGCAGATTGCTGCGTCAATGGAACGTAATTCCTGTGGAGCACCGACGACGCCGTCCATCGGATTTGGAAAAACTTCGGTAAGTGCAGATTTGTAATAATTTATAAGTTAAATAATAATTTTGGTTTTTATTTCTAGTAAACAAGGTAGATGCCAATGAAGAGCCATCCGTCGACTTTGCAAGTCCTAAAATGGGGAAGACCCATCTTGCAGATTGCAGCGTCAGGGGGAAGCAATTCCTGTGGAGCACCGACGACGCCGTCCATCGGATTTGGAAAAACTTCGCTAAGTGCAGATTTGTAATAATTTATAAGTTAAATAATAATTTTGGTTTTTATTTCTAGTAAACAAGGTAGATGCCAATGAAGAGCCATCCGTCGACTTTGCAAGTCCTAAAGTGGGGAAGACCCATCTTGCAGATTGCAGCGTCAGGGGGAAGCAATTCCTGTGGAGCACCGACGACGCCGTCCATCGGACTTGGAAAAACCTCGGTATGTGCAGATTTGTAATACTTTATAAGTTAAATAATAATTTTCTGTTTAATTGATATACATTTTGTTATCATTCTTATGTAATAATAATTTTGTAAAGTGGTCAATTAATTTGTGTTACGTTTATGCAGGACCGATGACGACGAATGAGTCGAACTGATTATGCGTTTAACGTTCATAATAGGTTGTGAAATATTTGCAAAGGTTTTGTCAGTACGTGTATTCTAGTTGAACCGTGAAGTCGATGTGCTCCAGCTCCTTCAATACTAAACAGGTGAGAAGAACGTTTGTTTATTAAAATTAATATAAATTGAGAATTGGTATTAATTTCTTTGTTTCCGAATGTGATGTAATAAATTAGGTTAATTTATTGTGCAAATTATTAATTTAGTAATTTATTTCTAGGAAACAATGATGTAGCGGGAGAAGAAGAACCACCTACCCGGAAACATGCGAGCGGAATAGTTGTATGGCTCCGCCTGGAATGGCGGAAGTTTGCAAATCCTGGCTACCACTAGTCAACACCGAGGACGACTATGTATACCAGGAGCAGAAGAAAATTCGGTTTTGTGTCTATGTTTAGCTTTTAGAAGGTCAATTAGTTTTAAGTAAGTTTCATGTAATTCTTTATATCTTTTTCCTTCTAGGTTGGCCTAGTTTCCGGATTGCTGTGTAACAGAAGACACCGACTAACCCAGGAAGTCATGTATCAAGTGCGGGATACTTGTAAGGTTAGAATGGCATAATATTTCAAATATTCTTAATTACTAACGTAGATAATTAAATCCAGTGTTTTTCAACTCGGAAAGGTTGCGGCGAGGGCGCAGACCTGGAACAAAACAAAGGATTTTACACCTGGAAAAAACGCATGGACAGTCAAGATCGTGGATGCAAGAGAGGTGCAAGACGGAAATAGAAGGAGGTAACACCTGGAATACGTTCGAGGATACGGACAAAGCTCTGCTTTGTTTTTTCGGAATAGGTATTTCCATTTTGGTGGAAATGCAGTTATGTTCTGGCAATTTTAAATTCCATTAATTTGTGGACAACATTTGGTTATATGTTGTGTACAAAAAATGTAATGTATCGATTACGTTGTCGTTGTAGGTTGAAAAAGTGTCCGGAATGTGCGGTGTAATAGTTTTGCTTCATTAATATTGTTAATTATTAATTTAGGAATTTCTTTATAGTTTCAAAATTTGCAGCCAAAAAAGAGGAAGGCACCATCGACTAGGATATCTGCAGGTGGAGAAGCCGCATCGTCCAGGACGCGCCGACGACGATTATGTTTTGTTATGAAATTGTTAATAATTTATATAACTTTGATTTCAGGAATCACATCTGAAAAAGGTTCTTCGTTGTACACTATGTAGTACTACTATGTAGAAGTAATAGGTTCACCGTAACGGAGGAACTCCGGTATGCACAAAATACGTTTGTTATAATTTATATTCCTAACTTATGAATTTTATTCCAGAAAATACTTATGCGGCGCAACCCCGTATAACCGGAGGTGTTCAGAGGTAGAATTGGGTGAGCGGAGTCATCGTGTGCAATGCCGAGGTATACAGAATGCAGCAGCTGATGGAAGCAGATAATGGATAACACACGAAGACCCCGAAGGTGTTTTTCAGGTGGTCGGAGAAACTTAGGTAAGAGTCCAATATAGTTTAATAAAATTTTTAATAATTTAAATATGTAATTTATTTTAGAGGAAGTATATCTGTAGCTGGAGCAGCAGGTTCCATTCCATAGGAAGTTGTTGCAGCACCCACGTTGCAGCTCTGGATACCACAGGTGAACACGGAAAAAGTTGATTCATCAGATCGGAGGAACTTGCGTAAGAAAAAATTTGGTTTAACGAAAATTTTTGTCACTAATTTAGAAATTTTATTGTAGCTGTTAACTATCCTGGGAGCAACGAAGTGCCCACCGCCCCCACCGATGAACACCGGAGAAGTAGGCTCAATGTGACGAACATACTTCGGTAAGCTCAAAACGATTTTGTTATAATTTTGATTACTCACTTACGTGTTTTATTTCAGAATATACATCTTCAACAAAAGAAGAGGACACCTACATGGAGAGATGCAAGTTGGGAGAGTTGTTTCGGGGGTGTTCAACGGTGTGCCAACCCCTCAAAATATATAAACGGGGGTTTGGTGTAATGTAACAAGGGGGAGGAACTCTGTTCCCACCTTTCTCAAGCGACAAGAACACCCCTCCAACGGATAACCGGACCAGGGATTCGGATGTCGGTCGATTAGAAAACATCTGTTCAAGGATCATCGAGGATGCGGGGGGCCGTCATCGGCCAATAAGTTAGTAGAGGTGGTTTTTGAATTTTTGATTTATATAAATTGGGGACCGTCGAGCGTTCACTATTCTCGGGTAATTAAACAATCGGATGGGAGTTAGGAACCAGGGATTTCTGTCCCCCCTTTTTTATTTGATGTAGATTTTATATTAGATTTAATTCTTAATTACATATTATATAGATAAATGCTTAACGCCCGGATTCATAGACAAATATTAAGTTCTAAGTAAGGCATTTCGCGTCGCATTTGTTTTTGTTGCAACTCTATTTACTCGGTTGATAAGGGTCAATTTATAAAGCGGAGTCTATGAATAAGGGTGTTAAATTTTCGCGGTGTCACTAGTAGTAGTAGTGTCTAGAGTAGGTAGAGTATGTAGTATTAGATAATTGGTTGATCAAGGCCTCGTGGTCTTTGGGTTGGTTCAATATGAAGGTATCCCACCTTCTTTGTAATGTAGTATAGGTTCGAAGAGGAATAGCGGGTCCCTGTTGTGTATAGTATAAACCATTTTAGTCGTGTATGGCACATCATTAAACGGGAAGATTCCGTATCGTAATTCCCCATAATTTTAGGCGCTTCCTATGTGTTATTATCGTATGTGTGGTTAGGGTCACTAGTCAATTGTCCTAGATATCTTGATCAGGAATCTCCGTGGGAAGAGTAGGGTCTGTTCCGGAGGTTAGGGTATAATTTAATTGCAGGAATAGAACCGAACGGGTTGGATATTGTCATTGTAGTATTTCGGCTGCGTTATTATGGCCGTGCTCAATAAATTGTTAGAGATATTGTTAACAGAAATATCCGTGGGAAGACTTGTGTCTGTTCCGGAGGTTAGGGTATAATTTAATTGTAGGAATTGATCTGAACGGGATGGATTTTGTCATTGTAGTATTTCGGCCGCGTTATTATGGGTAAGTTCAATTAGGTAAAAGGAATGTTTTTGTGTAGACATAGGGTTAGGTGTAATTGTAGGAATTGAATTGAACGGGTTAGAATCATTTCTCGTGGTCCGGTAGTTAAGATGTGTTTCGTAAAATATATTATAGTAGAAAAGGGATAGAAAATATAGAATACTTACTTGGGAGTTTTTACTTTTCATTTTCGTTGCCTTATAATATACGGGATAATATGGTTAGGAGTTGGGACTATAGGGAAATCACTTAGTCCCAGTTTTTCAATCGCGAGTTAACCCACATTCAATGGTTAACCTACAGTTATGACTATTTTGATTGGTCAGGAGTCGAAGTTAACTATTGATTTTGGGTTAACTCGCGATTGAAAAAGTGGGACTATGTCGTAGAAGTTTTGTGGGAATATAATATAAATCTTTAGGTTGTCCTTGGTTATCTTTGTTATTTTCTAATTATGTTAGAAATCAGAGATAAAGTACGCTTCGGGATTTTCCCTTCGTTTTTCGATGCGTCATACACTGATTAAGATGGTTTCGACTATAGTGAAATTGATGGTAGAATTTTTGTGCGTAAATATAAATGTTTAGGTTGTCTTAGGCTACGGTTACTATGCATGCGAATTCCGACGAAAAGGTGCTCTGACGATGATAACCCGTTCCCGTAAAGTTGGAAGTAACCAATTTTAACGTTGGTCACTTGCAAGTTTATAGAAGGGTCATCATGGTCAGAACAGATTTTGGTCAGAATTCGCATGCATAGTAACCGTAGCCTAACTAATTTTTTTATCTTTAATAAATGGGGTGGTTAGAACAGGATTGAATCAAGTCCATTTGAAAGAATCTTTCTGTTATGATCCCTAAAGTCCTACAGAATAAGGTTTTAAATTCATTTACAATTTTCATGGACTAGAAACTGAAATAGCAGTTAATCTGTTCCATAAAAATTTTATATGAATTTCAAACCTTATTCCGTGGGACATTAGGTATCATAAGAGAATTTTTTTTAAATGGACTTGATTCACTACTCTTCTGACCACCCCAAATGTAAGACATCGTCGGGGTACGGAGAAAATTTGGCAAGTCCGCTTTTTAGGTAAGCGAAGTTAATATATTTCTGAAAAAAGTTTTTTAAGTCCCACGTACTTTAGCTATTTAACTTTTATATTCCCACTAGTTAATAATTTATAGTTAATTATAAAAAGTTTTTAAATGTTTTACATGTTAGAGAAATATTAAAAATTTAATTATTCTCCAACATGTAAAATATTTTTGAATTGCTTATTATAATTTATTGTAGGTTAATTTTTTTTCTTTGCCTGCTTGCGTAAGTTTGTCGAACGCGCATACAGCGTAAACTTGAAGACCAAATTGTGGTCACTACTGATTTTAGAGGGCACTTGAAACTTGAAAACTGTGACATCTCCATCATTTCGGACTTGCCAAGTTTTGCCTGTAACCCCCGCGATCGATTAGATTTGTTAGGTGCCCGATCCGGACCCGCTATTGGGGTTTGCCATGAACAATGTGCTTACACGCGTAAGTAGCATAGGGTTACTTGCCGGCGTGCCCCCCATGCAAGTGTAGCGTGAGTTCGGCCCCGATAAACTCTTCGAGCAAAAGCCGTGTGCGGCCGAGTGTTGTAGAGTTACCAATAGGTCCAGCCCAGTCTGGTACGCCGCAACCGTGAAAAGATCTCACGGGCGTTCGAGGTTCGGTTGTCCTCTTGGTAAACTTTTACAACTGGGCGGTTGTATCATGGCCGAACCCGTTGGGCAAAGGGGACCGTAAGTACGACTCCAAAAAGCATATTATCGCCGGTGGGAATCCTCCCGAAGAACTTCATGGATTACGCTACCAAGCGGCCATGAAGACCGTGCGTGGGTTTCCAACCCGCAGTGCCGTGCAATGTGCGGTCCGAGCACCCACATTGTACGGTCTGATCCAAGCGCGTTTAGGTGTAGGTTACGTGTAGTAGGATACCTACCGTAGGCGTAGGTAGACAGGTAGTAGTCCATTGCGAACCCCGGGAGCCCACGCCCGTATTCGGGATCCTCTGGGAAGAAAGGCCGCGCGTTGGGAACGGGGTTGGGCGTGCTTAACATTTCTTCTTTTCTTAGGCTTTTCGTGACGAAGAATCCAGGAAGGAACCAGATCTGGCACCCCAACGAACGATAGAGCAAACTAAGGTAAATAAAACCGTTGGATGTAAATGTGATTTATTAATTTAAACGTTATTTGTTCTAGGCTTTTTAAGTGCGGGGTGTTGCAGAATCGCAATACGAAAAGGAAGATCCATACAGGAAGTCAACGGAAACTGGAACATCATCCACCGATAGGTAAATAAAAATACTTGATTTTAATATGTTGTGATTTATTAATTTAAACATTATTATTTGATTTAGGCTTTCGGTGTGCGGTGTTACAAAATCATGGTAAGAAGAGGATGATCTATACAGGATGTCCCCGGATGCTGGATCATCGACCGATGAGAAAGTAACGTCAGGTAAATAAAACTATACTTGATTTTAAAATATTATTTATTAATTTAAATTTTTTTTCTAGATTGCAGAATCGCATTGCCTTAGGAAAGAGGATGTCCATCCACGAAGGAACCAGTTGTTGGAATATCGACGGACGACGGCTTCAACGAGTTCAGGACGAGGTTACGTTCGGAGCAGGAAACTTCAGGGTGAGCAACGTCAGCGAGTGCAACGTCGTGTGTAACCGCCGAGGTAGACTTCGATGATAATCGTCGAAGTGCATCTGGGGATTTATTCTCCGGGAGTAGTTCGGAGATCCATCGTCGAGTACACCAAGGTGTTACGCTGCAGTGATCCGCCAACGGCTCACTACCTCGAGAACTACCCACGGGCTGGATCCCCATTGTTCGCACGAGGCCACGAGTCCCAAGCGGCAATAAGTCCAAACGGCGACCAATGGGGCCTGTCCACCTGTGCGGAAGGTCTCGAACCTGTGCTCCCAAGGTGGAACCCATTTGTAGCGAACATGGTTACGCCCGAACGCTGCACTTCACAACGTCGTCGAACGGGTATCGCCGAAGTTACTTCGACGATGATCGTCGGGTGCATCTGAGGGTGTACTTCGGAGATCCATCGTCGAGTATACTAAGGGGATACGCCTCAGTGGCCCGCCGTGGGTTCACTTCTCCGGGATCTACCCACGGATGGATCCCGGACATGTGCACCCAAGGTGGAACCACTGCAGGGTACTTGGTACCCTCCTTCGTGGTTGGTGTCAACCACCAACGGAGGAGGGAGGAGATGGGGGCTCGAAGGAGCCCGAGGAGGGAGGAGGAGAAGAGGGAGGAGGAGAAGGGGGGAGGAGGAGAAGAGGGGAGGAGGAGAAGGAGAAGGGGGGGGAGGAAAAAGGGGAAAAGCGAGAAAAGAAAAAAAGAAAAATGCTTGACGGATATGCTTGACAGATATGGTTAATAAGGTATAATAACTAGGTCTGTCGCGGAGGGGGGTAAGGGGTAGAGGGGGGTAAGGGGAAGAGGGGGGTAAGGGGAAGAGGGGGGTAAGGGGTAGAGGGGGGTAAGGGGTAGAGGGGGGTAAGGGGAAGAGGGGGGTAAGGGGTAGAGGGGGGTAAGGGGAAGAGGGGGAGGGGGGTAAGGGGAAGAGGGGGAGGGGGGTAAGGGGAAGAGGGGGAGGGGGGTAAGGGGAAGAGGGGGAGGGGGTAAGGGGAAGAGGGGGAGGGGGTAAGGGGAAGAGGGGGAGGGGGGTAAGGGGAAGAGGGGGAGGGGGGTAAGGGGAAATGAGAAAAAAAATTTTAAAAATGGCGTGCAATAGGGATTGTCTTTCACTTTTGCCTCCCTCGCCATCAGACAGAGGTTCCCTCTGTCTTCGACGCCTCCCCCTCTTCGAAGACCCCAGGGTTCTTGTCCTTGGCGGAAGGACACCCCCATTGAGAGGTTGTCCCTGCCTTGAAGACCCCCGGGGTCTTTTGCTCAATGTCCCACCTTGGGTGCACTTGGCCGGAACTTCCGCACGGGTAGACAGGCCCCGCAGGTCGCCGCTGCCGCGGGAGAACAACGGGGATCCATCCCGTGGGTAGATCCCGGAGGAGTGAACCCACGGCGTTCCACCGAGGCGTATCCCCTTAGTATACCCGACGATGGATCTCCGAAGTACATCCTCAGATGCACTCGACGATCATCGTCGAAGTAACTTCGGCGATACCCATTCGACGACGTTGTGAAGTGCAGCGTTCGAGTGTTACCATGTTCGCTACAAATGGGTTCCACCTTGGGAGCACAGGTTCGAGACCTTCCGCACAGGTGGACAGGCCCCATTGGTCGCCGTTTGGACTTATTGCCGCTTGGGACTCGTGGCCTCGTGCGAACAATGGGGATCCAGCCCTTGGGTAGTTCTCGAGGTAGTGAGCCGTTGGCGGATCACTGCAGCGTAACACCTTGGTGTACTCAACCATAGATCTCCGAAGTACACCTGGAGAATAAATTACCCAAATGCACTTCGACGATTATCATCGAAGTATACCTCGGCGGTACCACCCGACGTTGCACTCGAAGAACCTATTATACCTCCGGTTACCCATGGGGAGGGGTGTTCTTGTCGTTGGAGAAAGGTGGGAACAGAGTTCCTCCCCCTTGTTAAATTACACCAAACCCCGTTTATATATTTTGAGGGTTGGTCAGGACACACCTTTGAACACCCCCGATACAATCCTCTTCACTTGCTTCTTTCAAATTTCTTCCCGTTCTTACGCTGCAGATGAAGTTTCTGGAATTAACACATGAATTAGTAATAATAATTAAAACAAACCCGTTTAGAACTTACCAAAGTTGCTTCGTTTAACCGGGTTTTTCCATGGCTTTTTGGTGCTTTCCGACATCTGCATCCCGGCGCCAGGTGCAACATGAAGGTCGAAACTTCTTCGCAAATATTCTTCCTAGATGGTGGTAACTTCTTTCTCCTCTGCAGTTTGCACTCCTAGAATAAAACTTATAAAATAGTAATAGAATTATTTGATAAAACAGAAGTTTTCTAACCAAAGTTTCTCCGATTTACTGAAACAACTTCTTCCGTGTTCACCAGATGTATCAGGGGATTCTTGCCCATCCTTCCACCTTCGGAGCACAGCATGATCCAGCCCGTGGGTAGTCCTCGAGGTAGTGAACCGTTGGCGGACACTGCAGCGTAACATCTTGGTGTACTCAGCGAATGATCTCCGAACTACACCCGGAGAATAAATCCCCAGATGCACTTCGACGATCATCATCGAAGTCTACCTCGGCGGAATAATTAACTAAATAATTAAATTATTTAAAAATTATACTAGTTAAATAATAAGTTCAACTATAAAACTATTTAAAACAAGTTAATAAAACATGCAATATAAATAGTTTTATAGTTGAACTTATTAATTTTCACAAGTTACGATACTTAATTAATTACTAGTTAAATGAACAACAGTTAGTAAAACACAATAGTCGTTTTATTAATTGTTGATCATTTAACTAGAATAACTTTTAAATAATTTAATAAAAGTAAAATAGCTGAAACACTGATTTAGAAAGTACAGGGTGGGCCAATTTCGATAGTTCTTATGGGAAACTCGGTAACTATACAAGATATGAAAAAACGGATTGCGCATCGTCGATCTCGTTTTTCGAGAAAACCAAACCAAAACCGGAATTCGCTATCTTTTTTTGTTTTCGAGTTATAGCCAAAAGTTCGAATTTTAGACTTTTCGATAAATGTCGATATCTCCCTTGTTTTTCAAGTTATCAAAAAAATGTTAACACTTTCTATGGACACTTTTTTGAGATCAATAAAATGGGCTAAAGAGATTTTAAATGTCTATCTCAGTTTCAGAGTTATAACATAAACTTGTGGTTTTTTAAAAGGAAACCATAGTTGAAAATAATAATTTAAATAGCGTTTTTTATCCTCTTTTCAACGATATATAACATGATATATAACAACAACAAAAATATTATAAATTTATAGAAGACCGAAAAATTAAATATAATAATAACATTTTTAGTAAAAAACAATAAAAAAAAATTTAAATTCTAACAAAAATTAAAGTAAAGATCAAACCGTAGTATAATTGCTTTTAATACGTGATTTGGTTAAACCAAAACACTACACATTTAAACCATTAGGTATTGACATTTAAAACATTTACACCAATTGTTTTTCAGTAAGCCAATATTTGCTTACGCCTAGATTCATAGACAAGTATTAAGTTCTAAGTAAGGCATTTCGCGTCGAATTTGTTTTAAGTATCAGTAAGGCCTTGTCTATGAATATGGACGTTAGTTGCTGTCATTAAATTTTCAAATCTTAGTAACTATAATATTTTATTTTAAAATTGAATTAAAAAAAAAAAAAATAAATAAATTGTAGTAAATGTTTTAAATTTCAATAATGGTTTGGTAGTGTTTTGTTTTAACCAAATTATGTATTAAAAACAATAGACTACGGTTTGATCCTTACTTTAATTTTTGTTAGAATTTAATATTGTGATTGTTTGTTTTTACTAAAAATGATATTTTTTCGATCTTCTATAATGTTATAATATTTTTGTTGTTGTTATATATCACATTATATTATATCGTTGAAAAGAGGATAAAAAACGCTATTTAAAAATATCATTTTTATCTATGGTTTCCATTCAAAAAAAACACAAGTTTATGTTATAGCTCTGAACCTGAGATAGATATTTAAAATCCCTTTATCCCATTTTATTGATCTTAGAAAAGTGCCCGAAGAAAGTGTTAACATTTTGTTGATAACATGAAAAACAACCGAGATATCGACATTTATCGAAAAGTCTAAAATTCGAACTTTTGGCTATAACTCGAAAACAAAAAAAGATAACGAATTCCGGTTTTGGCCATTCAGCTTTTCTCGAAAAAAGAGATCGAGAGGATGCGCCATCCGTTTTTTCATATCTTGTATAGTTACCGAGTTTCCCATAAGAACTATCGAAATTGGCTAACCCTGTACATGGGACTTAATAACTTTTTTCAGAAATATATAAACTTCGTTTACCTAAAAGGCGGACTTGGCAAATTTTCTCCGTACCCCGACGATGTCTTAATTAAAGAGTGGCGCACGAAATAAAAAAATTACTAAGGCTACGGTTACTATGCATGCGAATTCTGACGCAAATGTGTTCTGGCCATGATAACCCTTCTATAAACTTGCAAGTAACCAACGTTAAAATTGGTTACTTCCAACTTTACAGGAGGATCGTGATCATCGTCAGAACACCTTTACGTCAGAATTCGCATGCACAGTAACGGAAGGTTAAGACACCCTAAAGATTTATATTTACGCACATAAATTCTACTATCAATTTTACTATAGCCGAAACCATCTTAACCCGTGTATGACGCACCGAAAAACGAAGTAAAAATCCCGAAGCGAACTTTATCTCTGATAACAAAAATAAAAAGATGTAAGTGGATTTTCGGTCGGAATGAACTATCATATAGATAGATACTCCTCTCACATTACGCTATCCAAAAAACATACATGCAGATGGTCTAGCCACTGCATGGACCGCAAAGTTTTATCCTTGCCAAGGATAAACTAGTTGCACGATAAAACCTTGCGGTCCATGCAGTGGCTAGACCATCTGCATGTATGTTTTTTGGCTGGAGGCCCCGCGTTAATCTTTGGATAGCGTAATGTGAGAGGAGTATCTATCTATATGATAGATCATTGCGACCGAAAATCCACTTACATCTTTTTGTTTTTGTTATCAAACACGGTCGTTGCTATGTTAAAGATTGAATTTTTCAAACTTTGACATTTTGTTTTCATTTATCTCTGATTTCTAACATAATTACAAAATAAATAAGGACAACCTAATGATTTATATTATATTCCCACAAAACTCCTACGATTAAGTGATTTCCCTATAGTCCTAACTCCTAACCATGTTATCCCATATATTATAAGGCATCGAAAATGAAAAGTAAAAACTCCGAAGTAAGTATTCTTTATTTTCTGTCCCTGACCACGAGGAATGATCTCAACCCGTTCAGTTCAATTCCTACAATTACACCTAACCTCCGGAGCAGACTTATGGCTACCCAATGACATCCTTTTTAATAATATTCAGAACAATTGAACATGACCATAATTGAACATACCCATATTAACGCAGCCCAAAATACTACAATGACAAAATCTAACCCGTTCAGTACAAGTCCTACAATTACAACATACCCTAACCTCGGGAACAGACGCAAGTCTTCCCACGGAGATTCCTGATCAAGATATCTACGACAATTGACTAGTGACCCTAACCACACATAAGATAAAAAAAACATAGGAAGCGCCTAAAATTATGGGGAATTACGAAACGGAATCTTCCCGTTTAATGATGTGCCATACAGAACTTAAAATGGTTATACTATACACAACAGGGACCCGCTATTCCAAGTCGAACCTATACTACATTTCCAAGAACGTGCGATACCTTCTTATAGAACAAACCCAAGGACCACGAGACCCTTATCAACAAATAATCTAATACTACCTACTCTACATTACCTACAATTACTAGCGACACCGCGAAAATCAAAAGCATGTAAATATCTATTAAATCTATAAATATTAAAAATTATACTAGTTAAATAAACTTTAATAAAACAATAAGATAGTTTTAATATTGTTTTATTAAAGTTTATTTAACCAGTATAATTTTTAATATTTTATAGATTTCTCACTAGTTAATAATTTTAAAGTTTATCTATTAAATCTTAACATAATCAAGAATTGAATCTAATATAAAATCTGACTCAATTCAAAAGGGGGGGACAACAATACCTCGGTACTTGCCTCCCAACCGACTGTTTACTTACAAGAGAGTGTATTGGTACACGCTCGACGTTCCGCGATTTTAAATCAAAAATTCAAAAACTAACTTTACTAACTTATTGGCCGATGACGGCCCCCCGCATCCTCGATGATCCTTGCACAGATGTCTTCTAATCGACCGACATCCGAATCTCTGGTCCGGTTATCCGTTGGAGGGGTGTTCTTGTCGCTTGAGAAAGGTGGGAACAGAGTTCCTCCCCCTTGTTAAATTACACCAAACCCCCGTTTATATATTTTTAGGGGTTGGCACTTCCACACCATTGAACACCCCCGAAACCACACTCTCCACTTACATTTCTCCATGTAAGTGTCCTCTACTTGCGCCGCAAAAGTATTTTCTGGAATAAAATTCATCAGTTAGTAATATAAATTATAACAAACCCCTTTCATGTGCATCCCCGAGTTCCTCCGTCACGGTGAACCTATTACTTCTTCTGTGTACATAATGTACAACGAAGAACCTTTTTCACACTGAATTGCTTCTCTGTAGCTCCAGATGTGATTCCTGAAATAAAATTATATAAATTATTAACAATTTCATAACAAAACCTAATCGTCGTCTAAACTAATTGAACTTCTAAAAGCTAAAACATAAGACGAAAACCGAATTTTCTTCTACTCCTGGTGTACATAGTCGTCCTCGGTGTTCACTAGTGGTAGCCAGGATTTGTAAACTTCCCCCATTCCAGGCGGAGGCATACAACTATTCCGCTCGCATGTTTCCGGGTAGGTGGTTCTCCTTCTCCCGCTACATCATTGTCTCCTACACTGATAAAAATCATGTTTTTTTCCCAAATACGTCGCGTATTTGGCCAATTCGAATTTGAGTCTACTAAATTTCAATTGATTCGAAAACACTGTATTTGAAATTACTTTATTTGATAATTTGAGTAGAAGGCGTAACAATATTCAATTTATAACAGAAATACTTCTGTCAAAAACGATGTGTTTGAAGGAATGAAATGATAAATTTATTTAGACAAATAAGAGATGGAGCTAAATACCGACTTGCACACACCCGAAGTGAATATGAACTTGAAAAAAACACAATTTAGAATTGATGTAGATAAATAATTTTCTTCAATTGATTTCATGAATGTTTTTCCTAGAAAGTTTTAAGTAATTAAATTGAGGTATTTTCGAATTTCGTGAACAAAATATATTAGTAAGTCGATTACACTAATTTTGTAAAAGAAATGCGAATAACTATAGAGAAATTGAATACCATGATGGTCACAGTAAACTGATGTAACTCGGTAAATTTTTTTTAAATTTTATTTGCCATAATATAGTTTTATATTTCAATTAATTAATTGTGTGATTAAGTCGATTGGGAGAATATAATTACCAAAAAACATAATTTTGGCAAATATATCGTATTCCTGCATACTGTTTCATTTTTTGAATTTGTATGTATTTTACTTTACAGGGTATATTCAGGGTACCGAAAAAATAAAAATAAAATGCAAAGTTTCAAAGATTATTTATTCAATGGTAGTTAAAAATAAAAATAACCAACGATTAGATATTATGTACTGACGTCATTGGAAAAGCGTTACCTCTCACTAGTCAACTTAACACGAGTGGATAACAAAAGAGCAAACAAATGAAAAATTCGATAAGATCGAAGATTCACAGGATCATTTTTTTGTACTTCTTCACATACTCAGTATTCAAATATTGAGTAGTAGCAACCATGATGATGAGTCGTAACTCTACATCCTGAGCGTGAGACTGATTGATGCGCAATCCTTCCGGATTACTTTAATTCTTTACGACAATCTCTCATATTTTTTAAGAAAAATAATTTATTATTTCATTTTAATAAATATTACTTAAGTCAATATTGGTCATTATCACCTCAAAATCATAAAAAATTACAATTGCGTTGTATGTATTTCAGACAATCAACACTGTAGTTAAACAAAAATTATGAAGAAATTCAATAAAAGGCAATGTAAATTTCCGCAACTATTTGTAACTTCAGTCAAATTCTGAAAGAAGTAGACAGAATATATATTTTTTTCTAATTGAATTGAAATGTTATAATAAGAAAAACATTAGTAGGCCAGAGAAAATCCTTAATATATTAACTCAATCACATATATTTTTGAATTAGTTACGCGAAAAGTCTCCACAAATACTGAACTAATCGTTATAAATATGCCATGTATTTGAGTGAGCGATCCCCTTCAAATACGCAGGGTACTTAAACCTATGTCGTAACGTATTTCGCTGTATTTAAATACGCGGCGTATTTGACTCAACTGAAACCAAGTTGGCTCCATGTTTTCTTTTTATCAGTGTAGAAATAAATTACTAAATTAATAATTTGCAAAATAAATTTACCTTATTTATTACATAACATTCGGAAACAAAGAAATTAAGACCAATTCTTAACTTTGTTTCAAATTTTAATAAGCAAACGTGGTTCTCACCTGTGCAGTATTGAAGGAGCTGGAGCACATCGACTTCACTGTTCAACTAGGATACACGTACTGACTAAGCCTTTGCAAGTATTTCACAACCAATTATGAACGTTAAACGCATAATCAGTTCGACTCATTCGTCGTCATCGGTCCTGCATAAACGTAACACAAATTAATTGACCACTTTACAAAATTATTATTACATAAGAATGATAACAAAATGTATATCAATTAAACCAACAAACATATTACGAATTGCAGACCTCCTATTCTCACAGCTGTTATGTGAAATCTGCCGTCGTGATTTTCGCAGATATTATTCCTGGTCTTGGGGTCCTGAAGCCGATGGAGAGTCCTTCTGTAGTAAATGTTATCCTCGACGAAGCGATTTCACCACTTGCAGATTCCAATGTTGCCCTAGCCTTCTTCTTTGGCCACTTAATTTTCATCTAGAAATAAATTCCTAACTTAATATTGAACAACAATAATTAAAGCGTAATTTGCAATTACCCAAGTTTTCCCAACCTGAAGGCCGTCGGCGCATGTACTCCCAGTTGTATCCAGGAACTATTCGCTTCAGGAGCTGCAACTTGGTTAACACGACATCCCCACTTACAGATCTCCAAGCCTGTGGTGGCTGCTTCTTATGCTGTTAATTATTATCAACTAGAAATTAAATCAAAAATTAATAATTATCGACATTAAAAATATAAAAAAATAAAAGGCCACCGGCATTGGTATTCCCTGTTGTATCCGCGCATTCATTCTTCCGGAGCGGCTTGCTAAAAAAAAACAAAGTTCCCACTTGCAGATTTCAAAGTGGGTGGTGGCTTCTTTGTTTATTAATTGTCGACTACAAATAAAGCCGTAAATTAATAATTTTCAATATTAAAATCCTGAATTTGAACTTACCGCAGTTTTCCACTGCTGACGGCTGTCGGCATCGCATCGGTATTCCCAGTTGTATCGAGAGACCGATTGTCTCCGGCGCCGCTTCCTGGACATATCGACATTTCCACTTGCAGATTACCAAG
This sequence comes from Cantharis lateralis, assembly GCA_963170105.1. Lineage (NCBI taxonomy): Eukaryota > Metazoa > Arthropoda > Insecta > Coleoptera > Cantharidae > Cantharis > Cantharis lateralis. Next base: position 13,391,209 of record OY720624.1, read on the forward strand.
CTGGAAGTGGCTTCTACGTTGTTTGTTAATTATCAACTAGAAATAAATCCCTAAATTAATAATTAACAATATTACAATTTCCAAGTTGTACTTACCAAAGTTATCCATTACCGAAGGGCGTGGGCGTTGGTACTCACAGTTGAATTCAACGACTGATTGCTTCCGGTGCTGCTACCTGGCCGAAACAAGATTTCCACTTGTGGTCGGCGTCGCTACTCTCTGTTGTGTCCAGAATATGCTTTCTTCTGGAGTAACTTCCTAAACCAGAAGGCATTCCCACTTACTAATTTCTAAGTAAGTGGTGGCTTCTCCGTTGGTTACTAACATGCATCTAGAATTTAAATCATAAATTAATAAATTAAAGATTAAAAATTCGAATTAGCACTTACATTCCACATCTGAAAGCCGTCGGCGTCGATACGAACTATGGCATCCAGATCTCGCTTGCTTGCATTTGCAGATTTCCAGGTCGGTGGTGGCCTTTTCGTTTGCCGTTAATTATCAACTAGAAATAAATATCTAATTATTAATTTATACAATATTAAATTAGGAATATGCACTTACCAAATTTTTTCCATCCCGCAAGACCTCATCCAGAAGCTGCTTACTGGCGACGATGCTTTGAGTTTTCCATGTCGAAGGAATGCTCGTCCATGGCATTTAACTCCGCAACTAATAATAAAAACCAAAATTATTATTTAACTTATAAATTATTACAAATCTGCACTTACCTAAGTTTTTCCAAACCCGATGGTCGGCGTCGCCGGTGCTCCACAGGAATTGCGTCCCTCTGACGCTGCAATCTGCAAGATGCGTCTTCCCTATTTTCCGATTTTCCATGTCGTTGACTGCTCTTCATTGGAATCTAACTTGTCCACTAGAAATAAAAACCAAAATTATTATTTAACTTATAAATTATTACAAATCTGCACTTACCTAAGTTTTTCCAAACCCGATGGTCGGCGTCGCCGGTGCTCCACAGGAATTGCGTCCCTCTGACGCTGCAATCTGCAAGATGCGTCTTCCCCATTTTACGATTTTCATGTCGATAGACTGCTCTTCATTGGCATCTAAGTTGTCCACTAGAAATAAAAACCAAAATTATTATTTAACTTATAAATTATTACAAATCTGCACTTACCTAAGTTTTTCCAAACCCGATGGTCGGCGTCGCCGGTGCTCCACAGGAATTGCGTCCCTCTGACGCTGCTATCTGCAAGTAGCGTCTTCCCCATTTTAGGATTTCCCATGTCGATAGACTGCTCTTCATTGGCATCTAACTTGTCCACTAGAAATAAAAACCAAAATTATTATTTAACTTATAAATTATTACAAATCTGCACTTACCTAAGTTTTTCCAAACCCGATGGTCGGCGTCGCCGGCGCTCCACAGGAATTGCGTCCCTCTGACGCTGCTATCTGCAAGATGCGTCTTCCCCATTTTAGGATTTCCCATGTCGATAGACTGCTCTTCATTGGCATCTAACTTGTCCACTAGAAATAAAAACCAAAATTATTATTTAACTTATAAATTATTACAAATCTGCACTTACCTAAGTTTTTCCAAACCCGATGGTCGGCGTCGCCGGTGCTCCACAGGAATTGCGTCCCTCTGACGCTGCTATCTGCAAGATGCGTCTTCCCCATTTTACGATTTTTAATGTCGATAGACTGCTCTTCATTGGCATCTAACTTGTCCACTAGAAATAAAAACCAAAATTATTATTTAACTTATAAATTATTACAAATCTGCACTTACCTAAGTTTTTCCAAACCCGATGGTCGGCGTCGCCGGTGCTCCACAGGAATTGCGTCCCTCTGACGCTGCTATCTGCAAGATGCGTCTTCCCCATTTTAGGATTTCCCATGTCGATAGACTGCTCTCCATTGGCATCTAACTTGTCCACTAGAAATAAAAACCAAAATTATTATTTAACTTATAAATTATTAGAAATCTGCACTTACCTAAGTTTCCAAACCCGATGGTCGGCGTAGCTGGTGCTCCACAGGAATTGCGTCCCTCTGACGCTGCTATCTGCAAGATGCGTCTTCCCCATTTTAGGATTTCCCATGTCGATAGACTGCTCTTCATTGGCATCTAACTTGTCCACCAGAAATAAAAACCAAAATTATTATTTAACTTCTAAATTATTACAAATCTGCACTTACCTAAGTTTTTCCAAACCCGATGGTCGGCGTCGCCGGTGCTCCACAGGAATTGCGTCCCTCTGACGCTGCAATCTGCAAGATGCGTCTTCCACATTTTACGATTTTCATGTCGATAGACTGCTCTTCATTGGCATCTAACTTGTCCACTAGAAATAAAAACCAAAATTATTATTTAACTTATAAATTATTACAAATCTGCACTTACCTAAGGGATTTCCAAATCCGATGGTCGGCGTCGCCGGTGCTCCACAGGAATTGCGTCCCTCTGACGCTGCTATCTGCAAGATGCGTCTTCCCCATTTTAGGATTTCCCATGTCGATATACTGCTCTTCATTGGTATCTAACTTGTCCACTAGAAATAAAAACCAAAATTATTATTTAACTTATAAATTATTACAAATCTGCACTTACCTAAGTATCCCAAACCCGATGGTCGGCGTAGCCGGTGCTCCACAGGAATTGCGTCCCTCTGACGCTGCTATCTGCAAGATGCGTCTTCCCCATTTTACGATTATTTATGTCGATAGACTGCTCTTCATTGGCATCTAACTTGTCCACTAGAAATAAAAACCAAAATTATTATTTAACTTATAAATTATTACAAATCTGCACTTACCTAAGTTTTTCCAAACCCGATGGTCGGCGTCGCCGGTGCTCCACAGGAATTGCGTCCCTCTGACGCTGCTATCTGCAAGATGCGTCTTCCCCATTTTAGGATTTCCCATGTCGATAGACTGCTCTCCATTGGCATCTAACTTGTCCACTAGAAATAAAAACCAAAATTATTATTTAACTTATAAATTATTAGAAATCTGCACTTACCTAAGTTTCCAAACCCGATGGTCGGCGTAGCTGGTGCTCCACAGGAATTGCGTCCCTCTGACGCTGCTATCTGCAAGATGCGTCTTCCCCATTTTAGGATTTCCCATGTCGATAGACTGCTCTTCATAGGCATCTACCTTGTCCACTAGAAATAAAAACCAAAATTATTATTTAACTTCTAAATTATTACCAATCTGCACTTACCTAAGTTTTTCCAAACGCGATGGTCGGCGTCGCCGGTGCTCCACAGGAATTGCGTCCCTCTGACGCTGCTATCTGCAAGATGCGTCTTCCCCATTTTACGATTTTCCATGTCGATATACTGCTCTTCATTGGCATCTAACTTGTCCACTAGAAATAAAAACCAAAATTATTATTTAACTTATAAATTATTAGAAATCTGCACTTACCTAAGTTTCCAAACCCGATGGTCGGCGTAGCCGGTGCACCACAGGAATTGCGTCCCTCTGACGCTGCTATCTGCAAGATGCGTCTTCCCCATTTTAGGATTTCCCATGTCGATAGACAGCTCTTCATTGGCATCTAACTTGTCCACTAGAAATAAAAACCAAAATTATTAATTAACTTATAAATTATTACAAATCTGCACTTACCTAATTTTTCCAAATCCGATGGTCGGCGTCGCCGGTGCTCCACAGGAATTGCGTCCCTCTGACGCTGCTATCTGCAAGATGCGTCTTCCCCATTTTAGGTTTTCCCATGTCGATATACTGCTCTTCATTGGCATCTAACTTGTCCACTAGAAATAAAAACCAAAATTATTATTTAAATTATAAATTATTACAAATCTGCACTTACCTAAGGTTCCCAAACCCGATGGTCGGCGTAGCCGGTGCTCCACAGGAATTGCGTCCCTCTGACGCTGCTATCTGCAAGATGCGTCTTCCCCATTTTAGGATTTCCCATGTCGATATACTGCTCTTCATTGGCATCTAACTTGTCCACTAGAAATAAAAACCAAAATTATTATTTAACTTATAAATTATTACAAATCTGCACTTACCGAAGTTTTTCCAAATCCGATGGACGGCGTCGTCGGTGCTCCACAGGAATTGCTTCCCCCTGACGCTGCAATCTGCAAGATGGGTCTTCCCCATTTTAGGACTTGCAAAGTCGACGGATGGCTCTTCATTGGCATCTACCTTGTTTACTAGAAATAAAAACCAAAATTATTGTTTAACTTATAAATTATTACAAATCTGCATTTACCGAAGTTTTTCCAAATCCGATGGACGGCGTCGTCGGTGCTCCACAGGAATTGCTCCCCTGACGCTGCAATCTGCAAGATGGGACTTCCCCATTTTAGGGCTTGCAAAGTCGACGGATGGCTCTTCATTGGCATCTACCTTGTTTACTAGAAATAAAAACCAAAATTATTATTTAACTTATAAATTATTACACATCTGCACTTACCGAAGATTTTCCAAATCCGATGGACGGCGTCGTCGGTGCTCCACAGGAATTGCTTCCCCCTGACGCTACAATCTGCAAGATGGGTCTTCCCCATTTTAGGACTTGCAAAGTCGACGGATGGCTCTTCATTGGCATCTACCTTGTTTACTAGAAATAAAAACCAAAATTAATATTTACCTTATAAATTATTACAAATCTGCACTTACCGAAGATTTTCCAAATCCGATGGACGGCGTCGTCGGTGCTCCACAGGAATTGCTTCCCCTGACGCTACAATCAGCAAGATGGATCTTCCCCATTTTAGGACTTGCAAAGTCGACGGATGGCTCTTCATTGGCATCTACCTTGTTTACTAGAAATAAAAACCAAAATTATTATTTAACTTATAAATTATTACAAATCTGCACTTACCGAAATTTTTCGAAATCCGATGGACAGCGTCGTCGGTGCTCCAGCGGAATTACGTTCCTTTGACGCAGCAATCTGCAAGATGCGTTTTCCCCATTTTTGGATTTTAAATGTCGACGGACTGCTCGTCATTGGCATCTAACTTGTCTACTAGAAATAAAAACCAAAATTATTATTTAACTTATAAATTATTACCAATCTGCACTTACCGAAGTTTTTCCAAATCCGATGGACGGCGTCGTCGGTGCTCCACAGGAATTGCTTCCCCCTGACGCTGCAATCTGCTAGATGGGTCTTCCCCATTTTAGGACTTGCAAAGTCGACGGATGGCTCTTCATTGGCATCTACCTTGTTTACTAGAAATAAAAACCAAAATTAATATTTACCTTATAAATTATTACAAATCTGCACTTACCGAAGATTTTCCAAATCCGATGGACGGCGTCGTCGGTGCTCCACAGGAATTGCTTCCCCTGACGCTACAATCAGCAAGATGGATCTTCCCCATTTTAGGACTTGCAAAGTCGACGGATGGCTCTTCATTGGCATCTACATTGTTTACTAGAAATAAAAACCAAAATTATTGTTTAACTTATAAATTATTACAAATCTGCACTTACCGAAGTTTTTCCAAATCCGATGGACGGCGTCGTCGGTGCTCCACAGGAATTGCTTCCCCTTGACGCTGCAATCTGCAAGATGGGTCTTCCCCATTTCAGGACTTGCAAAGTCGACGGATGGCTCTTCATTGGCATCTACCTTGTTTACTAGAAATAAAATCCAAAATTATTATTTAACTTATAAATTATTACAAATCTGCACTTACCTAAGGTTCCCAAACCCGATGGTCGGCGTAGCCGGTGCTCCACAGGAATTGCGTCCCTCTGACGCTGCTATCTGCAAGATGCGTCTTCCCCATTTTAGGATTTCCCATGTCGATAGACAGCTCTTCATTGGCATCTAACTTGTCCACTAGAAATAAAAACCAAAATTATTAATTAACTTATAAATTATTACAAATCTGCACTTACCTAATTTTTCCAAATCCGATGGTCGGCGTAGCCGGTGCTCCACAGGAATTGCGTCCCTCTGACGCTGCTATCTGCAAGATGCGTCTTCCCCATTTTAGGATTTCCCATGTCGATATACTGCTCTTCATTGGCATCTAACTTGTCCACTAGAAATAAAAACCAAAATTATTATTTAAATTATAAATTATTACAAATCTGCACTTACCTAAGGTTCCCAAACCCGATGGTCGGCGTAGCCGGTGCTCCACAGGAATTGCGTCCCTCTGACGCTGCTATCTGCAAGATGCGTCTTCCCCATTTTAGGATTTCCCATGTCGATATACTGCTCTTCATTGGCATCTAACTTGTCCACTAGAAATAAAAACCAAAATTATTATTTAACTTATAAATTATTACAAATCTGCACTTACCGAAGTTTTTCCAAATCCGATGGACGGCGTCGTCGGTGCTCCACAGGAATTGCTTCCCCCTGACGCTGCAATCTGCAAGATGGGTCTTCCCCATTTTAGGACTTGCAAAGTCGACGGATGGCTCTTCATTGGCATCTACCTTGTTTACTAGAAATAAAAACCAAAATTATTGTTTAACTTATAAATTATTACAAATCTGCATTTACCGAAGTTTTTCCAAATCCGATGGACGGCGTCGTCGGTGCTCCACAGGAATTGCTCCCCTGACGCTGCAATCTGCAAGATGGGACTTCCCCATTTTAGGGCTTGCAAAGTCGACGGATGGCTCTTCATTGGCATCTACCTTGTTTACTAGAAATAAAAACCAAAATTATTATTTAACTTATAAATTATTACACATCTGCACTTACCGAAGATTTTCCAAATCCGATGGACGGCGTCGTCGGTGCTCCACAGGAATTGCTTCCCCCTGACGCTACAATCTGCAAGATGGGTCTTCCCCATTTTAGGACTTGCAAAGTCGACGGATGGCTCTTCATTGGCATCTACCTTGTTTACTAGAAATAAAAACCAAAATTAATATTTACCTTATAAATTATTACAAATCTGCACTTACCGAAGATTTTCCAAATCCGATGGACGGCGTCGTCGGTGCTCCACAGGAATTGCTTCCCCTGACGCTACAATCAGCAAGATGGATCTTCCCCATTTTAGGACTTGCAAAGTCGACGGATGGCTCTTCATTGGCATCTACCTTGTTTACTAGAAATAAAAACCAAAATTATTATTTAACTTATAAATTATTACAAATCTGCACTTACCGAAATTTTTCGAAATCCGATGGACAGCGTCGTCGGTGCTCCAGCGGAATTACGTTCCTTTGACGCAGCAATCTGCAAGATGCGTTTTCCCCATTTTTGGATTTTAAATGTCGACGGACTGCTCGTCATTGGCATCTAACTTGTCTACTAGAAATAAAAACCAAAATTATTATTTAACTTATAAATTATTACCAATCTGCACTTACCGAAGTTTTTCCAAATCCGATGGACGGCGTCGTCGGTGCTCCACAGGAATTGCTTCCCCCTGACGCTGCAATCTGCTAGATGGGTCTTCCCCATTTTAGGACTTGCAAAGTCGACGGATGGCTCTTCATTGGCATCTACCTTGTTTACTAGAAATAAAAACCAAAATTAATATTTACCTTATAAATTATTACAAATCTGCACTTACCGAAGATTTTCCAAATCCGATGGACGGCGTCGTCGGTGCTCCACAGGAATTGCTTCCCCTGACGCTACAATCAGCAAGATGGATCTTCCCCATTTTAGGACTTGCAAAGTCGACGGATGGCTCTTCATTGGCATCTACATTGTTTACTAGAAATAAAAACCAAAATTATTGTTTAACTTATAAATTATTACAAATCTGCACTTACCGAAGTTTTTCCAAATCCGATGGACGGCGTCGTCGGTGCTCCACAGGAATTGCTTCCCCTTGACGCTGCAATCTGCAAGATGGGTCTTCCCCATTTCAGGACTTGCAAAGTCGACGGATGGCTCTTCATTGGCATCTACCTTGTTTACTAGAAATAAAATCCAAAATTATTATTTAACTTATAAATTATTACAAATCTGCACTTACCGAAGTTTTTCCAAATCCGATGAACGGCGTCGCCGGTGCTCCACAGGAATTGCGTCCCTCTGACGCTGCTATCTGCTAGATGCGTCTTCCCCATTTTTGGATTTTAAATGTCGACGAGCTGCTCTTCATTGGCTTCTAACTTGTCCACTAGAAATAAAAAACACAATTATTATTTAACTTATAAATTATTACAAATCTGCACTTACCGAAGTTTTTCCAAATCCAATGGACGGCGTCGTCGGTGCTCCACAGGAATTGCTTCCCCTTACGATGCAATCTGCAAGATGGGTCTTCCCCATTTTAGGACTTGCAAAGTCGACGGATGGCTCTTCATTGGCATCTACCTTGTTTACTAGAAATAAAAACCAAAATTATTATTTAACTTATAAATTATTACAAATCTGCAATTACCGAAGTTTTTCCAAATCCGATGGACGGCGTCGTCGGTGCTCCACAGGTATTGCTCCCCTGACGCTGCAATCTGCAAGATGGGTCTTCCCCATTTTAGGACTTGCAAAGTCGACGGATGGCTCTTCATTGGCATCTACCTTGTTTACTAGAAATAAAAACCAAAATTGTTATATAACTTATAAATTATTACAAATCTGCACTTACCGAAGTTTTTCCAAATCCGATGGACGGCGTCGTCGGTGCTCCACAGGAATTGCTTCCCCCTGACGCTGCAATCTGCAAGTTGGGTCTTTCCCATTTTAGGACTTGCAAAGTCGACGGATGGCTCTTCATTGGCATCTACCTTGTTTACTAGAAATAAAAACCAAAATTATTATTTAACTTAAAAATTATTACAAATCTGCACCTACCGAAATTTTTCCAAATCCGATGGACTGCGTCGTCGGTGCTCCACAGGAATTGCTTCCCCCTGACGCTGCTATCTTCAAGATGGGTCTTCCCCATTCTTGGACTTGCAAAGTCGACGGATGGCTCTTCATTGGCATCTACCTTGTTTACTAGAAATAAAAACCAATATTATTATTTAACTTATAAATTATTACAAATCTGCACTTACCGAAGTTTTTCCAAATCCGATGGACGGCGTCGTCGGTGCTCCACAGGAATTCCTCCCCTGACGCTGCAATCTGCAAGATGGGACTTCCCCATTTTAGGACTTGCAAAGTCGACGGATGGCTCTTCATTGGCATCTACCTTGTTTACTAGAAATAAAAACCAAAATTATTATTTAACTTATAAATTATTACAAATCTGCACTTACCGAAGTTTTTCCAAATCCGATGGACGGCGTCGTCGGTGCTCCACAGGAATTGCTCCCCTGACGCTGCAATCTGCAAGATGGGTCTTCCCCATTTTAGGACTTGCAAAGTCGACGGATGGCTCTTCATTGGCATCTACCTTGTTTAATAGAAATAAAAACCAAAATTATTATTTAACTTATAAATTATTACAAATCTGCACTTACCGAAGTTTTTCCAAATCCGATGGACGGCGTCGTCGGTGCTCCACAGGAATTACGTTCCTTTGACGCAGCAATCTGCAAAAGATGCGTTTTCCCCATTTTTGGATTTTAAATGTCGACGGACTGCTCTTCATTGGCATCTAACTTGTCCACTAGAAATAAAAACCAAAATTATTATTTAACTTATAAATTATTACAAATCTGCACTTACCGAAGTTTTTCCAAATCCGATGGACGGCGTCGTCGGTGCTCCACAGGAATTGCTCCCCTGACGCTGCAATCTGCAAGATGGGACTTCCCCATTTTAGGACTTGCAAAGTCGACGGATGGCTCTTCATTGGCATCTAACTTGTCCACTAGAAATAAAAACCAAAATTATTATTTAACTTATAAATTATTACAAATCCGCACTTACCGAAGTTTTTCCAAATCCGATGAACGGCGTCGCCGGTGCTCCACAGGAATTGCTTCCCCCTGACGCTGCAATCTGCAAGATGGGTCTTCCCCATTTTAGGACTTGCAAAGTCGACGGATGGCTCTTCATTGGCATCTAACTTGTCCACTAGAAATAAAAACCAAAATTAATATTTACCTTATAAATTATTACAAATCTGCACTTACCGAAGATTTTCCAAATCCGATGGACGGCGTCGTCGGTGCTCCACAGGAATTGCTTCCCCTGACGCTACAATCAGCAAGATGGATCTTCCCCATTTTAGGACTTGCAAAGTCGACGGATGGCTCTTCATTGGCATCTACCTTGTTTACTAGAAATAAAAACCAAAATTATTATTTAACTTATAAATTATTACAAATCTGCACTTACCTAAGTTTCCAAACCCGATGGTCGGCGTAGCTGGTGCTCCACAGGAATTGCGTCCCTCTGACGCTGCTATCTGCAAGATGCGTCTTCCCCATTTTAGGATTTCCCATGTCGATAGACTGCTCTTCATTGGCATCTAACTTGTCCACCAGAAATAAAAACCAAAATTATTATTTAACTTCTAAATTATTACAAATCTGCACTTACCTAAGTTTTTCCAAACCCGATGGTCGGCGTCGCCGGTGCTCCACAGGAATTGCGTCCCTCTGACGCTGCAATCTGCAAGATGCGTCTTCCACATTTTACGATTTTCATGTCGATAGACTGCTCTTCATTGGCATCTAACTTGTCCACTAGAAATAAAAACCACAATTATTATTTAACTTATAAATTATTACAAATCTGCACTTACCTACGGGATTTCCAAATCCGATGGTCGGCGTCGCCGGTGCTCCACAGGAATTGCGTCCCTCTGACGCTGCTATCTGCAAGATGCGTCTTCCCCATTTTAGGATTTCCCATGTCGATATACTGCTCTTCATTGGCATCTAACTTGTCCACTAGAAATAAAAACCAAAATTATTATTTAACTTATAAATTATTACAAATCTGCACTTACCTAAGTATCCCAAACCCGATGGTCGGCGTAGCCGGTGCTCCACAGGAATTGCGTCCCTCTGACGCTGCTATCTGCAAGATGCGTCTTCCCCATTTTACGATTATTTATGTCGATAGACTGCTCTTCATTGGCATCTAACTTGTCCACTAGAAATAAAAACCAAAATTATTATTTAACTTATAAATTATTACAAATCTGCACTTACCTAAGTTTTTCCAAACCCGATGGTCGGCGTCGCCGGTGCTCCACAGGAATTGCGTCCCTCTGACGCTGCTATCTGCAAGATGCGTCTTCCCCATTTTAGGATTTCCCATGTCGATAGACTGCTCTCCATTGGCATCTAACTTGTCCACTAGAAATAAAAACCAAAATTATTATTTAAATTATAAATTATTACAAATCTGCACTTACCTAAGGTTCCCAAACCCGATGGTCGGCGTAGCCGGTGCTCCACAGGAATTGCGTCCCTCTGACGCTGCTATCTGCAAGATGCGTCTTCCCCATTTTAGGATTTCCCATGTCGATATACTGCTCTTCATTGGCATCTAACTTGTCCACTAGAAATAAAAACCAAAATTATTATTTAACTTATAAATTATTACAAATCTGCACTTACCGAAGTTTTTCCAAATCCGATGGACGGCGTCGTCGGTGCTCCACAGGAATTGCTTCCCCCTGACGCTGCAATCTGCAAGATGGGTCTTCCCCATTTTAGGACTTGCAAAGTCGACGGATGGCTCTTCATTGGCATCTACCTTGTTTACTAGAAATAAAAACCAAAATTATTGTTTAACTTATAAATTATTACAAATCTGCATTTACCGAAGTTTTTCCAAATCCGATGGACGGCGTCGTCGGTGCTCCACAGGAATTGCTCCCCTGACGCTGCAATCTGCAAGATGGGACTTCCCCATTTTAGGGCTTGCAAAGTCGACGGATGGCTCTTCATTGGCATCTACCTTGTTTACTAGAAATAAAAACCAAAATTATTATTTAACTTATAAATTATTACACATCTGCACTTACCGAAGATTTTCCAAATCCGATGGACGGCGTCGTCGGTGCTCCACAGGAATTGCTTCCCCCTGACGCTACAATCTGCAAGATGGGTCTTCCCCATTTTAGGACTTGCAAAGTCGACGGATGGCTCTTCATTGGCATCTACCTTGTTTACTAGAAATAAAAACCAAAATTAATATTTACCTTATAAATTATTACAAATCTGCACTTACCGAAGATTTTCCAAATCCGATGGACGGCGTCGTCGGTGCTCCACAGGAATTGCTTCCCCTGACGCTACAATCAGCAAGATGGATCTTCCCCATTTTAGGACTTGCAAAGTCGACGGATGGCTCTTCATTGGCATCTACCTTGTTTACTAGAAATAAAAACCAAAATTATTATTTAACTTATAAATTATTACAAATCTGCACTTACCGAAATTTTTCGAAATCCGATGGACAGCGTCGTCGGTGCTCCAGCGGAATTACGTTCCTTTGACGCAGCAATCTGCAAGATGCGTTTTCCCCATTTTTGGATTTTAAATGTCGACGGACTGCTCGTCATTGGCATCTAACTTGTCTACTAGAAATAAAAACCAAAATTATTATTTAACTTATAAATTATTACAAATCTGCACTTACCGAAGTTTTTCCAAATCCGATGGACGGCGTCGTCGGTGCTCCACAGGAATTGCTTCCCCCTGACGCTGCAATCTGCTAGATGGGTCTTCCCCATTTTAGGACTTGCAAAGTCGACGGATGGCTCTTCATTGGCATCTACCTTGTTTACTAGAAATAAAAACCAAAATTAATATTTACCTTATAAATTATTACAAATCTGCACTTACCGAAGATTTTCCAAATCCGATGGACGGCGTCGTCGGTGCTCCACAGGAATTGCTTCCCCTGACGCTACAATCAGCAAGATGGATCTTCCCCATTTTAGGACTTGCAAAGTCGACGGATGGCTCTTCATTGGCATCTACATTGTTTACTAGAAATAAAAACCAAAATTATTGTTTAACTTATAAATTATTACAAATCTGCACTTACCGAAGTTTTTCCAAATCCGATGGACGGCGTCGTCGGTGCTCCACAGGAATTGCTTCCCCTTGACGCTGCAATCTGCAAGATGGGTCTTCCCCATTTCAGGACTTGCAAAGTCGACGGATGGCTCTTCATTGGCATCTACCTTGTTTACTAGAAATAAAATCCAAAATTATTATTTAACTTATAAATTATTACAAATCTGCACTTACCGAAGTTTTTCCAAATCCGATGAACGGCGTCGCCGGTGCTCCACAGGAATTGCGTCCCTCTGACGCTGCTATCTGCTAGATGCGTCTTCCCCATTTTTGGATTTTAAATGTCGACGAGCTGCTCTTCATTGGCTTCTAACTTGTCCACTAGAAATAAAAAACACAATTATTATTTAACTTATAAATTATTACAAATCTGCACTTACCGAAGTTTTTCCAAATCCAATGGACGGCGTCGTCGGTGCTCCACAGGAATTGCTTCCCCTTACGATGCAATCTGCAAGATGGGTCTTCCCCATTTTAGGACTTGCAAAGTCGACGGATGGCTCTTCATTGGCATCTACCTTGTTTACTAGAAATAAAAACCAAAATTATTATTTAACTTATAAATTATTACAAATCTGCAATTACCGAAGTTTTTCCAAATCCGATGGACGGCGTCGTCGGTGCTCCACAGGTATTGCTCCCCTGACGCTGCAATCTGCAAGATGGGTCTTCCCCATTTTAGGACTTGCAAAGTCGACGGATGGCTCTTCATTGGCATCTACCTTGTTTACTAGAAATAAAAACCAAAATTGTTATATAACTTATAAATTATTACAAATCTGCACTTACCGAAGTTTTTCCAAATCCGATGGACGGCGTCGTCGGTGCTCCACAGGAATTGCTTCCCCCTGACGCTGCAATCTGCAAGTTGGGTCTTTCCCATTTTAGGACTTGCAAAGTCGACGGATGGCTCTTCATTGGCATCTACCTTGTTTACTAGAAATAAAAACCAAAATTATTATTTAACTTAAAAATTATTACAAATCTGCACCTACCGAAATTTTTCCAAATCCGATGGACTGCGTCGTCGGTGCTCCACAGGAATTGCTTCCCCCTGACGCTGCTATCTTCAAGATGGGTCTTCCCCATTCTTGGACTTGCAAAGTCGACGGATGGCTCTTCATTGGCATCTACCTTGTTTACTAGAAATAAAAACCAATATTATTATTTAACTTATAAATTATTACAAATCTGCACTTACCGAAGTTTTTCCAAATCCGATGGACGGCGTCGTCGGTGCTCCACAGGAATTCCTCCCCTGACGCTGCAATCTGCAAGATGGGACTTCCCCATTTTAGGACTTGCAAAGTCGACGGATGGCTCTTCATTGGCATCTACCTTGTTTACTAGAAATAAAAACCAAAATTATTATTTAACTTATAAATTATTACAAATCTGCACTTACCGAAGTTTTTCCAAATCCGATGGACGGCGTCGTCGGTGCTCCACAGGAATTGCTCCCCTGACGCTGCAATCTGCAAGATGGGTCTTCCCCATTTTAGGACTTGCAAAGTCGACGGATGGCTCTTCATTGGCATCTACCTTGTTTACTAGAAATAAAAACCAAAATTATTATTTAACTTATAAATTATTACAAATCTGCACTTACCGAAGTTTTTCCAAATCCGATGGACGGCGTCGTCGGTGCTCCACAGGAATTACGTTCCTTTGACGCAGCAATCTGCAAAAGATGCGTTTTCCCCATTTTTGGATTTTAAATGTCGACGGACTGCTCTTCATTGGCATCTAACTTGTCCACTAGAAATAAAAACCAAAATTATTATTTAACTTATAAATTATTACAAATCTGCACTTACCGAAGTTTTTCCAAATCCGATGGACGGCGTCGTCGGTGCTCCACAGGAATTGCTCCCCTGACGCTGCAATCTGCAAGATGGGACTTCCCCATTTTAGGACTTGCAAAGTCGACGGATGGCTCTTCATTGGCATCTAACTTGTCCACTAGAAATAAAAACCAAAATTATTATTTAACTTATAAATTATTACAAATCTGCACTTACCGAAGTTTTTCCAAATCCGATGAACGCCGTCGCCGGTGCTCCACAGGAATTGCTTCCCCCTGACGCTGCAATCTGCAAGATGGGTCTTCCCCATTTTAGGACTTGCAAAGTCGACGGATGGCTCTTCATTGGCATCTAACTTGTCCACTAGAAATAAAAACCAAAATTATTATTTAACTTATAAATTATTACAAATCTGCACTTACCGAAGTTTTTCCAAATCCGATGGACGGCGTCGTCGGTGCTCCACAGGAATTACGTTCCTTTGACGCAGCAATCTGCAAGATGCGTCTTCCCCATTTTTGGATTTTAAATGTCGACGGACTGCTCTTCATTGGCATCTAACTTGTCCACTAGAAATAAAAACCAAAATTATTATTTAACTTATAAATTATTACAAAACTGCACTTATCGAAGTTTTTCCAAATCCGATGCACGGCGTCGTCGGTGCTCCACAGGAATTACTTCCCCCTGACGCTGCAATCTGCAAGATGGGTCTTCCCCAGTTTAGGACTTGCAAAGTCGACGGATGGCTCTTCATTGGCATCTACCTTGTTTACTAGAAATAAAAACCAAAATTATTATTTAACTTATAAATTATTACAAATCTGCACTTACCGAAGTTTTTCCAAATCCGATGGACGGCGTCGTCGGTGCTCCACAGGAATTACGTTCCTTTGACGCAGCAATCTGCAAGATGCGTCTTCCCCATTTTTGGATTTTAAATGTCGACGGACTGCTCTTCATTGGCATCTAACTTGTCCACTAGAAATAAAAACCAAAATTAATATTTACCTTATAAATTATTACAAATCTGCACTTACCGAAGATTTTCCAAATCCGATGGACGGCGTCGTCGGTGCTCCACAGGAATTGCTTCCCCTGACGCTACAATCAGCAAGATGGATCTTCCCCATTTTAGGACTTGCAAAGTCGACGGATGGCTCTTCATTGGCATCTACCTTGTTTACTAGAAATAAAAACCAAAATTATTATTTAACTTATAAATTATTACAAATCTGCACTTACCGAAATTTTTCGAAATCCGATGGACAGCGTCGTCGGTGCTCCAGCGGAATTACGTTCCTTTGACGCAGCAATCTGCAAGATGCGTTTTCCCCATTTTTGGATTTTAAATGTCGACGGACTGCTCTTCATTGGCATCTAACTTGTCCACTAGAAATAAAAACCAAAATTATTATTTAACTTATAAATTATTACAAATCTGCACTTACCGAAGTTTTTCCAAATCCGATGCACGGCGTCGTCGGTGCTCCACAGGAATTACTCCTCCCTGACGCTGCAATCTGCAAGATGGGTCTTCCCCATTTTAGGACTTGCAAAGTCGACGGATGGCTCTTCATTGGCATCTACATTGTTTACTAGAAATAAAAACCAAAATTATTGTTTAACTTATAAATTATTACAAATCTGCACTTACCGAAGTTTTTCCAAATCCGATGGACGGCGTCGTCGGTGCTCCACAGGTATTGCTCCCCTGACGCTGCAATCTGCAAGATGGGTCTTCCCCATTTTAGGACTTGCAAAGTCGACGGATGGCTCTTCATTGGCATCTACCTTGTTTACTAGAAATAAAAACCAAAATTGTTATATAACTTATAAATTATTACAAATCTGCACTTACCGAAGTTTTTCTAAATCCGATGGACGGCGTCGTCGGTGCTCCACAGGAATTGCTTCCCCCTGACGCTGCAATCTGCAAGTTGGGTCTTTCCCAATTTAGGACTTGCAAAGTCGACGGATGGCTCTTCATTGGCATCTACCTTGTTTACTAGAAATAAAAACCAATATTATTATTTAACTTATAAATTATTACAAATCTGCACTTACCGAAGTTTTTCCAAATCCGATGGACGGCGTCGTCGGTGCTCCACAGGAATTACGTTCCTTTGACGCAGCAATCTGCAAGATGCGTCTTCCCCATTTTTGGATTTTAAATGTCGACGGAATGCTCTTCATTGGCATCTAACTTGTCCACTAGAAATAAAAACCAAAATTATTATTTAACTTATAAATTATTACAAATCTGCACTTACCGAAGTTTTTCCAAATCCGATGGACGGCGTCGTCGGTGCTCCACAGGAATTACGTTCCTTTGACGCAGCAATCTGCAAGATGCGTCTTCCCCATTTTTGGATTTTAAATGTCGACGGACTGCTCTTCATTGGCATCTAACTTGTCCACTAGAAATAAAAACCAAAATTATTATTTAACTTATAAATTATTACAAATCTGCACTTACCGAAGTTTTTCCAAATCCGATGCACGGCGTCGTCGGTGCTCCACAGGAATTACTCCTCCCTGACGCTGCAATCTGCAAGATGGGTCTTCCCCATTTTAGGACTTGCAAAGTCGACGGATGGCTCTTCATTGGCATCTACCTTGTTTACTAGAAATAAAAACCAAAATTATTATTTAACTTATAAATTATTACAAATCTGCACTTACCGAAGTTTTTCCAAATCCGATGGACGGCGTCGTCGGTGCTCCAGAGGAATTACGTTCCTTTGACGCAGCAATCTGCAAGATGCGTCTTCCCCATTTTTGGATTTTAAATGTCGACGGACTGCTCTTCATTGGCATCTAACTTGTCCACTAGAAATAAAAACCATAATTATTATTTAACTTATAAAGTATTACAAATCTGCACTTACCGAAGTTTTTCCAAATCCGATGGACGGCGTCGCCGGTGCTCCACAGGAATTGCTTCCTCTGACGCTGCTATCTGCAAGATGCGTCATACCCATTTTTGGATTTTAAATGTCGACGGGCTTCACTTCATTGGTTTTTAACTTGTCCACTAGAAATAAAAACCAAAATTATTATTTAACTTATAAATTATTACAAATCTGCACTTACCGAAGTTTTTCCAAATCCGATGGACGGCGTCGTCGGTGCTCCACAGGAATTACGTTCCTTTGACGCAGTAATCTGCAAGATGCGTCTTCCCCATTTTTGGATTTTAAATGTTGACGGACATCTCTTCATTGGCATCTAACTTGTCCACTAGAAATATAAACCAAAATTATTATTTAACTTATAAATTATTACAAATCTGCACTTACCGAAGTTTTTCCAAATCCGATGCACGGCGTCGTCGGTGCTCCACAGGAATTACTTCCCCCTGACGCTGCAATCTGCAAGATGGGTCTTCCCCATTTTAGGACTTGCAAAGTCGACGGATGGCTCTTCATTGGCATCTACCTTGTTTACTAGAAATAAAAACCAAAATTATTATTTAACTTATAAATTATTACAAATCTGCACTTACCGAAGTTTTTCCAAATCCGATGGACGGCGTCGTCGGTGCTCCACAGGATTTGCTCCCCTGACGCTGCAATCTGCAAGATGGGTCTTCCCCATTTTAGGACTTGCAAAGTCGACGGATGGCTCTTCATTGGCATCTACCTTGTTTACTAGAAATAAAAACCAAAATTATTATTTAACTTATAAATTATTACAAATCTGCACTTACCGAAGTTTTTCCAAATCCGATGGACGGCGTCGTCGGTGCTCCACAGGAATTACGTTCCTTTGACGCAGCAATCTGCAAGATGCGTCTTCCCCATTTTTGGATTTTAAATGTCGACGGACTGCTCTTCATTGGCATCTAACTTGTCCACTAGAAATAAAAACCATAATTATTATTTAACTTATAAAGTATTACAAATCTGCACTTACCGAAGTTTTTCCAAATCCGATGGACGGCGTCGCCGGTGCTCCACAGGAATTGCTTCCTCTGACGCTGCTATCTGCAAAATGCGTCATACCCATTTTTGGATTTTAAATGTCGACGGGCTTCACTTCATTGGTTTTTAACTTGTCCACTAGAAATAAAAACCAAAATTATTATTTAACTTATAAATTATTACAAATCTGCACTTACCGAAGTTTTTCCAAATCCGATGGACGGCGTCGTCGGTGCTCCACAGGAATTACGTTCCTTTGACGCAGCAATCTGCAAGATGCGTCTTCCCCATTTTTGGATTTTAAATGTCGACGGACTGCTCTTCATTGGCATCTAACTTGTCCACTAGAAATAAAAACCAAAATTATTATTTAACTTATAAATTATTACAAAACTGCACTTACCGAAGTTTTTCCAAATCCGATGCACGGCGTCGTCGGTGCTCCACAGGAATTACTTCCCCCTGACGCTGCAATCTGCAAGATGGGTCTTCCCCAGTTTAGGACTTGCAAAGTCGACGGATGGCTCTTCATTGGCATCTACCTTGTTTACTAGAAATAAAAACCAAAATTATTATTTAACTTATAAATTATTACAAATCTGCACTTACCGAAGTTTTTCCAAATCCGATGGACGGCGTCGTCGGTGCTCCAGAGGAATTACGTTCCTTTGACGCAGCAATCTGCAAGATGCGTTTTCCCCTTTTTTGGATTTTAAATGTCGACGGACTGCTCTTCATTGGCATCTAACTTGTCCACTAGAAATAAAAACCAAAATTATTGTTTAACTTATAAATTATTACAAATCTGCACTTACCGAAGTTTTTCCAAATCCGATGGAAGGCGTCGTCGGTGCTCCACAGGAATTGCTCCCCTGACGATGCAATCTGCAAGATGTGACTTCCCCATTTTAGGACTTGAAAGTCGACGGATGGCTCTTCATTGGCATCTACCTTGTTTACTAGAAATAAAAACCAAAATTATTATTTAACTTATAAATTATTACAAATCTGCACTTACCGAAGTTTTTCCAAATCCGATGGACGGCGTCGTCGGTGCTCCAGAGGAATTACGTTCCTTTGACGCAGCAATCTGCAAGATGCGTTTTCCCCATTTTTGGATTTTAAATGTCGACGGACTGCTCTTCAATGGCATCTAACTTGTCCACTAGAAATAAAAACTAAAATTATTTTTTAACTTATAAATTATTACAAATCTGCACTTACCGAAGTTTTTCCAAATCCGATGGACGGCGTCGTCGGTGCTCCACAGGAATTACGTTCCTTTAACGCAGCAATCTGCAAGATGCGTCTTCCCCATTTTAGGATTTTAAATGTCGACGGACTGCTCTTCATTGGCATCTAACTTGTCCACTAGAAATAAAAACCAAAATTATTATTTAACTTATAAATTATTACAAATCTGCACTTACCGAAGTTTTTCCAAATCCGATGGACGGCGTCGTCGGTGCTCCAGAGGAATAACGTTCCTTTGACGCAGCAATCTGCAAGATGCGTTTTCCCCATTTTTGGATTTTAAATGTCGACGGACTGCTCTTCATTGGCATCATAACTTGTCCACTAGAAATAAAAACTAAAATTATTATTTAACTTATAAATTATTACAAATCTGCACTTACCGAAGTTTTTCCAAATCCGATGGACGGCGTCGTCGGTGCTCCACAGGAATTGCTCCCCTGACGCTGCAATCTGCAAGATGGGACTTCCCCATTTTAGGACTTGCAAAGTCGACGGATGGCTCTTCACTGGCATCTACCTTATTGTTTACTAGAAATAAAAACCAAAATTATTATTTAACTTATAAATTATTACAAATCTGCACTTACCGAAGTTTTTCCAAATCCGATGGACGGCGTCGTCGGTGCTCCACAGGAATTGCTCCCCTGACGCTGCAATCTGCAAGATGGGACTTCCCCATTTTAGGACTTGCAAAGTCGACGGATGGCTCTTCATTGGCATCTACCTTGTTTACTAGAAATAAAAACCAAAATTATTATTTAACTTATAAATTATTACAAATCTGCACTTACCGAAGTTTTTCCAAATCTGATGAACGGCGTCGTCGGTGCTCCAGAGGAATTACGTTCCTTTGACGCAGCAATCTGCAAGATGCGTTTTCCCCATTTTTGGATTTTAAATGTCGACGGACTGCTCTTCATTGGCATCTAACTTGTCCACTAGAAATAAAAACCATAATTATTATTTAACTTATAAATTATTACAAATCTGCACTTACCGAAGTTTTTCCAAATCCGATGGACGGCGTCGTCGGTGCTCCACAGGAATTCCTCCCCTGACGCTGCAATCTGCAAGATGGGACTTCCCCATTTTAGGACTTGCAAAGTCGACGGATGGCTCTTCATTGGCATCTACCTTGTTTACTAGAAATAAAAACCAATATTATTATTTAACTTATAAATTATTACAAATCTGCACTTACCGAAGTTTTTCCAAATCCGATGGACGGCGTCGTCGGTGCTCCACTAGATTCCTCCCCTGACGCTGCAATCTGCAAGATGGGACTTCCCCATTTTAGGACTTGCAAAGTCGACGGATGGCTCTTCATTGGCATCTACCTTGTTTACTAGAAATAAAAACCAAAATTATTATTTAACTTATAAATTATTACAAATCTGCACTTACCGAAGTTTTTCCAAATCCGATGGACGGCGTCGTCGGTGCTCCACAGGAATTGCTCCCCTGACGCTGCAATCTGCAAGATGGGTCTTCCCCATTTTAGGACTTGCAAAGTCGACGGATGGCTCTTCATTGGCATCTACCTTGTTTACTAGAAATAAAAACCAAAATTGTTATATAACTTATATATTATTACAAATCTGCACTTACCGAAGTTTTTCCAAATCCGATGGACGGCGTCGTCGGTGCTCCACAGGAATTGCTTCCCCCTGACGCTGCAATCTGCAAGTTGGGTCTTTCCCATTTTAGGACTTGCAAAGTCGACGGATGGCTCTTCATTGGCATCTACCTTGTTTACTAGAAATAAAAACCAAAATTATTATTTAACTTAAAAATTATTACAAATCTGCACCTACCGAAATTTTTCCAAATCCGATGGACTGCGTCGTCGGTGCTCCACAGGAATTGCTTCCCCCTGACGCTGCAATCTGCAAGATGGGTCTTCCCCATTCTTGGACTTGCAAAGTCGACGGATGGCTCTTCATTGGCATCTACCTTGTTTACTAGCAATAAAAACCAATATTATTATTTAACTTATAAATTATTACAAATCTGCACTTACCGAAGTTTTTCCAAATGCGATGGACGGCGTCGTCGGTGCTCCACAGGAAATACGTACCTTTGACGCAGCAATCTGCAAAAGATGCGTTTTCCCCATTTTTGGATTTTTAATGTCGACGGACTGCTCTTCATTGGCATCTAACTTGTCCACTAGAAATAAAAACCAAAATTATTATTTAACTTATAAATTATTACTAATCTGCACTTACCGAAGTTTTTCCAAATCCGATGGACGGCGTCGTCGGTGCTCCAGAGGAATAACGTTCCTTTGACGCAGCAATCTGCAAGATGCGTTTTCCCCATTTTTGGATTTTAAATGTCGACGGACTGCTCTTCATTGGCATCTAACTTGTCCACTAGAAATAAAAACTAATATTATTATTTAACTTATAAATTATTACAAATCTGCACTTACCGAAGTTTTTCCAAATCCGATGGACGGCGTCGTCGGTGCTCCACAGGAATTGCTCCCCTGACGCTGCAATCTGCAAGATGGGACTTCCCCATTTTAGGACTTGCAAAGTCGACGGATGGCTCTTCATTGGCATCTACCTTGTTTACTAGAAATAAAAACCAAAATTATTATTTAACTTATAAATTATTACAAATCTGCACTTACCGAAGTTTTTCCAAATCCGATGGACGGCGTCGTCGGTGCTCCACGGGAATTGCTCCCCTGACGCTGCAATCTGCAAGATGGGTCTTCCCCATTTTAGGACTTGCAAAGTCGACGGATGGCTCTTCATTGGCATCTACCTTGTTTACTAGAAATAAAAACCAAAATTATTATTTAACTTATAAATTATTACAAATCTGCACTTACCGAGGTTTTTCCAAATCCGATGAACGGCGTCGTCGGTGCTCCAGAGGAATTACGTTCCTTTGACGCAGCAATCTGCAAGATGCGTTTTCCCCATTTTTGGATTTTAAATGTCGACGGACTGCTCTTCATTGACATCTAACTTGTCCACTAGAAATAAAAACCAAAATTATTATTTAACTTATAAATTATTACAAATCTGCACTTACCGAAGTTTTTCCAAATCCGATGGACGGCGTCGTCGGTGCTCCACAGGAATTACGTTCCTTTGACGCAGCAATCTGCAAGATGCGTTTTCCCCATTTTTGGATTTTAAATGTCGACGGACTGCTCTTCATTGGCATCTAACTTGTCCACTAGAAATAAAAACCAAAATTATTATTTAACTTATAAATTATTACAAATCTGCACTTACCGAAGTTTTTCCAAATCCGATGGCCGGCGTCGTCAGTGCTCCACAGGAATTGCTTCCCGCTGACGCTGCAATCTGCAAGATGGGTCTTCCCCATTTTAGGACTTGCAAAGTCGACGGATGGCTCTTCATTGGCATCTACCTTGTTTACTAGATATAAAAACCAAAATTATTATTTAACTTAAAAATTATTACAAATCTGCACTTACCGAAATTTTTCCAAATCCGATGGACTGCGTCGTCGGTGCTCCACAGGAATTGCTTCCCCCTGACGCTGCAATCTGCAAGATGGGTCTTCCCCATTTTAGGACTTGCAAAGTCGACGGATGGCTCTTCATTGGCATCTACCTTGTTTACTAGAAATAAAAACCAAAATTATTATTTAACTTATAAATTATTACAAATCTGCACTTACCGAAGTTTTTCCAAATCCGATGACCGGCGTCGTCGGTGCTCCAGAGGAATTACGTTCCTTTGACGCAGCAATCTGCAAGATGCGTTTTCCCCATTTTTGGATTTTAAATGTCGACGGACTGCTCTTCATTGGCATCTAACTTGTCCACTAGAAATAAAAACCAAAATTATTATTTAACTTATAAATTATTACAAATCTGCACTTACCGAAGTTTTTCCAAATCCGATGGACGGCGTCGTCGGTGCTCCACAGGAATTGCTCCCCTGACGCTGCAATCTGCAAGATGGGACTTCCCCACTTTAGGACTTGCAAAGTCGACGGATGGCTCTTCATTGGCATCTACCTTGTTTACTAGAAATAAAAACCAAAATTATTATTTAACTTATAAATTATTACAAATCTGCACTTACCGAAGATTTTCCAAATCCGATGGACGGCGTCGTCGGTGCTCCACGGGAATTGCTCCCCTGACGCTGCAATCTGCAAGATGGGTCTTCCCCATTTTAGGACTTGCAAAGTCGACGGATGGCTCTTCATTGGCATCTACCTTGTTTACTAGAAATAAAAACCAAAATTATTATTTAACTTATAAATTATTACAAATCTGCACTTACCGAAGTTTTTCCAAATCCGATGAACGGCGTCGTCGGTGCTCCAGGGGAATTACGTTCCTTTGACGCAGCAATCTGCAAGATGCGTTTTCCCCATTTTTGGATTTTAAATGTCGACGGACTGCTCTTCATTGGCATCTAACTTGTCCACTAGAAATAAAAACCAAAATTATTATTTAACTTATAAATTATTACAAATCTGCACTTACCGAAGTTTTTCCAAATCCGATGAACGGCGTCGCCGGTGCTCCACAGGAATTGCTTCCCCCTGACGCTGCAATCTGCAAGATGGGTCTTCCCCATTTTAGGACTTGCAAAGTCGACGGATGGCTCTTCATTGGCATCTAACTTGTCCACTAGAAATAAAAACCAAAATTATTATTTAACTTATAAATTATTACAAATCTGCACTTACCGAAGTTTTTCCAAATCCGATGGACGGCGTCGTCGGTGCTCCAGAGGAATAACGTTCCTTTGACGCAGCAATCTGCAAGATGCGTTTTCCCCATATTTGGATTTTAAATGTCGACGGACTGCTCTTCATTGGCATCTAACTTGTCCACTAGAAATAAAAACTAAAATTATTATTTAACTTATAAATTATTACAAATCTGCACTTACCGAAGTTTTTCCAAATCCGATGGACGGCGTCGTCGGTGCTCCACAGGAATTGCTCCCCTGACGCTGCAATCTGCAAGATGGGACTTCCCCATTTTAGGACTTGCAAAGTCGACGGATGGCTCTTCATTGGCATCTACCTTGTTTACTAGAAATAAAAACCAAAATTATTATTTAACTTATAAATTATTACAAATCTGCACTTACCGAAGTTTTTCCAAATCCGATGGACGGCGTCGTCGGTGCTCCACAGGTATTGCTCCCCTGACGCTGCAATCTGCAAGATGGGTCTTCCCCATTTTAGGACTTGCAAAGTCGACGGATGGCTCTTCATTGGCATCTACCTTGTTTACTAGAAATAAAAACCAAAATTATTATTTAACTTATAAATTATTACAAATCTGCACTTACCGAAGTTTTTCTAAATCCGATGGACGGCGTCGTCGGTGCTCCACAGGAATTGCTTCCCCCTGACGCTGCAATCTGCAAGTTGGGTCTTTCCCAATTTAGGACTTGCAAAGTCGACGGATGGCTCTTCATTGGCATCTACCTTGTTTACTAGAAATAAAAACCAATATTATTATTTAACTTATAAATTATTACAAATCTGCACTTACCGAAGTTTTTCCAAATCCGATGGACGGCGTCGTCGGTGCTCCACAGGAATTACGTTCCTTTGACGCAGCAATCTGCAAGATGCGTCTTCCCCATTTTAGGACTTGCAAAGTCGACGGATGGCTCTTCATTGGCATCTACCTTGTTTACTAGAAATAAAAACCAAAATTGTTATATAACTTATAAATTATTACAAATCTGCACTTACCGAAGTTTTTCTAAATCCGATGGACGGCGTCGTCGGTGCTCCACAGGAATTGCTTCCCCTGACGCTACAATCAGCAAGATGGATCTTCCCCATTTTAGGACTTGCAAAGTCGACGGATGGCTCTTCATTGGCATCTACATTGTTTACTAGAAATAAAAACCAAAATTATTGTTTAACTTATAAATTATTACAAATCTGCACTTACCGAAGTTTTTCCAAATCCGATGGACGGCGTCGTCGGTGCTCCACAGGTATTGCTCCCCTGACGCTGCAATCTGCAAGATGGGTCTTCCCCATTTTAGGACTTGCAAAGTCGACGGATGGCTCTTCATTGGCATCTACCTTGTTTACTAGAAATAAAAACCAAAATTGTTATATAACTTATAAATTATTACAAATCTGCACTTACCGAAGTTTTTCTAAATCCGATGGACGGCGTCGTCGGTGCTCCACAGGAATTGCTTCCCCCTGACGCTGCAATCTGCAAGTTGGGTCTTTCCCAATTTAGGACTTGCAAAGTCGACGGATGGCTCTTCATTGGCATCTACCTTGTTTACTAGAAATAAAAACCAATATTATTATTTAACTTATAAATTATTACAAATCTGCACTTACCGAAGTTTTTCCAAATCCGATGGACGGCGTCGTCGGTGCTCCACAGGAATTACGTTCCTTTGACGCAGCAATCTGCAAGATGCGTCTTCCCCATTTTTGGATTTTAAATGTCGACGGAATGCTCTTCATTGGCATCTAACTTGTCCACTAGAAATAAAAACCAAAATTATTATTTAACTTATAAATTATTACAAATCTGCACTTACCGAAGTTTTTCCAAATCCGATGGACGGCGTCGTCGGTGCTCCACAGGAATTACGTTCCTTTGACGCAGCAATCTGCAAGATGCGTCTTCCCCATTTTTGGATTTTAAATGTCGACGGACTGCTCTTCATTGGCATCTAACTTGTCCACTAGAAATAAAAACCAAAATTATTATTTAACTTATAAATTATTACAAATCTGCACTTACCGAAGTTTTTCCAAATCCGATGCACGGCGTCGTCGGTGCTCCACAGGAATTACTCCTCCCTGACGCTGCAATCTGCAAGATGGGTCTTCCCCATTTTAGGACTTGCAAAGTCGACGGATGGCTCTTCATTGGCATCTACCTTGTTTACTAGAAATAAAAACCAAAATTATTATTTAACTTATAAATTATTACAAATCTGCACTTACCGAAGTTTTTCCAAATCCGATGGACGGCGTCGTCGGTGCTCCACAGGAATTACGTTCCTTTGACGCAGCAATCTGCAAGATGCGTCTTCCCCATTTTTGGATTTTAAATGTCGACGGACTGCTCTTCATTGGCATCTAACTTGTCCACTAGAAATAAAAACCAAAATTATTATTTAACTTATAAATTATTACAAATCTGCACTTACCGAAGTTTTTCCAAATCCGATGCACGGCGTCGTCGGTGCTCCACAGGAATTACTCCTCCCTGACGCTGCAATCTGCAAGATGGGTCTTCCCCATTTTAGGACTTGCAAAGTCGACGGATGGCTCTTCATTGGCATCTACCTTGTTTACTAGAAATAAAAACCAAAATTATTATTTAACTTATAAATTATTACAAATCTGCACTTACCGAAGTTTTTCCAAATCCGATGGACGGCGTCGTCGGTGCTCCACAGGATTTGCTCCCCTGACGCTGCAATCTGCAAGATGGGTCTTCCCCATTTTAGGACTTGCAAAGTCGACGGATGGCTCTTCATTGGCATCTACCTTGTTTACTAGAAATAAAAACCAAAATTATTATTTAACTTATAAATTATTACAAATCTGCACTTACCGAAGTTTTTCCAAATCCGATGGACGGCGTCGTCGGTGCTCCACAGGAATTACGTTCCTTTGACGCAGCAATCTGCAAGATGCGTCTTCCCCATTTTTGGATTTTAAATGTCGACGGACTGCTCTTCATTGGCATCTAACTTGTCCACTAGAAATAAAAACCATAATTATTATTTAACTTATAAAGTATTACAAATCTGCACTTACCGAAGTTTTTCCAAATCCGATGGACGGCGTCGCCGGTGCTCCACAGGAATTGCTTCCTCTGACGCTGCTATCTGCAAAATGCGTCATACCCATTTTTGGATTTTAAATGTCGACGGGCTTCACTTCATTGGTTTTTAACTTGTCCACTAGAAATAAAAACCAAAATTATTATTTAACTTATAAATTATTACAAATCTGCACTTACCGAAGTTTTTCCAAATCCGATGGACGGCGTCGTCGGTGCTCCACAGGAATTACGTTCCTTTGACGCAGCAATCTGCAAGATGCGTCTTCCCCATTTTTGGATTTTAAATGTCGACGGACTGCTCTTCATTGGCATCTAACTTGTCCACTAGAAATAAAAACCAAAATTATTATTTAACTTATAAATTATTACAAAACTGCACTTACCGAAGTTTTTCCAAATCCGATGCACGGCGTCGTCGGTGCTCCACAGGAATTACTTCCCCCTGACGCTGCAATCTGCAAGATGGGTCTTCCCCAGTTTAGGACTTGCAAAGTCGACGGATGGCTCTTCATTGGCATCTACCTTGTTTACTAGAAATAAAAACCAAAATTATTATTTAACTTATAAATTATTACAAATCTGCACTTACCGAAGTTTTTCCAAATCCGATGGACGGCGTCGTCGGTGCTCCAGAGGAATTACGTTCCTTTGACGCAGCAATCTGCAAGATGCGTTTTCCCCTTTTTTGGATTTTAAATGTCGACGGACTGCTCTTCATTGGCATCTAACTTGTCCACTAGAAATAAAAACCAAAATTATTGTTTAACTTATAAATTATTACAAATCTGCACTTACCGAAGTTTTTCCAAATCCGATGGAAGGCGTCGTCGGTGCTCCACAGGAATTGCTCCCCTGACGATGCAATCTGCAAGTTGTGACTTCCCCATTTTAGGACTTGAAAGTCGACGGATGGCTCTTCATTGGCATCTACCTTGTTTACTAGAAATAAAAACCAAAATTATTATTTAACTTATAAATTATTACAAATCTGCACTTACCGAAGTTTTTCCAAATCCGATGGACGGCGTCGTCGGTGCTCCACAGGAATTGCTCCCCTGACGCTGCAATCTGCAAGATGGGACTTCCCCATTTTAGGACTTGCAAAGTCGACGGATGGCTTTTCATTGGCATCTACCTTGTTTACTAGAAATAAAAACCAAAATTATTATTTAACTTATAAATTATTACAAATCTGCACTTACCGAAGTTTTTCCAAATCTGATGAACGGCGTCGTCGGTGCTCCAGAGGAATTACGTTCCTTTGACGCAGCAATCTGCAAGATGCGTTTTCCCCATTTTTGGATTTTAAATGTCGACGGACTGCTCTTCATTGGCATCTAACTTGTCCACTAGAAATAAAAACCATAATTATTATTTAACTTATAAATTATTACAAATCTGCACTTACCGAAGTTTTTCCAAATCCGATGGACGGCGTCGTCGGTGCTCCACAGGAATTCCTCCCCTGACGCTGCAATCTGCAAGATGGGACTTCCCCATTTTAGGACTTGCAAAGTCGACGGATGGCTCTTCATTGGCATCTACCTTGTTTACTAGAAATAAAAACCAATATTATTATTTAACTTATAAATTATTACAAATCTGCACTTACCGAAGTTTTTCCAAATCCGATGGACGGCGTCGTCGGTGCTCCACAGGAATTCCTCCCCTGACGCTGCAATCTGCAAGATGGGACTTCCCCATTTTAGGACTTGCAAAGTCGACGGATGGCTCTTCATTGGCATCTACCTTGTTTACTAGAAATAAAAACCAAAATTATTATTTAACTTATAAATTATTACAAATCTGCACTTACCGAAGTTTTTCCAAATCCGATGGACGGCGTCGTCGGTGCTCCACAGGAATTGCTCCCCTGACGCTGCAATCTGCAAGATGGGTCTTCCCCATTTTAGGACTTGCAAAGTCGACGGATGGCTCTTCATTGGCATCTACCTTGTTTACTAGAAATAAAAACCAATATTATTATTTAACTTATAAATTATTACAAATCTGCACTTACCGAAGTTTTTCCAAATCCGATGGACGGCGTCGTCGGTGCTCCACAGGAATTACGTTCCTTTGACGCAGCAATCTGCAAGATGCGTCTTCCCCATTTTAGGACTTGCAAAGTCGACGGATGGCTCTTCATTGGCATCTACCTTGTTTACTAGAAATAAAAACCAAAATTGTTATATAACTTATAAATTATTACAAATCTGCACTTACCGAAGTTTTTCTAAATCCGATGGACGGCGTCGTCGGTGCTCCACAGGAATTGCTTCCCCTGACGCTACAATCAGCAAGATGGATCTTCCCCATTTTAGGACTTGCAAAGTCGACGGATGGCTCTTCATTGGCATCTACATTGTTTACTAGAAATAAAAACCAAAATTATTGTTTAACTTATAAATTATTACAAATCTGCACTTACCGAAGTTTTTCCAAATCCGATGGACGGCGTCGTCGGTGCTCCACAGGTATTGCTCCCCTGACGCTGCAATCTGCAAGATGGGTCTTCCCCATTTTAGGACTTGCAAAGTCGACGGATGGCTCTTCATTGGCATCTACCTTGTTTACTAGAAATAAAAACCAAAATTGTTATATAACTTATAAATTATTACAAATCTGCACTTACCGAAGTTTTTCTAAATCCGATGGACGGCGTCGTCGGTGCTCCACAGGAATTGCTTCCCCCTGACGCTGCAATCTGCAAGTTGGGTCTTTCCCAATTTAGGACTTGCAAAGTCGACGGATGGCTCTTCATTGGCATCTACCTTGTTTACTAGAAATAAAAACCAATATTATTATTTAACTTATAAATTATTACAAATCTGCACTTACCGAAGTTTTTCCAAATCCGATGGACGGCGTCGTCGGTGCTCCACAGGAATTACGTTCCTTTGACGCAGCAATCTGCAAGATGCGTCTTCCCCATTTTTGGATTTTAAATGTCGACGGAATGCTCTTCATTGGCATCTAACTTGTCCACTAGAAATAAAAACCAAAATTATTATTTAACTTATAAATTATTACAAATCTGCACTTACCGAAGTTTTTCCAAATCCGATGGACGGCGTCGTCGGTGCTCCACAGGAATTACGTTCCTTTGACGCAGCAATCTGCAAGATGCGTCTTCCCCATTTTTGGATTTTAAATGTCGACGGACTGCTCTTCATTGGCATCTAACTTGTCCACTAGAAATAAAAACCAAAATTATTATTTAACTTATAAATTATTACAAATCTGCACTTACCGAAGTTTTTCCAAATCCGATGCACGGCGTCGTCGGTGCTCCACAGGAATTACTCCTCCCTGACGCTGCAATCTGCAAGATGGGTCTTCCCCATTTTAGGACTTGCAAAGTCGACGGATGGCTCTTCATTGGCATCTACCTTGTTTACTAGAAATAAAAACCAAAATTATTATTTAACTTATAAATTATTACAAATCTGCACTTACCGAAGTTTTTCCAAATCCGATGGACGGCGTCGTCGGTGCTCCACAGGAATTACGTTCCTTTGACGCAGCAATCTGCAAGATGCGTCTTCCCCATTTTTGGATTTTAAATGTCGACGGACTGCTCTTCATTGGCATCTAACTTGTCCACTAGAAATAAAAACCAAAATTATTATTTAACTTATAAATTATTACAAATCTGCACTTACCGAAGTTTTTCCAAATCCGATGCACGGCGTCGTCGGTGCTCCACAGGAATTACTCCTCCCTGACGCTGCAATCTGCAAGATGGGTCTTCCCCATTTTAGGACTTGCAAAGTCGACGGATGGCTCTTCATTGGCATCTACCTTGTTTACTAGAAATAAAAACCAAAATTATTATTTAACTTATAAATTATTACAAATCTGCACTTACCGAAGTTTTTCCAAATCCGATGGACGGCGTCGTCGGTGCTCCACAGGATTTGCTCCCCTGACGCTGCAATCTGCAAGATGGGTCTTCCCCATTTTAGGACTTGCAAAGTCGACGGATGGCTCTTCATTGGCATCTACCTTGTTTACTAGAAATAAAAACCAAAATTATTATTTAACTTATAAATTATTACAAATCTGCACTTACCGAAGTTTTTCCAAATCCGATGGACGGCGTCGTCGGTGCTCCACAGGAATTACGTTCCTTTGACGCAGCAATCTGCAAGATGCGTCTTCCCCATTTTTGGATTTTAAATGTCGACGGACTGCTCTTCATTGGCATCTAACTTGTCCACTAGAAATAAAAACCATAATTATTATTTAACTTATAAAGTATTACAAATCTGCACTTACCGAAGTTTTTCCAAATCCGATGGACGGCGTCGCCGGTGCTCCACAGGAATTGCTTCCTCTGACGCTGCTATCTGCAAAATGCGTCATACCCATTTTTGGATTTTAAATGTCGACGGGCTTCACTTCATTGGTTTTTAACTTGTCCACTAGAAATAAAAACCAAAATTATTATTTAACTTATAAATTATTACAAATCTGCACTTACCGAAGTTTTTCCAAATCCGATGGACGGCGTCGTCGGTGCTCCACAGGAATTACGTTCCTTTGACGCAGCAATCTGCAAGATGCGTCTTCCCCATTTTTGGATTTTAAATGTCGACGGACTGCTCTTCATTGGCATCTAACTTGTCCACTAGAAATAAAAACCAAAATTATTATTTAACTTATAAATTATTACAAAACTGCACTTACCGAAGTTTTTCCAAATCCGATGCACGGCGTCGTCGGTGCTCCACAGGAATTACTTCCCCCTGACGCTGCAATCTGCAAGATGGGTCTTCCCCAGTTTAGGACTTGCAAAGTCGACGGATGGCTCTTCATTGGCATCTACCTTGTTTACTAGAAATAAAAACCAAAATTATTATTTAACTTATAAATTATTACAAATCTGCACTTACCGAAGTTTTTCCAAATCCGATGGACGGCGTCGTCGGTGCTCCAGAGGAATTACGTTCCTTTGACGCAGCAATCTGCAAGATGCGTTTTCCCCTTTTTTGGATTTTAAATGTCGACGGACTGCTCTTCATTGGCATCTAACTTGTCCACTAGAAATAAAAACCAAAATTATTGTTTAACTTATAAATTATTACAAATCTGCACTTACCGAAGTTTTTCCAAATCCGATGGAAGGCGTCGTCGGTGCTCCACAGGAATTGCTCCCCTGACGATGCAATCTGCAAGATGTGACTTCCCCATTTTAGGACTTGAAAGTCGACGGATGGCTCTTCATTGGCATCTACCTTGTTTACTAGAAATAAAAACCAAAATTATTATTTAACTTATAAATTATTACAAATCTGCACTTACCGAAGTTTTTCCAAATCCGATGGACGGCGTCGTCGGTGCTCCACAGGAATTGCTCCCCTGACGCTGCAATCTGCAAGATGGGACTTCCCCATTTTAGGACTTGCAAAGTCGACGGATGGCTTTTCATTGGCATCTACCTTGTTTACTAGAAATAAAAACCAAAATTATTATTTAACTTATAAATTATTACAAATCTGCACTTACCGAAGTTTTTCCAAATCTGATGAACGGCGTCGTCGGTGCTCCAGAGGAATTACGTTCCTTTGACGCAGCAATCTGCAAGATGCGTTTTCCCCATTTTTGGATTTTAAATGTCGACGGACTGCTCTTCATTGGCATCTAACTTGTCCACTAGAAATAAAAACCATAATTATTATTTAACTTATAAATTATTACAAATCTGCACTTACCGAAGTTTTTCCAAATCCGATGGACGGCGTCGTCGGTGCTCCACAGGAATTCCTCCCCTGACGCTGCAATCTGCAAGATGGGACTTCCCCATTTTAGGACTTGCAAAGTCGACGGATGGCTCTTCATTGGCATCTACCTTGTTTACTAGAAATAAAAACCAATATTATTATTTAACTTATAAATTATTACAAATCTGCACTTACCGAAGTTTTTCCAAATCCGATGGACGGCGTCGTCGGTGCTCCACAGGAATTCCTCCCCTGACGCTGCAATCTGCAAGATGGGACTTCCCCATTTTAGGACTTGCAAAGTCGACGGATGGCTCTTCATTGGCATCTACCTTGTTTACTAGAAATAAAAACCAAAATTATTATTTAACTTATAAATTATTACAAATCTGCACTTACCGAAGTTTTTCCAAATCCGATGGACGGCGTCGTCGGTGCTCCACAGGAATTGCTCCCCTGACGCTGCAATCTGCAAGATGGGTCTTCCCCATTTTAGGACTTGCAAAGTCGACGGATGGCTCTTCATTGGCATCTACCTTGTTTACTAGAAATAAAAACCAAAATTGTTATATAACTTATATATTATTACAAATCTGCACTTACCGAAGTTTTTCCAAATCCGATGGACGGCGTCGTCGGTGCTCCACAGGAATTGCTTCCCCCTGACGCTGCAATCTGCAAGTTGGGTCTTTCCCATTTTAGGACTTGCAAAGTCGACGGATGGCTCTTCATTGGCATCTACCTTGTTTACTAGAAATAAAAACCAAAATTATTATTTAACTTAAAAATTATTACAAATCTGCACCTACCGAAATTTTTCCAAATCCGATGGACTGCGTCGTCGGTGCTCCACAGGAATTGCTTCCCCCTGACGCTGCAATCTGCAAGATGGGTCTTCCCCATTCTTGGACTTGCAAAGTCGACGGATGGCTCTTCATTGGCATCTACCTTGTTTACTAGCAATAAAAACCAATATTATTATTTAACTTATAAATTATTACAAATCTGCACTTACCGAAGTTTTTCCAAATGCGATGGACGGCGTCGTCGGTGCTCCACAGGAAATACGTACCTTTGACGCAGCAATCTGCAAAAGATGCGTTTTCCCCATTTTTGGATTTTTAATGTCGACGGACTGCTCTTCATTGGCATCTAACTTGTCCACTAGAAATAAAAACCAAAATTATTATTTAACTTATAAATTATTACTAATCTGCACTTACCGAAGTTTTTCCAAATCCGATGGACGGCGTCGTCGGTGCTCCAGAGGAATAACGTTCCTTTGACGCAGCAATCTGCAAGATGCGTTTTCCCCATTTTTGGATTTTAAATGTCGACGGACTGCTCTTCATTGGCATCTAACTTGTCCACTAGAAATAAAAACTAATATTATTATTTAACTTATAAATTATTACAAATCTGCACTTACCGAAGTTTTTCCAAATCCGATGGACGGCGTCGTCGGTGCTCCACAGGAATTGCTCCCCTGACGCTGCAATCTGCAAGATGGGACTTCCCCATTTTAGGACTTGCAAAGTCGACGGATGGCTCTTCATTGGCATCTACCTTGTTTACTAGAAATAAAAACCAAAATTATTATTTAACTTATAAATTATTACAAATCTGCACTTACCGAAGTTTTTCCAAATCCGATGGACGGCGTCGTCGGTGCTCCACGGGAATTGCTCCCCTGACGCTGCAATCTGCAAGATGGGTCTTCCCCATTTTAGGACTTGCAAAGTCGACGGATGGCTCTTCATTGGCATCTACCTTGTTTACTAGAAATAAAAACCAAAATTATTATTTAACTTATAAGTTATTACAAATCTGCACTTACCGAAGTTTTTCCAAATCCGATGGACGGCGTCGTCGGTGCTCCACAGGAATTACGTTCCTTTGACGCAGCAATCTGCAAGATGCGTTTTCCCCATTTTTGGATTTTAAATGTCGACGGTCTGCTCTTCAATGGCATCTAACTTGTCCATTAGAAATAAAAACTAAAATTATTATTTAACTTATAAATTATTACAAATCTGCACTTACCGAAGTTTTTCCAAATCCGATGGCCGGCGTCGTCGGTGCTCCACAGGAATTGCTTCCCCCTGACGCTGCAATCTGCAAGATGGGTCTTCCCCATTTTAGGACTTGCAAAGTCGACGGATGGCTCTTCATTGGCACCTACCTTGTTTACTAGAAATAAAAACCAAAATTATTATTTAACTTAAAAATTATTACAAATCTGCACTTACCGAAATTTTTCCAAATCCGATGGACTGTGTCGTCGGTGCTCCACAGGAATTGCTTCCCCCTGACGCTGCAATCTGCAAGATGGGTCTTCCCCATTCTTGGACTAGCAAAGTCGACGGATGGCTCTTCATTGGCATCTACCTTGTTTACTAGAAATAAAAACCAATATTATTATTTAACTTATAAATTATTACAAATCTGCACTTACCGAAGTTTTTCCAAATCCGATGGACGGCGTCGTCGGTGCTCCACAGGAATTACGTTCCTTTGACGCAGCAATCTGCAAGATGCGTCTTCCCCATTTTTGGATTTTAAATGTCGACGGACTGCTCTTCATTGGCATCTAACTTGTCCACTAGAAATAAAAACCAAAATTATTATTTAACTTATAAATTATTACAAATCTGCACTTACCGAAGTTTTTCCAAATCCGATGAACGGCGTCGCCGGTGCTCCACAGGAATTGCGTCCCTCTGACGCTGCTATCTGCAAGATACGTCTTCCCCATTTTTGGATTTTAAATGTCGACGGGCTGCTCTTCATTGGCATCTAACTTGTCCACTAGAAATAAAAACCAAAATTATTATTTAACTTATAATTTATTACAAATCTGCACTTACCGAAGTTTTTCCAAATCCGATGGACGGCGTCGTCGGTGCTCCACAGGAATTGCTTCCCCCTGACGCTGCAATCTGCAAGATGGGTCTTCCCCATTTTAGGACTTGCAAAGTCGACGGATGGCTCTTCATTGGCATCTACCTTGTTTACTAGAAATAAAAACCAAAATTATTATTTAACTTATAAATTATTACAAATCTGCACTTACCGAAGTTTTTCCAAATCCGATGGACGGCGTCGTCGGTGCTCCACAGGAATTACGTTCCTTTGACGCAGCAATCTGCAAGATGCGTCTTCCCCATTTTTGGATTTTAAATGTCGACGGACTGCTCTTCATTGGCATCTAACTTCTCCACTGGAAATAAAAACCAAAATTATAATTTCACTTATAAATTATTACAAATCTGCACTAACTTACGCAATCTTTTCCAAACCCGATGGACGGCGTCGTCGGTGCTGCTCAGGAATTGCGTCCCTCTGAAGCTGCAATCTGCAAGATGCGTCTTCCCCATTTTAGGATTTTCCATGTCGATAGACTGCTCGTCATTGGCATCTAACTTGTGTACTATAGATTAAAACCAAAAGTATTATTTAACATTTACATTATTACAAATGTGCAGTTACCTAAGTTTGTCTTTTCCGACGGAGGGCGTCGACGTCGATGCTTCTCAGGAAGAGCGTCCCTCCGACGCTGTAATCGGAACGAAGCGATTTCCCTACTGTTAGATTTCCATGTCGATGGAAAGCTCATACGTGAATTTAACTTGTCAACTAGAAATAAAAACCAAAATTAATATTAAACTTATAAATTATTACAACAGCACACTTACCTAAGTTTTTCCATCCCGTTTTCCATATCGGTGGATTCCACATCGTTGGCTGCTAATTTGTCTACTAGAAAGAAATACCGAAATTATTTATTAATTGACATTTTCATTATTAGAAATTTGTATTTACCGGTGGTTTACCTTCGCGGTAGACGGCGTCGTCTGTGCTCTACAATTTGTGCATGCATTTGAAGCTGCATTCTGGACTATGCGTCTCCCCACTTGCTGATTTCCATGTAGATAGATTCCACTTCGTTGGCTGCTAATTTACAACTAGAAATAAATACCTTAATTAATAATAAACCACTTAATATTCAGAATTAGAACTTACCTAAGTTTTTACTTCGCTATAGACGTCGTCGTCTACTAGTTGCAAACAAGATCTGCTACTTTCCGACGCTGCATCATAGAGGATACGACTTCTCCGCTCGATTTCATATTGTCGATGTTTTCTAGATTGTTTCCTTAGTTAACAGCTAGAAATAAAATGCCGAATTAATATTTAACAATATTAATAAAACCAATTTGCACTTACCTAAGTTTCTCCTGCTGAAAGCCATCGGTGTCGGTACTCTCAGTTAAACCCAGAAACTGCTTGCTTCCGGACTGCTGCCGCCACCAAAGAACTTTGCACTTGTAGATATCCAAGGCATATTCGATGGCTGTTTTCGTGAAAGACGTCGGCGGCGGCCCTCGCCGTTGTCTCCAGTCTTTTCTTGCTTCTGTTCGAAACAAAATCCCCACTTGCTGATTTCCAAGACGCTGGTGACTCCTTCGTTGGCTGCTAATTAACAACTAGAAATAAAGTCCTAAATAACAATTTCTAATAATAACATTTCGAATTTTACATGCCGATGTTCTTCCCAGTTGAAAGACGTCGGCGGAGATGCTTTCTTTGCTTCCAGGAACTTCTTGCTTCTGGTTCTGCTTCCTGGTTGAAGCGAAAACCCCACTTGCAAATTTCCATGTAGGTGGTGGCTTCCTCGCCGGCTGTTAATTAACGTCTAGAAATAAAATCATGAATTAATAATTATCAACAATAAAAAGCCGAATTAGCACTTACACAATTATTTCCCAGCTGCAGGATGTCGGCGGCGGTTCTCCCAGTTGTAACCAGAAACTGCTTGCTTCTGGAGCTGTGGTGGTGGCTTCTTCGTTGTATGCTAGAACCAGCTAGAAATAAATTCCTAAATTAATAATTACCAAAAATTAAAAACTTACCTAAGTTTTCCCTTAATGAAGGATGTCGACGATGGTACTTTCACTTCTATTCAAAAACATCCTGCTTCCGGAGCTGTCGATCAACATGTCGGTGGTGGCTTTTTCGTTGGCTGTTGATAATCATCTAGAGAAAACCTTAAATTAATAATTAAGAACACTAATTACAATGGAATTTGCACTTACCTAACTTTTCCGATCCTGATGGCCGTCGCGTCGGTACTCCCAGTTGTATCCAGACGAAACTATCCTGGACGAAACGACATCCCGACATGCAGAATTCCAAGACGGTGGAGTCTTCATAATTGGCTGTGAATTATCAACCAGAAATAAAATTCCTAAATTATTAATCAACAATTTTAAAAACCCGAATTTCTACTTACCTAAGTGTTGTGCTGCTGAAGGACGTCTCGGTACATCCTGTTATATCCTTAAAATTCTTGCTTATCCTTAAAGCTCCTCCTTCCTGGACGAAACGGTTTCCCTACTGGCAGATTGCCGAGTCGGTGGTGGCTTCTTTGTCTATTAATTGTCGACTACAAATTCTTACTTAGTTCGGTATTGTAGGACATCTATGTACCTTACAGTTTAACTATGATACACATACTGACAGAACACTTTCAAATAAATCACAAATATTGCACAACCAAGTATGAACGTTAAACATTAGTCACAAGTCCGACTCATTCGTTGTCATCGGTCTTGCATAAACGGAACACAAATAAATTGCACAATTTACAAAAAATTTTAATACATACGCATAATATTAAAAAGTTAAGATTGATTAAACTAACAAACTTGATAAGATTTACAGACCTGCTCAACGTGCCTGTTCTTACAATTGTCTGCGAATTCTGCCATCGTGATTTTCACAGAATTTAATCCAGGTCCTGGGGGTCTTGAAGCCGATGGAAAGTCTTGCTGTAGTAAATTTAATTTCTGGACCAAAATTTATAGATTAGCAATTTAAACTTTTAATAAAACAAATTTGCTTATACCTAAATTTCTTTGATCCGGTGAACTTATTTCTTGTATCCATAGTTCCAACATGAGAAATACTATTCAACAATCCTGCAATGAATTTCTCTATTAAATTAAATCAATATAAAAACAAATTAATAATTAACCATTGCATCGTTCCGAAGCTGTATCATCGCCGATGCTATATCACCACTTGCAGATTTCCGTGTCGAAATATGCCTCTTCGTTGGCCGCTCATTTGTAAATTAGAAATAAATACCAAAATTATCATTATACTTAATTATTACAAATTTGCACTTATCCAAGTTTTTCTTTCTCGATGGTCGGCGTCGGTCGTCATTGCTCAACAGGAAGTACAACCTTCGGCGCTGCATCCTGGGCGATGCGTCTGTCCTACTTGCAGATTTCCATGTCGCTGGGATTCATCTTCGTTGGCTGCTGTTTGTCAACTAGAAATAAATACCTAAATTATAAATTGATATAATATTTATTATTACTAACTTGCAGTTATCCAAGTTTTTCCTTCCCGCTGAACGGCGTCGTCGGTGCTCAACAGAAAGTGCATATCTCCGACGCTGAATCCTGGAGGATGCGACATCCCCCCTTGCATACTTCCAAGTCGGTGATGGCTTCTACGTTGTCTGCTAATTATCAACCAAAAAGAATATCCTAAATTAATAATTAACAATAATGAAGAACCGATTATTCACTTACCTAAGGATTTCACAGCTGAAGTACGTCGACGCCGATCCTCCCAGTTTCATCCAGAAACTGCTTGCTTTCGGTGCTGCATCCTGAACGAAAGACATCCCCACTACCAGATTTCCAAGTCGGTGGTGGATTCTTGGTTGACTATTAATTACCACCTAGAAATAAATTCGTTAATTAAGAGTTAACGACATTAAAAATCGGAATCTACACTTACCTAAATTTCACCATTCGGCAGGTCGCCGCCGGTGCTCACCAGTTGTATCCAGAAACTGCTTACTTCCTGAGCCACTTCCTGAGCCGCTTCCTGGGCGAAACGATTTATCCACTTGCTAATATCCTAGTCGGTGGGGTCGTCTTCGTTGTCCGTTAATTATAAACTAGAAATACATTCTTAAATTAATAACTATAAATATTAAAAAAACGAAATTGAGCTTACCTAAGTTTTCCCAGCTGAATGACGTCGGCGTCAAAGCTCACTGTTGCATGAAGAACTTGCTTGCTTCCACGACGAAACGACTTCGCCATTTCCAGATTTCCAGGTCAGTGGTGGCATCTTCGTTTGCTGTTAATTATCAACTAGAAATAAATTCCAAAATTAATAATTAATAACCATAATTATCACGGAACTTGCATACTTACCTATGTTTTCCCCTGCTGAAGGTCTTCGGCGTCGAAGGTCCGCAGTTTAACCAGAAAGTGCTTGCTTCCGGAGCTACTTGCTGAACGAAAGGAGTTCCTCACATACAGATTTCCATGTCCACGATGTCATCTTCGTTGGCTACTTTAATTACCAACTTGAAATGAATTCATAAATTAATAACTACCGATATTAATAATCCGGTGATATACAGGAACTTCGTTATGCGCCGTTGCATTCAGAAGATGTAATTCCTGTAATAAAACCTGGCGTTGGCAAGTTTCTTCCCTTGTTTTTTCCCGAATATGCAGAGGTCGTCCTATTTGTACTGTACGTGTAACTTATACAGATATAATACCTCCAAATTGGTATTTAAGAGTAGGTACCTATCGGTTTTCGTTTTCGTCAGCAGATATAGTTAAACTGGAACAGCCGTTCTAAATTATTGTGCAAGTTAAATTAAATGTTAAATTAATTATTATTAAACAGAAATAAAAATGTGTAAAGATAATTATATACAGCTAGAAAACAACAAGGTATTAATACATAATTATTATAAATGCACATCAAAAGTTATGAAAAAATCATATTAAATCAAATTTGCAAAATATTTTACTAAGCACACACAAAATAAAAATAATAGATGATAATAATAATAAATAAATATCCCTAAATAAATTATTAAAAAGTTTGTCATTATCACAAAAGTTAGTATAAGCATTGCATACCTATACATAAAATAATTGTAAGTAGTAATTAATATAATTCTCTTCTTTAGCGAACCGACGGCGGTTGTGGCTTGACGCTGATGTGAGTCGACTGCTAAGCCGAGAAGCCCGGTTCGAACCCGGCGGAGTAAGAAATTCTGACCGTCTTCCCTCGGAAAACCTCCAAGGTACTTTGCCATGAAAGACGTTTCTCAATCATTGAGAATACGGTCACGACGCTTCTGACAAGAAACAAACGATTAGGAAGAAGAGAAGAAGAAAGCGCAAAGCACATAGGTACTCCTATGAACATTTATGTCCCCGATTGGATTGCTGGGATATTAGTTAGGAAAGGATTAGTATGTAATAAAAAAAAACAAAATATGTAAGTACATGAACATAGTATGTATTTATTTAAAATAAATATTTATTCAAAATTTAATCATTAAAGTATGTATATAAAATAAAAAATCCAATTTTTGTTCAATCTTTGAAATTATCATTTTTCATCATCAAATTATCAAAGGAAAAATTACGCCGATCTGGCCTTAAAATAGATTTGTATCGGCTGAATAAACGTTTCACATCGACCCATGTGAGCATATTATAATAATGCCGTGATTTCTTTCCGATTTAATTCGATTTCCAAATCTTAGGCAACTTCTTTCCCATTGTGAATGTCAACAATAACCTGCAGGTCGTTCCGGCCCGGGGTTTTCCTTAAAACTTCCTTCCATAGTAAAATTTCATACTATTTTAACGAGATATGTGAAAATATGTCGACATAATAATATGCAATTTAAGCGAAATATGTATGTAAAAATATGTAAAATATAATAATTGGCTAAATATTACCTAGCTTAGGAAAAAATATGTACCTACCTATATTGTACCTAAAAAATTTTTCCAAATTTTTGCATATTTCGGCAGACCAGATCAACATCTAAAATTTCAGCCCTTAGTGGTACCCGAGGGGTGATTCGTGACTGGAAATAGCTATACAGAAACGTGGAAATATCGTGGAATTATTTGGAACTATGTACAGTATTGGCCAATATTATAGCAACTAAATCTTAACAAACAATAATTCACGATTTACTTATACAAATAATTGTATTTTTTTAATGAAATGACTATGAAGATATACTAATGATATTACTTATATTACAACAGCAAGCGATGTGTGGGCTTTTGGCGTTACATTGTGGGAAATGTTCTCGTATGGTTTTCAACCTTGGGCCGCTTTGACGGGTCATCAAATTTTAGAAGCAATCGACGAACCTAACTTTCAACGATTAGAAAAGCCTGATTGTTGTCCCCAAGAATATTACACTTTAATGATGGACTGCTGGAGGCACGAAGCTGCTACTCGACCAAAGTTTTTAGATTTAGGCGTACGGTTGATTGAGTGTCGTCCAGAACAAGTACAAGTAAAGTCTGTATCAAATGAAGGGGGAAGCACATTAAATTTTCGAGTAGGAGATATTGTAACTGTCATGGATAAAATGTAAGTGAATTGCGCGCTGAATGAATTTTTTTGAAGAATAGATTTTTTAGTTCCCATCCACCTTTATGGAAAGGAATTTCGACGTCTGGGAAAACAAGCGTGTTTGACCCCGGTAATGTTGTAGCATATCTTGGGGATTTGCCAAGCGCATCGTTTATACGTACAGACAGCACGCGAACATCATCCAGGCGTAAGCTTAGGAGCGAAATTATCAGCGCCCCCCAAGGTGATTTTAAGCACACAGGTCACGTAGGACTCATCGATGGCGCATATTTTGGTGATCTTAGCTTCTTGAGTGGTACAAAAGTCGATGTGAGTTGATCACGAAGGCTTCGTAAAAAAATTAGGTGTTTGAATTGCTTGTAGTATAATGGAATTCCAACTCAAGTTGTAACGCCGTTTAGACCACACAAGGATCTCGAAGCTGCACCATTGTTAGAAGGTGATCATATTCCATTACCACCTGCTCCTGGAAATGATCACGGCGAGTATCACGAAATAAGTGACGAAGAAAATCCAAATGCTTTAGATTTAGGTCCATCGCTTATGGCTGAAATGGAATTAATGTTGAATTCTTTTGGACAGCCTCCTCCTTCACCCGCCGATCATGAAGGTTCTAATAAAACCAACGAATTAAGGGAGCGTTTGAGTAAACCACGTAAATAAGCAACAGTTAAACCGATATCCGCGCAAGGGCAAAAAACTTTGGACACAGCTATTGCATTTGTGAACGAGATCAGTGCCAGGTCCATGAACGATTTACCTGCTCCTACCACGCCAGCTTCACCAACAAAACGTAAATTTAGTTTTAGATTTCCGACTTCTTCGGAACACGATAAGCATAAAAAGGCTAACGAAAGGAGAAACTTTTCAGAAGAAGCTCACTCGACACCCGATTTGCAGGTTAGCAGTTTTTTTTTAAGTTTTACAAGTTGCAATATTTATTTTGCTAAATTTTACACAAAATGAGGCAAATGTATGATCAACGTTTTGTGACTTTAGATGGACATAAAAATTTGATAAATTATGCGAATATTTTTAGGATACTGAAATATTAACTGTTTATTAGGGATCACTGGTAAAGAGTTATCACCTGGAAGGGTCCAACAAAAAATAACCTTTGGTCAAATTAGTTGAAAACTTAATATTTTGTATAATAGCACAACATTAATTTATAAAGTTTTTTTTTCAGGGTATTAAAGATTTATTTTTCGAATTTCGAAATGACGAAAAACTTGTTAAATTAAGACTGTAGATACTATTAAATAATTTCTGTTTAGATCCTTATGACGAAATCATAGCAACGCGTAAGATCTTCGATTAGCATTTGATTAGGATAACTAAGTCTGGATTTACAATAATCATAAGCATAAAAAATGCATAAGATATACAAATACAAATAAAAGCTTAATCGAGAATTGAATAATGTTGGAGTAATTCTGATATTCGCAAAAAAAAACATCCCCTGTTTACTAACGTATTTTATGAACAACCCTACTGGACTCCCTTCACTGTCAGGAATAATAGTCCTTGGCCCAGGCCTATGTTGAGACTTCGTATATGCGTTCTTTATGTCC
The DNA here is from genome assembly GCA_963170105.1 of Cantharis lateralis. NCBI lineage: Eukaryota > Metazoa > Arthropoda > Insecta > Coleoptera > Cantharidae > Cantharis > Cantharis lateralis. Next base: position 13,435,633 of record OY720624.1, read on the forward strand.
AGTCGGATAGCTTGTTTTAATAAGAAATTACTCAGAAAGGGTTTTTTCTTTATTTTGCACGAAACCTTTAACATTAGGACGTCGATATCAGAAACTCCCTAAAAAAAATTTTGGCCAAGGTTACCACTTAATTTTAAATATTTATATTAAATGATTCTGAAAACCTCAACTGTAAGGGTGTCAAGTTTATAACGTAATAACTTTTCCATGTTGTGGGTGTACGACGCGTCATAAAGTTTACACCCTCATAGTTGAGTTTTTCAGGATCGTTTAACCTTCCAGCAGGCGCGTATGTACATTTTGTACGAAGGTTCTAATATTTGTGACATAACTTTTATCTAAGTAGTCAGATTAAGTTGTTTTTTTTGGCTATTCCAAGACGACATACATAAATTATTCTATTATATGTTATTTTTGTCTATACTTGGTTATTGAATTTATGAACAACATTCTTCGAATTTAGGAACAAATTTCATTGAATATATGAACAAAATTCATTGAATTTATGAACAAATTTCATTGAATTATGAACAAAATTCATTGATTTAATGAACAAATTTCATTGAATTTATGAACAAAGTACATTGATTTTATGAACAAATTTCATTGAATTTATGAACAAAATTCATTGCTTTTATGAACAAATTTCATTGATTTTATGAACAAATTTCATTGAATTTATGAACAAAATTCATTGATTTTATGAACACATTTCATTGAATTTATGAACAAATTTCATTGATTTTATGAACAAATTTCATTGAATTTATGAACAAAATTCATTGAATTTATGAACAAAATTCATTGATTTTATGAACAAAATTCATTGATTTTATGAACAAATTTCATTGAATTTATGAACAAATTTCATTGAATTTATGAACAAAATTCATTGATTTTATGAACAAATTTCATTGAATTTATGAACAAAATTCATTGAATTTATGAACAAAATTCATTGATTTCATGATCAAATTTCATTGAATTTATGAACAAATTTCATTGATTTTATGAACAAATTTCATTGCTTTTATGAACAAATTTCATTGAATTTATGAACAAATTTCATTGAATTTATGAACAAAGTTCATTGATTTTATGAACAAATTTCATTGAATTTATGAACAAAATTCATTGCTTTTATGAACAAATTTCATTGATTTTATGAACAAATTTCATTGAATTTATGAACAAAATTCATTGATTTTATGAACACATTTCATTGAATTTATGAACAAATTTCATTGAATTTATGAACAAATTTCATTGATTTTATGAACAAATTTCATTGAATTTATGAACAAATTTCATTGAATTTATGAACAAAATTCATTGATTTTATGAACAAATTTCATTGAATTTATGAACAAATTTCATTGAATTTATGAGCAAAATTCATTGAATTTATGAACAAAATTCATTGAATTTATGAACAAATTTCATTGAATTTATGAACAAATTCATTGAATTTATGAACAAAATTCATTGATTTTATGAACAAATTTCATTGAATTTATGAACAAATTTCATTGAATTTATGAACAAATTCATTGAAATTATGAACAAATTTCATTGAATTTATGAACAAAATTCATTGAATTTATGAACAAAATTCATTGATTTTATGAACAAATTTCATTGAATTTATGAACAAATTTCATTGAATTTATGAACAAAATTCATTGATTTTATGAACACATTTCATTGAATTTATGAACAAAATTCATTGATTTTATGAACACATTTCATTGAATTTATGAACAAATTTCATTGAATTTATGAACAAATTTCATTGATTTTATGAACAAATTTCATTGAATTTATGAACAAATTTCATTGAATTTATGAACAAAATTCATTGATTTTATGAACAAATTTCATTGAATTTATGAACAAATTTCATTGAATTTATGAACTAATTCATTGAAATTATGAACAAATTTCATTGAATTTATGAACAAAATTCATTGATTTTATGAACAAATTTCATTGAATTTATGAACAAATTTCATTGAAATTATGAACAAATTTCATTGAATTTATGAACAAAATTCATTGAATTTATGAACACATTTCATTGATTTTATGAACACATTTCATTGAATTTATGAATTTATGAACAAATTTCATTGAATTTATGAACAAAGTTCATTGATTTTATGAACAAATTTCATTGAATTTATGAACAAATTTCATTGATTTTATGAACAAATTTCATTGCTTTTATGAACAAATTTCATTGAATTTATGAACAAATTTCATTGAATTTATGAACAAAGTTCATTGATTTTATGAACAAATTTCATTGAATTTATGAACAAAATTCATTGCTTTTATGAACAAATTTCATTGATTTTATGAACAAAATTCATTGCTTTTATGAACAAATTTCATTGATTTTATGAACAAATTTCATTGCTTTTATGAACAAATTTCATTGAATTTATGAACAAATTTCATTGAATTTATGAACAAAGTTCATTGATTTTATGAACAAATTTCATTGAATTTATGAACAAAATTCATTGCTTTTATGAACAAATTTCATTGATTTTATGAACAAATTTCATTGAATTTATGAACAAAATTCATTGATTTTATGAACAAATTTCATTGAATTTATGAACAAATTTCATTGAATTTATGAACAAATTCATTGAAATTATGAACAAATTTCATTGAATTTATGAACAAAATTCATTGATTTTATGAACAAATTTCATTGATTTTATGAACAAATTTCATTGAAATTATGAACAAATTTCATTGAATTTATGAACAAAATTCATTGAATTTATGAACAAAATTCATTGATTTTATGAACAAATTTCATTGAATTTATGAACAAAATTCATTGATTTTATGAACAAATTTCATTGAATTTATGAACAAATTTCATTGAAATTATGAACAAATTTCATTGAATTTATGAACAAAATTCATTGAATTTATGAACAAAATTCATTGAATTTATGAACAAAATTCATTGAATTTATGAATAAAATTCATTGATTTTATGAACAAATTTCATTGAATTTATGAATGGTATTTTGTATTCTTGAATTTTTATTGACAGAAAGAATAATCTCGTTATTAAAGTTTCGATGAGGCGTTGGACTGAGCCGGCCGTAGTTGTTTTCTAGCTGTTCAGATGTTAACTTCCTATCATAGATTTATTACCTTCCAGCAAGCGCGTATGCTCATTTTGTACGACAGTTATAATTTTTTTGACATAACTTTTATCTGAGTAGTCAGATTAAGTTGTTTTTTTTTGCTAGTCCAAGACGACATACATAATATTATTCTATTATATGTTATTTTTGTCTTTGCTTCGTTATTGAATTATTACAAAAATTTATTTGAATCGACTCCGTCCGATTCTAAGTGTAATTTAAAAAAAAGATCTGCTACGAATGATAATGTTGAAAATGCAAAAAATATATTTACAAGAAACATTCAGAAAAGCAAGAAAAAATATATTATCAATATGTAAAAATCAAATTTTATCTAGCTAAGATTGTTCCCTTTGTATATTTAAAAATACAGTTGGTTTTTAATATTATTTTCTTAAAAACAAAATAAAAAAACTCCAAATAAATGTAAAAGGCTTCATATGATTTATACCTATCATTTTGATTATTTTATAACAAAGTATTTGTAAAAAATCATCATGTCGTACAAAATACGACACGCGGCTGCTCATGTAATACATAGTGGCGCGCCTGCTGAAAGGTTAATAAAAATATTTAAAATCAAGTGGTAACCTTCGCCAACAAAATTTTTAAGGAGTTTCTGCTGTCGAACGCCCCTTTTCCGAGTGATTTCTTATTAATACAAGTTGTCCGACTAGGCATAAAGAATGCATACACGAAGTTTCAACGGTAGGTCTGGGCTCAAGGACTATAATAAATAATAAAAAAAAATGATTTTCTAAAAGTATGTATCATTTTCGGTAGTCACGTTACTTTATATTCAAAAAATTCGCATATTACATAAACTACTATGTTAAGAATTGCTTCACGTTATTAATTAGTACGCGCGCCCCACCAATTTATGGGGTTGAAGAGGGAACAACCGCGATATAAAATATTCGAGTAGAGCCAGTAGATCTCAAATATTCTTTCAAAAAAAGGTTATTCGAACACATGTAAATCCTCTAAATCAATCGTTTAAAAGTTATTTTTAACAGTAAAAAATGAGGAAGTACTACACTGTTTTCTTTTATGTACTTTAGGGTGGTGCAAAAAAAAACAACTATTTTTTTTCAAACCTCGTATGCAAATTAGTTAATTGAACCGTTTTAAGAAATCTCTCAAAAAATCAGCTCGATAAAAATTTTAAGAAGTCGCTCACGAATTTCTACATTTCGATAACAAACCCTTAAAACATTTTATCGAGCTGATTTTTGGAGAGAGTTCTTAAAACGTTTTAAACTAACTAATTTTCATACGAGACTCGAAAACAAAACATAGTCGGTTTTTTGCGCTACCCTAATGTACTTATATTGTTTTCGATTACTAAAGAATCGAAAATCAAGATTTATAAATACTATTTGTCTGATAACACAACTGGACAAAAGTATGCAAATCCATACATAATAAGAGGTAAAACTTTTTTGTCTTTTATAGAAATACTATCAATTAATTAATTTATTTGCTTAAAAGCAAAGCTTTTGTTTCGCGGTTCTACATTACTATTTGGATATATTCTTATTTTTTTAGTTTTATCTATGATTAAAATTTTCTTTAATAAAATTAGTCGAGCTCAAATTATTAATTCATTTCAACTAGCATTAATTAAATTCTTATCTAGCAACCAACAATCAGTTTATCTAAGATTTAAAATGATGTATACAGCTATACCCGTAGATGGTCAAACTTTACATGACATGCCTATCCGGTTTCAAAAATACTGAAGTACATTTATTGGACTTACAGCTTCGGTACCTTTGAAATCTGTGGGCAGCTTTCAAAACATTAACACGTTATACACTGAAAATAAAAGGTTTATCTTATTCATCAAACATCATCATTTTTGAACTGATCGATGAATGAAATTAGTGCAAAAATTATGAGGTTTTTTGTCAATATGAGGAACCATTTTTCTTAGTGTGCACTTACTGCTTCAAATTATTGCGAAACATTTTCGTTTATAGTCAATTTATGCAAACATTTAGTGTATTTTAATTTAATAGAGGGTGTATTTTTTAGAGCGTCAGAACTTGAAATTTAAATAAAACAATAAATTTTATTTTATATGAAAAAATATTCGATTACATTTAAGATTTGAAAACAATTTCGGGCAAAACGCCACAGCTATCGAAAGTAATGCGAAGCAATGTAAAACAATGTAAGCATTTAAGAATCCTATTGGTAGTTTTATAGCAAGAGTCATCCACCCACCCAGTAATACAATCCGTAGAATCACTAGGTACTTATAGTTGATGCTTCGCTCGATCTCAGACTTGAATCCGACTCGAGCACGAAATCAACCAATCAAAATAAACACTTTCGTACTTAAGTCATGCTCAAGTTTTCTCCAGTCAAGCATCGACTTATAGGTATGGGCCATAAGTTATGTTAATTAAATTGCATTAAAGCACATTTTGGCAGATCAGATCAACATCTAAAATTTCAGCCCTTAGTGATACCCGAGGGGTGATTCATGACTGGAAATAGGTATACAAAAACATGAACATATAGAATTATTTGGAAGTAGGTGTACACAATTTTTGGCAAAAAATCCAGGCAGGTAAAAAAGTTCATATAAACAACCGATCGATGCAAAACATAGGCAATTCCTTTTGCAAAAAAAATTGTAATTCAAATACGGTTTGATTCAAATAGAACAAGCAAAAACATAAAATTGAAATTATTGGAAAAGAAAGTACTACATATTAAAAACATCCTACTGCCAGTGGTAGGCAGTATTCAAAAATAAGTGTTTAAAATGCCTTTGTATTATTTATTATTATATTTATTGAATTTTATTTTAAATATTTTTATTTCAAATTTTTATTTTAAGTAAAAAATTTTCAATGTATTTTAAAAATGCTTGTCAGAATCAAAAAGAGCAATTTTGAATACTGGAATAGAACACAAAATTACTGGTGTTGGACATCGGGTTGAGGAATTAGCACACAACCGTCCGCCGGGGGGGGGGGGGGCTGCCGACTTTGACTTTGGTCTATGGCTATAGTTTTTTACGTGTATTTCTCAAAAATGGTTATCCTTTACTAAAAAGTGTTTTTGTCCAAAATTGAAGCTAAAAAATTTATTACAAAAATGTTTCTATTTTTTTTCTGTAACTGTTGAAGTTTTTGAGGTATACCTATACTTTGTAAAATTCGGAAATTTTTAAAATACTTTATTTTACCAAACGTTTTTGATAAACTTTGCATTTTAACTTCTTTATCGTTTATTTGAAACGAAAGTCCTTCGAGAAGGAGTTTAAGAGCTTAAGCTTTTTTTAAAGTAATTTGAAAATTTTGAGGTATATCTATATGACACAAAATCATGTATTGGCACTTTCTCGTTACGCAAGCTAATGTTTCCAAAATTTTGGAAAGGATTATTAGCTTAAGAAGTCTGAAAATTAGCTTAAATGATTCTCAAGCCTAACTGTCAATGTGTTTTTATAATAATAAGGACATATAAGGCATATTATGCATATTAACAAAATTTTGGTTATTAAATCTAGACAAAAATAATGTAAATTGAAAAATACGTTTAAGGTTAACGCCCGTATTCACAAACGTCTGTAAAACTTTTAACAAGCCGTTAAATTTAAGAAACTAATGGAAATTATCCGTTAGTACAAGCAAGCCACGGCCTGTTTCAAAGTTTTGTGAATACGGGGGCATTACTGAATAAGAAAATGTGTTAAATTTGGTCAACTCTTGATCAACTTTTTTGGTGTACCTACAAAATTTTGATATTTTTATTATAATTCAACTAGAATTCAAATAACTACTCTAAATGCTGACCCTGTAATATATTTTTTTGAAATACACGATTTTGTGTCAGGTATTCTCGAAATTTTGAAATTGCTATAAGTTGTGATCAATTTAAGCAAAAATATTGAATAACTGTTGTAATATGTAATGTAATGTATATGTAATGTATGTAAATATTGATAAAATCCTAATTTTAAAGGAAAATTCATATTCTAAAACTGTATTTTTCAAGGATTCTCTTCTTACATGAACGGAAAGAAGTTAAGAAGTTTATAAAATAACGTGTAAAAAAAGTTTCTTGAAAATTTATGAATTTCATACCTCGAAAAATATAACAGATATACACAAATAAAAATGAGTAGGAACTTCCTTGTAGGAAATTGTATCAGATCCGATTTTGTACAGACCATATTTTGGCTACAGCTATTGAGTACCCCTCAATCCCCCAATTCCTAGGTCCAAATATTGGTATATTATACCTCCTAACTAGTACAAACACAGTCCTGAAGACAAAAATTGGGATCTCGACAACTCCAACTAGACTCCCTTCACTGTCAGGACTAATTACACAATAAAATAATTTTCAAAAATTAGTCGATCAACCAGATCGCATATTGCATAAACTACTCTGTTAAGAATTGCTTCGCGTTATTATTTAGTGCGATACATGATAAATATGATAATATGGTGAGTAGAGCCAGTAGATCACAAACATTCTTTCAAAAAGGATATTTGAACACACGTGTAAATCAATCGTTGTGTAAAAGTTATTTTCAATAGAAAAAAATAGGTAAGCACTCGTTTTTGTTTTGCATAGAATTACTAACAATTAATAAGGACTTAATCGGATAGCTTTTGTTTCGCGGTTCTACTTTACTGTTTGGGAATATACTTATTATTTTTTATCTCTATGTATGATGAAGATTTTCTCTAATAAAATTAGTCGATTTCAAATTTATCAATTAATTTCTTTGACTCGAGCATTATTTTAATTTTTATCTAGTAACCAACTATCAATTTATCTAAGATTTTAAATGATGCTGGTTGTCAGTTTTCTCGATATGCATAAACCTACACCCCTAGTTGGTCAAAATTTACATGACATGCTTATCAGGTTTCAAAAATACTGAAGTACACTTATTGGACTTACAGCTTCGGAATCTTTGAAATCTGATAAGACACGTCATGTCAAGTTTGATCATCAGTGGGTAGCTTACAAAACATTAACACATTATACACTGAAAAAAAAGTTTTATCTTATTGATCAAACAATCATAATTTTTGAACCGATCGATGAATAAAATTAATTTTATTGGTGAAAAGTTTAATAATCGTATAATGATAAAGTCATTGGATTTAAGAATTTTGTTTATTGGTGCAAAAATGATTGTTTTTTCGTCAATATGAGGAACCAAACATTTTCGTTTATAGTCAATTTATGCAAATATTTATTGTAATTTAATTAAATAAAGGGTATTTTTTTTAGAGCGTTACAACTTTAAATATAAATAAAACAACAATAAATTTATTTTATTATGAAAGAACATTCGATGACATTCAACATTTGAAAACAATTTCCGGCAAATCAGCAAATGTTCGCCACGGCTTCATCTTTCTGCCTGTCCAATTTTTGACCACTTTTTCAGCATTGGGGGCCTTATATTCCCAATAACTTTAGTTATGTTGGCTTTCGATGAATTGGGATTTTCTTCAACACTGGCGTCTACAGCAAGTTTGGAAAAACACACTAATTTTTTTATAATAAATTTCAACAATTTGTAAACGTTGTTGCAGCGAAAGATTTTGCATGATAATTGATCAATGCCTACTGAAAAGAAATGTCAAAACAAAAGTAACATAATATTATCCGTCAAGTAACGAACGTTCTAACGCTCTAAAAAAATACCCTTTATAATGTAAGCATTTAAGAATTCTATTGGGAGTTTTATGTTAATTAAATTGCATTAAAGCTTGCATAAACCTTTATTTAACACATAACATTTTTAAAAATCTGACCTTTTTCTCCGACGATGCCAACTTTCTTGTAATAGAACCCACCTTACCTGAAACAAAAGAAATCAAACATTAAATTTTTTCAAAAGGATTTAAAAAAAAAATTTATGTAACAAAATATTTTTAAACTCCCTGTAGGTGTTCAGTGTTTATAATAAAAATATTAATACAATCAACAATCAATTTATTAAAAAAGTTTATAAAACAAAATTAAAATCAAATGGGTTATTTATAGAACAAAATGACGTCACCTCGAAGACCCCATGTTTTTCAAGGAATATTGAGTCTTACTCAAATATAACGCAAGCGCGTTGTAACATTCAAGTAAATTCAAAATTTTCATGTTAAATAACTATAGTTTCCTTCATTTAAATTGAAAGATTCTTTAGTTATACGATGAAATTTAATTTATATTTCAAATGACGCGTAGGTAGTATGCAAGATGGCGATGACAAAGTAACCCCGAAATGTTTTTTAACGCATCGCGAAAACGAATGGAAATTTTTTCAAAATTTCGACGGAGTAGGCTTTAGCACAAGAAGACTGACCATAAAAGTATAAAGGCACCCTCGGAATTGCATTTTTATTTTCTGAAAAAGAACTGCGCAGTAGTACTTACACAAGAAAGTGGCCCCTTAAACTTTATTCCTGGTTCCTGAGTCTCCTTCCAACACCCATGGATAGTTCACGGTTTCACTAAACACCCACAATACACACATAACAAAAGTTTTCACAATTTTCCACTTAAAACTTAAAATATCACCTCATAATCTACACGACGTGTTAACTTGGCAGCAACAAAACGAACTGTGAAATTACTACGCCGCAATATCGGTTTTAATGTTGTAATTTCTCGGAAATTCACCTCAGGTAAAAAAATTTATCGAAATAAAACCTTTTATACGAATATTTAAATTTATTCATTTATTCAGACATCCGTACTCGCAGTACTAACCAGAAACTGCTTGCTTCCTGTACAAAAGGACATTGTGTCTTGTTTTCACAAAGCCACCGTTTAATTTTCCTACCTTTTAATTTTATTTAACAGTTTTTAATATAACGGGATGAAAATGAAAGAATAGACTCCACATGTTGTATATAATTGAAAAGAGCATAAAAATATCTAATTAAATATGTCATAGCCAACTATGGTTTCCATTTAAAAAAACACAACTATATATTATAACTCGGAAACAAATGAAGATATTTAAAATCCTTCTGGCCCAATTTATTTTCTTCAAAAAAATGTCTAAAAAAGGTTTAAATATTTTTTCTATAACTTTACAAACAACCGAGATATCGGCATTTAATGAAAAGTCGAAAAAGCGAACTTTCGGCCATAACTCGAAAACGAAAAAAAATATCGGATTCCGGTTTTCACCGTTAAGGTTTTTTCAAAAGAAGAGATCGAGGATGCGCCATCCATTTTTCCATAACTCTTATAGTTACCGAATTCCCCATAAGAACATTCGAATTTGAACCACCCTGTACAGCCAAACACCTTTGAAAATCTCGTTAAATATGGAAACTTTCCTCATAAATAAAAAGCAGTGGAAATCCGCTTCTTTGCTATGTTTTGCTTAGTTTTAATCGGTCAGTAAACAAATTAAAATATTAAATTTCTAGCAACGTTTCTAATTTTCGGGTGCACATTTTCAATAGTATATAATAGTATTCAATAGTAATGCGATAAAATACTTAATAAATTTTGCGAAATCTACGTGGTACTTGTCTCTATAAACAAAATAGTCATATCAAAATCAATTAATCTGAGACGCCCCATTTTCGAATAATGCTATATAATATTCAAATCAAGTAGCGAAATGTCCCCGGTAGCGAAATGTATCGGGAACATAAAAGTTATTACTAGAGACCGGATAAATAAGCACGACTTTTTGAAAAATAAGTGCTTAAAAAAAGCACGCTATTTTGCAAAAATAAGTTCGAATTATGTCAAAAAAAGTTATGAAAAAGTTAATAATTAAAACAAAAAAAGCAAAGCATGGCAGCTTAGACGGAATAATTCGAAAGAAATAAACCAAGCACTTTTGTACCTATTATTTAATCGGACACTTTTTTAGGTGACCCCTTTCAATTTTTCTCAAAATATGTTTCTGAGACCGTTGTAATACTCGTTCTTGATTTTTTAGTCAAGAAAATTTTTTTTTTATTTTAATTAAAATGTTTATAACATTGCGAGAGATGTACATATGGGCTCGTTTATTTTTAAAGTTTTTGATTTTCAATGTTCTTTAAAAAAATATATATGATTTTGATATAAATTATTGCGTTCACCGTTTATTTTTAGTTTAATGCGAAAAAGGTGTATCTGGCAATGCTAGATAAACAAAACGGAAAAGCTGACTGAAATCAGTTTAATAAAATCTATTTAATGCAGTTAAAATAGAGCAGGTGGAAAAATCATATTTTAGGGTACGTTTATGTTGGCGCTATGATAAGTGATAAGAGCGGAGAAATTTCTTAGCTGTAATTGCTGTTCTATGAATTAATATTGCCTTGCGGCCTGCTTCAACATAAAGTAGTCACATAATATTTCAACGTTTTGCTTTTCTCTGCTTCGCTAGTATCGCGGCTTTTAGCGCTTCACAGCTAGCTCATAACATCGCAGCTAGAAGAATAAACATAAATATACCCTATAAGTAGTTATCAAGAATAAAATAAGTCCTAAATAAGCACTAATATAAAATAATAAGCATATGAGTAAAAGCAAAAAAGCCAAACATTGCTGCTGAAGGCCAAAAAAATTAATTTTAAGTCAAAGTTAAATTTAAACTCGAAAATAAGTTCAAAATAAGCACAAAAGTAGAAAATAAGCGAAAAATCGCAAAAAAAGCAAAAAAAGCATGAAAAACTTTACGCTAAAATACATCTTTTTATGTAATTCGTCCAGATCTCAAATTTCAAAGAGCTGCTTTTAAAATTGATAATAAGCAAAAATGCTTAAAATCCGGTCTTTAGTCATTACACATAAAATGCTAAAATTAAATACCTAAGGTAATGGGAAATTTTAAAATAAGTAACTTTGCTCCATTGTAATCAACGACTTGAGCTTTATTTCAGAAATGATGCACATTTGGATTAGATAAATTGAATTCCATCAGCTTTAACACTCTCTCGTGAGTTTACTGTAAAACATTATTGGTTGTTTTTAGAGAAAAGTTGGAGTTTCGAACCACTGTCTACAGATTGTTGCTAGAATCGGCCGACAATAACTAGAGTAAACTCCTGGAGTAGTATTTGGATCTAATACAAAAGTGCACCCTTTGGAAGATACAATTTTCAATTTAGTTTTTCGTTCTGCTAAACTGCTAAATTGTTGGAGCAAACACTTAACCACTCTCGATATCATTTGCTATAATTTGCATTTCATTTTTATAACATCGATTATCTTCAAGTCACTTTCAATAAAGTTGTTTGGTACAAACCAAGGAACGTTTGTGTTGATTTTTAATGTTTTGAATTGTAATTGCTCTATATTTCAATATTTGAATTACTTGCTGTCCCCCAGAGTTGGATTCCGTAAGTTCAAATTGATTTGAGCATGAAATTGTATAATAATAACTAATTTTCCAATGTTAATTTTGATTTAATACCCAGCAACCCAAATAATTGGGTGAATTCAGAAACGCTCAGCAGCTTCGTACTTCAAATTTAAATAGCACTAATATAAGATTAAAGTACAATATCAATAGGATGGACTTGTTATAAACTTGAAAATAAATTAATTTTGGATATAAAAGGTGTTTCAAGATCGACTTACGTTACGAGCAATTTTAGTCAAGATGTCGTACACAAAGCAAGAACCCATTCGCGTATTGTAAAAGTTACGCTTCGTAAATTTTTTGGTAAGCATAATGGGCCAACTGAGCGTGCATTTTATAAACTGGTGAAGAAATTTGGGGAAACCGAGTCGGTTCTGAACATACCAATGCCTGTGCATACAAGTCCAGCCCGGTCCGTCGAAAACATCGCTTCAATTCGCGACAGTGTGGCTGGAAGTGGGACAGCCTCAGTTCGACTTGGTTTGCAGCAATTGGGCTTTTCAAACACCTCCATATGGCGAATTATGAGGCAAGATTTGCATCTACGTACCTATAAAATTCAAACTGAAGCCTGGGGGACCATTCACTTCACTGTAGATTTGCAAATTGAATTTTAAATTTAAAGCGGTGCAACTCAATTTTACAAGAAAATCATTTTCAGCAATGAGGACTATTTTCTTTGATGTTACGTGAAAGAAAACAACAATCCATAAACGACTTCGGAGCTAAAAAACGAGATCCGGCAAGTTATTGGTGAGAGAGAGCTGCATTTATGTGAAAATTAGAACAAAATGGTGACCCACCGCAAAATTTCTAAATAGTTTGCATTTTATTTAAAAAAGAACATCATGAAGTCGATCTTGAAACACCATTTATAATCTGACATAAAAATTTTAAACTAGGTACTCTTTAGATAGGTACTATAGAAACTTTTGCTCAAGAATTTTATTAGCTTGTCAGCGCTAGCACGTTTAAATATGAAAACAGAAATTCCAACATTTATTAACCATTCTTTCCGAATTATTAAATATTAAACGATAAATAGGTTAATAAAACGAATTAAATATTATTTAATTTGCAAGTTTTGACAAAGAGCACGCGAGTGCCCGAAAGCTTGTGGTTTTTTACAAATTTACTATAACATTTGCTTGTTTCAGTTAATTACTATGATCATTAAATAATTATGGCCCAAACTATGAAGGATTTACACCAAAAACTAAAGCATCTACAGCAACCTCGTTTCATAAATATTACACAAATAAATCGATGCCGATAGTACAAGAAAATGGTATGTCAATTCACACTTAAATAATTTCTTCTTGGCTAAGTTTACTGTACATAAACACTTTCATAGTATTCGGCAAAGCTGACGCGGGGAAAATTTCAAAGATTCACAACATATTTTCGCACAGAGCTCCTAAATGACTTTCTAAATTACATAATTGCTATCGTAATACAATACAGTATACACCAACAAGGTGGTTGTCCCTATTAGCTTCGATAAGAAGCTGCGTTGGACAATATTGTCGCGTGCAGGGGGGTAGTTTACCCTTAACCACACTTGGGGGTAGCTCAGTTGGTGGTGTAGCTCATAATAAAAACCAATAGACTTTATAAAAATAACTATATTAAAATAAAATAAGATAAACTGTACAAACTTAAACTACTTAGCACTTACCCTAAAATTACAATCATCATCTTAGGGATGGAAAGATTGACCATCTTGGGAGCTAAGGGCTGCTGCGTGGTGTTCCAAAGTGGTTCACTCCCGAGACTCCTTACGAGACTCCTTTCGAGACTCTTCCGAGACTCCTGCGAGACTAATTAATTATTTTTCCAATTACTTTGATCAATCTTTCCACACCCCTACTCTTATCTTGATCGACCCCGTTGATCGACATTTTCCGATATCGATCGTTTGGGGTCATCACCTTCTTATCAAATTGACACGCCTTGTGTCGGTAGCGGATATGTCACTGGTCACTGCCCTTATGGAATGTACCGAATATGGAAATTCTATACTTCCTTGCAATCGTTATTACAATATAACTCCAGCTTTTACATTCTTGATTTATGATTATAAAATATTTTTATAAAAATGTAAGATTATTTTTTGAGTGTGACAATATTCAGCTCCATTTGCAATTTTTCAAAGATAAAACAAACAAGAAGAATTTTAATCAAAGTTGGGCTGATGAATATGGCTCAATAGAGAAAATTACATCAATAATGCAGCCAAATTATTATTTTACCTATATTATTTGTGATTTACCAAGTAAAAATATTAAAACACTTATCGCATAGATCGTAATGATTAACTGACAAACAATAAAAAAGTATTATTTTTTCAGCAAATGATGGTCCCAAAATGAACCAGAAGATCACGGAACCGTTCCAAAACTACAAATATAGGGATAATAATGTTCAAAAACGAGATCCAAAACAAAGTAATAGTTGAAGAATGGGTAGTGCAGAAATCACAACTGTAGGCACTTTAATATAAGGGCTCGAACCAGGCTGGGCCAAGTGCTAGTATAACGTCCACGACAAAGACCCTTAAAAGGTTTATAAAACAAAGCAAACGTAATGGATAGGAAGCAAACTTTGCCTCGTAAATATTTTAAACCGTAGTTCTTTACACGTGGTATGATAACAATGCCGATATTTCTCTCCAAGATAAACTACTTTTGTCTCAATACACTTTACAAGGACAGAAAAGGTAAAAATTATGTAAACTCGTAATCAATAATCCCAATGTTATATTGGAATAGTGTAGCAAAAATTTCAAAGCTATTTGCATTTTTGGAATTTTCCAAAGTAAACACATGTTAAATAGGCCTAATTCAATTAAAACTATGCTTGCCTTAAAGATAATGCAAATTGAGGGCTTTGAACATAATGGCACTTTTAAAAAAACGATAGGATGGGATCGTTCGATTTAGAAATGGGCTGGGACTCTATTTTTTAACTTACACGACTTGATTTGCATACGCAAATACGTCACTCTCGCATAAAAATTAAGTATTCGCACTCTCTGATTGGTCGAAATATAATGATTCATATGCTAATCAAGTCATGTGAGTTCTAAAATAAATAATGAGAGTGTTGATATTTGTTTTATGAATACAACTAGGTCCCACCTTCGTGTAGAAAAAATATTAACTTGTTTTGATTTTTTCCATTCCTGCAAGAACTGCCATGCAAAAATTCAAATTTTTAAAATAAGAAGTTCGAGTGAAAATGCAACCTCGTTAAACAAATATGGCAGCCGTTAGAAAACATTAAAACTTAAACAAAAGTAGCTTTCAACTACAAAAATATTAGGCCCATTATAAAATTATAATACACAAAGAATCAAATTTTTTAAAAACGATCGAGTTCCCATTTCCTATGGAATGAACTGATGCTATACTTTGAATAGAAATGAAAAAATGTTTCGGATAAACTTTACTGTTTAAGCTGACGCACAGAATTGGGTGGTTTCAATACCTAGAAATGCTGGAAATTATATACTCATTAATACATGTATCTATTAACACAACAGAATTGTTAATCTGGAATAAATTCTTTAATTTTGAAATAAATTGTATTAAGGAAACAGTTTATCTTCACCTGCGAGGGTAGCTAACATGATTCCCATTAAATTTTCTATACCGAATTGCCCTACTTTTCCAGGTTATCTCGAATTAAATTTCAAAATTTCGCCCTACTATTTGAAACTTGGTAGATTTTAGAAATAAAATAATGTAAAACATAATTATCGGAGCCCGGACTTCGATGACTTCAAAAATGGCAAAGAAGTTATCTTTTCTTTCTCATTTAATCCAATATTTTATTTCTAACCTGTTACAGATTTCAGATACAAAAATTCATTTTGAAACGTAATTTTTCGATATACGTACATCAACTCCTCCAACGAAGACTGCAGTGACACACTTCTTTCAATTTTAGAGTTACGCACACTAATATGTAGATTTAGGTGGTAACTTCCCACAAAAAAGGTAGTATCTCAAGAAATGAACTTACAACAAATTTCTTGAAATACGACCTTTTTCCTGGGAAGTTACCACCTAAATCAACATATTGGTGTTTATAACCCAAAAAATAAAAAAGTAAGTTACCAGAGTCTTCGTTGGAAGACTCGATATGTAATAAATATAAAAATAAATAAAGGTAAAATTTTAAATAAGTTTCACTATTTCATGTTGTATTTTTTAAATATCTGTTTTAAATATAAAAATTATAATTATTACTTATTATAAAAATTATAAACTTTTGCAATTTTTAGTGCAGTTGTTTGAGCATATTTTGCCTGTTTCAAGATCATCAAAGTCCGGGCCATGAT
Organism: Cantharis lateralis; assembly: GCA_963170105.1. Lineage (NCBI taxonomy): Eukaryota > Metazoa > Arthropoda > Insecta > Coleoptera > Cantharidae > Cantharis > Cantharis lateralis. The sequence goes on from OY720624.1 coordinate 13,452,509, forward strand.
AATTATAGAATAATTTTATAATACAAAAACATATTTGAGTACGAATTTAACAAATTGACTGCCGAGTTTCATAACTTTCAGGATTCCCATAAACAAGTGAGACCCCTCCGCTCATTTCAAAGGGTGTACACGGCCACAAATACAATTCATTACGTATTTTATATTTATCAAGTTTAAAATTTGTACTTGTTAATTAAGAATAATTTAATATCACAACTTACAATATTACATCGAAACTATTGAATTGAATGATTATAGTTTGTTGTAGTTTGGTTGATCGGTAATATTAGAGTAATTTGACTATTGAAATATTGTTGAGCTTAATTGCATAACTGTTCAAGTTCTTTCGCATAATAATTCCAGGTTGTCCGATACAACAAACTATAATCAATGAATTCAATATTTTGATCTAAGATTGTAAGTTGTGACATTAAATTATTCTAGTTTAACATGTACAAATTTTAAACTTCATATATATTATCACATGTTGATAACTATAAATCCTATTATTTATTTTCTCAATAATTCCAAGTTGAGTGCTAAAAACGAATATAAAGTAATATAAAAAGGAATTCCAATTTCTATTTTGTACCTCATGGAATTATAAACAAACAACTTATTGCATCCCTCTTGAAAAGAAATTTTACACGATAAGACAAAAGAAAAATTTTCATAAAGTGGAAAATAAAAATTCAATATAAAAAGGTTTTCATATGATAATAATTGTTATTACTAACTTATTAGCATGTGATAATATTTTTAATACGTTTTACATGTTAGAGAAAAATTATATTTTTATTTAAATTTATAATTCACGTAATAGATCAAAAGTATTGAACGAATCCAAAATTCGAAACGCTGTTCTCGAACAAAACTGTCACAAACTACATAAATATTCGTTCAATAGTTTTGATTTACAATTAAGTGAGTTACGAATTTAAATAAAAATATAATTGTTTTATTAACTTGTTTTAACATTTCAGGCGCTTAGATAGATGCAAAACCTGTCATGTCACTACTTTTCCAAAAATGAGTTTAATACACCAAACTATTAAGAATACAAATGCCTACATATCGATGGTAAAATTATTAAAAAAATCCGAACAAATTCAAAGTTATTTGAATTTAAAATCTCGTTCCTTCATTTACTCATATAAAAATTTCTATAATGTTTGAAAGATGACGGTAAAAATGATTTACGTTTTTTAGTAGATTAATAGGATATCAGATATCTGTATATTATAGTCCAGTCGTTAGGTACTTTTGCATGGAAATAGTCCGGATATGAAATTATTTTTTGCTTAAACTCGTTACTTTAGTATCAGATAAAATCCTTAAGTTTTCTACAACAGATTCAAACCGAAACAGCAATAAATTTGTCAATAAGGGTCTCCCAAAGATCACAAAATCTTGAATTGACCATTCTTGTACATATCCTCTACCCAAAATAGGTCCTATTATCAAAATTAAACTAGATAACATTTTGCGTAAAAGTATTAAAAAAAATATTGCCCTTGTTTATGTGGTTTTAGAGCCACAGCGCTACATAAAACTCCAAATTTTACCCAAAAAACGTTGCTTCCAGTTTTCGACGTCGAGTTTTTTTCTGCTCATCTGACGCCAAATTAGTTTACAGATAAATGAATGTATAAACAGTTTTGTAGCTATTTTAGGACCCTAACTTGTAACAAGAAAACAATTTTCACCAAAAATGTGAGTATTTCGAAAAGCCGTAACCGTATAAGTGTTATACTTACTGCTCAGTTTTTTTTTCTAGACATGAAATTTTGTTTTCTATAAATTAAATAATGTGAATATTGAGCCTGGAATAATAATAATAATTAAAAATTAAACGGTGAACAGGTTAATAAAACGAATTAAAAAGGATTCAATAGTAAGCTTTCAAGTAGGTATCTACTGACGTACTCTTTTTCAAACATAAAGTTTTTAATAATAATAATAAATGGCAAAAAAAAGTTTGAAAACGTAGAGCTAGAGCCCTATTATATCTACAAAGTTATTTTATACATAGATTTACAGATAATTGCGTGAGTCTAGTTTCACTTCTCTGTAGACCATTTTCTCATCAGATGAACAGAAATTAAACTCTATAACAAAAACTGTGTCTTTGTCCAAAATCGGAGTTCTATGAACTCCAATTTTGATATCTTTTAGCAATAGGATGTATCTACAGAAATCGACAAATTTAAAATTTTGTTATTTTTAGGACCTCTCATAACAAATTTGCCCTTGTTCTGGTTTGAATCTGTTCGTGAAGTAAAAGGTTTAAGCAAACAAAATTTAATTTCCGAATTTTATTCACTCGGAACCCTTTTTCGCTACGTAATGACTGGACTAATATTAGATCAATCGAATTCAATTTTTCTCATACCAAAGTGAACCTTACACTCCAAAATTGAGAAAATGCATTATTATATTTTTATTTAATTTTAATTTAAAAAAGTCGTATCTGTTGGTATTATTTGCCAAAAATTTGAAGTTTGAGATTTGCTTACAAGCAGCAATAATGTAAAGGCTAAATATGCACATTATAGCCGTCGCATACAGGGCGAACATTCTATTCTACATACTTGGGCAAGTAAAAAAGTTTATATTTTTTTTTAAATCGCGTATTGTTATGTTTTGTTATAGTTTTGAGGTAGCCCGATCGTTTGGTGTAAAAATAAAAATTGTGTCAGCAAAATTTAAAGAATTTTACCGATTATTACAAGAAAATTCAACATATTCGACAAGTTACTAAGTACGTAGTTGAAGAATATAAAGATTTTTATTCTGATATATTAGATTGGCCAACCCTACAAGAAGATCAATCAGATCAGGATGGTATTTAAACGATTTATTGGTTTCTCGTTTCCTTCATCAATAGATCAATAATAAAATGTAGATTACAACGTTGAAATTTGGAACTGCCAAAATTTAATTTTGTACGTGATTGCAAAGTTTCTAATTTTCTAAGTGCCTACACGATGCCTATTTTGTTATATCGTCGTTGAAATGTGTTAACCTGCTAACTCCACTTATAGAGCATTATGAGTGAAATACATAATTAGAAAGAAAAAAAAAAGCTATTAGTAGGAAAAGCATATAAATAAATTTTAAATGTAAATTCGGCAGAATGTTGTCTCAATAATACCTGCTATCTCCAGTCGGTTTAAATTAACGGCTGTAAAGCAGCTATCTCCGACAGACTGCATTAATTATATAATATAGCCGGAATTCATTTTAATGTTGTTAAGGAGGAAATCGAAGTATGTTTTCATGCTCTCCTGTACACTTGTGTTAAATGGAGTTAGCAGCTTAACACATTTAAACGACGATATTGCGAAATCATACATAATAATTTATTATATCTTTATAATATCTATCTCGACAAAAAATGTAGTAAATAAATGAAAATTTTGAATATTAAATTGCATTTATCGCTTGCAATTTTAGTCAATCCGATCACTTGCGACGCGTTAATAGAGATTGAAAAATTACGCGAAATCTGGTTTATCCGGCGCGACCAGTAATGCTACCACGGTTTTCCGCTCACTAACCCATCCGTATGTGTTTGAAGCCCGCCACACCGCTGGTTATTTTGTTGTTGTAAAAACTAAATCCGCTTGTTTTTAAGTATTTCATGTTCTCTAAAATTTGTGTAAATTTCAGAAAATTATCTATTGTACACAATTATTATATCACACTATATTTCAGCACTTCTTGTTTCACTGCACTTTCTAAATCACATGGGGAACAATTTTTTACTAACCTTTTTTACTGCTTAAAGCTGTACTCCTCGCCGTGGAACCTACCTGAAAAGAACATAGGATTAGATTGGTCATAAAAAAGAACAGGGAAGGAAGATTGCTTGCCAGACTTTTGTAAAAAAGAAGAAAATTATCGTTGCTGCTTACCTTTATCACTGCATCCTTTTGCCAATTGTGTTGTCCAATTCCAGCCCTTCGTTCCATAAAGTCAATTGTGAAGTCCAACGACACGTAATACACTCACATATTTTTTATCGATTTCGATTGAACACATATTAACATGAACACTTTATCACAAGCAAAATTTCCGAGCTTCCAATAAGCTTTAGAATAAAAAATTTCGTACTCGCCACTGCTGTTACAAAACCGCTCGCGAATTGAAAACTTTTATTATCGATTACGCGATTACGCGATTTATTGAACTGTAAATATTTCTCGACAGAGGATCTCCTGGAACAGAAAGAGTATTTTAAAAATGCATAAAACAAGAAATGAATTGTATGCGTAGGGCTCCGGACGAAAGTTTTATTAAAAAGTTGCCTTTACCGCAGAACAATTTTAAACTCGATAAATTTTACTACCAATACAAAAATACCTACGGAAATAATGAGTTTGGTTAAAAACAAAGTAGCTTTTAGTAATAAGAGTATTTCGTTCCAAGCCCTGTATTCTTAAATTATATTATAAGAGCCTTTACATTCAAAATAGTGAAGGAATAACTTATTTTTCAGAGTCGTCACTTAAATTCTTCGACGACTGATAACGAGGAAGCCAATAATAAGTGCGAGCATGCCGAAGAGTTTCTTGTGTTTTTCCTTCTTTTATTTTGGTATGAAAAACATCGTTAAGCAATTACGAAACATTCTCTATAAATGCACCATTTAAAGTTACGATTTGAGATAAATATAACTACGCGTAGTACCAGTTTACATGTACAAAAATTTGCAACAAACTCGAGACAAAACATTTATGACAAGAACACCAAATTACCGTTGACTAAATTCTAAATAATTCATTTGCTAGCGGTTGCATTTCGAAAGGGATCGAGAGTGGTGAATTTCTAAATTACGTCAATGTTTGTTCAAATTCAATATTAACAGTGAAGAAATTCACAACCGTTACATGCATCATCGTCAAATTCAATTTTCAAATTTATAATTACCAAATTACCATTACAATATTTCACAAATTTATTGATTGCACTCACATGTTATTCTTTATCAAGTAGGCTTCGCTTATTAAGACGCCATAGAAACAACTGACATCCGCCGATAAAATTTTATTTCTAAAAACAATTGAAAAGTTCGACTGTCATCGTTTTTTAATAAATGAGTCAGTTTTGAACAAGTTTATTTTACTTTTATACCCAATTTGTAAATGCGAAATAATTATTATGAAATAAAATTTAATTTTGTCTTTTTTTTTAAACTTTAAGCAGGACAACCTCGAATAACTTACTAAATTATTAATTCTTTAAAGTCTCGAGTTTAACCCTCATCAAGTTCGATGTGCACCCAAAATTATATTGAAGAAAAACACTTACCGGGAATGAAATGTCATTTTATATCCATTCAAATTATCTTTGATATAAAACGACACCGCGCCAAGGGTGGTTGTTGCAATATTACGGTAACCAACAAAATATTTATCACAAATGCGAAACCTAATTTACTATTTATCGCCGGCATTGTTTTAAGTTTTCACAATAATAATTACGCACATTCTTTTTGATTTAAACGCGACAAGAAACAAAATTGAAACATGATGACGATCGCCGACGAATTTAGTTTTAAAAACAATTGTAACTGACCTTTTTATTATACCTGGGTTTTAAAACGTCATATTTATCAAATGAATCAGTTTCTGAAAAAACTTTTTTATTTTAGATAAGAAATTAAAACTTAATTTCGTTTGTTATAAATGCATGCAGATGAACGGCGAATTTAATTACAAATTTCAATAAATAATTTTTACCGGAATTGATTATCAATCACTTACCGGTAATTTGAAGCAGGACGAAGATGACGGTCATTTGGAAAGATTTGCTTATGAAAATTTGATGCAATCTTTTACGATGAAGTCCTTCCGTTCCAGTAATTTTCGATCTAAAAGAAGAAAGATTTTAGTTGAGAAAAACCTAACGATAATGAAATGGTTATTTAAGGCTAGGGATTTGCGATGCGCTCTTGTTCATTCCAGAACAATTCAAAAATGACTGAATGGATTTTCTTCAAATTTGGAAATTATATTTACAATAAATTAAGGAAGGGCAAAGGCTATTTTTTTAAATCAAATTTTGTAATTTGGGTTTCAATTTGTTTAAATACCATGTTTGTAAACTTTTTAGCAAATAATTTAAGTAGGAGAAATAAATACTAACAAGGAATTATTAATAAAAAAAGAAAAAAAAGTCGGCCAGGTGAAAAAAAATCATTCATTCCAGAACATCTCGAAAACGTACCAACACATCGGTTTGAAATTTTGAGATAATATTTGTGACATTGTAAGGACGGGCAGCAGGGGTTTTTAAATTAAAAATTTTTCTTTATAACAGTAATATTTATTTTAAAACCTGAAATTGATTATCAATTAATAATATTCTACCTATTTAACTAATGTACATGTATAAGAGAACTCATAAATAAATTATTTGAAAATTTATTTTATCTATAACACGTTAAAAATTTAATTAGAAATAATCGTTCAATTCAAATCAGGCGGGAATAATGTTAGATTAAATTAATGATTATAGTTCAGCCATTATCATAGAGATGGCTACAAGACTTTTACAGTCGCTCAAATAAATAATGGAAATAATGGTTTTCAACTTGGATATAAATAATATTTTGAGCTGCAATGCAAGAAATAATCTACGAAATGATGTTCTGGTGGGGATTTGCGTTTCGTTTCAAATACACCTCATGGTGAATGTAATCTGTTTACTTTTTGGATGGATACAAAAACATTTCATTAAATAATATATATAGTGGGGGTGTCGGGGTTAAAAGCTGAAACTTGCAGGGATGAAGGGTGAGATGGCATATATTCGTAATCCGAAGGTAATCAAAAATAATCACGCGCAAAAGGGCACTATTTAAAAAATATGAGATAATACTATTAGCAGGAAGCCCATAAAATGACGATCATTTTGATATATATAATTTGAAATCATTTTTGTACGAAATGTATATTTTTTTAATGTTTGAAAACTGAAATTTGTTAAGTCGCTTATGGGAAATCAAATTTTAAATTGCAATTATCTCGGTTCGAACTTGACAAAAATTTTATAATATTTGACAATATATATTTATATACGCTTCTATTTGCGAAACGAAAGCCTAAATCAAAATTTTTTGTATTTGATAATAGTTGCGCATATGTGTGGAGAATTGATTAGTTGAAAAATTATAATTTTTGGTTTAATATTAAACACGATATGAAATTATTAGTAACATTTAAAATTTTTAATGCTCTCACTACAAAATCACAATTTCCCACTCCAAATTTGTATTGTACAGCACCGGTCATGAAAAGTGCATCGGGAATTAGTTTTTCTGAATCATTGAAAATTTGCAATTTCAATGTATAGAATTAAATTTTGGCTTGGTTTCTTGTTTATTGGAACGTTTAACCTAAATGGTCACTTGCATTTGAAAACTACTCGTCAAAAACATTTTCTTTGTCGAGCATTAATTGCGTAACCGATTTTACAGTATATGTTTGTTTTTACGGTTTTTACAAACATTCTGACCCATACAATTACAGGATCCAATGCAACCCATATTATTTTTCTTGCAAGTACAGACCTTACTTCCGCAATCAAGAGCATAATAAGAATAACTTTTTGTTTTGATTGCAGAAGTTTAAAGGAAATTATACCTTTTTGACATCCACATGAAGCTAGAACTTTTAATTCCACAGGAAAAGGTGGTAAAGTTGTTAGAATAAATTGATATAATTTATTCTATGTGCTTTATCAAATTTCCATCCATGATCTGCAACACTCGGTAATTGAAGACGAGGTTGTAAATAATTAAGCCGTATTTTAGCTTGATAATGCCGCTCTCAAGCTATGAAACCTTAAAGAATCTTCTGTTGGGAGTAATTTTGTAATAGAAGCAGAAGATGCCAGCAGTCTTCTTATAATATTAATTGACGAAATGTCAGTATTTTTTTAATATGGTTTAATAACAATTTTCTGGATATTTTTGAATATGTCTTCCAAAATTTGATGCATTCCGGCACCGTCTAAACACTCAGAATGATCTAAAATTGTTTTCCATGCTGATTTTTTCCCAATTCCTGAAAATTGACTGGTGGTAATACAACCAGTTAATGTCGTATACTGCTACGTAAAGGATTGAAGTATTTCTTGAAATAAACTACAGTATTAGCACATCGGTATCGTTGCACTAAATTATGCATCTAGAATAACTATACCTTTTTGCAGACAGTATATGCACCAAATCCTAGTATCAGCTTCCTATTGATTAGAACTCAATAAATCATCAGCATTTACTTCGAAATTTCCTCTCTATTCTAAAATATTTGTGAAACCTCCACTATTATAAAGTGTAAATTTAATTTTCTGTGGAGTGTTTAATCAACTGCTCAGATAGAAAATGTGTTAATTATTTCTTATTAAATTCTGAATGAATAAATAAATTCCACTGTTGTGGAAGTGGAACATCAGTTCTCTCGATTACTCCGTCAATTCATATTTGGGGACCCCCTTTTGTGACGAGTAATATATTTTATGAAATCTTCTTTGATGTGATCAAATACAACATCGATTCGCATGGCATTGGATTTATTTTTGACTTGGTTACTTTTACCAGTAAGCCCACGATTAGTCAAATGCAAGTGACCATTTAGGTTAAACGTTCTAATAAAGAAGAAACCAAGCCAAAATTTAATTCTAATAAACCTTGAAATAGCAAATTTTCAATGATTCAGAAAAACTAATTCCCGATGCACTTTTCATGACCGGTGTTGTACAATACAAATTTGGAGTGGGAAATTGTGATTTTGTTGTGGGCGCATTAAAAATTTAAAATTTTAAATGTTACTAATAATTTCATATCGTGTTTAATATTAAACGAAAAATTATCATTTATCAACTAAGCGATTCTTCACACATATGCACAACTATTATCAAATACAAAAAATTTTGATTTAGGCTTTCGTTTCGCAAATAGAAGCGTATATAAATAAATATTGTCAAATATTATAAAAATTTTGCCAAGTTCGAACCGAGATAATTGCAATTTAAAATTTGATTTCCCATAAGCGACTTAACAAATTTCAGTTTTCAAACATTAAAAAAAAATACATTTCGTACAAAAATGATTTCAAATTATATATCAAAATGATCGTCATTTTATGGGCTTCCTGCTAATAGTAATATCTCATTTTTTTTAAATAGCGCCCTTTTGCGCGTGATTATTTTTGATTACCTTCGGATTAGGAATATATGCCATCTAACCTTTCATTCCTGCAAGTTTCAGCTTTTAACCCCGACACCCCCACAGAAATCGTTTTTAAGCGTTTTATTTTGAATCGGGCACTCTACTATAATATTATGCAATACATTTTGATATCAACATTATATTATTACCGATTTAAAAATAGCTATACTATTAAACTGTAAGTTTTTATAAAAAGGCTTTTTTGAAACAGGGTTGTTTTAGAAATTATTGACACTTTCTTACGATTTAAAAAAATACTATATCAACGAATTATAAATATCTTAATAATGTGGCATATAAAAAAGTGCCCCACTTACATACCTACCTAATCTAAATACAAAGTAAGAAAGAATTGTAAATTGTCAAGTTATTTAAAAATGTGTGGAACAACAATTATTTAATCGAGTAAAGCCCAGATTTTCAGTTGCAGGTTAAACCAAAAAATTTGGGTTAACCAATGAAATACGTTCAAAAGCCGTTTTTTATGCAATATCATTGGTTAACCCAACTTTTTTGGTTTAACCTGAAAGTGAAAAACTGGGCCTAAATGTGTATAAACTTGCCTAATAATATTTATTGAACAAAATGGGTGGGAAAAATATTTTATTGCTATATAATAATAATATATTAAAATTACGCTAAGTGTTACATATTGTCATGTTTCAATTAACCGTAATTAAGATTCAACATTTAAAAAAAACACAAATAAAGTTAAAACCTTTTTAATTAAATTTAGCTCTAAGAACTTAAGATTATTTTTGATTAAATTTTATGATGATTATTAATTCGGCTTCACATATTGTTTGATTTATTAAGAAGGGAGGCACAGTTGATAGCTTGTTTTGCAGTCTTTTAAGCATTTAAATTAAAAGATGTTTTTGGTCCACGATCTTTAAATGAAAAGACAAATGCCAAATTTATCAAAACGCCATGGCTTTAGTTTTTGTTAATTTTAATCAAATTTAAACATAACAAGTGGTTTTAAACAATAAAAGTGGATACGTGTAATAAGTTAAATAGTGCGCCGAATCGACAAAGGTTCCACCACTGCAAAATTCTAATGTTAAATTTGCTGAACAAAATTAAAAGGAGGGAGAATGGTTTTTAAAAATAACTCATTCTGGGCAAGGCCGTTGTTTCGAGAAGTTCGAAATTTAAAGCCCAGAGTCACAAAGTTAAATAATAATTAAGATAAAATTAAGATTGATAAATAAAATTAAAAATTTAAATAAGATAGATAAATTCTATGATTATAATTACTTACCTGAAGATTGAAAATTCAGAGTAAGAGTGTTTTTTTTTGTGAAATTTGATATGCAGCAGAAGAATTAAATTTTATTCACCACAGCAGGTGAAAACATAAATAAGAAAATTAAAAAACCAAGAAACTAAAGTAACAACAAACAGCAATTTTTAAGAAGACTTCGAGAACGAATAGGGTGAGAACAATTTTAAAAGCGCAAAACAATTAATTTTACGTTTAGTGACACCACGATAAAATTGATTATTTGATAATTGTATTTTTGCCACAAAATTTGGAAATTAAGCTAGAAAGTTGAAATAATTAACTAATTAAATTCGTTTGATTTCCGAATTCGGTGACCTTTGTTTTATTTGGCGAACCGATGTTATGCGGTTTTAGATCAAAAACATCAAAAATTTTATATCAATTTATAAACAACAACTTGATCAAACTGTGCCTTTTTTGTAACATTTGAAATTTCGTTTTGTGAGTGATTAAAATTACATTTGATATTTATAACTTGCTTAATTTTTCATCATAAAATTTATCATAAGAATCGCAAGCTTTATTAATAGTGATGGGTGTTCCAAAAGTAACAATTTAAGTTTTTTTTTGCATTAAGTTAAGCTTCTACGCTTTTGAACATCGCATTAAAATGGTGCCGAAACCAGGGATTATAAAAATGTTGAACATCGCAATATGTAACGTGTCAAAATTAGTTTTGACCGTTTCATTTCGTTTTCAAGCTACGCCGCTGGATCGCTTTAGTTTTGGAAAATATGTGTGGTTTTGATAAGCGCCATTACACGGAAATTTCGAAAGGAATGGACGTGTAATCTTGGTGTTTGTCCATTTTTAGTTTCTATTTGTTTTAATATCATTTAATTTTGCCGGATTAACGGGTAAATATAATATTTTCTTACAAATTAATTTGTTTAACAAATTATTTTTAGCACCCAGGTTACTGGTAGTTCGTTACAATTATTATTCGTTATTTGGTTTATCAACTTTATGTTTTCGTCGTCGTGAAATGGAGATTTATCTGTGTTGGAAATCTTTTATCCACCCATATGGTTTCTTACCTTTATTTTTGGTTTTACGATGACGTTGTTTTAATACGTCACCTGTTGGAAGAATTGGGGGGATGACGAATATTTTGAGTGCGAAGAATGGTTTATTTTACCCTTTTGAATTTTGATTCCTGATGGTTGGTTTTTGTTCACAAGAGGATGTTTCCTTGTGAAGTGTTTATACCGGATGGGTCAAAATATCATTTCAAGTTGGAGAGCCAAACTTTGCAGATTTTCCTTTTTACCATCTTTATATTTTGGGATGTCACACCTCAACTTTCAAGCAGATGATTAGATTTGAAGATGCTTCCGTGACGATTAATTGATTTGTAGTCACACTTACTCGTTTGATGAGTCTTGGAACTGGCAGGCATGTTGATTTTTTAATGATTATTTTGTGTTCTCTATTTTGTAGACTTTCATTCCTGGATGGTAGACCAATTGAATGATGAAGTAATGTTGTTGATTTCGAAGGGTCCTGACGGAGGAAATATACTTGCGGAGTCGCGAAATTGGTGGTACTGCATTCAGGGTAAGTCGGATAGAGATGCATATACTTATTTATTGATGATGCTGTGTGCCAGGTTCTATTTTGAGTCAATAATCCCGAGTATTTAAAATTCGGTGTGCGATTAATCTTGACCGGAGCATAACTTCGTTTTTGTTGAGTTATCCTCTTCAAGGATACTCAACTGTAATTTTTTTGACTGAGTTTACCCTTCAGGTAGATGTCAGTTTTTCAAATTTGCAATTTTTTTATTTTTGTTTTCTAGCACTTAGTCCTCAATTACGTGCTGGTTTTACTTGCCGATTATGTGTGTGTTTTATGTTTTACTCTTAATTTAGTGAATTAATTAAACATGTCGACCTCAACTATTTTTTCTATCTTTGTTTATACAATAAATCGACTCTTCACTACTTCTTAGTTTTATTTGTATCAACTGGCGTCCACTTTAACATCAATATTTAAATTTAGCTGAGATGAGTTCTGAGTATGAAAAGGACCTAATGGAACCGAATCCACGATGTTTTCCGAAAAACCACGCTCTCGAGAACTGCGTTTTAGGTAACAAGGCTAGCTAACGCGTACAGAACATCTACGGTTAAGCAAGTGGCTGTTGTAGCGTAAATTGAGCAGTTTGCGGTACACATAGTTATCGTGTAATAATTTTATCTTGTATATTCAAAATAGGTGATCCCAAATATTCTTTCTGTATTTATGCTTGCAATCACGTGAAAATTTGTAAACCACTCTTTATTTTGTATCTCATTTCCTACAGTTCTTATCAAAATAAAACAAGACTGATGTAATAATTTGTTTTAAACATAAATTAAGTTTATTAAATTATTTTATTGCTGATTTTAATTTAATTGTACTATGGCTACTAATTAATAAATATTACCTAGCAAAAAAAAATTGTAATATCAATTAGGAAAGCTAGATTAGATATGTAAAAATTTTGAAATCATCCAGGTCAATATCTTTACTGTTCCTTTGTCTCCTGCCGAAATGATGCTTTCGGGTATACATAAGCGTGAAGAGAAATGAAATTTAACCTGTCCGATGTTGCAGACGAGTAATTTGAATGGTGCTTCAGTTTTATGTATCTGGAGCACATGACTTGTAAGAGATATACTTACTTATAATTTAACCTGTCATCTTTGCTTTATGTATTCCTAATGCATACTTTAAAAATATTAATATGACAAATGATACGAAAGATCCTTAAGGCTGTTCGGTAGGTTTAGATTTTGTACAAAAAATATTGTAATACAGTGTATTTACTATAATATTCTTGTAGAACTACATATTTTAGATAATATTTGTTTATAAAAATAAATTCTAAAAAATTTAGTTTAGCCGCAATTTGTACTCATACGAAATGCCTGTACGATCCTGATAAGATATCATAATGGAACTTGTACTAAACGCAAGAGTCTTTAATTTACTATGATATGACATAATTTTAATTTTTATTCTTACTTTGAATTACCTACTTTGAAAATATGAATTTTTAAATACTTATTCAAATGGGACATTTATAAGAAAAGCATAAATTTTTTGTTCCGCTAATTTTTAGTTTTTCAAAGTAAAAAATCAAAATTAAATTTATGTCATGTCAAGGTAAATTAAAGATTCTTGCGTTTATTACAAGTTCCATTATGATATCTTATCACGATCGTACAGGCATTCCGTAAATAAATTCATATTTTGAGTACAAATTGCGGCTAACAACTTTTTTTAGGATTTATTTTTATAAACAAATATTATCTAAAATATGTAGTTCTACAGGAATATTATAATAAATACACTGTATTATAATTTTTTTGAACAAAATCTAAATTTACCGAACAGCCTTAAGGATGTATAGGAGATACAATCGGAGACAAAAGTATGTAAAAATTGAAATATCACGAATATTCACCTTTTGTGTGTTTTTAAGATACTTTTTGAAAGTCATAATGATAATCAAAGTTATAAAATGTATGCTAAAAAGCTTTTTTCTTTTAAAATCGCAGTATTTTACTGAAATGCCAAAAAATTTATTTAATCCAAGAAACATTTTCGAGTGACTGTACCTCGCAGTCTAACCTCACAAAATAAAATTTTTTTTAATAAAAATTGATAATTGTTATTAGTAGAGGCGCGCTAGATATTCACCTCGGAATACGTGGAACCTGCTCCGATTTTGATGAAATTGGTCGCAATCGCTTTTAAATCGTATTTGAAACAAAGTTTACCACCTGAGAACACTTGCTTTTTGTTTTCTTCGGAATTGAAAATATTTCACCAATTTTTTTTTTTTTTCGTTTCTAATAAAGAAATTACGTAGTAAGAGTTGCATAGCCGTATGCATAGTCATACCCTTAAAATGCTCTTTACTAGCTACTAGTTAGTAGCAGTCTAGTAGCTACTAAAATATTGGTATGCATAGTTCTTTTAAAATGAACGTTAGTATCATTTTAGTTAGTATGATTTTATTGTATAATTTTCTAAATATTTATTTGGCAACTCTGTAAAATATCACCTGACAACCTAAAATTGACCATAATATAATGGCTAATACAATGTAACAGCTTTACCTGTTTCTAATCCTACTTATTGCGGTATTAAAGTAGCATCTAAATTTATTTTTCATATACCTGTGTACCTTATAAACTCGAAACTTAAATTTCGGGAGTTCCAGGTCGGCAATGATTGTTGAAATTATTTAATTGATCACAAATCGATTACAACCCGAGTTGTTCTTTTTTTTATTCTATATAATATTCGCGAAACTTTTCATTGCTTTCATGAATCAAAGGAATTTATATGATCTACATAATCATATAAAAATGTTTATAAAATTTTGCATTACTTTTAATATTTAAATTGTTTTATTTTCAATGCAAAGCGAGCGTGACGAGTATTTAAAAAATTTTAATTTAATTTTCAACTTTAAGTTAAGTTTTTAATTACTTATTTTCTAATTATCTATGTTATAGAATTTACCATATTTAAAACAATAAATGAAATACGAAATTAAATTAAATTTTGACAAAATATAATAGAAAAAAGTGTATAATTTTGTTAAAAGTAAGCTTAAAATGGTCTTAAACATGCCCAAGACCCTCACTAAATTCTTAAAAGCCTACTAAGGATTTTAGTGATCCCACTAAGGATAGTATCCTTTTAACTCGACTATGCATACGGTTTTCTTGGTTACCTACTAACTAAGACACTAGTAGCGCTTTAGTAGCTACTTAGATGACTATGCATACGGCTGAATGTGTATAATAGTAGTGAGGAAAATGAAGAATAGAAAGCAATTTATATGGTATTGCCAGTTTATTTTTACAATTTCAGTCTTAAAAGTTAATATCGGCTTGATCCTCGGTATCCACGTTTACTGTTCTAATAATCGGCCTCGAATTGAGGCAACCAATTCCATTGCACCCACCACAAATTTGTGTGCACTATAACCCACTTATCTTGCAACCATGGTCTGGGCCACAGCCTTTCTGGCAATTGAAAAAAATTGCTTTTAACATATTTTCTGGGGTTGGTTGTTGGCAGCTAACTGAGCAGCTCTAGTATTTTTATGGCTGCTTTGATGAAACTCTCGTGCCTAGGTTGAGGCACGAGAATGCAACTTGCAGGAGCGATAAAAAAGTTCGTGGTCTAACTGCAGCCATAATGGCATGAGCAATAGAAGTGTATTCTTCTCATATGAATCGATGTTAGTTTGATCTCCTTTAAAATAATTTCGCGAACGAAATAAAGCAATGAGTTTGGTATGGATTTGTTAATATTGTCGAACGGTTGATCAATCGCTAGGTAACTCTCCTTCAAACATCCCTTAGTTCTGATACGGCTCCGGATAATTTCGGCCGCAGCTTGTAGAATGCGAAATTCTTCTTTCTCGTCATTTTGAAAACGTGCATTATACCAATCGTTCTTCAAAATTTCGTGATGTTTCTTCGCAAAACAGATGATGAAATTATCTGCGGATTTACTAGATATGACTATATTATCTTCATATTTCGACAGTAGGCATTTTATTATAGTTTTATCGTCAGGAACATGCGAACTAGTGATTATATTCTGCAACTGTTGTAAAGTGAATTGGGAATCATATCGTTTCCTTCAAAATACTTGTATATTTTCTCCATTGCATCGTTTACTATGACAGGGGATCGTCTAGGGGTTTTGTCTTTTTGTTGCTCCGAGGACTTTACCAACGAAGTAAAACAATCTGCTTGATATCGGGCTTCCAGTGATTTCATATTAATTTCATTTGGAATTCTCGTAAGAATTGCTCGAGCTTGATTATCTCTTCGTTCTTTAACCACATTGAGCACCATTTCTTTGAAGTGATATCGGATCTTTTACCGGATCTGCATCGTTATTGTATAAAAAATACAAAAAAATTTTGAGTTTTAAAGGTCAACTAGGTTTAAACGTTAGTATTAAGTAAACCTTAACTCACACATTTTAATAATAATTTCACGTAAATCGAGCCCCTTTCCTTGTAAGGCCCGGGGCGTTGCCCCCTTAGTCTGCCACTGAATCTACACTTTTACTACACTACTACACTTATTTTCAAACGGAATTCGCCATAATACGTATTCATACTCTACGTACTCTACGTACGTACTTTAAATGTGGTTCGACGAAAAATAAGTTTTTTCTTATAAACAAAATACTATTACACCCAGTACCCTTAAGGAACTCTTACTGCGCAATTTCTCTGTTATAAACGAAAAAAAATAAAATAAAATGGTAAAAAAAATTTCAATTCCGAAGAAAAAAAGAGCAAGTGTTCTCAGGTGGTAAACTTTGTTTGAAATTCGATTTCAAAACGATTGCGACCAATTTCATCAAAATCGGAGCTGGTTCCACGTATTCCGAGGTTTCGACGTTATGTCGTCTAGCGCGCCTCTACTATATTGAAAGATGGATAAAAACCTAGAGAATTATGATATTTATAATTCCCCTAAATTTTATACATATTTAAGGCCCTTTTAACGTCGCTATCTATTAAAAACTAATGCGAATAGCAAAAATTGTATGGAGTTATAATTAATTTCTCAGGAACGGTGTAGTAAACTGTAATTAAATTTTGCTAAAACTTTCATCTATTTACCAACAATAGCTATAAAAAGTTTGAAAAAAATCAGACCTTTTTTTCGGTATGTTTTAAGCTATTTTATTCGATAAAATGTTGCTTTTCTTATGAAAAATAAAATGGTTTTTTCTTTACAAGCTTTCCTTAAGATTTTACTTAAATTTTTTTTTAAGAAAAGTATTTTTACTCTTTACACCTTGTGATTTTCCCTAATAGCCGACTTCCGAGGAAGACCATACATGTGATTTTAATGAATCTTAAAAAAATAAGAAGTGTTAAGTTAAAACTGCAAGAACTACTAAACGGTGTAGTGAATTGATTTGAAATTTTTTTCACTAGACCACAAAGGCACTGAGGACATGAGTACCAATTTTCATCGATCTCAGACCTTTTTTAATTTTATTTATTTGTCTCCTATACATCCTTAAGTTAAAATAAAATATTATAATATTAAAAATCAAATGATACGCAAGGTCTATTAAATTAATTATTAGGAGCACATAAGGGTGAATCTATATAAATTTATATCTATTTTCTTTTGCTTTATGTTCTCTTAATAATACAGAAATAGACAAATGATACGATTGTTTTTAAAGTTTAAATAACAGCAATAATTTTAAAAGGACAAATGATACGAGAGGTTCTTTGATTTAACAATTAGGGGTACAAATGTGTGAAAAGATATAAAAATTAACCTGAACCTATTTCCTTTATACAATCCAAAATAAATAACATATTTTAAAACATAAATATTTAGATTGAATTTTGATTTGAATTTGAATTCCGGAATTCTTGCAAAACAAAACCACCTGACCATAGCCTTTGCATTGACTTTAATTGTTCTTAATCCGGAAAAAAGATCCCAATCCAGCATCTAAAATCAACCACCTGGAAGAGAGGGGTCAAGGTATTGATATGGAAAAGCAAACTTTCCTTACCTTCTCAGTTCACTAACACAGTTAACATTTAAAGAAAAATGCAGTTTACACTCACTCTCACTAAAATCACCGCTACATCACTGGAGAAAAATTATTATTGACTAACCTTCTTCGATGATAAAACCCACGACGTGGACCCTACCTATAAACAAAAGAAGAAACTTATTAATATTTAAATTTTCCAGCCCCGGTCTTCAAGTCAACTTACCTTTTTCACTGATGTCCTGTCGCATTGATCGTCGTTCGCCGTCCAATTCCAGCCCTGGGCACTAAACACAAGTCCAAACACACACACAACTTTTTTAACGTACGCAAAATAATTATTTCAGTGAACACTGACCACTACTATCAGCACCAAGATTTAATTAAAAAATGAATCGCGATTATTTAAAGCTTCCATCAAGCTTTCCCGAAAATACTTCGAACTCGACACTTACACTCCCGACCGCGAAAACCGACCGAAGTAATTACGATTTTTCCGGACGCGAAACCCGCACAAATTACCTGTAATTGAAAAAATTAAATGGCTAAGATTAGGGTAAGCGAAACCTTCAAAAATATTCGCAGATTACCTCAACACGAGACCTCGGTCGTCTCCTATTATGGAATAAAGCGGTCCCAATCCAGCATCTAAATTCAACCACCTGGAAGAGAGGGGTCAAGCTATTGATATGGAAAAACAAACTTTCCTTACCTTCTCAGTTCACTAACACAGTTAACATTTAAAGAAAAATGCAGTTTACACTCACTCTCACTAAAATCACTGCTACATCACTGGAGAAAAATTATTATTGACTAACCTTCTTCGATGATAAAACCCACGACGTGGACCCTACCTATAAACAAAAGAAGAAACTTATTAATATTTAAATTTTCCAGCCCCGGTCTTCAAGTCAACTTACCTTTTTCACTGATGTCCTGTCGCATTGATCGTCGTTCGCCGTCCAATTCCAGCCCTGGGCACTAAACACAAGTCCAAACACACGCACAACTTTTTTAACGTACGCAAAATAATTATTTCAGTGAACACTGACCACTACTATCAGCACCAAGATTTAATTAAAAAATGAATCGCGATTATTTAAAGCTTCCATCAAGCTTTCCCGAAAATACTTCGAACTCGACACTTACACTCCCGACCGCGAAAACCGACCGAAGTAATTACGATTTTTCCGGACGCGAAACCCGCACAAATTACCTGTAATTGAAAAAATTAAATGGCTAAGATTAGGGTAAGCGAAACCTTCAAAAATATTCGCAGATTACCTCAACACGAGACCTCGGTCGTCTCCTATTATGGAATAAAGCGGTCCCAATCCAGCATCTAAATTCAACCACCTGGAAGAGAGGGGTCAAGCTATTGATATGGAAAAACAAACTTTCCTTACCTTCTCAGTTCACTAACACAGTTAACATTTAAAGAAAAATGCAGTTTACACTCACTCTCACTAAAATCACCGCTACATCACTGGAGAAAAATTATTATTGACTAACCTTCTTCGATGATAAAACCCACGACGTGGACCCTACCTATAAACAAAAGAAGAAACTTATTAATATTTAAATTTTCCAGCCCCGGTCTTCAAGTCAACTTACCTTTTTCACTGATGTCCTGTCGCATTGATCGTCGTTCGCCGTCCAATTCCAGCCCTGGGCACTAAACACAAGTCCAAACACACGCACAACTTTTTTAACGTACGCAAAATAATTATTTCAGTGAACACTGACCACTACTATCAGCACCAAGATTTAATTAAAAAATGAATCGCGATTATTTAAAGCTTCCATCAAGCTTTCCCGAAAATACTTCGAACTCGACACTTACACTCCCGACCGCGAAAACCGACCGAAGTAATTACGATTTTTCCGGACGCGAAACCCGCACAAATTACCTGTAATTGAAAAAATTAAATGGCTAAGATTAGGGTAAGCGAAACCTTCAAAAATATTCGCAGATTACCTCAACACGAGACCTCGGTCGTCTCCTATTATGGAATAAAGCGGTCCCAATCCAGCATCTAAATTCAACCACCTGGAAGAGAGGGGTCAAGCTATTGATATGGAAAAACAAACTTTCCTTACCTTCTCAGTTCACTAATACAGTTAACATTTAAAGAAAAATGCAGTTTACACTCTCTCTCACTAAAATCACCGCTACATCACTGGAGAAAAATTATTATTGACTAACCTTCTTCGATGATAAAACCCACGACGTGGACCCTACCTATAAACAAAAGAAGAAACTTATTAATATTTAAATTTTCCAGCCCCGGTCTTCAAGTCAACTTACCTTTTTCACTGTTCGCCGTCCAATTCCAGCCCTGGGCACTAAACACAAGTCCAAACACACACACAACTTTTTTAACGTACGCAAAATAATTATTTCAGTGAACACTGACCACTACTATCAGCACCAAGATTTAATTAAAAAATTGAATCGCGATTATTTAAAGCTTCCATCAAGCTTTCCCGAAAATACTTCGAACTCGACACTTACACTCCCGACCGCGAAAACCGACCGAAGTAATTACGATTTTTCCGGACGCGAAACCCGCACAAATTACCTGTAATTGAAAAAATTAAATGGCTAAGATTAGGGTAAGCGAAACCTTCAAAAATATTCGCAGATTACCTCAACACGAGACCTCGGTCGTCTCCTATTATGGAATAAAGCGGTCCCAATCCAGCATCTAAATTCAACCACCTGAAAGAGAGGGGTCAAGCTATTGATATGGAAAAACAAACTTTCCTTACCTTCTCAGTTCACTAATACAGTTAACATTTAAAGAAAAATGCAGTTTACACTCACTCTCACTAAAATCACCGCTACATCACTGGAGAAAAATTATTATTGACTAACCTTCTTCGATGATAAAACCCACGACGTGGACCCTACCTATAAACAAAAGAAGAAACTTATTAATATTTAAATTTTCCAGCCCCGGTCTTCAAGTCAACTTACCTTTTTCACTGATGTCCTGTCGCATTGATCGTCGTTCGCCGTCCAATTCCAGCACTGGGCACTAAACACAAGTCCAAACACACACACAACTTTTTTAACGTACGCAAAATAATTATTTCAGTGAACACTGACCACTACTATCAGCACCAAGATTTAATTAAAAAATGAATCGCGATTATTTAAAGCTTCCATCAAGCTTTCCCGAAAATACTTCGAACTCGACACTTACACTCCCGACCGCGAAAACCGACCGAAGTAATTACGATTTTTCCGGACGCGAAACCCGCACAAATTACCTGTAATTGAAAAAATTAAATGGCTAAGATTAGGGTAAGCGAAACCTTCAAAAATATTCGCAGATTACCTCAACACGAGACCTCGGTCGTCTCCTATTATGGAATAAAGCGGTCCCAATCCAGCATCTAAATTCAACCACCTGGAAGAGAGGGGTCAAGCTATTGATATGGAAAAACAAACTTTCCTTACCTTCTCAGTTCACTAACACAGTTAACATTTAAAGAAAAATGCAGTTTACACTCACTCTCACTAAAATCACCGCTACATCACTGGAGAAAAATTATTATTGACTAACCTTCTTCGACGATAAAACCCACGACGTGGACCCTACCTATAAACAAAAGAAGAAACTTATTAATATTTAAATTTTCCAGCCCCGGTCTTCAAGTCAACTTACCTTTTTCACTGATGTCCTGTCGCATTGATCGTCGTTCGCCGTCCAATTCCAGCCCTGGGCACTAAACACAAGTCCAAACACACACACAACTTTTTTAACGTACGCAAAATAATTATTTCAGTGAACACTGACCACTACTATCAGCACCAAGATTTAATTAAAAAATGAATCGCGATTATTTAAAGCTTCCATCAAGCTTTCCCGAAAATACTTCGAACTCGACACTTACACTCCCGACCGCGAAAACCGACCGAAGTAATTACGATTTTTCCGGACGCGAAACCCGCACAAATTACCTGTAATTGAAAAAATTAAATGGCTAAGATTAGGGTAAGCGAAACCTTCAAAAATATTCGCAGATTACCTCAACACGAGACCTCGGTCGTCTCCTATTATGGAATAAAGCGGTCCCAATCCAGCATCTAAATTCAACCACCTGGAAGAGAGGGGTCAAGCTATTGATATGGAAAAACAAACTTTCCTTACCTTCTCAGTTCACTAACACAGTTAACATTTAAAGAAAAATGCAGTTTACACTCACTCTCACTAAAATCACCGCTACATCACTGGAGAAAAATTATTATTGACTAACCTTCTTCGATGATAAAACCCACGACGTGGACCCTACCTATAAACAAAAGAAGAAACTTATTAATATTTAAATTTTCCAGCCCCGGTCTTCAAGTCAACTTACCTTTTTCACTGATGTCCTGTCGCATTGATCGTCGTTCGCCGTCCAATTCCAGCACTGGGCACTAAACACAAGTCCAAACACACACACAACTTTTTTAACGTACGCAAAATAATTATTTCAGTGAACACTGACCACTACTATCAGCACCAAGATTTAATTAAAAAATGAATCGCGATTATTTAAAGCTTCCATCAAGCTTTCCCGAAAATACTTCGAACTCGACACTTACACTCCCGACCGCGAAAACCGACAGAAGTAATTACGATTTTTCCGGACGCGAAACCCGCACAAATTACCTGTAATTGAAAAAATTAAATGGCTAAGATTAGGGTAAGCGAAACCTTCAAAAATATTCGCAGATTACCTCAACACGAGACCTCGGTCGTCTCCTATTATGGAATAAAGCGGTCCCAATCCAGCATCTAAATTCAACCACCTGGAAGAGAGGGGTCAAGCTATTGATATGGAAAAACAAACTTTCCTTACCTTCTCAGTTCACTAACACAGTTAACATTTAAAGAAAAATGCAGTTTACACTCACTCTCACTAAAATCACCGCTACATCACTGGAGAAAAATTATTATTGACTAACCTTCTTCGATGATAAAACCCACGACGTGGACCCTACCTATAAACAAAAGAAGAAACTTATTAATATTTAAATTTTCCAGCCCCGGTCTTCAAGTCAACTTACCTTTTTCACCGATGTCCTGTCGCATTGATCGTCGTTCGCCGTCCAATTCCAGCACTGGGCACTAAACACAAGTCCAAACACACACACAACTTTTTTAACGTACGCAAAATAATTATTTCAGTGAACACTGACCACTACTATCAGCACCAAGATTTAATTAAAAAATGAATCGCGATTATTTAAAGCTTCCATCAAGCTTTCCCGAAAATACTTCGAACTCGACACTTACACTCCCGACCGCGAAAACCGACCGAAGTAATTACGATTTTTCCGGACGCGAAACCCGCACAAATTACCTGTAATTGAAAAAATTAAATGGCTAAGATTAGGGTAAGCGAAACCTTCAAAAATATTCGCAGATTACCTCAACACGAGACCTCGGTCGTCTCCTATTATGGAATAAAGCGGTCCCAATCCAGCATCTAAATTCAACCACCTGGAAGAGAGGGGTCAAGCTATTGATATGGAAAAACAAACTTTCCTTACCTTCTCAGTTCACTAACACAGTTAACATTTAAAGAAAAATGCAGTTTACACTCACTCTCACTAAAATCACCGCTACATCACTGGAGAAAAATTATTATTGACTAACCTTCTTCGATGATAAAACCCACGACGTGGACCCTACCTATAAACAAAAGAAGAAACTTATTAATATTTAAATTTTCCAGCCCCGGTCTTCAAGTCAACTTACCTTTTTCACTGATGTCCTGTCGCATTGATCGTCGTTCGCCGTCCAATTCCAGCACTGGGCACTAAACACAAGTCCAAACACACACACAACTTTTTTAACGTACGCAAAATAATTATTTCAGTGAACACTGACCACTACTATCAGCACCAAGATTTAATTAAAAAATGAATCGCGATTATTTAAAGCTTCCATCAAGCTTTCCCGAAAATACTTCGAACTCGACACTTACACTCCCGACCGCGAAAACCGACAGAAGTAATTACGATTTTTCCGGACGCGAAACCCGCACAAATTACCTGTAATTGAAAAAATTAAATGGCTAAGATTAGGGTAAGCGAAACCTTCAAAAATATTCGCAGATTACCTCAACACGAGACCTCGGTCGTCGCCTATTATGGAATAAAGCGGTCCCAATCCAGCATCTAAATTCAACCACCTGGAAGAGAGGGGTCAAGCTATTGATATGGAAAAACAAACTTTCCTTACCTTCTCAGTTCACTAACACAGTTAACATTTAAAGAAAAATGCAGTTTACACTCACTCTCACTAAAATCACCGCTACATCACTGGAGAAAAATTATTATTGACTAACCTTCTTCGATGATAAAACCCACGACGTGGACCCTACCTATAAACAAAAGAAGAAACTTATTAATATTTAAATTTTCCAGCCCCGGTCTTCAAGTCAACTTACCTTTTGCACTGATGTCCTGTCGCATTGATCGTCGTTCGCCGTCCAATTCCAGCCCTGGGCACTAAACACAAGTCCAAACACACACACAACTTTTTTAACGTACGCAAAATAATTATTTCAGTGAACACTGACCACTACTATCAGCACCAAGATTTAATTAAAAAATGAATCGCGATTATTTAAAGCTTCCATCAAGCTTTCCCGAAAATACTTCGAACTCGACACTTACACTCCCGACCGCGAAAACCGACCGAAGTAATTACGATTTTTCCGGACGCGAAACCCGCACAAATTACCTGTAATTGAAAAAATTAAATGGCTAAGATTAGGGTAAGCGAAACCTTCAAAAATATTCGCAGATTACCTCAACACGAGACCTCGGTCGTCTCCTATTATGGAATAAAGCGGTCCCAATCCAGCATCTAAATTCAACCACCTGGAAGAGAGGGGTCAAGCTATTGATATGGAAAAACAAACTTTCCTTACCTTCTCAGTTCACTAACACAGTTAACATTTAAAGAAAAATGCAGTTTACACTCACTCTCACTAAAATCACCGCTACATCACTGGAGAAAAATTATTATTGACTAACCTTCTTCGATGATAAAACCCACGACGTGGACCCTACCTATAAACAAAAGAAGAAACTTATTAATATTTAAATTTTCCAGCCCCGGTCTTCAAGTCAACTTACCTTTTTCACTGTGTCCTGTCGCATTGATCGTCGTTCGCCATCCAATTCCAGCCCTGGGCACTAAACACAAGTCCAAACACACCCACAACTTTTTTAACGTACGCAAAATAATTATTTCAGTGAACACTGACCACTACTATCAGCACCAAGATTTAATTAAAAAATGAATCGCGATTATTTAAAGCTTCCATCAAGCTTTCCCGAAAATACTTCGAACTCGACACTTACACTCCCGACCGCGAAAACCGACCGAAGTAATTACGATTTTTCCGGACGCGAAACCCGCACAAATTACCTGTAATTGAAAAAATTAAATGGCTAAGATTAGGGTAAGCGAAACCTTCAAAAATATTCGCAGATTACCTCAACACGAGCCCTCGGTCGTCTCCTATTATGGAATAAAGCGGTCCCAATCCAGCATCTAAATTCAACCACCTGGAAGAGAGGGGTCAAGCTATTGATATGGAAAAACAAACTTTCCTTACCTTCTCAGTTCACTAACACAGTTAACATTTAAAGAAAAATGCAGTTTACACTCACTCTCACTAAAATCACCGCTACATCACTGGAGAAAAATTATTATTGACTAACCTTCTTCGATGATAAAACCCACGACGTGGACCCTACCTATAAACAAAAGAAGAAACTTATTAATATTTAAATTTTCCAGCCCCGGTCTTCAAGTCAACTTACCTTTTTCACTGATGTCCTGTCGCATTGATCGTCGTTCGCCGTCCAATTCAAGCCCTGGGCACTAAACACAAGTCCAAACACACACACAACTTTTTTAACGTACGCAAAATAATTATTTCAGTGAACACTGACCACTACTATCAGCACCAAGATTTAATTAAAAAATGAATCGCGATTATTTAAAGCTTCCATCAAGCTTTCCCGAAAATACTTCGAACTCGACACTTACACTCCCGACCGCGAAAACCGACCGAAGTAATTACGATTTTTCCGGACGCGAAACTCGCACAAATTACCTGTAATTGAAAAAATTAAATGGCTACGATTAGGGTAAGCGAAACCTTCAAAAATATTCGCAGATTACCTCAACACGAGACCTCGGTCGTCTCCTATTATGGAATAAAGCGGTCCCAATCCAGCATCTAAATTCAACCACCTGGAAAAAGAGGGGTCAAGCTATTGATATGGAAAAACAAACTTTCCTTACCTTCTCAGTTCACTAACACAGTTAACATTTAAAGAAAAATGCAGTTTACACTCACTCTCACTAAAATCACCGCTACATCACTGGAGAAAAATTATTATTGACTAACCTTCTTCGATGATAAAACCCACGACGTGGACCCTACCTATAAACAAAAGAAGAAACTTATTAATATTTAAATTTTCCAGCCCCGGTCTTCAAGTCAACTTACCTTTTTCACTGATGTCCTGTCGCATTGATCGTCGTTCGCCGTCCAATTCCAGCCCTGGGCACTAAACACAAGTCCAAACACACGCACAACTTTTTTAACGTACGCAAAATAATTATTTCAGTGAACACTGACCACTACTATCAGCACCAAGATTTAATTAAAAAATGAATCGCGATTATTTAAAGCTTCCATCAAGCTTTCCCGAAAATACTTCGAACTCGACACTTACACTCCCGACCGCGAAAACCGACCGAAGTAATTACGATTTTTCCGGACGCGAAACCCGCACAAATTACCTGTAATTGAAAAAATTAAATGGCTAAGATTAGGGTAAGCGAAACCTTCAAAAATATTCGCAGATTACCTCAACACGAGACCTCGGTCGTCTCCTATTATGGAATAAAGCGGTCCCAATCCAGCATCTAAATTCAACCACCTGGAAGAGAGGGGTCAAGCTATTGATATGGAAAAACAAACTTTCCTTACCTTCTCAGTTCACTAACACAGTTAACATTTAAAGAAAAATGCAGTTTACACTCACTCTCACTAAAATCACCGCTACATCACTGGAGAAAAATTATTATTGACTAACCTTCTTCGATGATAAAACCCACGACGTGGACCCTACCTATAAACAAAAGAAGAAACTTATTAATATTTAAATTTTCCAGCCCCGGTCTTCAAGTCAACTTACCTTTTTCACTGATGTCCTGTCGCATTGATCGTCGTTCGCCGTCCAATTCCAGCCCTGGGCACTAAACACAAGTCCAAACAAACACACAACTTTTTTAACGTAACGCAAAATAATTATTTCAGTGAACACTGACCACTACTATCAGCACCAAGATTTAATTAAAAAATGAATCGCGATTATTTAAAGCTTCCATCAAGCTTTCCCGAAAATACTTCGAACTCGACACTTACACTCCCGACCGCGAAAACCGACCGAAGTAATTACGATTTTTCCGGACGCGAAACCCGCACAAATTACCTGTAATTGAAAAAATTAAATGGCTAAGATTAGGGTAAGCGAAACCTTCAAAAATATTCGCAGATTACCTCAACACGAGACCTCGGTCGTCTCCTATTATGGAATAAAGCGGTCCCAATCCAGCATCTAAATTCAACCACCTGGAAGAGAGGGGTCAAGCTATTGATATGGAAAAACAAACTTTCCTTACCTTCTCAGTTCACTAACACAGTTAACATTTAAAGAAAAATGCAGTTTACACTCACTCTCACTAAAATCACCGCTACATCACTGGAGAAAAATTATTATTGACTAACCTTCTTCGATGTTAAAACCCACGACGTGGACCCTACCTATAAACAAAAGAAGAAACTTATTAATATTTAAATTTTCCAGCCCCGGTCTTCAAGTCAACTTACCTTTTTCACTGATGTCCTGTCGCATTGATCGTCGTTCGCCGTCCAATTCCAGCCATGGGCACTAAACACAAGTCCAAACACACACACAACTTTTTTAACGTACGCAAAATAATTATTTCAGTGAACACTGACCACTACTATCAGCACCAAGATTTAATTAAAAAATGAATCGCGATTATTTAAAGCTTCCATCAAGCTTTCCCGAAAATACTTCGAACTCGACACTTACACTCCCGACCGCGAAAACCGACCGAAGTAATTACGATTTTTCCGGACGCGAAACCCGCACAAATTACCTGTAATTGAAAAAATTAAATGGCTAAGATTAGGGTAAGCGAAACCTTCAAAAATATTCGCAGATTACCTCAACACGAGACCTCGGTCGTCTCCTATTATGGAATAAAGCGGTCCCAATCCAGCATCTAAATTCAACCACCTGGAAGAGAGGGGTCAAGCTATTGATATGGAAAAACAAACTTTCCTTACCTTCTCAGTTCACTAACACAGTTAACATTTAAAGAAAAATGCAGTTTACACTCACTCTCACTAAAATCACCGCTACATCACTGGAGAAAAATTATTATTGACTAACCTTCTTCGATGATATAACCCACGACGTGGACCCTACCTATAAACAAAAGAAGAAACTTATTAATATTTAAATTTTCCAGCCCCGGTCTTCAAGTCAACTTACCTTTTTCACTGATGTCCTGTCGCATTGATCGTCGTTCGCCGTCCAATTCCAGCCCTGGGCACTAAACACAAGTCCAAACACACACACAACTTTTTTAACGTACGCAAAATAATTATTTCAGTGAACACTGACCACTACTATCAGCACCAAGATTTAATTAAAAAATGAATCGCGATTATTTAAAGCTTCCATCAAGCTTTCCCGAAAATACTTCGAACTCGACACTTACACTCCCGACCGCGAAAACCGACCGAAGTAATTACGATTTTTCCGGACGCGAAACCCGCACAAATTACCTGTAATTGAAAAAATTAAATGGCTAAGATTAGGGTAAGCGAAACCTTCAAAAATATTCGCAGATTACCTCAACACGAGACCTCGGTCGTCTCCTATTATGGAATAAAGCGGTCCCAATCCAGCATCTAAATTCAACCACCTGGAAGAGAGGGGTCAAGCTATTGATATGGAAAAACAAACTTTCCTTACCTTCTCAGTTCACTAACACAGTTAACATTTAAAGAAAAATGCAGTTTACACTCACTCTCACTAAAATCACCGCTACATCACTGGAGAAAAATTATTATTGACTAACCTTCTTCGATGATAAAACCCACGACGTGGACCCTACCTATAAACAAAAGAAGAAACTTATTAATATTTAAATTTTCCAGCCCCGGTCTTCAAGTCAACTTACCTTTTTCACTGATGTCCTGTCGCATTGATCGTCGTTCGCCGTCCAATTCCAGCACTGGGCACTAAACACAAGTCCAAACACACACACAACTTTTTTAACGTAACGCAAAATAATTATTTCAGTGAACACTGACCACTACTATCAGCACCAAGATTTAATTAAAAAATGAATCGCGATTATTTAAAGCTTCCATCAAGCTTTCCCGAAAATACTTCGAACTCGACACTTACACTCCCGACCGCGAAAACCGACCGAAGTAATTACGATTTTTCCGGACGCGAAACCCGCACAAATTACCTGTAATTGAAAAAATTAAATGGCTAAGATTAGGGTAAGCGAAACCTTCAAAACTATTCGCAGATTACCTCAACACGAGACCTCGGTCGTCTCCTATTATGGAATAAAGCGGTCCCAATCCAGCATCTAAATTCAACCACCTGGAAGAGAGGGGTCAAGCTATTGATATGGAAAAACAAACTTTCCTTACCTTCTCAGTTCACTAACACAGTTAACATTTAAAGAAAAATGCAGTTTACACTCACTCTCACTAAAATCACCGCTACATCACTGGAGAAAAATTATTATTGACTAACCTTCTTCGATGATAAAACCCACGACGTGGACCCTACCTATAAACAAAAGAAGAAACTTATTAATATTTAAATTTTCCAGCCCCGGTCTTCAAGTCAACTTACCTTTTTCACTGATGTCCTGTCGCATTGATCGTCGTTCGCCGTCCAATTCAAGCCCTGGGCACTAAACACAAGTCCAAACACACACACAACTTTTTTAACGTACGCAAAATAATTATTTCAGTGAACACTGACCACTACTATCAGCACCAAGATTTAATTAAAAAATGAATCGCGATTATTTAAAGCTTCCATCAAGCTTTCCCGAAAATACTTCGAACTCGACACTTACACTCCCGACCGCGAAAACCGACCGAAGTAATTACGATTTTTCCGGACGCGAAACTCGCACAAATTACCTGTAATTGAAAAAATTAAATGGCTACGATTAGGGTAAGCGAAACCTTCAAAAATATTCGCAGATTACCTCAACACGAGACCTCGGTCGTCTCCTATTATGGAATAAAGCGGTCCCAATCCAGCATCTAAATTCAACCACCTGGAAAAAGAGGGGTCAAGCTATTGATATGGAAAAACAAACTTTCCTTACCTTCTCAGTTCACTAACACAGTTAACATTTAAAGAAAAATGCAGTTTACACTCACTCTCACTAAAATCACCGCTACATCACTGGAGAAAAATTATTATTGACTAACCTTCTTCGATGATAAAACCCACGACGTGGACCCTACCTATAAACAAAAGAAGAAACTTATTAATATTTAAATTTTCCAGCCCCGGTCTTCAAGTCAACTTACCTTTTTCACTGATGTCCTGTCGCATTGATCGTCGTTCGCCGTCCAATTCCAGCCCTGGGCACTAAACACAAGTCCAAACACACGCACAACTTTTTTAACGTACGCAAAATAATTATTTCAGTGAACACTGACCACTACTATCAGCACCAAGATTTAATTAAAAAATGAATCGCGATTATTTAAAGCTTCCATCAAGCTTTCCCGAAAATACTTCGAACTCGACACTTACACTCCCGACCGCGAAAACCGACCGAAGTAATTACGATTTTTCCGGACGCGAAACCCGCACAAATTACCTGTAATTGAAAAAATTAAATGGCTAAGATTAGGGTAAGCGAAACCTTCAAAAATATTCGCAGATTACCTCAACACGAGACCTCGGTCGTCTCCTATTATGGAATAAAGCGGTCCCAATCCAGCATCTAAATTCAA
Source organism: Cantharis lateralis (assembly GCA_963170105.1). Classification (NCBI taxonomy): domain Eukaryota; kingdom Metazoa; phylum Arthropoda; class Insecta; order Coleoptera; family Cantharidae; genus Cantharis; species Cantharis lateralis. Next base: position 13,483,720 of record OY720624.1, read on the forward strand.
CCACCTGGAAGAGAGGGGTCAAGCTATTGATATGGAAAAACAAACTTTCCTTACCTTCTCAGTTCACTAACACAGTTAACATTTAAAGAAAAATGCAGTTTACACTCACTCTCACTAAAATCACCGCTACATCACTGGAGAAAAATTATTATTGACTAACCTTCTTCGATGATAAAACCCACGACGTGGACCCTACCTATAAACAAAAGAAGAAACTTATTAATATTTAAATTTTCCAGCCCCGGTCTTCAAGTCAACTTACCTTTTTCACTGATGTCCTGTCGCATTGATCGTCGTTCGCCGTCCAATTCCAGCCCTGGGCACTAAACACAAGTCCAAACAAACACACAACTTTTTTAACGTACGCAAAATAATTATTTCAGTGAACACTGACCACTACTATCAGCACCAAGATTTAATTAAAAAATGAATCGCGATTATTTAAAGCTTCCATCAAGCTTTCCCGAAAATACTTCGAACTCGACACTTACACTCCCGACCGCGAAAACCGACCGAAGTAATTACGATTTTTCCGGACGCGAAACCCGCACAAATTACCTGTAATTGAAAAAATTAAATGGCTAAGATTAGGGTAAGCGAAACCTTCAAAAATATTCGCAGATTACCTCAACACGAGACCTCGGTCGTCTCCTATTATGGAATAAAGCGGTCCCAATCCAGCATCTAAATTCAACCACCTGGAAGAGAGGGGTCAAGCTATTGATATGGAAAAACAAACTTTCCTTACCTTCTCAGTTCACTAACACAGTTAACATTTAAAGAAAAATGCAGTTTACACTCACTCTCACTAAAATCACCGCTACATCACTGGAGAAAAATTATTATTGACTAACCTTCTTCGATGTTAAAACCCACGACGTGGACCCTACCTATAAACAAAAGAAGAAACTTATTAATATTTAAATTTTCCAGCCCCGGTCTTCAAGTCAACTTACCTTTTTCACTGATGTCCTGTCGCATTGATCGTCGTTCGCCGTCCAATTCCAGCCATGGGCACTAAACACAAGTCCAAACACACACACAACTTTTTTAACGTACGCAAAATAATTATTTCAGTGAACACTGACCACTACTATCAGCACCAAGATTTAATTAAAAAATGAATCGCGATTATTTAAAGCTTCCATCAAGCTTTCCCGAAAATACTTCGAACTCGACACTTACACTCCCGACCGCGAAAACCGACCGAAGTAATTACGATTTTTCCGGACGCGAAACCCGCACAAATTACCTGTAATTGAAAAAATTAAATGGCTAAGATTAGGGTAAGCGAAACCTTCAAAAATATTCGCAGATTACCTCAACACGAGACCTCGGTCGTCTCCTATTATGGAATAAAGCGGTCCCAATCCAGCATCTAAATTCAACCACCTGGAAGAGAGGGGTCAAGCTATTGATATGGAAAAACAAACTTTCCTTACCTTCTCAGTTCACTAACACAGTTAACATTTAAAGAAAAATGCAGTTTACACTCACTCTCACTAAAATCACCGCTACATCACTGGAGAAAAATTATTATTGACTAACCTTCTTCGATGATATAACCCACGACGTGGACCCTACCTATAAACAAAAGAAGAAACTTATTAATATTTAAATTTTCCAGCCCCGGTCTTCAAGTCAACTTACCTTTTTCACTGATGTCCTGTCGCATTGATCGTCGTTCGCCGTCCAATTCCAGCCCTGGGCACTAAACACAAGTCCAAACACACACACAACTTTTTTAACGTACGCAAAATAATTATTTCAGTGAACACTGACCACTACTATCAGCACCAAGATTTAATTAAAAAATGAATCGCGATTATTTAAAGCTTCCATCAAGCTTTCCCGAAAATACTTCGAACTCGACACTTACACTCCCGACCGCGAAAACCGACCGAAGTAATTACGATTTTTCCGGACGCGAAACCCGCACAAATTACCTGTAATTGAAAAAATTAAATGGCTAAGATTAGGGTAAGCGAAACCTTCAAAAATATTCGCAGATTACCTCAACACGAGACCTCGGTCGTCTCCTATTATGGAATAAAGCGGTCCCAATCCAGCATCTAAATTCAACCACCTGGAAGAGAGGGGTCAAGCTATTGATATGGAAAAACAAACTTTCCTTACCTTCTCAGTTCACTAACACAGTTAACATTTAAAGAAAAATGCAGTTTACACTCACTCTCACTAAAATCACCGCTACATCACTGGAGAAAAATTATTATTGACTAACCTTCTTCGATGATAAAACCCACGACGTGGACCCTACCTATAAACAAAAGAAGAAACTTATTAATATTTAAATTTTCCAGCCCCGGTCTTCAAGTCAACTTACCTTTTTCACTGATGTCCTGTCGCATTGATCGTCGTTCGCCGTCCAATTCCAGCACTGGGCACTAAACACAAGTCCAAACACACACACAACTTTTTTAACGTAACGCAAAATAATTATTTCAGTGAACACTGACCACTACTATCAGCACCAAGATTTAATTAAAAAATGAATCGCGATTATTTAAAGCTTCCATCAAGCTTTCCCGAAAATACTTCGAACTCGACACTTACACTCCCGACCGCGAAAACCGACCGAAGTAATTACGATTTTTCCGGACGCGAAACCCGCACAAATTACCTGTAATTGAAAAAATTAAATGGCTAAGATTAGGGTAAGCGAAACCTTCAAAACTATTCGCAGATTACCTCAACACGAGACCTCGGTCGTCTCCTATTATGGAATAAAGCGGTCCCAATCCAGCATCTAAATTCAACCACCTGGAAGAGAGGGGTCAAGCTATTGATATGGAAAAACAAACTTTCCTTACCTTCTCAGTTCACTAACACAGTTAACATTTAAAGAAAAATGCAGTTTACACTCACTCTCACTAAAATCACCGCTACATCACTGGAGAAAAATTATTATTGACTAACCTTCTTCGATGATAAAACCCACGACGTGGACCCTACCTATAAACAAAAGAAGAAACTTATTAATATTTAAATTTTCCAGCCCCGGTCTTCAAGTCAACTTACCTTTTTCACTGATGTCCTGTCGCATTGATCGTCGTTCGCCGTCCAATTCAAGCCCTGGGCACTAAACACAAGTCCAAACACACACACAACTTTTTTAACGTACGCAAAATAATTATTTCAGTGAACACTGACCACTACTATCAGCACCAAGATTTAATTAAAAAATGAATCGCGATTATTTAAAGCTTCCATCAAGCTTTCCCGAAAATACTTCGAACTCGACACTTACACTCCCGACCGCGAAAACCGACCGAAGTAATTACGATTTTTCCGGACGCGAAACTCGCACAAATTACCTGTAATTGAAAAAATTAAATGGCTACGATTAGGGTAAGCGAAACCTTCAAAAATATTCGCAGATTACCTCAACACGAGACCTCGGTCGTCTCCTATTATGGAATAAAGCGGTCCCAATCCAGCATCTAAATTCAACCACCTGGAAAAAGAGGGGTCAAGCTATTGATATGGAAAAACAAACTTTCCTTACCTTCTCAGTTCACTAACACAGTTAACATTTAAAGAAAAATGCAGTTTACACTCACTCTCACTAAAATCACCGCTACATCACTGGAGAAAAATTATTATTGACTAACCTTCTTCGATGATAAAACCCACGACGTGGACCCTACCTATAAACAAAAGAAGAAACTTATTAATATTTAAATTTTCCAGCCCCGGTCTTCAAGTCAACTTACCTTTTTCACTGATGTCCTGTCGCATTGATCGTCGTTCGCCGTCCAATTCCAGCCCTGGGCACTAAACACAAGTCCAAACACACGCACAACTTTTTTAACGTACGCAAAATAATTATTTCAGTGAACACTGACCACTACTATCAGCACCAAGATTTAATTAAAAAATGAATCGCGATTATTTAAAGCTTCCATCAAGCTTTCCCGAAAATACTTCGAACTCGACACTTACACTCCCGACCGCGAAAACCGACCGAAGTAATTACGATTTTTCCGGACGCGAAACCCGCACAAATTACCTGTAATTGAAAAAATTAAATGGCTAAGATTAGGGTAAGCGAAACCTTCAAAAATATTCGCAGATTACCTCAACACGAGACCTCGGTCGTCTCCTATTATGGAATAAAGCGGTCCCAATCCAGCATCTAAATTCAACCACCTGGAAGAGAGGGGTCAAGCTATTGATATGGAAAAACAAACTTTCCTTACCTTCTCAGTTCACTAACACAGTTAACATTTAAAGAAAAATGCAGTTTACACTCACTCTCACTAAAATCACCGCTACATCACTGGAGAAAAATTATTATTGACTAACCTTCTTCGATGATAAAACCCACGACGTGGACCCTACCTATAAACAAAAGAAGAAACTTATTAATATTTAAATTTTCCAGCCCCGGTCTTCAAGTCAACTTACCTTTTTCACTGATGTCCTGTCGCATTGATCGTCGTTCGCTGTCCAATTCCAGCCCTGGGCACTAAACACACAAGTCCAAACACCCACACAACTTTTTTAACGTACGCAAAATAATTATTTCAGTGAACACTGACCACTACTATCAGCACCAAGATTTAAATAAAAAATGAATCGCGATTATTTAAAGCTTCCATCAAGCTGTCCCGAAAATACTTCGAACTCGACACTTACACTCCCGACCGCGAAAACCGACCGAAGTGATTTATTATTTTTAGGTGCACGGATCGCGAACTACTTATTTAAGATTGAGCTAATCGAAGATACAAGTTTGTATGTGGAGAATTCCAAAAAAATTAAACAATATTCGAAAATCAAAGCCCGCTATAGATCGGCAATAAATACCAAACGTAACTTAACTTAGCTGAAGCCCGGCCTGAAACAAAAAAGTACACTAGAGGTTTTCCGTGGTGCAAAGATAGTTATAAAGTTTACCATTATATTGATGGCAATACACGGAAAATAGACGTTTACAAAGGAAAGGGACGATAAAACATTAAGTAACACTTCGGTAAAGCTCGAATTTAGGTTCGATTTGAAGATTTGCACTTAAAGCAAAATATGAAAAATGATTGTAGTAAATATTTTAGATCCTGTGACGATCAAGTAAAACAATTATAAATCTCTCGAAAAGTGAAAATTCAGCCTTATTTGTTGCAATTACACAAAGTTAAATTTTGTCGATGTTCGCAAGAAAACAAAAGTTTAACTTTATGTCATTCAATTAATTGTCAAATTTAAGGCATAGAAATGAAAACTAAATCAAACTGGTGGTAATATAAAAGTAGACCCTACCAAATACATTTTCGAACGTGGAAATAAAATATTTAACTTACTTTCTTTTTCTCATTGTTCCTCATGTTTTCAGGAAAATCTGTCCTCCAATTTCAATTTGTCGTTGAAGGATAAACCAGTAAGCACCATCGTTGTTTTGTTATAACCGCAGCAGAAAAAACATAGGAATGAACGTAACTGAAGTTTCAAAACAAGTGACGCTAATATCATATTTGACAATCAAATGTTACGTCATAAAGCCCGAATAGTATTCTGAAAAAAAAATTACCTTTATGAACAGGATTGCAATTTTTCCACCAGAAAAAAAAAAGATAAAATTTATAACATGAGAAAAAATCCGATAGACCCTTATTAGATCATAATTTTGTAATATAAAGTACAAAGTTTTCAATAAGGCCGAATCATTCACAAAATTTTATGTTCCGTGCAAATAAATAATAGTAATTTTTAACATCCTTACTTGCTTTTTCTTCGAGTTTTTCGGAAAATTTGCCAGTCGATTCAATTCCGACTAAATTTCTTTCTTCGAAATGACGCCGACTGCAGTTTGACAAACCAAAGCCATAACGGCCGAATATAATTCTGCAAAACAAAAATCTGTATTAAATTTTCTACACATAGAAAGTAACCACCGGAAACCACTGTCGTTTTGGTGAAAATCAAGTTTGAAAAATGCCAACAATTTAGAACTTGTAAAGTTGAGTTTGTCTGAACTTTGTTAATCATAAAAAATATAAACATTGTGTAACTTACCCGCTTACAATTTGGTAATAATAATAAAATCCAATTTCCACTTAATATGTAGATCGAAAAATGCAAACCACCACTAGTTGAATCTAACGCACTTTGATAGTTTCCAATAAGCTCCACCGCTGCTGCGATTGACATAAACCAAAATGTTTATTGTTCTACGTCACAAAATTACCAAAATGTCCAAATAAAGTCTAGAATAAAATAATTTTTTTCGAGTTTACCTAATTTACCAATAATGCTTTCGCACATGTGTTAAGCCGGAAATTACAAAAATTTAAATTATTTGGAATTTGTTGAATCTGAATCACATTTAAACATCTAAATTCATAAATAATTTTTACTTTTCCACTGTAAAACATCTGACGATCAAGACCGACCAAGTACGTTTGAAAATTCGGATGGAAAAGATTTGGGACCCCTAAGTTTTAAGCCATTTTTTTATAATTATAATTTTAATATTTACACTGAAAATCGCTTCCTCCCTCAAACCTCCCCGATCTTACTTTTCCATGTAGCGTTTGGGTTTTGATATAATTTGCCTTATGAAATATGAAATTACCAATGGGCAAAGCGAGAATTTAAACCCATGCACTACTACTTTTCTATGGTCAAATTTTGCAAAACAATGGCAAATAAGTAATATTTTTACCTTCTTTATCCAGCAAGGGAGTCCAGTTGAATTGATTAATCTATTCAAAAATTTTAAAAAGCGAATCCACCATTTAGGTTTAGCACTTTTACGGCTGATCGTTTACAAAAGGGAAGAAAAATGAAAATTTAATACACACAAATTTGTTCACAAAGCAATAAAGTCCTTATTACTGCTCTACCGATTTCACCGTACTAAAATTTGAATTAGATCAGCACAGGAAACGTTCAAACTTTTTATTATTGTGACGAATGTGGGAGTTAGTAATTTTGATGAAGAACGGCTTCGAAAATTTAATTATTTTGATTTAATTTTTGCAGGTATAAATGATAATCAAACGTTTGATATAAAACTAGCAAAAATAAAAATGTGTCAAAAGCATCATTGCGTAGGGAAAAAGGAGTCTGCGTGAAGATAACTCGGAAATGAAATTAATTTTGCTCGAACCCAAGTTTTCTACAACATACTCGAACCGGAAAAAGAGCAAATTTGCCATGAATCCAAAAATCACAAAATCTTAAATTGGCCCTTTTTTTAAATTATTGTTCTAGTCTGCATTAAAAGAAACCTGCTCATCTTTTGCTTCATGCTTTCCTAATACTTTACAAATATTAAAACGACGAATAATCTAAATGATTCCTCAGTTTAAGTATCTGGAGCACATAAGTGCGCTATCTTCTCGCTCTGGTGTTTTAGTGCTGAGAGCGTCTCTAACGTAGTTGGCTTCTAACATTATTCATTTTTAGGGGAGGCCCCCAATTTCACTATAGTAAAGCCGCCCCTGAATCGTAATTGAAACTCGATCTTGAATAAGCCATATTATATGAACTTTGAAACTGTGTTAACAACTCTTTTGCCTTACAAATTATGTTTGAGAACCACTGTTACAATTTTACTTTAAATTTTTATTGTTTGGAGGTGAAAATTTGGAGAGGTGGTTGCGTGTTCGTGCAATTGTGTTGTCGAGGGGTTTAGCGACCCCATTAATAAAATGGATATTTTAAATGAGAACATAAAGAAGGTACCTAAGTATGGCCTAAAATTATTGTTAAATCACCAATATCCTGAAAAGTGGAAGCAGGGCAATACCTTAACATGGGGCATGATTTGGGCAATTCTACCACTCGTGTTTCGTTATTTGATCGACTATGTCAAACAAATGTGGAATAAAACTATTCCATGTATGGATTACATTAAAATTCAACACGGCAAACAAATATATGGTAATCAAGTTGGGTCGAGCTTAGTGTGGCCAATCTTTTAAATAATTATTATTATGCAGGTGTTCCCATTGGCGGTATCGGTGCTGGAAGTATAGGGAGAGGCTACCGTGGCGAATTTTGTAGATTTCAACTTAAACCGGGAGTTTACGAATACAACACGGTAGATGCAAATCAATTTATTGTCACGATTCAAGACGGTTCAACTCGAAAGACAATCTTTTAAAGTCTGTTGTCCACATTCCAGTAAGTTTGAGTTATGCAGTTTTAATAATTCTTTCTGGTTTTTAATAATTTTAATTTTAGGAAAACAGGGAAATCTCTCAGCTCTTGGCAGTCGCTGCTGAATGGTTCCCAATGCAAATACACCGGCCTATATCCCAGAGCTTGGACCGAATATGATCTCTCAGAATATGGAATTAAACTTGTGTGTCGACAAGTCAGTCCAGTTGTAGCTCACAATTATAAGGTGCTTGTTTATACTTTATACATTTAAATCCATCAAGGAAAATTTATTCTTTTAATTTAGGATAGTTCGTTACCTTGCGCAGTATTTATATGGAGTATAGAAAATAATTCAAAGAAGAACGCATCGTTACAATTGCTTTTACTTTTAAAAATGGCACTGGTAATAAAACCAAAAATAAGTGTAAGAATTTTTGAACTTTATTTTTATATTATCTGCTGACCGCGTTCCTCTTATAGCCGTTTGTAGTACCAAAAGTTACACGTACATGGATTCCACCGGAGTCGTGTTACACAACTCGATCGATAACATTCCTTGTTCGTTTGCTTTGGGTGCAAAGGTTAGCGATGGCGTTCAAGTTTAAAAATGTTTACATTTTGATCCAAGCTCCGATGGCGAAATTCCGTGGAAGCAATTGTACGAAAATGGCAAGTTTGACGATTTGTCATCGAAAATTGAATACGAAAAGGAGTGTCACGATGTAGCTTGCGGTATCGCAACTCAAATTGTAGTTAAACCAAAACAAGTGAAAGAATCTGAAATTTGTTTGGTGTGGGACATGCCTTCCTTCAAGTTTACGAGAAGTTCAAAAGTTCACTATAGATTTTATACCAAATATTTTGGAAAAAATAATGCCACATTTAAGATTGTCGATTACGCTCTTAAAAATTATAATACATGGGAGCATCAAATTTACGATTGGCAATTGTCAGTTTTGGATGATCCGTAAGGTTCACATTTTGTGCAATAATTTATCGTCGTTCGTAATTTATTACTTCTAGCAAACTACCCGATTGGTATAAGGCTGCATTATTCAACGAGACTTATTTTATTTCTGATGGAGGAACCGTTTGGTGTACATTAGATGACGACGAAGCCGGAAAAATTCCCATTTCGGATCCCAGGTAAAACAGTGAATTGTATCAACATTGTGTATAAATTTCTTTTGTGAGCGCAGACAAAAGTAAGGATGGATAACAAATATAAACATCTTCGGCCGCACTTAAACATAGCATTATTGTCTAAGTATTTTCTTGTGAGAATATTATAACTAATTAAAATTTTATAAATATCCGGCTTCGAGAGAGTTCTCACAAGCTAGGCGTTCCATAATGTACGTTCGAATGGCCGTATCTCGGTATCTGTGTTGAAAATTGGCGGCAGAACGTTGTGTAAAAATTTCAAATTGTCTAAGTGTTCCATTTCCATACAAACGGCAGAACAAACTTGGAGAAGTATAGTACAATCACGGCATTCATTAAATAATAATTGATTATTAGATAAATAATAAAAATTCTGTAGTTATCAATTATTATCAATTATTTCATGTCGATGATTATAATGAGAGCTTTCTTTATTTTTAAAATTCAAAATAATGAGTTTACATAATGACGATAATACTGTATTTTAATAGATAACAATTTGAATTATTTAAAATTCTCATTTTCATTTTTTATTTATAATTTCATTCGTAATGTAATTGGAATATTGCATTGAAAATTAAGAAAACGTAAGGGTAATAAATTTAAACAACTAAATTTGTTGAAAACTACCCCGTGAATGTCACGTCTAGGGTTTAATCGTTTTGCATGTTTCGATCAATACCTGCGTCTGGTTTTCTATACTTTCTTCTTCTCCGCCGTCTGGTAGACTAATCTTTAAACAACACGAATATATTTATGTTCCCACACAAACATGTAATTTAATTTAAAAAATGTATTTTTGTATTCACGATTACATTGTTGACGAACGAAATCAGTTAAGCAACAATATTAACCCTGCAGAAGATACGTCGGGCCTAACAGACCCAAGTTACTATTTAAATCTATCTGATTTTAATTGACGTAAGCTTTGTAGGGTTAATTTTATCTTACGCGACGTTTCGCATCTTTATTGAACCATTTTCAAGTTCTGATATTTGCATATTATATCTACAGTAAAATTCGCATATAATTAACATGTACATCATTAAGATATTTCATTATATAATTTCACATGTTACGAATTAATCCTATCAATTATTATCAGTTATATCAGTTATAGTTTTTATTTAACTATATTTAATTAGTAGTTCAATCTCATTTATATTTCTTGTGAATGCTCATAACCATGAGTTCTTGAAATAGGGATTTCTATTTTTTAAATCGCTCTCATTATATTTTTTTATTTGATCGGTTTAGAATTTTCATTAAATTAAATAATATTTTTGTTTTTAATAATTTGGCATCAAAGTAGGTATAATTTTATTTTAATAAACGTCAAAGCGATTTGACTTTTAATTTTTTATTTTTCAATTTCATTCCATTGATATTTAACTTTACTAGCTCTTTTATTTAACAAGGTTTATCTGACGAGTTCCGAAGAACGAAACACGTTTGATCAAAAGTGTCATAAACTATCATTCATTGTATTATTACGTAAGTTAAAAATCAATTTTATTCAATTTTTGCAGTTTAATTAACATGTACATCATTAAGATATTTCATTGTATTTTATACAGTGACTAGAAAATCGCACAGTCTTTCGTCATTAATTTACACGCCATTATATTTTTCATTGAACAGAATCCCCTTGATTAATGATTTTTATTTGTTTTTCTGATCCCTTTTATACTAGGGATCGCATCGGTAAAAGCTTTTATCTAATTATGATAACAAAGTATCGTTTTATTATAACTCTTTACGTTATACAACGAGGCACTTGGTGCAACTAGTTTCGTAATGAAATCACCTTACGCAAATAGTTGCATAATAATATTTTATGAAAACATGAGTTTTCAATACATTGTTAATATGAAATTACAACGTTGATAATTTTCAAGTCGATATAATATTATACTAAATTTCATAAGGTTAATAGGTTAATAATTTCAAAAATACTACGTCAAATTTTAAAGCGATATCTTCAACGCGGTAGCTCCAACTACGAAAAATAAGAATTATCCATTATTTTTAATTTTCGTTGCGTTATTTGTTTTCGTAAAATTATAAAATTTATCGGTAATTGTTATCGTAATTAGATAAAAACATTGTATTTAACATATTATTTAATGCTTTTGTTCGTTCAACTCACAACTGGCGAGTCTCGTTCCCTACAAATTCACACTAGTTGAACAAAATGTCTCATTACATTACTGGTTGAATAAATAGCTATTTTGCTTTTACGCCTATCTGACAATAAAATGTAATAAATGGGGCACAACTACTACTATGATACAAACGAAATAACATTAACTTCTGATACCGAACTTGATTTTGCACTACTTGTCCTATTAATGACAAATAAATGCCATTACACCGCAATTTTAAATTTGAAGTTTTGAACTTGAAGTTTTATTTACACAAAAATTATTTTTAATTTTATAGGACACTAAAATAAAATTATGCTATCTATATACCTACAAAGCCAAATAAAATGTGACAGTATAAAACCTTTATTTGATCCAGTTAAATGAAGGTATTGCGGCTCTTCTCGTGGCTATAACTTTTAAACCCTTCACATCCTACAAAATATGCCTACATAAATGCTTAAAAACATTTTATTACAAAATTTAATATTGTAGAAAATAATTTCTCATATTTACGATCAATAAATTTGCGAGTATACGTATGCGGTTGAAAACTAATTAAAAATATATTCATATTCGCAAATTCTTTCCTAATTTAGGGGAAATTTTGACCCGCCCCCCCCTTCCTCGCCTATTTCAAAATTCGTTACTGCTTGTAACAGTTTTCTCTAAACAAGAAACCAGAAGATATAGAACCACCCCTTTTTCAATTTTTCTTATTTACATAATATCTTATAATTTTTTAAAACTTTTATTTTCTCGTGATTTACGTCTGGAAATTAAATTTTAAATTGTACTTTGCTTTGTAATGTATTCTGCAAATATTTTTTATATTGTATATCCGGAAAAAGGTAAATTTTTAAAACAGTTTGGCATAATAAATGAAGCTCTTTACGTAATTGAAATTCTGTATTTTCTAAAATAAATAATATACTACGCACCTCTACGTATTGAATTTAATGGCCCGCATGTTTTTTCAATTTTTCACAAATAACATACTACCTAACAATAACAGCAACACATAAAATAAATTTAATTTGTGCTTCGCCGTACAAACACAATTTAAAATCTCCAACCGTGAACAAAGTTATGTTTTGATGAAAATTGGACCAAAATATTTGTGAAAAAATAAAACAGTAGAATGATACTATCCGCTTTTGTAATTAAACCAAAAATTAAATTTTAGGGTCAAGCAGTTTCTCAATTGGCTAAAACCGTTCCTGACGTTACCGTGTTTGGAGTGTGCTCAAAAAGCAAGCACGAAGCTGTAAAAGCATCCAACAGCTTTATCGATCATCTTCTTGAGCGTGGTGCGATTATACTTCCGAAATACGTAAAGTTCTTCCAGAAGGTGTCGACATTGTTTTGGATTGCCTTTGCGGCGAAGAATGCAATCGCGGATATTCCATTTTGAAGCCCATGGGTCGGTACATTCTCTATGGATCCTCGAATGTCGTCACGGGCGAAACTAAAAGCTTTTTCAGTGCGGCACGTTCCGTAAGTTTTTATTTTCTTTTCTCTACGAACGAAATGTCTATTTGATGCGATTGCAGTGGTGGCAAGTGGACAAAGTATCTCCAATCAAGTTGTTCGACGAGAACCGCACCCTTTCCGGATTCAATTTGAGAAGATTGATGTATCAGCAAGGAGGAACGGAATTTGTGAAAAGTATCGTCGAAAAGGTGTTTTCTCTATACAAAGAGGGCAAAATTAAACCCGTCGTAGATTCGACGTGGGCTTTGGAAGACGTAAGTGGTTTCGTTTCATTTCTATTTGTTTCTTTGAAAAGCTAACTTACTTTTGGTAGGTGCACGACGGAATGCAAAAAATGCACGAACGTAAAAATATTGGCAAAATTATTTTGGATCCCAGCCTCGAACCGAAACCAAAACCCGCTACTCATGCTAAAGGTAAAGACAAGAAGAAACAAAGCTCAGAAGAAAAGAAGGACGGCGACGAGAAAAAAACTGAAGAAACTAAAGAAGAGGAACGAAAAGAAGAGAAGAAAGATGAACCTCTTACAAATGGCGAATCGGCTGGAGATTCCGGTATTATATTATTTTTAATTTTAATACAAAGCAAATTTATTAACCAAATTATTTCTTTCAGATTCCAAGGAAAAGGAAAGTTCTAATTAATATTGGAGAAAAAAGATTCGTGTGGTTTTGTAAATATTTTACTTCTTATTTAAATTTATTAGAAGTATAATCACTTTTTTGTAAGTTTACTATATTACCATTTTGAGGTTCTTTTTCAAGCAACGATCTCAAATAATAATAATACGAAATTATAAGTTTTTTACAATTTATTGTCATGGGCGGAGAGGAGATGATTAAATGTTTTAATTATAATTTGTTATAGTGTAAGAAGTTTTTATATTATATTTTTAATGATTGAAACTGCATATCTAAGTAAAAAAGATATATCTGACCAAAAAAAGTAGAATCTTACGCATAATATATTTTTTTATGCTTAGTTAGTTTTGATCTGTGATCAATGATCCGTAGGTGGCAAAAATGTGAAGTAGCACGTAGGGGTGGCTCAAGTTCCTGTAACCCTACCGTATAGTTGCGCCACTGCTTTGTTCATTGAAATTTAAATTATTCTATTTTTTCCTAATTTTTCAGCCGCTTATGCCAAAAAGTGGCGTTTAGAAATTAAAAATATATTTTAGACTTTTCTATAATAGTAGAGTGCTATCATGAAATTATTTTCATTTCTGTGGGAGTGTCGGGTTAAAAGCTGAAACTTGCAGGGATGAAAGGTGAGATGGCATATATTCGTAATCCGAAGGTAATCAAAAATAATCACGCGCAAAAGGGCACTATTTAAAAAATATGAGATAATACTATTAGCAGGAAGCCCATAAAATGACGATCATTTTGATATATAATTTGAAATCATTTTTGTACGAAATGTATATTTTTTTAATGTTTGAAAACTGAAATTTGTTAAGTCGCTTATGGGAAATCAAATTTTAAATTGCAATTATCTCGGTTCGAACTTGACAAAAATTTTATAATATTTGACAATATATATTTATATACGCTTCTATTTGCGAAACGAAAGCCTAAATCAAAATTTTTTGTATTTGATAATAGTAGAGTGCCCGATTCAAAATAAAACGCTTAAAAACGATTTCTGTGGGGGTGTCGGGGTTAAAAGCTGAAACTTGCAGGAATGAACGGTTAGATGGCATATATTCGTAATCCGAAGGTAATCAAAAATAATCACGCGCAAAAGGGCGCTATTTGAAAAAAATGAGATATTACTATTAACAGGAAGCCCATAAAATGACGATCATTTTGATATATAATTTGAAATCATTTTTGTACGAAATGTATTTTTTTTTAATGTTTGAAAACTGAAATTTGTTAAGTCGCTTATGGGAAATCAAATTTTAAATTGCAATTATCTCGGTTCGAACTTGGCAAAATTTTTATAATATTTGACAATATTTGTTTATATACGCTTCTATTTGCGAAACGAAAGCCTAAATCAAATTTTTTTGTACTTGATAATAGTTGCGCATATGTGTGGAGAATCGCTTAGTTGAAAAATGATAATTTTTCGTTTAATATTAAACACGATATGAAATTATTAGTAACATTTAAAATTTTAAATTTTTAATGCGCTCACAACAAAATCACAATTTCCCACTCCAAATTTGTATTGTACAACACCGGTCATGAAAAGTGCATCGGGAATTAGTTTTTCTGAATCATTGAAAATTTGCTATTTCAAGGTTTAGAATTAAATTTTGGCTTGGTTTCTTCTTTATTAGAACGTTTAACCTAAATGATCACTTGCATTTGACTAATCGTGGGCTTACTGGTAAAAGTAACCAAGTCAAAAATAAATACAATGCCATGCGAATCGATGTTGTATTTGATCACATCAAAGATTTCATAAAAAATATTACTCGTCACAAAAGGGGGTCCCCAAATATGAATTGACGGAGTAATCGAGAGAACTGATGTTCCACTTCCACAACAATGGAATTTATTTATTCATTCAGAATTTAATAAGAAATAATTAACACATTTTCTATCTGAGCAGTTGATTAAACACTCCACAGAAAATTAAATGTACAGTTTGCAACTAGTGGAGGTTCCACAAATATTTTAGAATAGAGAGGAAATTTCGAAGTAAGTGCTGATGATTTATTGAGTTCTAATCAATAGGAAGCTGATACTAGGATTTGGTGCATATACTGTCTGCAAAAAGGTATAGTTATTCTAGATGCATAATTTAGTGCAACGATACCGATGTGCTAATACTGTAGTTTATTTCAAGAAATACTTCAATCCTTTACGTAGCAGCAGTAGCAGTATACGACATTAACTGGTTGTGTTACCACCAGTCAATTTTCAGGAATTGGGAAAAAATCGGCATGGAAAACAATTTTAGATCATTCTGAGTGTTTAGGCGATGCCGGAATGCATCAAATTTTGGAAGACATATTCAAAAATATCCAGAAAATTGTTATTATCCCTTTTTCAAAAAATACTGACATTTCGTCAATTAATCTTATAAGAAGACTGCTGGCATCTTCTGCTTCTATTACAAAATTACTCCCAACAGAAGATTCTTTAAGGTTTCATAGCTTGAGAGCTCATTATCAAGCTAAAATAGGGCTTAATTATTTACAACCTCGTCTTCAATTACCGAGTGTTGCAGATCATGGATGGAAATTTGATAAAGCAAATAGAATAAATTATATCAATTTATTCTAACAACTTTACCACCTTTTCCTGTGGAATTAAAAGTTCTAGCTTCATGTGGATGTCAAAAAGGTATAATTTCCTTTAAACTTCTGGAATCAAAACAAAAAGTTATTCTTATTATGCTCTTGATTGCGGAAGTAAGGTCTGTACTTGCAAGAAAAATAATATGGGTTGGTAAAAACCGTAAAAACAAACATATACTGTAAAATCGGTTACGCCATTACTGCTCCACAAAGAAAATGTTTTTGACGAGTAGTTTTCAAATGCAAGTGACCATTTAGGTTAAATGTTCCAATAAACAAGAAACCAAGCCAAAATTTAATTCAAAACCTTGAAATAGCAAATTTTCAATGATTCAGAAAAACTAATTCCCGATGCACTTTTCACGACCGGTGCTGTACAATACAAATTTGGAGTGGGAAATTGTGATTATGTAGTGAGCGCATTAAAAATTTAAAATTTTAAATGTTACTAATAATTTCATATCGTGTTTAATATTAAACGAAAAATTATCATTTTTCAACTAAGCGATTCTCCACACATATGCGCAACTATTATCAAGTACAAAAAAATTTGATTTAGGCTTTCGTTTCGCAAATAGAAGCGTATATAAATAAATATTGTCAAATATTATAAAAATTTTGCCAAGTTCGAACCGAGATAATTGCAATTTAAAATTTGATTTCCCATAAGCGACTTAACAAATTTCAGTTTTCAAACATTAAAAAAAAATACATTTCGTACAAAAATGATTTCAAATTATATATCAAAATGATCGTCATTTTATGGGCTTCCTGCTAATAGTAATATCTCATTTTTTTTAAATAGCGCCCTTTTGCGCGTGATTATTTTTGATTACCTTCGGATTAGGAATATATGCCATCTAACCTTTCATTCCTGCAAGTTTCAGCTTTTAACCCCGACACCCCCCACAGAAATCGTTTTTAAGCGTTTTATTTTGAATCGGGCACTCTACTATAATATTATACAATACATTTTGATATCAACATATATTATTACCGATTTAAAAATAGCTATACTATTAAACTGTAAGTTTTTATAAAAAGGCTTTTTTGAAACAGGGTTGTTTTAGAAATTATTGACACTTTCTTACGATTTAAAAAAATACTATATCAACGAATTATAAATATCTTAATAATGTGGCATATAAAAAAGTGCCCCACTTACATACCTACCTAATCTAAATACAAAGTAAGAAAGAATTGTAAATTGTCAAGTTATTTAAAAATGTGTGGAACAACAATTATTTAATCGAGTAAATGTGTATAAACTTGCCTAATAATATTTATTGAACAAAATGGCTGGGAAAAATATTTTATTGCTATATAATAATAATATATTAAAATTACGCTAAGTGTTACATAATATGTAACGTGTCAAAATTAGTTTTGACCGTTTCATTTCGTTTTCAAGCTACGCCGCTGGATCGCTTTAGTTTTGGAAAATATGTGTGGTTTTGATAAGCGCCATTACACGGAAATTTCGAAAGGAATGGACGTGTAATCTTGGTGTTTGTCCATTTTTAGTTTCTATTTGTTTTAATATCATTTAATTTTCGTGAAATGGAGATTTATCTGTGTTGGAAATCTTTTATCCACCCATATGGTTTCTTACCTTTATTTTTGGTTTTACGATGACGTTGTTTTAATACGTCACCTGTTGGAAGAATTGGGGGGATGACGAATATTTTGAGTGCGAAGAATGGTTTATTTTACCCTTTTGAATTTTGATTCCTGATGGTTGGTTTTTGTTCACAAGAGGATGTTTCCTTGTGAAGTGTTTATACCGAATGGGTCAAAATATCATTTCAAGTTGGAGAGCCAAACTTTGCAGATTTTCCTTTTTACCATCTTTATATTTTGGGATGTCACACCTCAACTTTCAAGCAGATGATTAGATTTGAAGATGCTTCCGTGAAGATTAATTGATTTGTAGTCACACTTACTCGTTTGATGAGTCTTGGAACTGGCAGGCATGTTGATTTTTTAATGAGTATTTTGTGTTCTCTATTTTGTAGACTTTCATTCCTGGATGGTAGACCAATTGAATGATGAAGTAATGTTGTTGATTTCGAAGGGTCCTGACGGAGGAAATATACTTGCGGAGTCGCGAAATTGGTGGTACTGCATTCAGGGTAAGTCGGATAGAGATGCATATACTTATTTATTGATGATGCTGTGTGCCAGGTTCTATTTTGAGTCAATAATCCCGAGTATTTAAAATTTGGTGTGCGATTAATCTTTACCGGAGCATAACTTCGTTTTTGTTGAGTTATCCTCTTCAAGGATACTCAACTGTAATTTTTTTGACTGAGTTTACCCTTCAGGTAGATGTCAGTTTTTCAAATTTGCAATTTTTTTATTTTTGTTTTCTAGCACTTAGTCCTCAATTACGTGCTGGTTTTACTTGCTGATTATGTGTGTGTTTTATGTTTTACTCTTAATTTAGTGAATTAATTAAACATGTCGACCTCAACTATTTTTTCTATCTTTGTTTATACAATAAATCGACTCTTCACTACTTCTTAGTTTTATTTGTATCAACTGGCGTCCACTTTTACATCAATATTTAAATTTAGCTGAGATGAGTTCTGAGTATGAAAAGGACCTAATGGAACCGAATCCACGATGTTTTCCGAAAAACCACGCTCTCGAGAACTGCGTTTTAGGTAACAAGGCTAGCTAACGCGTACAGAACATCTACGGTTAAGCAAGTGGCTGTTGTAGCGTAAATTGAGCAGTTTGCGGTACACATAGTTATCGTGTAATAATTTTATCTTGTATATTCAAAATAGGTGATCCCAAATATTCTTTCTGTATTTATGCTTCCTGCTTGCAATCACGTGAAAATTTGTAAACCACTCTTTATTTTGTATCTCATTTCCTACAGTTCTTATCAAAATAAAACAAGACTGATGTAATAATTTGTTTTAAATTTTAATTTAATTGTACTATGGCTACTAATTAATAAATATCTACCTAGCAAAAAAAAATTGTAATATCAATTAGGAAAGCTAGATTAGATATGTAAAAATTTTGAAATCATCCAGGTCAATATCTTTACTGTTCCTTTGTCTCCTGCCGAAATGATGCTTTCGGGTATACATAAGCGTGAAGAGAAATGAAATTTAACCTGTCCGATGTTGCAGACGAGTAATTTGAATGGTGCTTCAGTTTTATGTATCTGGAGCACATGACTTGTAAGAGATATACTTACTTATAATTTAACCTGTCATCTTTGCTTTATGCATTCCTAATGCATACTTTAAAAATATTAATATGACAAATGATACGAAAGATCCTTAAGGCTGTTCGGTAGGTTTAGATTTTGTACAAAAAATATTGTAATACAGTGTATTTACTATAATATTCTTGTAGAACTACATATTTTAGATAATATTTGTTTATAAAAATAAATTCTAAAAAAATTAGTTTAGCCGCAATTTGTACTCATACGAAATGCCTGTACGATCCTGATAAGATATCATAATGGAACTTGTACTAAACGCAAGAGTCTTTAATTTACTATGATATGACATAATTTTAATTTTTATTCTTACTTTGAATTACCTACTTTGAAAATATGAATTTTTAAATACTTATTCAAATGGGACATTTATAAGAAAAGCATACATTTTTTGTTCCGCTAATTTTTAGTTTTTCAAAGTAAAAAATCAAAATAAAATTTATGTCATGTCAAGGTAAATTAAAGATTCTTGCGTTTATTACAAGTTCCATTATGATATCTTATCACGATCGTACAGGCATTCCGTAAATAAATTCATATTTTGAGTACAAATTGCGGCTAACAACTTTTTTTAGGATTTATTTTTATAAACAAATATTATCTAAAATATGTAGTTCTACAGGAATATTATAATAAATACACTGTATTATAATTTTTTTGAACAAAATCTAAATTTACCGAACAGCCTTAAGTTAAAATAAAATATTATAATATTAAAAATCAAATGATACGCAAGGTCTATTAAATTAATTATTAGGAGCACATAAGGGTGAATCTATATAAATTTATATCTATTTTCTTTTGCTTTATGTTCTCTTAATAATACAGAAATAGACAAATGATACGATTGTTTTTAAAGTTTAAATAACAGCAATAATTTTAAAAGGACAAATGATACGAGAGGTTCTTTGATTTAACAATTAGGGGTACAAATGTGTGAAAAGATATAAAAATTAACCTGAACCTATTTCCTTTATACAATCCAAAATAAATAACATATTTTAAAACATAAATATTTAGATTGAATTTTGATTTGAATTTGAATTCCGGAATTCTTGCAAAACAAAACCACCTGACCATAGCCTTTGCATTGACTTTAATTGTTCTTAATCCGGAAAAAAGGTCCCAATCCAGCATCTAAAATCAACCACCTGGAAGAGAGGGGTCAAGGTATTGATATGGATAAGCAAACTTTCCTTACCTTCTCAGTTCACTAACACAGTTAACATTTAAAGAAAATTCAGTTTACACTCACTCTCACTAAAATCACCGCTACATCACTGGAGAAAAATTATTATTGACTAACCTTCTTCGATGATAAAACCCACGACGTGGACCCTACCTATAAACAAAAGAAGAAACTTATTAATATTTAAATTTTCCAGCCCCGGTCTTCAAGTCAACTTACCTTTTTCACTGATGTCCTGTCGCATTGATCGTCGTTCGCCGTCCAATTCCAGCCCTGGGCACTAAACACAAGTCCAAACACACACACAACTTTTTTAACGTACGCAAAATAATTATTTCAGTGAACACTGACCACTACTATCAGCACCAAGATTTAATTAAAAAATGAATCGCGATTATTTAAAGCTTCCATCAAGCTTTCCCGAAAATACTTCGAACTCGACACTTACACTCCCGACCGCGAAAACCGACCGAAGTAATTACGATTTTTCCGGACGCGAAACCCGCACAAATTACCTGTAATTGAAAAAATTAAAAGGCTAAGATTAGGGTAAGCGAAACCTTCAAAAATATTCGCAGATTACCTCAACACGAGACCTCGGTCGTCTCCTATTATGGAATAAAGCGGTCCCAATCCAGCATCTAAATTCAACCACCTGGAAGAGAGGGGTCAAGCTATTGATATGGAAAAACAAACTTTCCTTACCTTCTCAGTTCACTAACACAGTTAACATTTAAAGAAAAATGCAGTTTACACTCACTCTCACTAAAATCACCGCTACATCACTGGAGAAAAATTATTATTGACTAACCTTCTTCGATGATAAAACCCACGACGTGGACCCTACCTATAAACAAAAGAAGAAACTTATTAATATTTAAATTTTCCAGCCCCGGTCTTCAAGTCAACTTACCTTTTTCACTGATGTCCTGTCGCATTGATCGTCGTTCGCCGTCCAATTCCAGCCCTGGGCACTAAACACAAGTCCAAACACCCACACAACTTTTTTAACGTACGCAAAATAATTATTTCAGTGAACACTGACCACTACTATCAGCACCAAGATTTAATTAAAAAATGAATCGCGATTATTTAAAGCTTCCATCAAGCTTTCCCGAAAATACTTCGAACTCGACACTTACACTCCCGACCGCGAAAACCGACCGAAGTAATTACGATTTTTCCGGACGCGAAACCCGCACAAATTACCTGTAATTGAAAAAATTAAAAGGCTAAGATTAGGGTAAGCGAAACCTTCAAAAATATTCGCAGATTACCTCAACACGAGACCTCGGTCGTCTCCTATTATGGAATAAAGCGGTCCCAATCCAGCATCTAAATTCAACCACCTGGAAGAGAGGGGTCAAGCTATTGATATGGAAAAACAAACTTTCCTTACCTTCTCAGTTCACTAACACAGTTAACATTTAAAGAAAAATGCAGTTTACACTCACTCTCACTAAAATCACCGCTACATCACTGGAGAAAAATTATTATTGACTAACCTTCTTCGATGATAAAACCCACGACGTGGACCCTACCTATAAACAAAAGAAGAAACTTATTAATATTTAAATTTTCCAGCCCCGGTCTTCAAGTCAACTTACCTTTTTCACTGATGTCCTGTCGCATTGATCGTCGTTCGCCGTCCAATTCCAGCCCTGGGCACTAAACACAAGTCCAAACACACACACAACTTTTTTAACGTACGCAAAATAATTATTTCAGTGAACACTGACCACTACTATCAGCACCAAGATTTAATTAAAAAATGAATCGCGATTATTTAAAGCTTCCATCAAGCTTTCCCGAAAATACTTCGAACTCGACACTTACACTCCCGACCGCGAAAACCGACCGAAGTAATTACGATTTTTCCGGACGCGAAACCCGCACAAATTACCTGTAATTGAAAAAATTAAAAGGCTAAGATTAGGGTAAGCGAAACCTTCAAAAATATTCGCAGATTACCTCAACACGAGACCTCGGTCGTCTCCTATTATGGAATAAAGCGGTCCCAATCCAGCATCTAAATTCAACCACCTGGAAGAGAGGGGTCAAGCTATTGATATGGAAAAACAAACTTTCCTTACCTTCTCAGTTCACTAACACAGTTAACATTTAAAGAAAAATGCAGTTTACACTCACTCTCACTAAAATCACCGCTACATCACTGGAGAAAAATTATTATTGACTAACCTTCTTCGATGATAAAACCCACGACGTGGACCCTACCTATAAACAAAAGAAGAAACTTATTAATATTTAAATTTTCCAGCCCCGGTCTTCAAGTCAACTTACCTTTTTCACTGATGTCCTGTCGCATTGATCGTCGTTCGCCGTCCAATTCCAGCCCTGGGCACTAAACACAAGTCCAAACACACACACAACTTTTTTAACGTACGCAAAATAATTATTTCAGTGAACACTGACCACTACTATCAGCACCAAGATTTAATTAAAAAATGAATCGCGATTATTTAAAGCTTCCATCAAGCTTTCCCGAAAATACTTCGAACTCGACACTTACACTCCCGACCGCGAAAACCGACCGAAGTAATTACGATTTTTCCGGACGCGAAACCCGCACAAATTACCTGTAATTGAAAAAATTAAAAGGCTAAGATTAGGGTAAGCGAAACCTTCAAAAATATTCGCAGATTACCTCAACACGAGACCTCGGTCGTCTCCTATTATGGAATAAAGCGGTCCCAATCCAGCATCTAAATTCAACCACCTGGAAGAGAGGGGTCAAGCTATTGATATGGAAAAACAAACTTTCCTTACCTTCTCAGTTCACTAACACAGTTAACATTTAAAGAAAAATGCAGTTTACACTCACTCTCACTAAAATCACCGCTACATCACTGGAGAAAAATTATTATTGACTAACCTTCTTCGATGATAAAACCCACGACGTGGACCCTACCTATAAACAAAAGAAGAAACTTATTAATATTTAAATTTTCCAGCCCCGGTCTTCAAGTCAACTTACCTTTTTCACTGATGTCCTGTCGCATTGATCGTCGTTCGCCGTCCAATTCCAGCCCTGGGCACTAAACACAAGTCCAAACACACACACAACTTTTTTAACGTACGCAAAATAATTATTTCAGTGAACACTGACCACTACTATCAGCACCAAGATTTAATTAAAAAATGAATCGCGATTATTTAAAGCTTCCATCAAGCTTTCCCGAAAATACTTCGAACTCGACACTTACACTCCCGACCGCGAAAACCGACCGAAGTAATTACGATTTTTCCGGACGCGAAACCCGCACAAATTACCTGTAATTGAAAAAATTAAAAGGCTAAGATTAGGGTAAGCGAAACCTTCAAAAATATTCGCAGATTACCTCAACACGAGACCTCGGTCGTCTCCTATTATGGAATAAAGCGGTCCCAATCCAGCATCTAAATTCAACCACCTGGAAGAGAGGGGTCAAGCTATTGATATGGAAAAACAAACTTTCCTTACCTTCTCAGTTCACTAACACAGTTAACATTTAAAGAAAAATGCAGTTTACACTCACTCTCACTAAAATCACCGCTACATCACTGGAGAAAAATTATTATTGACTAACCTTCTTCGATGATAAAACCCACGACGTGGACCCTACCTATAAACAAAAGAAGAAACTTATTAATATTTAAATTTTCCAGCCCCGGTCTTCAAGTCAACTTACCTTTTTCACTGATGTCCTGTCGCATTGATCGTCGTTCGCCGTCCAATTCCAGCCCTGGGCACTAAACACAAGTCCAAACACCCACACAACTTTTTTAACGTACGCAAAATAATTATTTCAGTGAACACTGACCACTACTATCAGCACCAAGATTTAATTAAAAAATGAATCGCGATTATTTAAAGCTTCCATCAAGCTTTCCCGAAAATACTTCGAACTCGACACTTACACTCCCGACCGCGAAAACCGACCGAAGTAATTACGATTTTTCCGGACGCGAAACCCGCACAAATTACCTGTAATTGAAAAAATTAAAAGGCTAAGATTAGGGTAAGCGAAACCTTCAAAAATATTCGCAGATTACCTCAACACGAGACCTCGGTCGTCTCCTATTATGGAATAAAGCGGTCCCAATCCAGCATCTAAATTCAACCACCTGGAAGAGAGGGGTCAAGCTATTGATATGGAAAAACAAACTTTCCTTACCTTCTCAGTTCACTAACACAGTTAACATTTAAAGAAAAATGCAGTTTACACTCACTCTCACTAAAATCACCGCTACATCACTGGAGAAAAATTATTATTGACTAACCTTCTTCGATGATAAAACCCACGACGTGGACCCTACCTATAAACAAAAGAAGAAACTTATTAATATTTAAATTTTCCAGCCCCGGTCTTCAAGTCAACTTACCTTTTTCACTGATGTCCTGTCGCATTGATCGTCGTTCGCCGTCCAATTCCAGCCCTGGGCACTAAACACAAGTCCAAACACACACACAACTTTTTTAACGTACGCAAAATAATTATTTCAGTGAACACTGACCACTACTATCAGCACCAAGATTTAATTAAAAAATGAATCGCGATTATTTAAAGCTTCCATCAAGCTTTCCCGAAAATACTTCGAACTCGACACTTACACTCCCGACCGCGAAAACCGACCGAAGTAATTACGATTTTTCCGGACGCGAAACCCGCACAAATTACCTGTAATTGAAAAAATTAAAAGGCTAAGATTAGGGTAAGCGAAACCTTCAAAAATATTCGCAGATTACCTCAACACGAGACCTCGGTCGTCTCCTATTATGGAATAAAGCGGTCCCAATCCAGCATCTAAATTCAACCACCTGGAAGAGAGGGGTCAAGCTATTGATATGGAAAAACAAACTTTCCTTACCTTCTCAGTTCACTAACACAGTTAACATTTAAAGAAAAATGCAGTTTACACTCACTCTCACTAAAATCACCGCTACATCACTGGAGAAAAATTATTATTGACTAACCTTCTTCGATGATAAAACCCACGACGTGGACCCTACCTATAAACAAAAGAAGAAACTTATTAATATTTAAATTTTCCAGCCCCGGTCTTCAAGTCAACTTACCTTTTTCACTGATGTCCTGTCGCATTGATCGTCGTTCGCCGTCCAATTCCAGCCCTGGGCACTAAACACAAGTCCAAACACACACACAACTTTTTTAACGTACGCAAAATAATTATTTCAGTGAACACTGACCACTACTATCAGCACCAAGATTTAATTAAAAAATGAATCGCGATTATTTAAAGCTTCCATCAAGCTTTCCCGAAAATACTTCGAACTCGACACTTACACTCCCGACCGCGAAAACCGACCGAATTGATTTATTATTTTTAGGTGCACGGATCGCGAACTACTTATTTAAGATTGAGCTAATCGAAGATAAAAGTTTGTATGTGGAGAATTCCAAAAAAATTAAACAATATTCGAAAATGAAAGCCCGCTATAGATCGGCAATAAATACCAAACGTAACTTAACTTAGCTGAAGCCCGGCCTGAAACAAAAAAGTACACTAGAGGTTTTCCGTGGTGCAAAGATAGTTATAAAGTTTACCATTATATTGATGGCAATACACGGAAAATAGACGTTTACAAAGGAAAGGGACGATAAAACATTAAGTAACACTTCGGTAAAGCTCGAATTTAGGTTCGATTTGAAGATTTGCACTTAAAGCAAAATATGAAAAATGATTGTAGTAAATATTTTAGATCCTGTGAAGATCAAGTAAAACAATTATAAATCTCTCGAAAAGTGAAAATTCAGCCTTATTTGTTGCAATTACACAAAGTTAAATTTTGTCGATGTTCGCAAGAAAACAAAAGTTTAACTTTATGTCATTCAATTAATTGTCAAATTTAAGGCATAGAAATGAAAACTAAATCAAACTGGTGGTAATATAAAAGTAGACCCTACCAAATACATTTTCGAACGTGGAAATAAAATATTTAACTTACTTTCTTTTTCTCATTGTTCCTCATGTTTTCAGGAAAATCTGTCCTCCAATTTCAATTTGTCGTTGAAGGATAAACCAGTAAGCACCATCGTTGTTTTGTTATAACCGCAGCAGAAAAAACAAATGAATGAACGTAACTGAAGTTTCAAAACAAGTGACGCTAATATCATATTTGACAATCAAATGTTACGTCATAAAGCCCGAATGGTATTCTGAAAAAAAAATTACCTTTATGAACAGGATTGCAATTTTTCCACCAGAAAAAAAAAAAGATAAAATTTATAACATGAGAAAAAATCCGATCGACCCTTATTAGATCATAATTTTGTAATATAAAGTACAAAGTTTTCAATAAGGCCGAATCATTCACAAAATTTTATGTTCCGTGCAAATAAATAATAGTAATTTTTAACATCCTTACTTGCTTTTTCTTCGAGTTTTTCGGAAAATTTGCCAGTCGATTCAATTCCGACTAAATTTCTTTCTTCGAAATGACGCCGACTGCAGTTTGACAAACCAAAGCCATAACGGCCGAATATAATTCTGCAAAACAAAAATCTGTATTAAATTTTCTACACATAGAAAGTAACCACCGGAAACCACTGTCGTTTTGGTGAAAATCAAGTTTGAAAAATGCCAACAATTTAGAACTTGTCAAGTTGAGTTTGTCTGAACTTTGTTAATCATAAAAAATATAAACATTGTGTAACTTACCCGCTTACAATTTGGTAATAATAATAAAATCCAATTTCCACTTAATATGTAGATCGAAAAATGCAAACCACCACTAGTTGAATCTAACGCACTTTGATAGTTTCCAATAAGCTCACCGCTGCGATTGACATAAACCAAAATGTTTATTGTTCTACGGGTTCTACGTCACAAAATTACCAAAATGTCCAAATAAAGTCTAGAATAAAATAATTTTTTTCGAGTTTACCTAATTTACCAATAATGCTTTCGCACATGTGTTAAGCCGGAAATTACAAAAATTTAAATTATTTGGAATTTGTTGAATCTGAATCACATTTAAACATCTAAATTCATAAATAATTTTTACTTTTCCACTGTAAAACATCTGACGATCAAGACCGACCAAGTACGTTTGAAAATTCGGATGGAAAAGATTTGGGACCCCTAAGTTTTGAGCCATTTTTTTATAATTATAATTTTAATATTTACACTGAAAATCGCTTCCTCCCTCAAACCTCCCCGATCTTACTTTTCCATGTAGCGTTTGGGTTTTGATATAATTTGCCTTATGAAATATGAAATTACCAATGGGCAAAGCGAGAATTTAAACCCATGCACTACTACTTTTCTATGGTCAAATTTTGCAAAACAATGGCAAATAAGTAATATTTTTACCTTCTTTATCCAGCAAGGGAGTCCAGTTGAATTGATTAATCTATTCAAAAATTTTAAAAAGCGAATCCACCATTTAGGTTTAGCACTTTTACGGCTGATCGTTTACAAAAGGGAAGAAAAATGAAAATTTAATACACACAAATTTGTTCACAAAGCAATAAAGTCCTTATTACTGCTCTACCGATTTCACCGTACTAAAATTTGAATTAGATCAGCACAGGAAACGTTCAAACTTTTTATTATTGTGACGAATATGGGAGTTAGTAATTTTGATGAAGAACGGCTTCGAAAATTTAATTATTTTGATTTAATTTTTGCAGGTATAAATGATAATCAAACGTTTGATATAAAACTAGCAAAAATAAAAATGTGTCAAAAGCATCATTGCGTAGGGAAAAAGGAGTCTGCGTGAAGATAACTCGGAAATGAAATTAATTTTGCTCGAACCCAAGTTTTCTACAACATACTCGAACCGGAAAAAGAGCAAATTTGCCATGAATCCAAAAATCACAAAATCTTAAATTGGCCCTTTTTTTAAAATTATTGTTCTAGTCTGCATTAAAAGAAACCTGCTCATCTTTTGCTTCATGCTTTCCTAATACTTTACAAATATTAAAACGACGAATAATCTAAATGATTCCTCAGTTTAAGTATCTGGAGCACATAAGTGCGCTATCTTCTCGCTCTGGTGTTTTAGTGCTGAGAGCGTCTCTAACGTAGTTGGCTTCTAACATTATTCATTTTTAGGGGAGGCCCCCAATTTCACTATAGTAAAGCCGCCCC
Source organism: Cantharis lateralis (assembly GCA_963170105.1). NCBI lineage: Eukaryota > Metazoa > Arthropoda > Insecta > Coleoptera > Cantharidae > Cantharis > Cantharis lateralis. The sequence goes on from OY720624.1 coordinate 13,512,456, forward strand.
TGAATCGTAATTGAAACTCGATCTTGAATAAGCCATATTATATGAACTTTGAAACTGTGTTAACAACTCTTTTGCCTTACAAATTATGTTTGAGAACCACTGTTACAATTTTACTTTAAATTTTTATTGTTTGGAGGTGAAAATTTGGAGACGTGGTTGCGTGTTCGTGCAATTGTGTTGTCGAGGGGTTTAGCGACCCCATTAATAAAATGGATATTTTAAATGAGAACATAAAGAAGGTACCTAAGTATGGCCTAAAATTATTGTTAAATCACCAATATCCTGAAAAGTGGAAGCAGGGCAATACCTTAACATGGGGCATGATTTGGGCAATTCTACCACTCGTGTTTCGTTATTTGATCGACTATGTCAAACAAATGTGGAATAAAACTATTCCATGTATGGATTACATTAAAATTCAACACGGCAAACAAATATATGGTAATCAAGTTGGGTCGAGCTTAGTGTGGCCAATCTTTTAAATAATTATTATTATGCAGGTGTTCCCATTGGCGGTATCGGTGCTGGAAGTATAGGGAGAGGCTACCGTGGCGAATTTTGTAGATTTCAACTTAAACCGGGAGTTTACGAATACAACACGGTAGATGCAAATCAATTTATTGTCACGATTCAAGACGGTTCAACTCGAAAGACAATCTTTTAAAGTCTGTTGTCCACATTCCAGTAAGTTTGAGTTATGCAGTTTTAATAATTCTTTCTGGTTTTTAATAATTTTAATTTTAGGAAAACAGGGAAATCTCTCAGCTCTTGGCAGTCGCTGCTGAATGGTTCCCAATGCAAATACACCGGCCTATATCCCAGAGCTTGGACCGAATATGATCTCTCAGAATATGGAATTAAACTTGTGTGTCGACAAGTCAGTCCAGTTGTAGCTCACAATTATAAGGTGCTTGTTTATACTTTATACATTTAAATCCATCAAGGAAAATTTATTCTTTTAATTTAGGATAGTTCGTTACCTTGCGCAGTATTTATATGGAGTATAGAAAATAATTCAAAAGAAGAACGCATCGTTACAATTGCTTTTACTTTTAAAAATGGCACTGGTAATAAAACCAAAAATAAGTGTAAGAATTTTTGAACTTTATTTTTATATTATCTGCTGACCGCATTCCTCTTATAGCCGTTTGTAGTACCAAAAGTTACACGTACATGGATTCCACCGGAGTCGTGTTACACAACTCGATCGATAACATTCCTTGTTCGTTTGCTTTGGGTGCAAAGGTTAGCGATGGCGTTCAAGTTTCAAAATGTTTACATTTTGATCCAAGCTCCGATGGCGAAATTCCGTGGAAGCAATTGTACGAAAATGGCAAGTTTGACGATTTGTCATCGAAAATTGAATACGAAAAGGAGTGTCACGATGTAGCTTGCGGTATCGCAACTCAAATTGTAGTTAAACCAAAACAAGTGAAAGAATCTGAAATTTGTTTGGTGTGGGACATGCCTTCCTTCAAGTTTACGAGAAGTTCAAAAGTTCACTATAGATTTTATACCAAATATTTTGGAAAAAATAATGCCACATTTAAGATTGTCGATTACGCTCTTAAAAATTATAATACATGGGAGCATCAAATTTACGATTGGCAATTGTCAGTTTTGGATAATCCGTAAGGTTCACATTTTGTGCAATAATTTATCGTCGTTCGTAATTTATTACTTCTAGCAAACTACCCGATTGGTATAAGGCTGCATTATTCAACGAGACTTATTTTATTTCTGATGGAGGAACCGTTTGGTGTACATTAGATGACGACAAAGCCGGAAAAATTCCCATTTCGGATCCCAGGTAAAACAGTGAATTGTATCAACATTGTGTATAAATTTCTTTTGTGAGCGCAGACAAAAGTAAGGATGGATAACAAATATAAACATCTTCGGCCGCACTTAAACATAGCATTATTGTCTAAGTATTTTCTTGTGAGAATATTATAACTAATTAAAATTTTATAAATATCCGGCTTCGAGAGAGTTCTCACAAGCTAGGCGTTCCATATGTACGTTCGAATGGCCGTATCTCGGTATCTGTGTTGAAAATTGGCGGCAGAACGTTGTGTAAAAATTTCAAATTGTCTAAGTGTTCCATTTCCATACAAACGGCAGAACAAACTTGGAGAAGTATAGTACAATCACGGCATTCATTAAATAATAATTGATTATTAGATAAATAATAAAAATTCTGTAGTTATCAATTATTATCAATTATTTCATGTCGATGATTATAATGAGAGCTTTCTTTATTTTTAAAATTCAAAATAATGAGTTTACATAATGACGATAATACTGTATTTTAATAGATAACAATTTGAATTATTTAAAATTCTCATTTTCATTTTTTATTTATAATTTCATTCGTAATGTAATTGGAATATTGCATTGAAAATTAAGAAAACGTAAGGGTAATAAATTTAAACAACTAAATTTGTTGAAAACTACCCCGTGAATGTCACGTCTAGGGTTTAATCGTTTTGCATGTTTCGATCAATACCTGCGTCTGGTTTTCTATACTTTCTTCTTCTCCGCCGTCTGGTAGACTAATCTTTAAACAACACGAATATATGTAATTTAATTTAAAAAATGTATTTTTGTATTCACGATTACATTGTTGACGAACGAAATCAGTTAAGCAACAATATTAACCCTGCAGAAGATACGTCGGGCCTAACAGACCCAAGTTACTATTTAAATCTATCTGATTTTAATTGACGTAAGCTTTGTAGGGTTAATTTTATCTTACGCGACGTTTCGCATCTTTATTGAACCATTTTCAAGTTCTGATATTTGCATATATCTACAGTAAAATTCGCGTATAATTAACATGTACATCATTAAGATATTTCATTATATAATTTCACATGTTACGAATTAATCCTATCAATTATTATCAGTTATAATTTTTATTTAACTACTTAATTAGTAGTTCAATCTCATTTATATTTCTTGTGAATGCTCATAACCATGAGTTCTTGAAATAGGGATTTCTATTTTTTAAATCGCTCTCATTATATTTTTTTATTTGATCGGTTTAGAATTTTCATTAAAAAAATAGGTACTTTACACGCCTCTGTTTATTGCCATTAGTAATGCGTTTTAATCGATTTATTGCGAAATTTAATTTTAAAAAACTTTGGCTCAAAATAGATTTTGCTACAATTTCGAAATTGAAATCAAGATATACGCAATTAAAAGTGAACGAAAACCATTGCTAATCATGTTAATTAATTAAAATAGATGAAATCTTTTTGCAAATTATGTTAACTCTCGAATGAAAATTTTTAAGTTGCGGTGTTAATTTTTATAACAATCCTACATTTATCTACTTTTTTTTATCGAATTGCACGTGATAGATTGTAATAATAATTGATTTTAAATAATCTCCTAGTATTGCAAGCCCAGATTGTTTTCAAAATTTGAGCTTTCATTTATAAACGAGCCTAGCGAGTATCGCAGTAGCAATAGTTACATAATATTTACTTTGTAAACTTTTTTGATATTTTTTACAGACGAATTTTACACCTTTCTATACTTATATTGCAATAAGTGACTATGCAGTTTCTTGTTTGTAAAGGAACTTGCATTACAAGCCGCATAATCAAATAACGGGACTATTTATAATATCTAACGTTTTATTAATTTGAACGATAACTTTTTTGTTTTTATAGATATTTCAAAGAAATATTGTGGATTTATTTTTATTTTTGAGAAAAGTTTTACATACTTTATTATTTTATTTAGGAATGACCCACGAGTGTGATGGTAGAATATTAAAGTCAAAACCAGGGCCGAAGCAAAACAAACAGCAAAAGTTAGTGGTCATGTTGAAGTTGCAGGGAAGAAGTCTATTAAAATTTTTATCAAATATATTGAAAAAGATGATGAAGACGATACCAGCGATACAGACGGAAATGGGAAACCCAAATAGAAGGAGTTTACACCACCAACCATAAAAAATTGCATTACTACGGTAGAGGTAAATAAAATAATTCTAATATAAATAATTAATGTTTAATATCTTTAAATTTTCAGGGCATCATTGACATTTATGCAAACATGAAAGATTTTGGTTTCAAATGCATGTTTCCTAGGACGTTCAACCAAGATCCTTTAGAAAACATTTTTGGCCAAATAAGACAGTAAGATTTACAAATCCAACTCTAGCTGCATTTACTCCATTTCACAAGAGTGTGTTGGTAAATAACTACAGCAAGGGTCATTCGGAAGGCAGTAATTGTGAAAATTATGAAGGAGATATTTTAGCATCGTTGAAGAGATTTGTGCATCAGGTAATTACTTACATGTGATGCAATTTAAATTAAGAATTTCTATCGTTTGTTTAACTTGTTTAGTTTTTGAGTTTTAAATATATATTTTCACAAGTTAATAATCCTAATTTATTATATTAATTTCCTATATTTATTTTAGGATGTAGAAGTTGAAGTTCAGCCAGTACCTACTTCACAGTAATGAATACTTCGAGTTTCCAGAAATATTCGAAAATCTAAAAGATTCGGAAGCAACTGCATTGCAAGACAGGAGTGGTTTTGTTTCAAAAATAGTTTTACCAAATGTAAAAGATTGTGAATCCTGCAATATACCGGATGCTGACTGAGATAGCCGAAAATAGGAAATTAATATGTAAAAACTTATTTATGCAAATTCCTGCTTCCCTAATTATTTTGGAAAAAAAATGAAAGACACAAAAATAATCCAGAAATATAAACTACGTATGATAAAAGCATTAGATTTCATCTAACCTTTACTTATAGGGTCACAAAATGCTTTTAAAATTGTTAAAACTTTCATTGGTCAGGCTGGCCATGTAAGTTTCCAAAGAAATTATTTGAAATTAAATTGGATTTATTTCATGGCCAGTCTGAGAAATGAAAATTTTAAGAAATTTGAAAATGAAAGTCTGAAATTCTTTTAGAATTGTTAAAATTTTCATTTTAAACTTTTTTTCAAAACATGTAAATTATATTAAAACTTTTCTTTGATTTTTCTTGCTAATTGTTTCAATGAACATCGAATCTTGAATAGGGTACTGATGTGAGCTACTTTTGTTACCATGATTTGTAAGAAGTAAAAATTAATATCTACCTGTACATGTATTTATGAATTTTCATTTTTTTAGTAGAATCAACTAAACAGTTTTAAGAATTATATATTTTTAAATTCAAATTTTGAAAGATAAATTTCCACAAGGGCTCTTGCAAATTTCTTAATTTCATTATCACAAAAGTAACTGTGCAGTCATGATCAGAGGAAAAGTTGAATTTTCATAAAACCAGTGCGGGTCTGACGATATCAGTTTCACGAGTGTGAAATGAATAGGATTGAAAATGAAAATGTAAAAATTAATATTGACTTGTAGATTATTATTTACGACCTATTATTTTGTAATTTATGATTAACTTATTTATTATGCTATGTTTATTTAGGTAGTAATAAAATTTTATAATAAATTTAAATGTCTTTTTAAAATTAAGGCTGTTTGACACATACGTTAATTTTGTACAAAATTTTGTAGTAAACTTTGTACAAAATTATGTGACGTGTAAAACGTATAAATTTTGTAAACAAAATTGTTCTATTTTATCATACCAAATTTTCGAGTGAAATTGTGCGTGGTCTTACTTGAAATAAAATAAATTTTTTTGCGTGTATATAGAAATAAATAGTATGACGAATGTGAAGATTCTCAGAAAAATGGAAAAAGCTCGGGAAATTCTAATGACCATCTAAAGGTGGAAGCTTTAATACTTGGACCACGTGATGAGACGATATAAATACCAAGTACTGCAGGGAAAAATTCAGGAGAAGAAAAGTGTTGGCCGAAAACGGACATCTTGGCTGGGAAATGTGAAAGAATGATATAAGTGTGCATCAACCCAACTGATCAGAACAGATATTTCAAATATAAAAATTGCAATGATGATTGCCAAACTCTATAGCGGAAACGGCACCTGAAGAAGAAGAAGATAGAATTAAAATGAGTTAGTAGTTAGTGGATTACACTTGATTTTTTGCGGTCCGGGTTTTTATAATCCGGTAAATCTTTACGGAGAGGATATACGCCTGCTATGACCTCCTAGGATTTGAAAGGTGTGGAAAACTCTTTTGATTGGGATGAAGAGGAAGTTGGAATTCCATTACTAAACATTTTCTTTTTATTTGATTTAAATTTAAAGCAAAATTAAAATGAATATAACAATAAATTAGATCCTTTTAAATATGTTATACTAGAAGAGTTAAAACGCTGATTTATTTATATAACTCTTAATTAAAGCTAATAAATAATTAAATTGTGCGCTGGCAAGACGAAGAAAATGAGTATTTGCCGATTTGTCTTCATTTTTCAATTCCGAGTTCAACATTTTATTTAAGATAGCTCTTCCTTCAATTCTTCGCTTTAACCATGGTTGAGCCCACATTGTTCGTTTAACCCTTTTAAAATAGCAATCGCAGCAGTTATTGTTATTATCGTAGAACATGTAGCAGATAAAAATTTTTGATCCATTTATTATTTTGACATTTGAGAAATTTCAAACAAATATTCCAAACTACGTGTCATACACAGTTTTTTGAAAAAATTTAGTACAAAATTTTGTATAAAATTTAGTACAAAATTTACACGTTTTACACTTGACATAATTTTGTACCAAGTTTACTACAAAATTTTGTACTAAATTTTGTACAAAATTAACGTGTGTGTCACACCGCCTTTACATCAAAATTAAGGACATTTTAATTTTACAATCCTAAAATTTTATTAATTCTTATAGTAATGTATTTGTATACACTTTATTAGTGGTATTCAATACATTACTTGAGGAATTAATAAAATTTTATAATTATAAAGTTAGCAATATTATAAATTCAATTATAATTTTGAAATTGCCGCTCCCCCACCCTCTTTTACTTTTCTATATTTTTTTGTGTTTCGGGCTCCGTTGCGGATAGATGGCGTTGCGATACGATACTAAAATTAATATAAAAAGTTTTAAGGGGGCAAAATATTGAAGAAATTGATCAAAAAGTAGATATCAATAATAATTTATTATTGTTATTTATTTATGATTTCTACTTTATATAATTACTAATTTGTTTTTATAATTTAGAAAAAATTTTTACTTTCCCCATACGTATAGTACTACGTATGTATAAGGAAAAGTATTGTAATCCACTCAAAAATTAAATATCGAAATTTTGGTATTAAAATGTTTCTTATCATGTTCTGATATGATTGTGTGAATTTTAGTAACATGTTCGTCTGTATGTCAGTATGTGGTCGTTAGGGTACGAATAAAAATAGTATCAATCGCGCAGGTTAAACCGCGAAATCAAATGTCATGAAATTCGGCATAAACATGTATCATAGTTAAACTTAGAGGCCAGCTGAAAATGGTGAAAATCCGTTGAAAATTGCGGAAATGATGAACAAAATGAAAAAAGTTCAAGTGTCAATTTCTTTTAGACCACCTTTTGTTACTGTCAATTTGACATAAGCTTTTGACGTAAACGCCATCTATGGGGAAAGTTATGCGATGTCTACATAGCCGATTTTTTTTTTTATTATAAACAGTCTAAACATTTTTAGACCCCACGGCTGCTGAAACCAGATTGGGTAATGCATGTAACCCTGTTTGTTATTTGTTTCATTATAGTTGACAGTGGCTAGGGCCGTATCTAAGGGGGTGGTTTTGGGGGTTCAAACCACCCCTATAGGTTGAATAATACTAAATAAATAACTAAGTAACAAGAATTAAATTAAAATACGGACATATGCCAACCTCGTTTTTAATTCCATAAACCCCCCCCCCCCCCTTGGCCCCAACTACGGCCCTGACAGTGGCCATCATTAACCCAGAGGAACCACCGACTTTACGTGGTCTCGTAAGATAACAGAGACAGTCATATGAAAGTTTTAGACTCTCCCCAGATTTGAACCGGATACCTTAGAGTTTAGTGGCGTAAGGTGGCGTATATAGAAAATGCATATGGGGAAGGGGAAATCAGATTATTTGTTAGATTCTCGTTAATCCATTCGTGCGCGTCAGTGGTGGGCAATAATAGAGAGATAACTGACAAATTCCAAAAATTAAAAATATAAAAACTACGAACTAAATACATAATATATTACATAAAGTATAATTAATTTTTAATTTTACATTATTTATAGTACAATATCCAATCTTTGCCTTTTTTGTAAGGGTTCAGGGCTACAATCAGAGTCATCTTTGGGGGGGGGGCAATCGCCCCTTTGCCCTCTTCTAAATAAGCTACTGTTAGAGTTAGCAGTTGTTTGACTAACTTACTAAGCTAATTACCGTCACAGTATAATATTATATCTGTCAACTCCGCAAAATTACAATTTATTATAATCTTATCATCCTCGAAGGATGACCGAATTCGAAAATGAGGGATGTAGAAAGACAAGGGTTTCTGGGCCAACGTATTTGATAAAAACATCCCTGCATGCCGATCAAACTCGAAAACCACAAATCCAGAAAGATAGGAGTCTCTGGGTCCAAATTAGAATATCACCGATCTAGAAAAACGAATCGTATACTTAATAGAAGTTGGTAGTTGGAGGACAGTTTACATGTGAGATTAGTAACAACTTTTTTGCTCGAAGGGTAGTTTACAGTTAAGTTTAAAGGGCAATTTACAAAATCCCGACTAGAGACTATAGTTTAGCACCTTTTTCACAAACATATAGCCATGCTACCTCTTCGTACAACACAGATGCCGGAAATGTATTGCATTTTTTGATAATTTTAAAATACTAATATGGTTAATATCAAGTTTCACTGCTTAAACCGCAAATATATTACAATAAATTATAGTGCTATATTTATTGATATTACAATTCAATCGAACAATAAATTGATAAAACTTCTTTGATTATTTGCTCACATTATACAATTTTTGTATCGACGTGCCGGTTGTTTGAGAGTGAATTAATATTGTGCCTTTTTGATTTGTACCTGTATAGTATTTAAATTTTAAGTTAGGAAAAAAATTAATTTGAAAATGAAAACGGAGAATAAACAAACTGTGGTGTTATGAACTTCAACTTTGCTTTTATCAGTATTACATCATAGAAGATGCATCCCTGGAATTCCGATCTGTAACCTAACTGGAAATTGCACCAAGCCATAAAATTTCATAAAGTTTCAGAAGGGCGAGTTACATTTTAATCTATGATTAAAATTGTTTTAAAATTTTAATCGTGGATTAAATTTTATTATTGCAGGAGATTGGTTGCAAAAGTTTGCATGACAACTAATCTCTATGTGAATGTCACTTTACTATCTACTATTTGTTTTTCTTATTTACTTTTTTTTTCTAAATAATTACTTTAGTAGGTATTCAATTAGACAATTACTATACAAGTACTTATTATTAGTAAATTTTTTCATCGGTACATATTTATTTACTTTATATAATTGTGTCTAATGTAATATTTATTAAGTCGCAATCAATTAGAGTATAAAACGATATAAACATAAATTATGAACATGTACCTACATACATTTAATATCTTTGATATTATGGAAAACTCGAACAGCTTTTTACTACACCAAAAGAGAATAGTGTTGTGTTAGCAAAAAAAGTCGATGGCTAATTAACTCTTGAGTGACTACATTATTCATTAATAGTGTTTCCGTAATAACGAGTGATAGAGATTGCATGTGAACAAGACAATTTTATTATGTTGATTTATAACGCACCACACTATAACACAACGAATTGTTCAACATGCAACTACTATTCTCCACTAAACGCACATTCCAATTCATGAAAATTAGACATAATTTTTGTGTAATTAATTTATAAAATAATTTACTTGCCCAAACTCCCAAATAGCGGATTTATTATCAAACAATATAAAGTTCTCTATTTGGGTCCGTCGATTGCGGTTTATGCGATTTTTATCTTAATTGGAATATTCACCATTCAGACAATATTTTAGGAGATATTGCTTTTATCAGTAAATATTATAACCGGCGTTTGAGTAAAAATCTTGATTGTCCTAATTTGTTATGCAAAATAATTACTCCATGAATAGCATAAAATATTTACCTCTGCTTCGCCATTAAAAATGTTCAACAAATTGCAATGAATAATTAAAATTGAAATAATGAAAATGTGTTATACACTATGGATCCCAAAAACGATCAAGGAAGTTGATTTTTTGAAGATGTGAAGTCGACCTTTTTAAATTTGCACCGCAATCAATATTTTGGCATAAATGTCTCTCTGATTTATTATTAAAATCTTATAGAGATAAAAAATGTGAAATGAAAGTACTTATTACTATTTATGGGTATCTGAACTACATAATAAAATTATTTATTAAAAAGCAGATGCGTCAGATTCTTGAATAAAGCCGTTATTTTTGTAGCGTACGAAGGCATCGTATTTTTCATCACGCATTAAATTGTTAATTGTATTAATTTATAGGTAGTACTACGTAGGTATGAAACATTTACATATACTTAACACACTTTAAGCGTTTTTGTCATGATCAAAGTGAAATTCAAAAAAATCAACTTAATGTGTGCTGATGATAGTTACTTTAAAATCGCCTTTTTCTTTTATTATTTTTATTCTTCTACCTCGATTTGAACAATCGATGGAAGTTCATCGAGTTGTCTTGAAAAGTAATTTTATTATAAATTCCATAAGAAATATCTACACAATCGTCCTGTCATGAATGATGATTGTGAATTCCATAATAGGCAAAGGAAATTTACAATAATATTATTACTGCGTTTTAAAAAATGTGGTCAAAAGATTGCGATCAATAATAAATCAAAGAATCCAGTTGGTAAGCAATTATTACTAGTCCGGGCCTGATCTAAACAATTTTTTAGAAAAGTACCTACTTTTCGAAATAATTTTATTGAACTCTGTAAAAATCTGAAATTCGATCGACTTCTTATTATAAAATAATAAATTATTTGTTAAAGGAAACTGCATTACAGTTAATTGTTACATTTACATTATTTATTACGAAAATGCAATTGAGACAATAAAACGCTATTGGTTCTAATGTAAATTTGTAATGACAAGTTTATTGATTTTTATTCACTCAGTAGTGTCCGGTGAATATTTAACAACAGCTTCGCAGTTCGAATTATATTTAGAACTGCATACAATTAACAAACGAATTATTAATTAATACTCAATAAACATAGAATTTTACAAAAGTAAAGAGACATAAATTGTAAATTGTTTAAATAAAAAAAATTAACAAATGATCGCGAGAGCATCCGCGAGGCCGCTAATCTAAAATTTGTCAGAATTTTTGATTTTTTTTGATCGTTTAAATAAAAAAATAATAAGTGCTTACCTCCAAAAATTTCCTTATAGTACGAAATCTGCTATCATTTAGCGAAAAAGATTAAAAATGAAAATATCCTTTGCAGACCTACACAATCTGACTAAAATCAAAAGACGTCATTGGTTGAAAACCGTTTTTGTTTAGCACTGTGGTCAAAAAAAGGGAAAAATAAATTTCAATATTATTATGATAACTTCCTAGTGATATCCAGTCATTTTTATGATATTGAGTGGAAACTAAACTTGTTGCATCAGCTATACTTACCTGCACATAGATTTTTCGTCTGACTTTTAACTCGAAATTCTTAACTACCATATAAACATACAATTCTGGTTGTTGTAACTCGAAATACATACAATGCATATTTCATTAATATATAATTTTCTGTATATATTTAGAACTGGCGTAGAAATATTGTACATATATCAGCTTAAGATTACGTATTCCATTTCAGTATGACTTTTGCAATCTTTGGTGTAGACTACTTTTTATGTAATTTTATAATTCAGTTTTATATCAAAAGCAATCGATGAGTTATATTATGATTTATTAATTTATTGTGATTGATTTCTCTCTCAGCGTGTGGTCATATTTCAAATTTTTATTTCCTTTTTTATTACAAAACTCTCTGTTAGATTTCTTGATCTTAGATTGCAATGTTGAAAAACAACATAAACGTAGGAATTTTGAATTATTCACCTAAAGGTTGAAATACTTCTTGGTATTTTTTATGTAAATTACATAATTAAAATTAATTTATAATGGAAGTAGATAGTAGACATTAAATATTATACTTAAATATCTACATATAATAATACATACCATAATATTTGTGGTAGGTCACGTTATTATAATTTACTATACTTTGCAGTAAAGTAATCAGCCCCACGTTGGGCGCCAAAACTGCATGGTTTCGATTTTATTTCTCTAAATTAGAGACATTGTAAATTAATGGACAAGACTAATTAACCACCAGTTTGAGATTTGAATCTTTCGGCAATATGCTTTTTTTCAAATTTATTATCGGCACTAATGAAATAATTAATATTATTAATTTTATTTTATCTGATGTGTAATTTCAACATTCCAAGTAGGCAAAGATTAACTGAAAGACGGCAGCAATATTTGATTTAAAATCCGTTAAATTTGATTTTACATATTATAAGTTTATCGTTATCGGGAAACTCATTTAAAAATATGAATTATGCCACTATTGAAAAAATAAGGTCATGCAAGCAATTAAATCCAATAAAAGTTGTTAGTCATCTATAAATCATGAACATTAGAGAAACAATTTTATATAGGAACATAATTTGCTTCTTAAGTAATTATGTATCTAATTGAGTTGTGGCACCTGCTAAAAATTATTAATGTTTAACTTGCTGCTAACTATGTGAAGAATGCAAATTTACATTTTAAATTTAACTTGAACTTGAAATTTCTATGCTGTCCTGTAATTTACATTGAATTTTTCATGCTCTTGTACCGTTAAAATATAGAAAAAATAATTCCAGAATTTCGAAAAAACATTTTATAATTACGCAATAAATAATTAATTAAAGATAACTAATTTTTATTCGGTGACATTTTTCGCTTAACATCCTAAAAAATTGTTTAATGGTGCAAAAATTGCTTAGGAAATTAGGGCAGTTGGACAGTAGACTTTCTGATGGGTGGATTTGATTGATTATGATGTGAATCCACGTAAAGCAATTTAAATAACGCAAAAGACGGTAATATGGTTCATTTGGTAGCAGCGATGGAATAAATTAATGTAATTGCTGAAATTAAGATTATAAATTGGTACTAAAGGGTAAACTGTATATTGTTAACTTAAATATCAATTAATAAAAGTGTTTTACATAATTTGTTGATTTATAAAAAATAACAGGTTGTTTATGGTTATTAACATTATAATAAAGTTTAGTCAGTTACGTGAACGTTTTAAAATTTGATTAAATTACATACGGGTATGGTAAGATTAAAAAGGCCCTACATATCTTGGTTCTTGTTGAAAGAAATATTTTGCACCTGCTATGTTCACGTTCATACAGGTACAGGTGTCTCAATTTGTGAACGTTTTTGGCTAGTGCGAAGACATACAAATAAATCTCATCACATTAATGAATTATTATTAAAGAAAGTATAAAATAATAATTTCATATAAGTAAGTAATAAAGTTGAATGGGGCAATTAATTTTTAATTATTCCAAGAGAAATCGAATCCCAATATTATGTACTATGTCCGTATTTATATGGTATCTACTGTACCATCTGCAAAATCGAGTTTTATCGTTGGAAGATGTACCGCAACACATAAAAAACGACAAAGGTAACTAATAACATAATAACCTATTAGAATAAAAAAGTTTTTTGCTTACAAAAAATAGTAAGACAGTTGCAAGGGTTGTTCAACCTGATATATGTAACGGGACTCACGAGGCTTTATAATTTGCTAACGCGGAATTCGATCTGTTTTGCTAGGACGGAGGGTTATTAAACCGTTGGTCCGATGGAAAGACGAAGACATGATTATGTACTCCGCGTATTACAGAAAAGTTAAGGTATAGGACAGGTGATGCCCAGATAATCAATGGCAACAGCCTCTTCTCTGTCTGGTAGATAGAAGAGATTATTGTCTTGGTGATTCCCGTTTTCCTTTTCATACGGCAGTTGTTATGGCACGCGTCCGTCTGGCTCGTGTTGATATCTTTAGGTGCACGCAACCAACACCCCTATAAAACATACGGTAGACTTACACTTTCGAATTTTAAATATACTACCTACCTTCCTTGTTATGATTTCAGGTGTTTAATAGAACACTATTTTCGTTTTCTATTCTATTTTTAAACCAGACCTCCATGATCTTCATTATCACTTTCTTCTTTCTTTTTTATTTGCTTCTAGCTTTAAATTTGGTATTTGTTATAAAGGTCTTCATCCCGGTGGCCAAAGTATAAATTTTAGACACTTTTCTAGGAAAAATATTTGATTACAATTGGATTTTAATAAAATCAAAAATGGCCCAATTTCGAGCTATAAATAAATTCAATTCTGCAAAGAAAAGATTAAAAACCCGAAATTGGATATTTTGATTTTTAGATTATCTTTTTTTAACTTAACTCAATTTGTGTTTTTTTCTAATTTTAGGTTTTTTGCCCAGCAGAATTCAAATGGATCGAAGTTTTTTGAATTTTCCTAACAAAATTACATCAATAATTGGGAATGTCTTTCAAACATTTTAATGTAATTTTGAAATTTACAATATTTTTAGCTGAATTTTTGCAAAATTTTGGTACTTAGTTGTCCTTTACCCTACAATTTTTTCAAACTTAAAAGAATTTTTTGTAGAATTGAACAGGTTCCGCATTTTAAACGAGTAAAAAAAAATAAAGAAATTCTTTGGAGTTCGGACTTAACGAATATTTTCGAGGTTCCGCATTTCAAACGATTCCAAAAAAATAATCAAAGTAAACAAATTCTACGAAGTTCTTAAAACTTAAAAGAATATTTTCGTAATTTTTAGATTTCAAGAAAATATTAAAAATATAATTACAATTTTTGCGGAGTTCTTAAAACTTAAAAGAATTATTTCAAAATAAACAAATCCTTCAGATTTTTAAAAATAAAAGGAATATTATTGTGAACTCAACCTGAGGACTACTATTTTTAGGGAAACCAACAACTCGTCACCGGACTATTCGGCACCCCATGACTCGGCACTGGACTACTCGGCACTAGAATAACTCGGCACTGGATAACTCGGCACTCGGATTTTAATGACTTCGGTAGCTTTTGTTCCGAAAGATGACATTGAAAACGCACTTATCGTTCTGGAAGATTATCTGCCGGAAGAATTAGAACCAATCATAAGTTGGCCGGGCCTGTGTTCCAAAACCTCCATGGCCCCCCTAGCCTAACCGAAAATTATTTATTAAAATAAAAACTACCAAATTTTAAATTTACCTAATCAATTATTAATAAAAAACTAAGATGAAAGTTGAACACATAGGTACCTACATAAAAAAATAAAATACCAAATTAAAAAAAATAAAACACTGAAAATTAAATAAAATCCAATCATAATATTACAACTGAAAATGAAAAACACCTTTCGTTTTTTAATTTTTTTAATATTTCAAACAGATTATTAAAATTATTAAAAAATTTGTTGTTGCAAAAGTCTTTTTTTGTCATTTTTGCATTTTTGAACAGGTTTTTGAATTGTGACTATAAATTTTTTCTATTTTACTAAAAGGTGAAAAGTGAGATCCAGTAGAACTATGTACGATGATTTTCGTAAGTAGAATTTTGCTTTAAAGAAAAAGTGTTTCGGACCGGAAAAAATCAATATTTCGGAAACTTCTTGATTTTTTTATCTAAAAATATTTGTGGTTATTTAAGACACAGAAAGGTATACTTTTTCCAAGTTTCGTCATAGATAAATTATTTTTGGGGAAATGAAAGATTAAAAACAAAAAAAAAATAAAAAAAGATTATTTCTCGCATTTTTATCAAAGAGTTTGAGGTAATAATAAACAGTTACTTTTACAAAAGTGGTAGATTTTTGTATGATTTACAACTTTTATATTGTACACTTTTTATTTTAACGTCAACTTTCGCCGGAAATCACAATACCATTCTTCGCGCATTTTCAACCCCCCCCCCCCCCCGACAAATCAACCCTAAACCTCTTCGGCCCAGGCTCTTACTAAGTTTTGTTTTTTTTTACTATCTTTGTGGATAATCTTTTAAACTTCGTCCGGGCCCCACTACGCCACTGCATGCCATAAAAAGCTACAACAGGGATATGGAGTCGCACATCCAAATGCCGAGTCGCCGATGTCGAGTTATCGCGGTGCAGGGTTTTCCCGGTGCCGAGTCGCCCGCGTACCAAGTTCTTAGGGACGTGTACCTCGTACTTTGCACACAGCATATTTTTAGATATTCTTAATATAATGAAGGTTTTATTTAAAATTTTTTCGGTAATCTAATTTATATTTGTAAAATTAAACCAGAAGAGTGGCTGTATAAAATATTAAGAAATGCGGTCATCCGAGTTCCACCTTGTTTATTACAGATTACCATCGAGAACGAGTGCAAGCATCGTCAAGTCGGTTTCGGGTCGACTTAAAGAGAGGTTTCGCTTCTTATAGCTAAAAAATGCACGATTTTGAAATACAAAAAAAGTTCAATCGGAACATTGATTCCAGAGTAATCGGTTTCTCTTTTGTTTTCAAAAAAAAAAATCAATAAAATGTATCTTTCCAATTATTTATTCAGTTATGAAATTTCTTTTCTAATTAAGAGTTAAACATTACTGGAGTAAATGTTTTAATTTTGAAAATTTTTTTAGGACATTTAGGGCTCATCAAAGATGGAAAACAAAATTTTTCCAATTATTCAACTCGAAAAATCGAAATCTCCCCTTAAAACTCTATTTTGAAAATTAAGTAGTACCTAAGCTTTTCTTTTAATTTTAATTTCTAGTCAAAATGTTATAAAATGTAAAAAAGAGCTTGTTTTGAAGTTTTTATTTTTCGATTTGAAAAGTATCGGAGTTGACCCTTAGGTTTTTTTTCAAAATATTTCAAAATTTCAATGGAGTATTTAATACAGAGAATTTTACTAAGTTCTTGAGAGATTTCCCCAAATTTTGGTTCGAAAATCTAGAAAATCAAAAAAACGCTCATTTATAGTATTTTTTTAAATTTTCTTTTGTACGCTAGATTTTCCCAGCGGTTCCGCCCTCGAAGCCAATTGCAAAATCTCAAGTAAAAGTTTACCCTGGATTAACTCACTATTGATCCATCAGAGTGTTAACTCTG
This sequence comes from Cantharis lateralis, assembly GCA_963170105.1. Lineage (NCBI taxonomy): Eukaryota > Metazoa > Arthropoda > Insecta > Coleoptera > Cantharidae > Cantharis > Cantharis lateralis. The sequence continues at coordinate 13,529,655 of OY720624.1, forward strand.
GCCCAAACTCAACTAATTAAATAAAATTTTCATTTAAATTTAAAGTAGCATTAAAAAATTTAAGCTAGCATTAGAATTTAACTGAAGAATTCACTTCAAATAAACCTTTGGAAATGAAAATTGGATAAATCTTGTTCATTTTTTAATTTGTAATTCTGAAGCTTAATTTTAAATAGCTATTTAATAATAAAGGAAATTTAATCTTTGATCTTGATGAAATTATGTTCTGAATATCCTGTATCTTGTGAAAACCCTCGCTTCGTCTGATACGCCAACCTTTTAACTTCACTTATGCCAGTTCTCTATTCTACATGATGTACTGGTATTTTTAGACTTATTTTTAATTTATTAAACTAAAAATACAATAAGTAAATTTAAAGTGCTTATAAACCAACGAACCCTTATCTGGTGTGATGGAGTTCCTACCTGAAAAACCACGAATCCCACATGGTGTCTGTTGAATTGCCAGTCCCTCTGCTATCCAAGTAACTTTCAATCTCGATCTTGTTTGCTGACGGCATTGCTAGATAAAAATTAATAATAACGAATTTGTATTTTGCTACATCATTTTAGTATTCAATTAATTACAGATCAAGTTTGGTTACTAACGGATTAAAATCTCGGTTTGAAATCCAATATTTTTCAAATAATAATTTTTAATTGCTGTTTTTATTGGTGCGAATTTAAATAATAAAGATAAATTTCAAAATTTTTGACTTTTAGTCATGAACATTAACATTGCAGCTGCGATATGCAGTTATTTATGTATAAATTTAGTCTGCACTGACGACTTTCAATAGCTATAAGTAAATTTTGCGGTTTATGGATATTAGTAATCTAAGTTCATAAATTATTAAAAGTGCCAATGCATGTAACTCTTAAAATAGATTTTGTCCACCAAAGTAGCAGGTGTTAAGCACTAATCTTTTCTCAAAAAGAAGAATTTAATAGGTCATTCATTACGTTATAATATATAATATTAGGTTGACTCAGTTGACTTGGATAGAATGGATTCCTTATAATTCAGTTAAAATTTGGATAGTCAAAGTTTTCTCGACTTGATTTAAATGATTTAAAGTACGAGACAGGCCTGAGCTAATTTAAAAAATTAATTTTTAATTTTTGTCATTTGAAATTTAGATTGAATGCTGTTTAATTGTTTATCGATGAAACGCTTTACCACACAATCTGTACTTAAGCGTGTCTACACATAGTAAAAAATACAGAAATTATTGCCAGGGGGGTATTTTTGAAAAAAGTGGCTATTATTATAATTTGAAAGGTGCCGCCTTGTAGACAACTTAAAAAAATTTAAAATGAATCACACCTTCAAGCTCGGAAAATTTTGGTAGTTTAGATGAAATAAAAAATGTTCTCAAGGTAATCACGACGCGACGGGGGCATCCACTACTGTTTTTATTAAAATTTTGCTTAAAAAATGCTTAAAAACACTTAAAAACTGAAAAATTAAAATATGCAAAATTCAGTCCGTAATAATCATATTATTTTAATACTGTAGTTTACATCAAAAATAAAAAAAAGCCACGTCAGTTTTACTTAAAATCCAAGCTTGTTTTTATTTTGAAAGATTTTGACGGGCAGCTTTCTCTGATTACTCAAATTAATTTTCCACAATTTGACGGTTTAATTAAAAGCTTCTACCATATCAATTATTATTGAACAGCATAATAGTTGTTTATGTTCCTAAGGCGTAAAGGGACTTTTCTTGTAAAATATTGCTTAAAAAAATATAAATTCGGCAAAAAAGTGACACTTTACGACCGTCAATAATTTTACGCACGATAGGAAACCTTCAATATCCAAGGTGAATCTTGCAATTTTGATTTGGTTTTCAGCTTGTGACGGCTATTTGAAAGTCTGCGCCTCTGGTAAAATTAAATAATCAAGTGGTTCGAAGACCTTAATTGCTTTAAACCCATTGTTTAAATTTCATTTCTTGTCATGAAGGACGTAATTGTAATAACCTAGTTATTATCTTATTATCGATATTAAGATCACACCTGTTGAGATGGTACCTGTTACACATTATTGCTTTTGTAAAGGATTATTTTATGGAATAATTTTCCAAATTTCGTTAAAAATCAAACAAATTGTAATTTCTTACTTATAATGCCAACTACTTAGTTTAAAGTAGCAAAAAGTACAAAACGATTCGAAATCATGATGGAATCCCTCAGACATAAACACGTAGGTCGTTTACAAAGATCGGCTTGGTCAAAGCCCGTCTGATCAGGATGGTACATAATTGTTCCTTGTTTACAAGGACTTGGTCAACCTCCCACCGATATATATGGAAACCAGCGCCTATTGCGACAATCTCAGACGTTAATTAACTTCATTAGCAGCTAAGCAAATGATTTCATAGAACACTACAGTAGAAATTACTCAGCTCCTCGACCAATCACTGTACGTTTACGGATGCCTAACTATTTTTAATTGCAACCATTTACCTAGAATAAGCTCAACTACTGTAATTGGACGGTTTTGAAACTTAATTAATTATATCGTTTTTTTTTACTAAATTACTGATTAAGATGAACATCACCTGTTTAATTTCCTTTTTTGTTAAGTCAGATATTTTTTTTAAATTATCTGCAATAACGTGTCGTTATTTGGCAACCCTTTGGTGGAGAGGAATCGGCGTTCAGTTTTGTTACAGGGGCGATTCCGCCATGAAAAAAACATGGCTAGATGGAAAGATGGTATCTTCAGAAATAATCAACTAAGTAGTTTGCATATAGCAATTATTCGGAGCTCAATAATCTGACCGTACGACTACCCCAATCTCAGATCAACAGCCAGGTTTTCCAAAATTTTACCGCTATGCTCAATTAGATTTAATTTTACATTGCAGCAACATTTTTCAGCTTGTCGATAATAATAAATTTGAGACTTTTATGGCTGCACCACCTTACAGTTTCTCTAAAAAAATATAAAATATATTAAATTTAATATTACGTAATAAGAATTTTATGTAAAGTTAATTATAAGTTTAAAAAAATTGATTGTATCACTATAATAACAAAATGATTAATGAAAGGTAATCACTCTGCACACTTAATAAATGTAAATTTTAAGTGGACATTAACAATACCAGGATGTAGTCACGTGACTTAATTAAACGAAAGAGTTTGGCTCGAACGTTTTCCGCGTGAGCTTTAGTTAAGCTTTTACTTCCTTTAACTGGATAACTAATAACTGAATTTACGTTATCGAGGAAGCCGAATTCTGTACATATGTAATTGGTATAATCCCGATCGGTTATTAATTTTCTATAATCAGTGGTCAGGTGCGATTGAGAGGTAATTTTACAAGAAAACCTGTACCTACACTTTGTCGTTATTTATTTTAATAAATATTGGACATGTGTGCATATTAATGTAAAAGTTGAACATCTTGAAATTGATCCTTTTACCATATCCGCTTAATACATATTAACAATAAATTATTTTTAAATTAATTTAAATGAGAACTAATGCTAGAAATATTTAAACTGCAACTGCAACTGAAATCTCTGTTATTTCGTTAAATTTTTTCTCGAAATCGAATTTCGCGAAATCAATAAAAGTCGAGTAATTATTTCGATCATTTATTTGACAAAAACATTTTAATTATCTGCAGAATGTTCCTCAAAAGTCAGTTCCGCTGAATTCAGAAGTGAAAGAGCGTGCCAATCATTCTATTGCGTTAGTTGGCTTTTTTAACGACGCCGACAAGTCCTGTTAACGATCGCGATACAAGGTGTTCGTTCTTCTTGGCTCTGATGAATTGACAATAGATTAATATCTTACAATAACGGCTATAAAATATTATTATATCTTAATTTAAGTATTTATTAAATTAAAATTTCCGCACGCGAAGACAATAAAGTTGACAACATTTTCACACGCTAAGAAAGTTCGTTTTACCGCACGAACAATGTTTTTGTTAGAAAATGTTGATACCAAATCGAGATATTTCATTAACTTGTTAACAACATCTATCTAGATAGGTAAATTAAAAGGACTGGTTCTTGCTTACAACTTCTTCATCCACGACGTTCATCAAGGAGTAATTCGAGTAGTCAGTTTTTTACTTTTAATATTGGTAAGGAAAACACCTGATTATATGTTTGTCAATCTGCAATTCAAAAGAGTTATTTAAAGATACCCCATAATTTTAAAATTAAAAAAACCGTGTTACTTAGCTACGCTTTTCTTAAATTATCTTCATATTGCAATTCTTCCTATATCTTGAAACCTTCCGACTTGCAGCTTTCTTATAATATAATACATTGTTGTCGATCCGTATAAGATATCTATAATTAAGTTAATATTTAACACGATGAATTAAATATTATGATTTAATCTGCAAATTATACAATTTTAATTTTTATTTTATTGGAGTAATTTAAATAATTTATTTGTAACATAATTTTAAATGTGAGTGCCCTTCTGAAAACGTCAAGGTAATCCTAATTAATAAATTCAACGTTCCGTTAGTAACAGTCTAGAAAATGTGAAAATCTTTGTTACAATTATATTCATATTTTATTTATTTCGTTAAAGAAGTAAAAAATTATCTTACGAATAAGTGTGGGAATTTTCCAAAAAAATTTTTTTAATATCTTCAATATTAATCAAATTTGAATGTTCTCTTTTTGTTCTTTTATTTGCATCATCGTAATATTCATCTTCCTCTTTAGTGCTATGTTGCATTCCTTTCTTCAACTTCGGTTGCTGCATTTATTAAATTATTTTTATATTGCATGTTTCTGCGCCATTAAGCATTTAGTATTCAAAATTTTTATTTGCAAATTAATTAATAAACCAATTTATAATTAATTAAAATCTTATCTTTCTTGGTTTCAATAGAACTTACAATTAACGCGAGATCCATCGATCAGTTTAATTTAATTTTTCAATCAACAAATTTCTGTAATAATTTTCCTTGGGAACTTAAAATTTTCTATGAATTTTGCTACGAAATTAGCAATTTCATATTTTTGGTTATATTGGTTGATTCCTCTTTGTAAGTATTAAAAAACTATAAATTGACATCAATGTGAAATGTGATGATTTTAATAATTATACAATAAATTAGGTTGACAAGTCGAATTTTAGACTAAATTACATTACATAAATTATTCGTAAGAAAGTTGACAGATTGCTTGACAAAAAACAAATGCCCGGTGTGTAGAAATAATTCAGATCTGTCATCTGCCATTAAGGCAATTTTACTACGTATGGAACGCTTCACAAAAGAACAACGCGTATTTTATCAAACACTAGCTGCATACCCGTCTTCGCCCGGGGTCTCTTTAAAAATAAAATGCTTTCCAGTCTTGCTTGCCGTTGCTCGTTTGTTTCATACGAACGGGCTTCAGCAGTGCGTACTCGAAAGTTATCTGGTTTTATTTCCCGTTGTTCGTTTGTTTCATATGAACGAACTTGAGCAGCGCGTACTCGAACGCGAATCTCGTTAATTAATTTATGCGCGTCATCTAATTTCGTGAGAGCTTGCTTTCCTCTCAATCTTTTTAACATTTTCTTACACAAAAACCTTTCACAAATTTTACGGAGTAAGAAATGAACAAAGCGGGAAATCACAATTTTCATATTACTGTTACGATTACTGTAACTTTTCTTTCTCTACATTTCTATGTGAGAAGAGAAACTTCACGGCAAAATCGTAAACTGCAAAAATATAATAGGCCAGTAATTAATTTTTTCACAATATATTATTGATTTTGTAAAAACACAGATCAAAATATATTTTAATTTGTGAAATTCTTGTTTTGTAAAATTTATTTAAAGGGGTTCCAGGGAAGCTGAAAAGTTAGAAATAACCCGTAATTTAAACTGGTGGGGGGTAGAAAATATTTTATAACAAAATAATATTTTTAATAAAATAAATATTACTAATTTTTTAATTTTTATATTGGAAACCTAATGGTTTACTCGCTTAGTGGTCTAGAAATTTTGAATAATTTCTTGAAATTCCAATTGGGGGATACCCCAAGATTTTCCTGTTTGTATCAGTTTAAACTGTTTGAAAATTTAACATTTCAACTGAGTGAATAATTTGAGAATTCCTTTCACTTTGTTGCGCAAGTGAAAAACCTGCTTGTCGCAAAAATTTGCTTTTATTCTTATATATTGTTAAATCTAGCTGTTCGGAAAATGAATTATTACCAATCCGGCTCTGTATACCACTTTTTCACTCGATACGTTTTGTACAAAGAAAATTAAACTTTGTAATTTGAAAATTTGTCTATCATAATTTCGTAATATGCTTTTATAATCGTTTTAGTTTTAAAGCCAGTTTATAATTGTTATGATACCAAATGTGTCTATCTGCTGGCGCCAGGTAGCATTATAAATAGTCCAAATACATACCAGCCTTTTGGAAATAACTTGTGTTGTTTGAAAATAAAACTAATGATTTTTATTGTTTTGTTTGTACTAAAGCAACAGAAATTCCAATAACTGTTCATGTAACCAATTATGTAATGCGGCATTTAGTTCAACGAATATGAATTTTAAAATGTTATGTTAAAGTTTAAAATCATTTAAACGTTGACATGTTAAAATAATCGTAGATATTTGATAAATAAAAAAAATAATCAAGTGGATTTTCGTCGTGGGATGGTACTGAAATCCTAGCGATTATTCCAATTTATCTAGAATTTTTCAAATAAAATTTGAGAATATTATTTTGTCTAAATTTTTTTCTTGTAATAAGGGTATATGTGTACTTTACCTTTATAGATGTGGGTCACGAGACTGGGTCATATTTGTGGACAACACTTTCCTCTTCTATATACTTTCAATTTGCTAACTCCAGGAAGGATTTCAATCAAGACACTTTTGGCAATCCTTTCAGGATGATGATGAAAATTTCAAACTATTTCGATAGTAAATTTTTGATCGGTCATCGTCGATATCGGCCGTCGGACTTGGACATTGTTGCTGCAGAATCATTTCTTAATTTTATTAAAATAAAACTTTTTTTTTTAATTTTGTTTATTGGTTTTAAGCGTACATATTTTACAGTTTATTTTTCAGAAGGTACCAAAATATTTACAACTTCAGGTGGTTAAAAACAAAGTACAATTTAGAGATATTCGATGAAAGGCACCAGTCGACATTCAATTACAAAACATACTTAACAATAATACAAAAAATCTTTGGTCTTTAAGCTGTATGAAAGTTTCGATAACGAATTTTTTTTCTTTGTCCACTTTTTTATAAAGTCACAGCAATGATTATCATTTTCATTCAAAACTTAAAATTAATTATTAAAAGTGCAAATTTTATTTAGTGCTCAGCTTTATACATAATTACAATTTTCAATTTGCACCCTAATTTAAAAAGTCATAATTTTGGTCAATTAATACTTGATCAATTTTTTTTATCAAGACTAGACTGGTCCTTGGTCCCAAAATGAGTTAGGTACATCAACACATTTTAAAGTTAATTGGTAATTTTATTAAAACAATATTCGAGTGCCTAATTTACAAAAATGCTTTGTACAAAAAGTTTAAAATACAGGTACACACTTAAAAAAAATTATTGGACTTTTGCAGTAATAACTTTGGTTTGCCGTGCTTTTACATTCTAACATTTACAAATTAACTTTTTCAATTTTTCTTGTAATTAACAATCGAAAACAATTAAGATTATCTGTTTTGATTATAATTGCTTTGTTAATTAAATTTTAAATTAAAAATATGTACATATCAATTTTATTAACACTAAAAATTTAATAACTTTTTACATAAAATGTTGTAACATCGCATTTGTCATTTTCACTAAAAATAATTTTATTAAAAATATTACTGAACATTGTAAAAGGACGGATTCGTTTTCTTATTATATAGGCACTAGTTGGATGGTAACAATAATGTCGTGCAGTTTTTCGTTTATAGTTCACTTTATCACTTAATCGAAAAATTAATTCATGAAAATTAATTGTACTTTCGTAACACGCAAAGACGAACGACTAGACAAAATCAAACAAATTTTCGTATTTCAATTACAGCGACTTTTCAATTTGTAGGTACTCAAATGGCACTTAACACCCACGGGGTTTTGAAAACTAAAATGGCACTAATTTTTTGGACGACGTTTCAAAAGTAATTCGAAACTTTCAACTGCTACTTGTTACTTCTTGTTTATTGTCGTCTGCAGCGTATTCTTCTAATTTCACGTTGGTATATTTATAATTCGCCGAAATTGGTATGTCTGTTGCGGACGGGTGTTGAGATTCACGATGCCTGCGGAGATCTACTTTTCGTTGGAATGCTTTTTCACAAAGACCGCACGAAAAAGGTTTGTATCCCGTATGTTTACGCATATGGGTAATGAGATTTGAAGATTGACTGAAGGCTTTCGAACATACGATACATTTATGAGGTTTTTCACCTGAAACAAAAGGAAACATTGTTACTGCATGCTTGCTAGAAATTGCTACTTTGATTTATTATACTAATCAATTTTAATTGTCTAAGCTATAAAAATATTAAATTGCAATTATTTAATGAATCGACTGTGCCGAATGGAACAATCATTTGTGTTTAATAGATAATTAAGTGTTTGAAAGTGACATATCCGAAGTATACCTTTGGAAAACAATTATACGTTATATAGCCTATAGCACAGAGGTTATATGCGTTAAATGAAATAAATTTAATTTGGCTAAAGCAATTGCATAATTTATTTAAATTTTTGTAAAAATAGCCGACAATTAAGTATATCAAAGCAATTATGTATATTACGTTTGAAAAGCTAATAATACAAATGATAACAAATTTGTATGTTATATTTTATATTAATTATTGTGCTTTATCGTGGTTAAAATATTTTATTTCATATGTTCTGTATACTTCATAAGCGATAGTGAAAAAGTATGTAAATGCCTGGTAACCGTTCTATCTGACATAAAATATCACTTGTTGGATGGATAATTTAGTAATTGCTTTTGTGTATTGCGGCTAGTGTATGCATAATTTATTTTCTTTAGATGTTTACATATGCCTAGCGTTCATAATTTAAACGATTAGACTGCATTAAAACAAAATACCATTATGAATAAATAAATAAATGAGCTTGACTAAGTAATTATATAAATTGCATCTTTAACGTTATAGGAAAGCAATTTCATACTATAAAAAAAATTTAATTTGCAAGCGATTGTATGTAAAGTAACCTCAGTTGTCATTAACGTATATTAATTATGTTATTCCTACTTCAAGTTTTCATGATACCTTAACAATCATATACTGCAAAAACGAGTACTATCAATACTCGAAGTAGGATAATTGGTAATATTGTTGTTTAGTAACAGTTTCTAATTGTTTATTGTTTTTATCACCAGCAATTATGTACAAATACGTCAATTTTTTTTGTATTTAATATTGTTGCGATATTCGTGTCATTCTTCGATTATTACTATTCACTGTAATATCACAACTTTTTTTTTAAGAAAAAAATCTCATTTTTTCAGATCACATACATCACCAGTTTGTTTAAACGACCGCCGTGACCGAAAGGGTTAAATTTCCTAAAGTTTACGTTTTTTGGACATACATTGTACATCTGATAATGGTATTTAATTTGATATCTAAGTTAATTTAAAATAAACAATAAATAATTCTAAATCAAGAATTTTGCTATTAAAACAAAAAAATTTGTAATAATTTTGTATATTATACAGTAAAAGCTCAATTATTAAGCACGGTCGGGAACGTATACATTCTGCAATGTTAAAATTTTCTACTGCATTGAGCGGTAACTGATATTCCTGTTTTTTGTTTTTGTCAAAAGTTTGCAGATACCTAACAAGCATTTACTGTATAATTGTTTATAAAAATGTATCTCTTCAACTGAATTTCTGTACAATAACGCTATAATTATGGCACGACAAGTTGCGGTTTTTGGAAGCTCCTTTAAATCAACTCTTTTAAGTGTTTTAACAGATTGTCATCGTCGAGACCTCCCACAAGAAGACCTACGATGTTAAAGCAACATCTGCCAGTTGCTTCATTCACAGAGTATAATAAACCAAGTTTATGTTTTGCCAAGACACATTTTAATAATCTTTATAAATCTTATGTCCATTATGTTATTGTCTCTAATGCCTATTTTACAATAATATCAATTTGAATTAATTACAAAAATTCCATCTTTAATGCACGACAGTTAAAAGTTTTTTTTATATTTTCATCGTTTTTTGTTCTTTTATTAATTATTTAAAGCCAAGAACAAAAATTTTTGCTATAAGGACAAGTTTTTTTCTTTAAAAATAAAGTTTGATTAAGTTTACCAAAGCTAAAAAGGAAGATAAGTGTGGCTTTTACATTGGTGGAAAATATAATAAATTCAAGAAAAACCACAGCAATATATTATGGGATTATCTTAAAAAACAATTGACTGCTACTTATATTATGAAATTTTTACTATTTTTAACGCATCTCTGATTGGTTAATTTTTTTGACAACGATTTTGTTACCCCACCGATGTAAACATAATTTTGTTTTTTTACAAACAATTGCCGCCATGGGTGTCAAAACTGGTAGTAAAAATAAACTTTTTAAGTAAAAACATTAACTGTATATATGGGAGGTTATGTAGATTAATATTTTGTAATTAATTACATAATTTATTCAGATATTATGAAAAGTTTACAAAATAAAACAAAATCTGAAATAGGGAAAATATGTAAATTTACGTAAACCAGCAGTAATAACCCTGGCAACATTTACTTCAACATATATTTTGAGCAAACATATTCACTTATGAATACCAAACTAAACACTGTAGCTAATAATAAAGTTCATATTTAATGACTGAAAATAAACATCTTAGTTCTTGTTTTCACTAGTAATTTTAATGTTTTACATTGACCTTCTGTGTGTATCGACCGGCATTCCGCAAGTTACTTTGTAATCAAAATGTAATACTGTCTTTTCAGCAGTTTGGCCATGCTAGGTAAAAATTAATAAATTTAAAAAAAATAGATTAAGAAATTAATTCAGGTACGCACGTACAGGGATTCCATGTTAAGATGTATGTCAAAATCCTACATAAACTGAAAATAATAATAATTTCAGGAAAGCACGCAAAGTTTGAAAAAAAAAATCAGGAACATGTGCTATAACCCCGGAGGATTTTCTTTCGTTGACTGGTATGATCATCATTAACAATACTCCGCATGTCGAAACCTACAGTTTCTTTATTAATGTTTGAATGGTTCGAAAAGTGATAACGAAGCTGGGTTGACTTAATTAGAGGTTGCACAATGCATATGTTTAAGTGGTTTAAGTTAGCGGTTCTCAACTAATTTCCCATTTTAAGTTTGGAACACTTTTCATATTTATTGCTACCATAATAATTATTATGTTAAAAAATCTGAAGTCTGAAATCTGAATTTCATCAAAGGAGAGTAATAATCGCGAAAAACATTCCAATCAATATTAAAAAAAAAAACAATTGAATTTTTATTTATATCTCGAAAACAAAAGACAATAGTTAATTTTGGTTCCTGCTTGAGTTTTTCATAAAGAGATATCAAAAACGTATTATCAGTTTTTCTGTACTTACCTCTTCTAGTTTAAATAAAATTTGACTACTACTTTTTATTTTTTATTTCAGAAAAAAAATTATAGAACAAAAGTTGTAGGAAAATATTTTTCAAAAAAAGTTAAAATGGTTTAAGAGTAGGTACCTCGAAACATAAAAATTTGTTTAAAAAATGGGGGGTCAAAGTTTTTTTAAATTTCTGATAACAATAAAAGTAAAAATTATATCCATTGAAATCCGTTGTCCAAATCGAATTGAAATTTATCGAGTTAATGATTTGAGCTTGTTAACGTTTAAAATATTTATTTTCAATGTAACACATTGTAGTTGAGAAAGCTACTACGCTTTAGTTTAAAAGCTCCAAATTATATAATGTATAATCTATAATGGAAATAACACCCAATTAAAAAAAGTTTAGTGGTAGATCGAAATCCGTATAACTTTTCCAAGTTAAGCTTTACTGTGTTATTAAGAATCAATCCTTGTTTAACCCAATTAAATTAATTTAATTTTTTATTTATCGCATTATTTATTATTTTTTAAGATTTATTTTTACAGCCTTTCGTTAATTAAAATATTTGTAACAGATAAGGCGAACAGTACCATTGTCGTTATAATTTGCAAATAATATATTAACTACCCAACTAAAATAAATTAAAGTAATTACTGTAGGTATTAGTAGCTTTTTTATCCTATAACATTTGTTTTGCAATTATTTACAAGGCAATTCACGAAATTATATTTTTTAAGCTGATACAATACGTATTTAAATAATTTTTTTTATAGCAGATGTTAAAGTGCGGATTGCCCGATTGAAATTACGATCTAGATTGTAAAGTATTGTCAATTAATAATTTAATTTGTAATTTGGTTACTAATAGAAAATAATTGAATTTCCACACGACGGTAAAATTTAATTATCGATTTGCGAGAAATAATTCGCTCGCCACTTCGTCGTTTACGAATTAACACTTTCGTCAATAAAATATAATTTTGTAATCTTGTATTATAAAAATAATTACTAATTTCTATATTACTGTAATTTAAAGTTGTTGTTTTTATTTTTTATACTTTGGTTTCGTTTCTGTTCTTAAGTGTTAATTTCGTAACAGAAAAAACTTTTTTAGTTAAAAACCAATAAATGGTTTTATTTCAAAGTACTTATGGTATAATTTCGTTAGATTTAATACTTTCTTAACGAAAATTATACTTACAACTTTAACTTTGATTATTTATTTACTTATTTATTTTTAGGAAAATTTGTATTAATAAAATAATGTATTTAAACATTTCAAAGTTTGTTTACTCAAGGATAAATTACTATTCAATTTAAAATAAAAACTGTTTATCAAGTTTATTCCAAGTTTTCACTATAATTTTTGAAAAAATTAAAGGGAAGAAAGTTTCATAAATTTTTTTTTACTTTTACTTTGTAATAAACCCAAAAACTTTCATATCGATTTTGATCGAGTTGTGTAATTTAACGTGAAATTTATAATTGCAACTAAAAATTAAAATAGAGGGTAATTAATTGAAAGCAGCAGACGCGACGCTTGTAATGATATAGTAATAAACGCGTGGGTTCATCGGAAGGAAGTGTGCAAAGCGGCTGTCGTTGTAGGGTGCTTGCTTCCGGTTTATCACGAGCCCTTTACGCTACTTTGCACGCACTGTGCACACAATCATCCCTCGTTAACATTTTATTCATTTAAGAATTTTTTTTTTTTTTTTGATATACTAAACAATACTGTTCGGTATATGATATCAATATATACTATGATATCATAGTTATTATATATATTTATTTTTATGTCTAAATACAAAGTAAAGCAAAACATTCTGTTTTTTCATATATAATTAGAAAAATTGTTTGAAAAATACACGGCAAATTATAAAAATTATAAAATAGACTTACGATTCGATATATTTAATATTTAATTTTCTTAAACGAAAAAGAGGGGGCACTTAACATAATACGTACACATGTAGGTATACTTTGTAATTTACGTTATTGATATTTTCTTTGTTGTTATACTACTCGAGTACTTTTTTAAAATGAGTCATAAATCTCAGGATACCTACCTGTAATCACAATAAGGCAAATTAATCAATAATTGATTTAAACAAGGGGGATTCACTAATGTAGCTTTGCGTGCTTTCGAACGCGTGGACGCGAACATGTGGCACGTGTGTTATTTCCAAAAATTTCTGATTGTGTAGCATCAACGTAGTTACTGATTACAATAATTGTCGTGAACATACCATAAGTTTAAAAATTTCTTTGTGGCTCAAATATACAAACTTCTGGTTTATTGATTTATGGGGAACAAATTTAATCACAACAGTAGTTATTTAATTAAGTGGTTAAATATTAAAATAAAGATTTGAATAATGGCCTTACCGGTGTGAATATAGGTGTGTTTTTTCATATCGGACTTTTGATGAAACCTCTTCCCACAGAATTGGCATGGGTATGGTCTCGTGTCGGAATGAATTAACAAGTGAGTCGAAAGAGTAGAAGATCTTTTGAAGGATTTCCCGCACTGCTGACACTGAAATTATAGAAATAAAAATTTAGAAATTAATTCGAGCATCGAAACCGTGCTAGACGTGTGCGCTATTTGCATAGCTAACGGGCTCGAACTAAAAACAAGACTATTAAGATGCCATTGCGAAGCACGTCCAAACCTTGTATAGCATCATTTATAACCACATATTAGTAACAAAAAATTAGTATAAATAGTTTTTTGTGTGATAAATTACTTATGCTAGTTTCAAACTTCTAAGCGGCATGGATTTATGATATTTAATAATCTACACTTAATCCCATGATTACTACTATCGTAACTTTTATAGAAGTAAATAATTCAATAAAATTGTTTTCAAGTTGGTATCCGACTAGTATGCAGTAATATATAATTTGACTTCAATCGTGGCTAACTCGTGTAGACTTATTAATTATTATCCCATTACTAGTTTAACTTTATTAATATCGACAATTTTCTCCACAGGAGATCGCGTGGCTCATTTAGAACAATCGCTAGCTACCAGTTCGAAAATCTAATTTTTGAGGAAATAAAATTACCAGTATTTCATATTTCCGCATCGGAACGAATTGATAAATTAATATTAATATTTAATATTAAACTAATATTTTAATGCTTTCCTATTGGATAGAGTAACGATTGTAAACCTACGCTATTTGTTTTCTTTTGTGTGAAGTAATTGTTTTACTTAAATACTCCGTCGGCGCTAAAGTACTACTTTCTTAGCCGGCAGTAAAAACAATGTTAATTAATTGTAATTTACCCGAAACAAGTCTATTTTTTATGACTGGCCTGTAATTGTCAGACTCCTTCGCTTTGCTATTGGATTGTCAATTCTGATCCAAAAATTCTCAATGAAAAATCGAATCTTTCTAACAAGCGAACGTTCGTAAATTACGTGGTTTCATTTAGCTTTTTTACTGTACCCCCCCCCCTTCCCCCATTTGGCTATTTTCTCAGATTGACATTAATAATTATATATTTTAAACAACTGGCCAGCATTGGATTGTCACTTAAGCAATAAGTAATTGCTTTAATGTCCAATTTATTAATATTAAACAAAACATTAAAATAATAGAATTTTAACTGTAAAGTTAAACATTTAACGAATGTATTTTTTTTTTTGGTTGAATAAATTTATATTTGGCGGTATACATATGCTATTTTGATAGCCTAAATAACAACTTTATTGAAATTTTCAAACGTAATAGTTTCTAGAAACAAATTTTTATTTAAAAGTTTTTAAATAATACTAATATTACTATTAAATAATTGTTAAATGTACTTAGTTCTCAGTAAAATAATACGGTTACATAGTAAAAGTCGTGAATGAATTATTTTTCAGACGTGTATATAATTCAATTTTTTCTATATCAGATTTTAATGAAAAATATATAAAAAATCCTAATTGCAACTTAATTTGCAATTTCAATAGTAATTTTAGTAAAAATAAAATACTTTATCTAATGTCGTTACATAAAACTCATTTTCAACACTACAATTTCATGCACTAGTGCGAAAAGTGATATATTTCCTACACCGGTGTTGGAAATAAATTGGATGTGGTATAATTTTCTTCTCTTATTATTTAAATGTAATTGCTTGGTTAAAAATGTTTCTTTCTTTACTCTTTTAAGGAAAAGAAACAGTTTGATAGTCGACATCAGGAGCTTACAGTAGCTGAAATATTTCAAAATAAATTGAAGATAGCTAGTGAAAAAAGTGAAAGCTAATGAAAGTAAAAAAGATATTCTTGAAACATACTCAACAAGAAAACTCATTAAATCTATTGAATTACCGTGAAGTCAATATAGACTTTTTTTAAAACAAAAAGCGGAGATAGATACCTACACATGAATTATGCACATAATATAAAAAATTTTAAATATTATTATTTTCATAATAACTAATGAAAGTATAAGTGGCATAAAGAATTTTTTCTACAGACATAAAAATTATAAACATAAACATATAATATATATCATAAATTCTAAAAGAATAAAATATCAAAAGTTTGAAATAACAGTTATTGTAAGTGACCGCTACTTCCGCGGGTATGTATCCGATTGGCGCTACGCAGTTGCCGTCGCGACGGCAACTGTTTGTAATAGTTTTATTAAATTTAATCATTATTTATAAGGGATTTAAAGCTGCATACACTAATTACAGCAATTATTTTATTATTTTATAACTTAAATTTTTATAATTATTTAAATAATCAAAATATAAAATAAATTTAAAATCGCCCTCTGCATGCGCGTACTTTAACGCACTAGTGTGTAAAATGCTAATTCCAGAAAAAATTGTGTATAGGAAAAATACCTAATTTATAGGAATTACCATTTGTAAATTTGGTTGACTTGAAACCGAAGTGAGATCACTGTGTAAAAAACGACTAAAAACAACAACATAATAATTATTAGAAACAGCAATCAAGGACAATAAATTTAATATTAATACGTAATTTCAATATTAAATAGTTATAATTAAAAAAAATAAATTTTCCCGAATGTTATAATAACCAGTTGTAATTTTTAATCATTAAAATCTGACCTTAATAAGGGGACATTAAGACATAAAATAATTTGAATTTCTTAATAAAATATTAAAACCATTTTATTATTCAAAATGTTACTTTCTTGTCGATCACTGAATTAATCTCGTCATTTACCGCTTAAAACAATATGTAATTAGGAAATCTATTTAATGAAAAAATACCTACATTAGGAATGTAATTAAATGTAACCAATAAATAATAAAAGTTGAAGTTCCCGGTTGTATTTAACAATTAATAACTTTTGACCCAGTTAGAAAATTTTAATCTTTCTGATTTACCTAATTATATTTTATTAATAAGTCTAGGAAATATTAGGGGACAAGTGAGTTCAAAACGAGGGTCGAAGAAAAGAACTCTGTAATTAAGAATAAAAAATTACATATAAGTGGATGAAAATTATATTCTAGGGAAATTTATTTAAGTTGTGTACAGAGAGAGAGAGAGAGGGAAAATTGTCTTTCGAAGATGATTTATAATTATTGCATAGGAAACTTTCAAGTACCTAGCGTGATAGATTTTATATTAATATTAAACCGAAAAAATTAAAGGCTTTAACAATTACGAACAATTAAGTGGAGGACGGAAAGCCTTCTATTTGAATAATTTCCAGTACGCAATTAACAGGAAGCACTATAATAATTCACGATTCTTAGTTTATCGTCCCTTTTTAAATAAGTACATATTATTTAGAAGATAAATTATAAAAAACGACCCAAGTTATTTTTTTATGTAACCTGTAATTTAATATTATTTCAATTAGAAATGCACACGATTGTGAAGAAAAATTATTATTTTTCTCTGTAGTCTGTCACGTTTCACACAATATTGTCTGTTAGTCTCAATTAAACGCTTCTTGAATTATTTTGTACTAAGACTTTTTAAGATATGCTTATAAAAATATAATTAGTTACGTTTTTCTTTTTCTGTGCACTGGTATATACTTTATTTAATAGGTTCTAAATATTTAAATAGAAAAAGATTAACTGATTCTAGAAGTTATTCTTTATGTGTAATGATCGATATCATTTTCAGTACTAAATAATAAAATTTAGTAAACCAGTTACTAAAATCTTTATTTTTCATTACTACAATGCATGCCTTTTTGAATTATATATTTTTATTTGAGACCATCTAGAGCTTAATGAGAAAGTGTAGGTACATAAACTGCGATACATTAGAAACAAGGCTTCCATGTTGAAAGCAACTGAATTATTAATTTTATTTGCATATAATTTTTATCGTAATGTGTTTACATCTCTCCCAGATAGCATGTAAGCTTACAACAAGCTTGTCACTTGCTTGTTGTTGGTTTGCAATGACAAGCTTTACGAAATAAACCATGCTGAAAGCTTAGCACAAGGTTTTCGTTGACAAGCTTTACTTAAAATGCTTGACGCAAGGTTAACGTAACATGTTTGGCGAAAACCTTGTCACGTAAGCAAAAATCAAGACTATACTTACAATAAAATATTTCTCAGTAACTCTGTATACATTAAGGAAGCCTTCTACCTAGCCTACCACAAGCTTTTGCCGACAAGCTTTACATAACATGCTTGACGCAAGGTTAACATAACCATTTCGGCAAAAACCTTGTCATGTAAGCTAAAATCAAGGCTAAACTTACAAATAAAATTGACGTCCGTTTGCTAGTTGTTGGCTTGCCATCTCAAGGTTTACGATATTATCTTTCGAAAAGCTTACCGCAAGCTTTTGCCGACAAGCCTTACATAACATGCCTGGCGCAAGGTTAATATAACATTTTCGGCGAAAACCTTGTCATGTAAGCTAAAATCAAGGTTAGACTTACAATTAAAATTGACGTCCGTTTGCTTGTTGTTGGCTTGTCATCGCAAGCTTTACGTAATACGCCTTCGAAAAGCTTACGGCAAGCTTTTCCCGCCAAGCATTACATAACATGCCTGACGCAAGGTTAACATAACATTTTCGGCGAAAACCTTGTCATGTAAGTTAAAATCAAGGTTAGACTTACAATTAATATTGACGTCCGTTTGCTTGTTGTTGGCTTGTCATCTCAAGGTTTACGTAATTATCCTTCGAAAAGCTTACCGCAAGCTTTTCCCGCCAAGCTTTACATAACATGCCTGACGCAAGGTTAACATAACATTTTCGGCGAAAACCTTGTCATGTAAGCTAAAATCAAGGTTAGACTTACAATTAAAATTGACGTCCGTTTGCTTGTTGTTGGCTTGTCATTTCAAGGTTTACGTAATTATCCTTCGAAAAGCTTACCGCAAAGTTTTCCCGCCAAGCTTTACATAACGTGCCTGACGCAAGGTTAACATAACATTTTCGGCGAAAACCTTGTCATGTAAGTTAAAATCAAGGTTAGACTTACAATTAATATTGACGTCCGTTTGCTTGTTGTTGGCTTGTCATCTCAAGGTTTACGTA
Source organism: Cantharis lateralis (assembly GCA_963170105.1). Lineage (NCBI taxonomy): Eukaryota > Metazoa > Arthropoda > Insecta > Coleoptera > Cantharidae > Cantharis > Cantharis lateralis. The sequence continues at coordinate 13,548,752 of OY720624.1, forward strand.
ATTATCCTTCGAAAAGCTTACCGCAAGCTTTTCCCGCCAAGCTTTACATAACTTGCCTGACGCAAGGTTAACATAACATTTTCGGCGAAAACCTTGTCATGTAAGCTAAAATCAAGGTTAGACTTACAATTAAAATTGACGTCCGTTTGCTTGTTGTTGGCTTGTCATTTCAAGGTTTACGTAATTATCCTTCGAAAAGCTTACCGCAAAGTTTTCCCGCCAAGCTTTACATAACGTGCCTGACGCAAGGTTAACATAACATTTTCGGCGAAAACCTTGTCATGTAAGTTAAAATCAAGATTAGATCTACAAATAAAATTGACGTCTGTTTGCTTGTTGTTGGCTTGTCATCTCAAGGTTTACGTAATTATCCTTCGAAATGCTTAACGCAAGCTTTTCCCGTCAAGCTTTACATAACGTGCCTAACGCAAGGTTAACATAACATTTTCGGCGATAACCTTGTCATGTAAGCAAAAATCAAGACTAGACGTACAATAAAAAATTTCTGAGAAACTCTGTATACATATTAAGGAAGCCTTCTAAACGCCTACCACAAGCTTTTGCCGACAAGCTTTACATTACATGCTTGATGCAAGGTTAACATAACATTTTCGGCAAAAACCTTGTCCAAGTACTTGGATATCTGAAGATTGCAGTTCATCATTTTGATGAACAGTGATCATAAAATAACATTTGTGAAGGTAATGAAATAAATGAAGGAACCATCAAGGCGTCCATTAATTACATAAGGGCGATTTTTCTAATTTTTATATTTTATTTATTATTTGTTTTCAACTCTGTATACATAAAATGTTGTAGTTGGTATCATTATATTATTATATTGCTCTATTACGAAGGACATCGATGATGTCGATGACATCATGATGAGGGGGGTCATCATCACGATCATTATTAGGAATATATTCCTCTCCAGCGCCAATCCAAGTTTCTTCTTTTGCTAATAGTGTAAGTGTTTTGTACCGAACAAATTTTAAAATGACATCTTCGTCTACTTGGGTACCATCTTTTTCCAAAACTATTTTGAAACCTTCAATACCCATTTTTTCGGAAGCTCTTAGGATTAAATTTTTAATATTATTATTGCGATACTGCTTTGTTTTACAATGTTTCACTATAACAAACAATTTTTTATCTCTGTTTCTGGACCATATTTTGTAAATTTTAGTCTTCATAACTGCTTCCCGAATTCTTTCATACTGCTTAATAAATTGATTTATGCCTTATATAGTGTTTAATGTTTCATGTTGGCAGTTGTGTTAAATGATATTATATACATATACCCCTGTATTCATAAAACTTTTAGAAAGTTAAAATAGGTTTATAAACCCTTTAAAATGCATGTGCCATAAAAGACCAATCACAAACGTTCATTAGTCAATATTGTAAGGTTTTCATTCGTTGTTGAACTTTAATGAGCGTTTTAACTCAAATAGGTTTAAACTATTCTTTTTTTTAATTTGGATGAAGTGGGGGGTAAAATTTTTATTTATAACATAAATAAAAAAGTTGTCGAGTTTTACAAATATAAATCAAAACAATAAAGAACAAAATTTAAGAAGGGAATAATAGAGTAACAGGGTTAATACAGGGTGTTGGAAAGAGCGGTGGTAGATCGCGCGAGCAACGAAGTGTTAAAATTAAATTTAAAAATTTACGGTTGGTAAAACAATTGGTATTTAAAATTGTTATATAAATAATGTTAATATGAATTTATTAAAATTGAATTTTTGTTGACTGCTTTTTTAAGTATTATTATCGAAATTGTAAGAAATGGCAAGTAATATTGTAAATTTATTAACAGAATGGGGCTGTGAAAGTCTAATTAAAAAATTTGAAGGTAAGTGCATGACCCAAGTTTTATGGTACAAATGTTTATTATACAAATATATATAGTATCTTAGGTATTAGGTATTATTTCTTACTTTACCTTTATATTTTAGAACAAATGATCGATTTAGAGGTTTTTGTTAACTTAACGGAAACGGACTTTAAAGAACTGATTGGTGAAATTGGTTTAAGACGAAAATTAATGATGAAATTAACTGCGTACAAAAATCAGAATAAAGTGGAAATACCGACAGAATTAATAAATGTTGAAAATGTAAAAACTTTAAAGGCGGTATGGAACACAAATCTGAATAATTTGGCGACAAATGTGATGCAAAAGTTAATGCAAGACAATGTTGCCGAATTATTCTCGTTGACTGGCAGAGCAATAAATCAAAAAGGAAAAACCAAAAGAGCGTTTGTGGAAACACATTTGTATAAAGTGGTTGCTGGTAAGTATAATTGATTTTGGATTAATTTAAATTCATAAATTATACTTCAGACTTCAGCGTCAGAACAGATTAATGATATTCTGGTATCGTTTTGAATTAATATACTAACAATTTTTCATTTATTTCACAGAAATTTGTAGACGTTCCTACACAGACCAAGGAAATGAAGCTGAGATGAAGCATAGCTTAAGCAACTGGCTTCAACAAGCCAAATTTCGAAGACTTCGAAAAGAAACCCGCTTAAAAAAACGATTACAAAACGACAGCCAAGAAGAAAATTTTTTGTAATAAATTTTGTAAATAAAATAAATTAAAATAATAAAAGCAAAATAAAAATTATTTCTTCAAAACTTTTAAACACAAGGTTTGCAAATAACAAAATTGCAACAAGCTTTAAACGACCAGTTCGCGAAAAGCGCATTTTTTGCAACGTTATATCGAGCTTTTATAGTAAGCTTACATTAAGGTTTTCGCAAGATTTACAATAAGCTTTTATCAAGCTTTTCACAAGCTTCCAGCAACTTTTACTTAAGCTTACATCAAGCTTTTCACAAGCTTATAGCTCCCTATTCGCAAGTCTACATTAAGCTTTTCGCAAGTCTACATCAAGCTTTTCGCAAACCTAGATCAAGCTTTTTGCAAATCCACATGAAGATTTTTGCAAGGTTTCATCAAGCTTTTCGCAAGCTTACAGCAACCTTTCCTTAAGCTTATATCAAGCTTTTCGCAAGTCTACATCAAGCTTTTCGCAAGCTTACAGCAACCTTTCCTAAAGCCTACATCAAGCTTTTCGCAAGCCTACATCTAGCATTTCGCAAACCTAGATCAAGCTTATCGCAAGCTTTTTGCAAATCCACATGAAGATTTTTGCAAGGTCACATCAAGCTTTTCGCAAGCTTACAGTAACCTTCTTTTAAGCTATTATCAAGCTTTTGGTAAGTTTACACAAGCTTTTCACAAACTTATAGCAACCTTTTCTTAAGCTTACATCAAGCTATTCGCAAGTCGTCTACAAGCTTTTTTGCAAGCTTTTCACAAGCTTACAACAACCTTTTCTCAAGTCGTCTACAAGCTTTTTGCAAGCTTTTCACAAGCTTACAACAACCTTTTCTTAAGCTTACATCAACCTTTCCACAAGCTTACATCAACCTTTCCACAAGCTTGCAGCAACCATTTCATAAGCTCATATCAAGGTTTTTGCAAACTTTTCACAAGCTTGTCGATCGTCAACTAGCATTTATATGCTAACCTTAAACACGCATATTGATAACAACCTTAAAAAACGCTTGCTTATGACAAGATTGCAACAAGCTTGAAAACGTCAAGCCTAAGAAAGCCATTCGCTTGTCACGACAAGGTTGTGAAAAGCTTTACGCAAGGTTGCGAAAAGCTTTATGCAAGCTTGTGAGCGTCAACTAGCATTGTTATAGCAAGCTTTTCGCAAGCTTACAAGCTTATCTTGACAAGGTTTCAAATACATTTTCGCTTGTCATTGACAAGGTTGAGGCAAGCTTATTATAACCTTAAAATGTTATTTGGGCTGCTGCACTAAAACTTGTTTTTATTTCGGCCCTTGTTTGAACATCATTAGCCGCAAAGATTTTTTTTAATAGTGAACGAGTAAAAAATCAGTATATTGATTACCGTGAAAGTTTTCTCCCCTGTTGATCCGTTGGACGTTATCTTAACAGAATTATCCTTTTCTAAAGCATCCCACGTTCTCCATCGATGTTCAAAGTGTTTGTTGTTGTCCACGTTACCTACACTGGAATCGGGCTTCACTTCTATTCGAGACTTGACTTCTTGTTCACATAAGCTACCCGGAGACCAAATACTGTGTGATCGAGATTTTTCCTTCAGTGATAAGTTCAGAGGAACTTCGTCGTCTGCAACAAGATCTTAAAAAGTTGTAATAAAATAAAAAGTTTATGGAAAAAGAAGTAACATACCGGTTCTTGATTTTTCGGGATTGAAGGTTTGGTCCGAACTGGATCCCCGATCGGGACTTATCGAACTAAGAGACGAATACGGTAGAAATAAGCCCGGTAAAGGAGGCCACACATAAGACGGATAAGCTGCTGGTACCAACGGACTGAACGCTCCGTACATTAACGCTCCCATGTCTGCAAAGTTACCATTAGTACTTTCTTTTATTGTTTCGCAAAAATCTCACCTCTCGATGACAAGTATTCTTTTGTGTTGGAAAAATCTCGTGGACTAACTAATGAAAATGCGCTGTGCCTGGACGATGGTAACGGTGATCTAGGAGAAGACGGACTAATACTTCTTGACGATATATCTGCTGTTGGACTAATGGATGGTGAGCAATGAAGTGGAGAAGGTGGTAACAGCCTATTATCTCTGAACTGAGACATAATCGCTAATCGCGGCATTCTGGAAAGAAAGAAATTTTTGTTACGTTTGCAAAACATATTGGACTTTATGTAGTTTTGTAAACTTAATTCGTAGTAGTTTATTAATAATAAATTCATTCACTAAACGTCGGATACCAGACCATCACGCAAACGACCCATAAAAGCTGTATAGTAAGTACATTATTAAAGTTACTGTTGCATTTTTGAATCTATCGATATTTTATAGCAAGACCAAATTAAATTGTATAGAACAGCCAAAAAAGAAAAGGTTGAAATCAATTATTGTTATTTAAAACATTAAAGCTTCATATTGGACTGGCCAGTAACGGCATGTAATTGTTTTAAGATTATTGGCCATGCAAAGTGATCATTTAAATGTACATTTAGTTTTTTGAAATATAATGTTTTGTTAGTTTGATAGATGAACATGCATGTCAAAAATCGACATGAGTCACACCAAGCCCTATAGTTACAAAAATGTATGTACCATTGAACATTAACTTACCCACATACATAGGATATTTAAAGCTAAGTGCTATTATGGAACAATCACAGGGATCAATATACAAAATCGTCGCGTGATCAGGGATGTAAACAGCATTAGTGGTTCGTTGTGTCCGCATTGATTTACTTTATTACTTACGCCAGTCCATCAAATAAATTCTTTTTATCGTTTATATATTTTAACTGTTTTACCACTGATTGGCGCAATATTAACTTGTATTTAATACAAACTTTTCGTTCAAGTTTCAATTTTACAAAAAATATAATTTTTACCCAAAAATATTTAATTTTGAAAAATGATCTTATAATTAATTATATTATCAAAGTAAGAAAAAAGAAATCAAAAAAAAAAAACCCGAAAGGTAGATATATAAAAATATTAAACTCTTAATAACATTTACATTTTTATAATAGCAACAAAAGTAATGTATTATAAAATTTAAAAACATATATATTTTGAAACATAGTAAATCAAAGAAAACTATTTTATTATTTTAAATAATGATGAGAACCAATAGAAAGCAATTATTGTATATATCAAATTACTCCGCTATTTTTAAATTAAGAAACCAAAAAAACAAACAAACGAGTTAATTTGTATAACTAAATTTTTTTTTAAATATAGTAGTATACATTTTTAAGCAATAAAATTAATAATGTAAATAAATTATTAAAATTCTGAAAGAATTTTTTTTTAAATTTAATAAAATGAAAAAATTTTGTGAATAAATAAGTATATATTAATAAAAGTTTTTGTGATATACTAGGTTCATAATTTTCATAATAATTACGGAAAATCTGTTAAAATATGAAAAATTAAGCTATCTTTTTTTTAAATATTGAATGGCATAAAAATTATTATATTTAAATTGTTATTAAGTCTGTATTGATGCTGTTTATTTTTATGCCATTCTAGATCCGTAGGTGTTTTATACAGAAGACCGCCGCGTCAGATTAATTCAACAAGTTTAAAATTTATAATAACAAGTATTAGGAACATGTTTTATTTGGTAAATAAAAAAAAATGATTAATTGTATTATTATGATTTAATTTGTATTCTTTCTTTCAGGCCATCGTAATTCAAGCGTAAAAAACTTTTTTAAATTGCAATACTATCAAAAGTTTCTTCGAACAGTTCTTTGTTAAAGCTTTGAATTATTAATTTTTTTTTTGCATAAATGATAATAAATTTTATTTTTATTCTATTGTTTGTATCCGAAATTAAATTAAAATTATATTCAATGCATAATAGCACAATAATTGCATTTGTCAAAGTAATTATTAATATTAAAAAAAATCTGTCAATTTGATTTTGATGAAATTCAACTCCATGACTGAACCAGTAAACACACCGAGCCACCTTTGTGGTTTTAATTTCATATTGAAATTATACAGATTCTAAGCAAGTTTAAATATTTTATATATTTCGGAACTAAATAATTTATTTAAGTTTCCTAGAAATATTCAAAAGTGTAAAAAATGTTTTCATTTTCTATCATCAAATATTAATTTTGTAATTTTTTGTTGTTTTTTATTGAATAAAATAATAGCTTCGGTCTTATTATTTAAATAGTAATCGAGAAGAACTGGTTTTTAAGAACCATATAATCTTGACACTTCATATAGACGAAATCAATAGCAAAAATGATCTAAGTTATATATACGGCTCTATAATTATAATCAACACCTTTTAATTTAATATTAAACAAAATCTAAATAAAATATTACAATATTTAAAAACCAATGAAAAGGCATTAAATTAACAGTTTTGATCTTTTCAATGAAAAAGAAGGAAAACATAATGTTAAGTTATGAAAGAAAATAAAAATTAAAATATAAATAAAACTTTAGTAATGCGGTATAAGGACCCTTTTCAAGATTATTTTGATTTACAGTCTCATAAAGCTCGAAAAAAAAATAATACAAAACAAGAAATTATATTTTAAAAAAATTTAAAAAGTAAAAGTCACCCAAGAAAGTATTAAAAATATTAACTAACCTAACCAAATCTAAACGGCACCAGTTTTTGAAATTAACTGCACTGCAGCCATTGGTTAGATTATATAAAACTAAATATCACATAATTTACCTGAAATTTATTTTTAAGTTCATTTCTACCTTTTAATTTATCTAGGTGGAGCGAAAAATATAGTTTATTAATTTTATCAGTTTGTTATAAATAATACTGTTCTAGTTTTTTTATCAATTCAATTTTAAAATATTGCTTTGTTGTTACCATGAATGGCCTCGTTTTCACTACGTTATTATTAGTGTTTTTGCAAAACTAATTTTACAACATTTAACTTTTTTGTTTTGTTTATTTGTTTGCTTTGTGTCTTGGTAATATATGTATTTAAATATTTTATACTTAATAAAAAGCATTCTAATTGAACTTTTATCCAGTGATAAATATAAAATAATATATCTCTAGCTATCTATGTATTATCAATCTATCTTATAATATGATATATTATGTATATATATATCGTGGTATGTAAGAATACCATATTTAATATTAATAAATCCATAATTTAAAATAGCAAATAGGAAAATAATCAAGTCTAAGATTATGAAAATAACGAATTTCCTACACTGCTGGAAATTCAATATATCAAAATTGTAAAACTGTCTTATTTTTAACTGTCTATTTATTTCTATTATATAGTACTTACGTAAATATAAATAGTTAGCTTGCAAAAATAATAAACGGTAAAAAATTAATTCCGAAAAATTAGTCTACTACCTCCGAAACAAAAAAATATTGACATAACAGTCAAGCCACTCTAAATTTGCACGTCCCCCCTGACAAAACAAAGCTCTCTTTGTTTGAAACTGTAAGTGATGAATACAATTATTTAAATATTTATTTTAAATTGCCAATTATTTAATTGTAATTGCAAGTACCATAGTTCACCTACAATTACCGACACAAAATAATTTTTTCCAATCATAAAATATAATTTTTTCCACTTTCCCTTTTTAAATCGTTTTATAATTTTATTTTTAATTACCTAGTATATATTAAATTATTTTTATAAACTTAAAGTTAGTACTATGTATAATTAAACATTATTTGAATTAAAAGACTTTTATTTATTAAAATAATTTGAATTCAATTTATGAAAAGATCAAAAGGTCAATTATTGTATATTATGTGAGAAACATTTTTACTTTTATTTTCATTATGCGTTTCTATAATAGTTTTTCTTCTAATAATCATCAGCATCATTTACGTTTTCTCATCATCACTTGTCATTATTAAAAACGAACTGTATAGATAGTATTTCTCATAAATCAATTACAATACCGCACATAAAAATTTTATGATAAATTACATTGACATCACTCATGTCTGCAAAAACTCTTCCTGGTTCTTATAAACTGGCTGATTTTCAGTTTCTGATGATAAATAATGAATTAGTAATTTAAAATCAATTTTACTTGCATATACAGCACACAAATGAGTGTCCACAAACAATTACCAACGTTTTGTTTAGAATTATGTAAAATTTATTGAAGCATTAAAAATTTACAGAATGAAAGAAATTACGTACCTTTTTTTTAATGTTGTTTAAACAAAATTAAAAATCACGAACTGGTATGTACACAAATTTTCTCGTATACAAAACAACTAGTCATTACATGTAATAAATTTCACAGGCACATTTTATCACAATTATTAGTTTCACTATGTCAATTGTTTGTGGAAAAATCACATTATTTGCAAAAACAGAATAAGATAAAACAAAGTTTGTATTTTATTGTTTCAATCAACTGGGTAGTAAATTAAATGGTGTAAAGCTTTCGATTCCTGCATAAAATAGCATACACGTGCCCGGAGTCGCACCTGACTGAGCTCATCCGACACCGGCTCCGGAACACAATCTACAATAGTCCCTTCCCTGAGGTAAAACTATATATTAACAGATATCAGGTAATACAGGTAAGATAGTTGAACACGTGCGCATTTGTATCGCCCACTTCTCACCTGTAATGTAGAATTATTGGTTAAAAAGTAAAAGAAGGCATGGTTTATACCAGCTGATTTCTTCTATTGGTGTTTGGAAAATTTTATGAAAACCTTGATGTTTATTACCTTTTTACTTTTTTATTTATTCATTATGTAATAAAATATTAACACTTATTAATTGAGTATGTCAATAAAAGTTTTAATGATGGAAACTTGAAATTGGATTTCAAATCTGTAATAAAGGAAAGCTTTTATTCTTGATTTTCAATGCTTTATCGATAGATAACTTCTTTTCCTTCGAATTGAAATATTGAAATGTCGCATTTATATTTTAAATATATGTATCTACCTATGCTATATATATTATTTACTTTTTTGTGACATATTAAAAATATATCTTTACACTTTTTTAGACGAAAAAAATCATTGGCCTACGAATTAATACTTCATCCAACATCTCATGATGTTGATTTTTGAATAAAACAACAACAATTCGGCGCAACAGATTTTTTTTATCTATATGACAAACAGTCTTTTTCTCTGTAAATTCTCTGATTGGCTGAATATAGAATAATATTAAATCATCAATTTCCTGAACACGATTTGATAATAATTATTAATAAAACTGAAACAAAATGATATTTTTTCAGATGTTTTTAAATTTTAAATTAATTTTTGTTATAGTAATAATATTGTGGAATCTTTTGGACCACATTGGATTTATATATAATTTTCATTCTAAAAAATTAGAATGGTAAATAATAATTTTTAAACAAACAAGTAATCACCCTGTATTTAAATTTAAAATATTATATAATTATTTAGAATACCTATTACCTATACATATTTATTGTCTACCTATACATTTTTACACATATTACTATAGTATTATACATACATATTACATAGGTATTAGAAGGTATATGTCGGTATATGTTCAATATGAACATATAATGTATGAAAATAGTACTTTAATATATTTTTGTTTTGGGTATTTTGTATAACTTTGATTTATTTTTCTATAATCTGAATAAATTTATTATTCTTTCTAAATATTTAAACCAAAAACCCGGCGAAGTAGTAAGTTCTATTATATTAAATAATACAATACTAATAGTACGTGTTCGTACTAAAGTTAAACAAACTCTAATTAGGAAATAAAACATTAATTAATTTAAATTAACAACTGATATCAATATTTAACAGTAACAATCAATATCATTTCACCACATTCTATAAATAGACTTTATAGAATTTAATTAATTAAATTTAATTATTTCTTAATGTACCTAACCTAAGAAGTAAATATGACACTCTTAGAATTAATATTTTTATTTTTTATGTTACAAGCAATATTTTATTTTCATTTACAATCCGGCATGTGGTTTGAAGATTTATCCGTTTACCGGAAATAATAGTTAACCTAACCTATTTTTAAAAAACGCTTTCTACAAGATCTACCCCAAACCGTGGGGTAGCTTTCACTACTTTCCCTGGATTTCTTAAACCATATGGTATGATTATATTATATTTCATACAATCTGATTTTTTTTAAATAACTAGTAATTTATCGATATGTTTTTGTTATTTTTTCATTTATTCACAATACATAATGAATTTTCTTATCTATACATGGTAAAATTATTTCCAATCAATTATTTTGAACTGTTTCTATTTAATAACTTTAATTGTTATTACAATTTTATTTAGCTTTCTATTGTGATTGTCATTCGAACAAACTCCCCGATATAAACACAAGTTTTGTATGGGGTGAGTTGTAGTAATTTAAGTAATAAGGTGGAGGCGGGTCACGGGTCACACTTACTGATTTTGTAGCGTCATGTGTGATGTCTTCAACGGTCTTCTATTATCAAATTACAATCATACGCCGATTGGTTCTTTGCTACCCTGTAAGGTATCTTTTAATTCCATTATTTGGTTCGCACTGCAGGTAATGGAAGACCTATAATCGCAGGATTTATTCTTGAAGCTTTCACAAATTAATTAGTTAATAAAAATTGCTTATATGTAAATTGACCTATTAAAAATCTGTTGGTTTGGTTATAAAATGAATGCGTAGGCTCGGTGTCTAGTCGAGTGATTTAGCTCGGAATAGCCAAACCTGATCTACTAAAACGATAGGGAAAACGATGAAGACAGGGCAGGGGCGTTCAGCACGCGTCATCTGGTAGACGTACCTACACGTGCGGATTATCTTTTAACCGCCGCCGCGATTCCTCATCCGTATCCTTAAACCACTTTCGTTTATTTTTAAATTGCGTTTTGTTTGCAAACGGTATTAAGAAATTAAAAAGGTACACCTCTGCATAACAATACAAATTGAATAAAATATTCAACCGAAGTCTCTTATGGCTGATGAGAAATCACTTGGAAGCACGAGACACCTTAAAAATACTGTTATGACTTACAATTCAGCTGTACATGTTAAACTATTCATACAGATGCCTTTTATTGCTCATCGAGACTTTGTGCTTCCATGCTTAATTAAGTAAATGAATATGAAGTTAAAGATTGCCATTGGCTCTACTACGCTTTAACTGATTTTTATCATGAAAATTTGTCGCTGCTTAACACCTTCGGGGTAATCACGAATTTTTTTCTTTAAAATTAATTATTAACATAATTAAGAGTTATGCAATATCATCAGTAAGAGACAAGGCAAATTATAAAGCAATCTTCAGTTTCCGTTACTTTTGCTCATAAAATAAACAGAATCATATTAATTTGTTTTGGACTTTTCACCGAAAGATCTTCCAAGAAGAACGGATTGTATTTCAAATTGTATGAAGAATCAGAAAAGTAAAGAAAATTTTTTCGAATCTGGGAATCAAACCTCGACTGTCGAGGTTGGACACCTGGGTAAAATGAAAATTTATTTTTTATTCTGATATTTTAATCAGGCCTAAATGTTGGGTTTCACAAAAGAGGTTGAAAATTTAATCCACGATTATAATTTTAATCGTAGCTTAAATTTTAAAATATCTATGTGAAATCCACCATAAGTATTCCACATAATATTATACTAATCATGATGTAACAGACAATACTATTATGCAATTACTTCTGTTTACTTTAAAAATAAATGAGTCGCAAATGAACGTCAGGTTATTAGATAATGAAGTTTACTTACTAATGAGTTAAAGGTACTTATTTATTAATAATCAAATATAAATAGTCAAAAACTCTCATCAAACTGTCTCATTAATAATTAAAAAGATCAATATTTCTTTTCACTGGGAAAACAAAATCACATTATACAAATTCGCTAGACCAATTTGTTTAAAATATTAAAAAACAATTTTATGGTCTTATTTATTTAGATTTATAAATTTGTGGATAAATTCTGTACTTGATCAAATTAAAAAAAATTTGGAATCATTTAAAAACGAAACACTTGTGATATAAAATATACATCACGTTTTACATGAATAATTAAAATAGTAAATTAAATGTATTAGGGAGGTATATATCATTGCTACAATTAACATATTAAAATGTCCAATAAAAAAATAATGGTTTGTTTTGTCGTTACTGTTCATCGGTTGGGAAATATTTTTCCCACGGTAAAATGGGTTTAACTTATTATAAATTCATTATCCCGTATTTATAGGAATAGGAATATATAATTGCCTCAAATTGCAAACTTTGCACAAGTGTTAATGCCAGGGGTTCCAAACGATTTTCAAAATTCCGTCCTTATTGTATAATTTTACCCAATTATTTGGTTTTCAAAATGTAAATGTAATTTTTATCGAATTTTTGTAAGATACAGGAAGCCCTTCTGATTAATTATTTTGAGTTTAAAGAACCGTAAAATTACATTATTTAATTAAAAAAAAAAATTATTTTTTTATATAAACAAATAGTAAGCAAAACATTTTTGTTACTTCTTTTGTACCACAAGATATATTGTACACACACTAAAAATATACGGGAAATCGTTTAAACTTGTATTATAATGCGGGGCCTCCTGCACACGTGAACCACAGAAACTGACATCTCCGACATTGTTCGTTTGAAACTTTTCATTACACCTGGCTGCTTTAAAAAATTTACATCTCTTACTTTTATAATACCTAATCGTTGTTACAATACACCAAAATATGTAAGTTAATTATTTCAAGCACACCGGCGCGGTGTATGTATTCCTCTGCTCGAGCGGAAAAAGGTATATTAAATAAATATTGTATTTCGTAATTTTGAAATATTAATTCATTTTTTTTACCGAAGGCTTCGATTTTTAGTTTAAAGACGATTTCATAATTTATTCATTTAGTCTGAACCGTCAAATCATGATAAGGTTGTCTTGAAAATTTACATCTCGGGGCTATGTGCTGTAGTTTATAAAATATTTACAAGTGAATATTTTTATTAAGTAATTAATTTTGTACATGAAAACTTTGTGGGTGGTTTATAAATGAAAAGATAATATCAAAACCAATAAAGAAATTGCTTTCCAAGATTCCGGGGATTTTAGAAATAATATAGAAATTATTATCTATATAAATTTTGAAATGAATTGTAAATCTTTTTTTTTTAATTTTTTTTTTACAGATATAATTTTTTTTTTTTAATTTAAATTTAAAGTTTAATTTTTGCAGTCGAAAATCATTGTTTTTAAATATTTCCCTTAATCTGCTCACAATTTAAAAAGTTTTTCTTCAATTTCTTTTGAGGTGTAGTCCGAAACGGAGAGTCTTAGGGACAAAACAAATTTTGTAAAATTTTTAAATCACTTTTCTCTACGAAAACTCAGGACACATGTTTTTACTGCAGTATAAAAATTCAAAAAAAGATCTGCATTCCTCAAAGTAGTCATAAACAGTGGGTAAAAATATAAATCTGTGTTCATTTATTTCCTCAGAAAACTAAAAATTACGCTTTTTTGACAAAAATAATTTAAAGCTACTATTAGTTTTCTTTTTAACTTTTTTAATTTTGCTTATATTTAATATTTTATTGTTGAAAAGAGTCAACCAGTAAATGCTGCAAAGCTTACCCCCTTCTAAGTTTTTCGCAATCCTTTCTTTATTTGTCTGCTTTTTTCATATTCATTCGAGTATCTAATATTATCCAGTAGCCAAAGAGTAATTTTTAATTCTAATTACAAATTAATAATTTTTGAAGTTATTAAATTTTATTTATTGAATTTCTACATACATAATTATTATATTTTTTTTAAATTAATTTTAAAATGCATATTTAACACTTTTTAGAGAAATTATTTAAATTAATTTAATTAATTGAAACTTTGATTTGTGATATTTTAATCAACAATTTGACTAATTTAAGGGGTCGTTCATAAACTACGTCACGTGACGATAGAGGAAGGGGGGCCTCTAAAATTATAACGTCGCAATTTTATTTATTTTTTTAATCTAGAATTTTTTCAAAATTAAATATTTTGAAATATGAATTCTGAATGAATTTTTGAAATTAATATTTTAGATAAATTATTTAAAATTGATATATTTTATGTTGTGTTTAGAAATAAACACTAACTAATAAATAAAAGAGAGAAGGCGGGTTGCATGGATGCGTGACGTAATATTAGGAAGAGATCAAGGTTTTATGACGAAATGTGACCTAAAAGGGGTCACAGGGTGAACTAGTTGTTAGATATAATTATTACAATATTAAACAAAATCTAAACAAAACATTAAAATATAAAAAATATATACGTAAAATATTATTATTTAAAAAACAATGATAGGCCATTAATTTAACACTTTGGACAGGTTGGACTAAGAAAATTTGAAAATTACGAAAAATATTGCAATACTAAAATATTCCAGATTAAAATAAATTAAAAAATCGAAAAACTTAATGTAATGCAATATATTGAAAAGTTTTTTAGTTTATTTCTGTATAATTTTAACTTTCGGGAATTTCTCTCCTTAGCTGTTAGGGTTTTTCGTTCATAGAGATATCTGCAGTCGCAGCCGTTGAGATTTCCTCGGTCGTTTATAAAATTTGCTTGTTTGAAAACTTTTTAAATAAATTGTACCTCTAGCGCTGACGTCGAATTTCGAACGAAAACATTCAAGGAAATCTTGGGAAATACACAAATAACTCTTAGAAAATCTAAAGAAATCTTGGGAAATTTTAGAAATATTATAGACGAGCATTTCCTTGCTTTTTTTATTTTTTTGAAACGAAATCATAAGGCAATTCAGGAAGAAACGGTGGAAATCTCTCTCGACTTTTGTAAAAAGGAAGCGACTGCACAAAAATTTACCTTGTTATTCGTCCTTCGATCTGTTCAGTTGTTTTTAAAATAAGTAGCATAAAAATCATAAAAATACATACAGATATTTTTATTGTTTTTGATTTGATAATTTTGGTATATTATTCCAAATATTTTTTTTATTTTTTTTAATAACTGTTTTTCTTAATTTTAATTTTTTTCCGGTACTTTAGGAAGTGTGACTAATTATAGTCAAACGAATTCTACAAAATACACTTATATATCTCTGCATTGCGTTCTACAAAATTGAAGTATTTAACTCCAAGAAAAAGCTATCAAATTTTCTTTTAGTCGTTAAATTTTTTAATTAGCAAAAATTAATAATTAGAAACAAACTTCAACATAAAATATTTTTACGATAATTTGAAACTTTAAATGCAGGCTTTTATGTTACATCGACGTCAATTAGGTTTTAAGAAAATAACTTAAATTGCCAGGCATTAATTTTTTTCATAACCTCACATAAAGTATAAGCACACAAAGTTTTTGTAAGCCGTTACGATTAATAATTCGCTTCACTATTTAAATTGATTAATTATATAAATTATCTTAATGTCAGCAATAAAGCTTTTTTTATTATATTAACTCGAAGTAAATGATTCATATCATCTCATATAAGAAATTTGCAAATTTTACCCCACTTTTAAAATATTAATGATTTTCATTTGTTAATAAACATATGAATAAATATATTCTAGGTTTTGCCAACATAGAAAAAAGCTGCCTGACTAAAAATTTTTTTGGTAACAATTTTTTTTCATGAAAGGGAAAGCATATTATTTTCCACTTTGAAATAATATTAATTTAATATTAGAATCACGTGCTACTGTAAAAAAACTATTTATCTTTTTTTATCGCATTTACGCATTTGTGTCACTTTAATAAAAAAAAAAACAGGATTGGTAGAAAGCGGTTATTTACAATAATTATTTTTGAATCAAAAAATTTATTAAATATAAATTGTATTGTATGTCGTTTCGATTTTTGCGACTTTATTTATTCAAAAAGGGGCATATTAATGTTTGAATATTATTTATTTGCAGCAAAATATTAATGTATATTGGTCACGTCAAGGTTTTCGCAACAGTAATTTTTTTTTTCGTTTTACCGACCTACTCGGGATTCTTAAAAAACTTTTAGTTTTTTTGACGGGGCACCACTGGAGAATATTTAATATTTCAATAGGTTTGAATATATTCAGCGCTGTGCAATAATTTGTAACGATATAAAAAACCTGATCATTTAAATTTACATATTAAAATAATTTTATTATATTGTTAATCATTTAAGTTTTATCGCTTCTGAATCACTGATTAGAAATAAATCCAAACACCAACCTTGACGATTCTATTATTGTGACATTTAATTTATTACAAAAATAAAAAAACTTGAGGATAAAGTATATAAAGGTAATATATGATGAGCTCGTGCCATGTTAGGTAGTCCTCCCTCATTCGGCGATGGCCAGGTGAGGTCATTGATTTGCACACATGGTACTATTAATTATACCTTACATCCAGGGGTCTCTGCAATTGGATTTACCGATGGGTTTTGCTTATCTGGATTGAGAATTGGTTTTTATTTGTATTCTCACGCGAGTTCATAAAACCACTCAATCCCCTCATCGCAAATTAATTTTTATTAATGATCATGAAATTTTAGCTCTCAAGTTGGTAACATTTGTATAGATTAATTAAATTTTATTAATTTTTATTTTGCTATTCGATTTACTGAACGTTAATTTTTTAACAACCACCCTTATACCCCTATGTCTTGATAAAATTCCACGGTACAGTTAAGATTTATATCGTAGATTATGGGTAACTTAACAAAAGGATTTCTTACGAGACTAACATTTTATACTCTTGCTGGTTCAGGTGGTAATCGTTAAAAAACCCACAGCGTAAGTTGTGGTAGTTTGCAAAATGAAGAAAGCTGTACGAAATATATTCGAAACTACAGATTTTTTTTGGACGTCCAGTGAATCCCCAGGATGGTACGAATATTTTATTGTTCCTCCAAAACCCAAATGCATTTTGTCCAAGATATATGGACTGAAGTTTACTATAATTGGCACGTAGATGTTTTGAAAAAAATATTTGCCATGAAGAATACCTGAATAAGTATGTTAATTAAATTTTTTGCTATAGATTTAAATTCTATAATAGCTTAAATATTTGCAGCAGCTGCTGTTTTACAATCCTTAATAGGTGGACTAGAATAATTTATTTCTTACAATTCAGTTCATCTAGCCGTGCCATCCCATGAACTTTTTGACTGATAAAGTCCCGAAGAACTAAAATATTTTTAAAATGAAAGTCGAAAGGATAATTTGTTGAAAGTTATCAATACAAAAAGCAAATATTTTTATTGAATTACTTAGGTGGCTACTAACAACCGTATCGTTTTGAATTTGTGTTATTGTACTTTACGTAATAAGACGAATTCGTTTGAAAGAGACCGCTACATAGGCGTTAAGAAAGTGTAATTCTACATAAAGTGCAGGTGTAGCTGAAGCACCTGCCGTCCAGGTGCCCCACCCTCATGTAACCGTTGTCAGTGCCACACGCGCGAGAACCTTTAGAGAATCTCTCTTTGGATCTACCAGATTTACATTTCTTCCTATACTTCGGCGGACAAGACATACGGCTCGAGGTTGAAGTCCTAATAACATGCAAACTTGAAGCAAAAAGTTGCACCGATGCCACACAATTAAGGAATCCGGAAGTGTTGCTGAAACGGTTTCCAAGCAAATATGTGCTAGCGCAAAATTTTGAACATTTTTACCAAATTCTTAACTTTTTTAACTGGAATTTGTAAATTATTAAAACTGTCCAATAACTCCTAAAATTGTAGATGTGTACCAAGATAACAATTTTCTTATCTCGAAATTTTATTAAACGACCAATTTATTTAAAAAAAGTTATCAAATGACTAATTTATTCTTATTTAATCTCTGAAATAACAACTAATTAATAGGAAAAAGTTAAGAATTAATTAAATTAACCAGTTTTCAAAATCTCAAGATTTTACTGTTTTATATGGAAGTTAGTTGCTATACTTTGGTTAGTTGAGCAGGTGCAACATTTATAGACCAAAAGTTATCTCTACGTTTAGGATTTATAAAATTCATTAAAAGAAACCGAAAGTATTTCTTTAGAGTTTGTCACCTAAGCTTTATCGAGTTATCTACTCTAGATCTAGAAATTTAATTGAACTATTTCATTTTACTAATTTATTTCATAAGGTGAAAGCTCGATTAACCCGTTAGTTATATCAAAACAGTCTATGTGACTTTTTTACTCTCTACTAGAAAATAAAAAATTAAATAGAGTGAATGATAATTAAAGTTAAAAAAATTTTGAATTTAAAAACATTCGCCAAATGAAATATGACCAAAGAAGACAGTTGATGGGTTAAAAAAATGAGAATTCTTCAATTGCTTGGTAATTTGGTAACTTTCTGTTTTCTACGTGCACCGATTGAAAAAAGTCAATGTACCGTTTAAAAAAAACTATTTAAAATCGGAATAAAATGAAATATTTCGTTAAATCATTTTTTTGGAAAATTTAATAAATTATAACCACGCCAGGTTGGAAAGAATTTTCCGACTCGGGCTACTTCACCCCTAATTAATATAAATATGAATTGTTTAAAGAAATATTATTAAATTTAACTAATAAACTGAAATTTTTCTCAAAAAAGTGGCTGAAATAATAATTATGATAATTTATTTAATTCAATAAAATAATATTTAATAAAAACGATTGCATTTTTGGTTTCGGTGTTTTTGTTTTCGGTGTTTTTGTTTTCAGTATTTTTGTTTCCGGTGTTTTGACTTTCGGTGTTTTTATTTCGGTGTTTTGACGTAATACCCTATTTTCGTCTGAAAACGGTTTGATGGCGAATTATTCATAAAAAAACTAATTATTTTAACTCATGACTTTCTGAAAAATGTTTAGTAGGGCTAGCGTACCTATAAGTCTTTTTTTAGATCACCTCTGGTCTGGTGCTTGATTACGTCCAGACACCGAATGAGATATCTAGTCAAAATTCCATTTCACTCTGTTGGGTTAAGGGACATCAAGGTGACAATATGGCTGACGAATTGGGAAGAAGCGGCTCCAAAGGTCTTCCATCTGTCAAGGCTCTAGATGCACTTCTCAAACAATATATCCAGGGCCGTAGTTAGACATTGGCCAAGGGGAGGGTTATGGAATTATGCCCGTATTTTAATTAAATATTTGTAATCAGGAAATACTAAGAAAAACTTATAGCTACTTTATTACAAATAACCTGCAGCTTTTATTACTACTTTCTTTGTACATTTTTTCAATTTTCCATACTTAACGTATGGGGGGGGTTGAACCCCCAAACCAACCCCTTATATACGGCTTTGAATATACCCTAAAACTGAACACTTGCAGATCGGTACAAGGAACTGCATTCAGCCAAGCAAGAGCTGCAATACGTGCGCTTTCTGGGAAACATGCGAGATACTATCTGAAGCTGTCCAGAGTCAATCTGCTGACAATTGTAGGAATATTCACTGGACATGGCAAATTAAACAAATATCTCCACACGATAACATGGGGTCGGCAATGACCCCACATGTCGTGGATGCAATGAAGAGGGAGAAACAGCGGATCATGTACTTGGTTACTGTCTGGCGCTCACTTCTATAAAAAGGTCCGTGTTGCGGGACTTTCTGGTCTAACATGGTCAAAATCAGTGACACTCCACCTGCTAAGATCCTGGAGTTCATCCTACAGGTGGGATAGAGAATGACTTGGCTGGGGTGAAGCTGAATGGGCCCGATTCAGTGGCCTAAGTGCATGTGAGTATATCTTACCCTCCAGCTCAAATCCAGAATACACAATACTAAAACCAAGTTAGTAGCTTATTACCAGAGCCTGGATGTTATAATCCAAGTAATTTTTTCTCCTAGACAATGCAGACTTGTACCTACATAAATTTCAATATCAAACTTTTGATTAAAATGAACGGCATTTTTTGGCTATTTTTTATAAGAATTTTGAAATTTTTTTCTTCGCAGTAAATTTTTCATTGGAAAAAACGGTGGAATTCAAAGGGTTATCAACAGATGATGTTACTAAATTAGAAGCCCTCTTTCCAGTAAATGCAAGAATTGTAATTTAGTCCAATTAGTTAGACAAAATTGCTAATTAGATTTTTATCATTTAATTTGAAATGCATTTTTTGACAATTTTAAGGTTATCGAAATCTGCGAAATATTTTTCAATAAATTTTTACTCGTTGTGTTATATTTTGCAATATAAATAAGAAATTTAAATAAAAAATTTTAATTGAATTTCTATAGAGAATACCTATTGCCCGTAGAAAATTATAAAATATTTCGAAATAATTTCTTTTTCAACTATAAAAAAATAATTTTCACGTCTGCACTGCGGCCTTATTTGTGAAAATTCTGAAACATACCATTAAGAAAACTTTTTCAGAATAATATTATACACAGAAATATTTATTTCAAAATTTAGATAAAAAAATTCAAATTTTGTATTGAAAAATTACAATACTGAAAATAAAACAAATGTTAATTTTGAAACTTCAATTAAATTAGAGCAAATATAACAAGTCAGTGCTGGAGTTAGCATTCAAGAGGCCCCAGGCGCAATTTAATTTTGAGGCCCCCTCTAAGTATTTTGCTACTCACATCAGTTGTCATTTTATTAGCTGACTTAATTTCAATATGTTTTCCCTATGCCACAATTTCTTATCAATAATTATTAATTATTTTCATTACAAAGAAAGTTAGATAAAATTAATAAAAGGCGAGCGCCTCTTGTGCCGGTTCGGAAATCCGCCACCGCTTATTGTGCAAGAAAATGTTAAAAAGGTTAAGAGAAGAGCAATTTCTCATGAAATTAAGTGACGCGCATAAATTGCGTTCTATTAACGAGATTCGAATAGGATATTTGACCATAATTTAAAAACCTCACTGAATGATTCTTATGTGTATGTAACACATGCGGAATTTTTTTTTTCAAAAAATTTTAATCCAGAACACCAAAAATTAATGTTTTAAATTTATACTAAAAATAATGATTAGTTTAAACGCTCATTTATGGTCACGTGGTGTGTTTTTCATAAAACTGAATATTTCGTCATTTGTTTCTTCGTCTCTTATACGCTCTTAGATCCTTTGATGATTTAAACCAAACTTGACAAACAAGCCCAGTTTTTCAGTAGCAGGTTAAACCAAAAAGTGTGGGTTAACCAATGATATTGCGTAATAAACAGCTTTTCAACGCATTTCATTGTTTAACCCGAATTTTTTGGTTTAACCTGCAACTGAAGTACTTGGCCTAACTCAGTAGGACTTGGGAAAGGTTATTGTTAATGGCGGATTTACCATTTGAGACGCTCCAGGAGTAATTTAATTTTGAGGCCCACTCTAAATATTTTTACTACTCACATCAGTTGTTATTTTATATTGGTTAATTTTCAATGTGTTTTCCCTATGCCACAATTTTCTTATGAATTTTGAAATACGCTGTGATAATTATTAATTAATTATTTTCGTTACAAAAAAAGTTAGATAAAATTACTTGATTTTTTGAGAGTTGAATTTTGAGGCCCACTGACTTATAAACAAATCGTTATCCACGGTGTCTGTGTGTAGTCTCGTGCAGCAATAGAGAGTTGGACAAACTTACTAATAAGCATTGATAAATTATTATACTCATTTTGAGCCGTGGGTTACAAATTAGAAAATAATTTTTATTTTCTTGTCAATTTAATTTTTTTATTTCAAAGTTCAATATTTGATATAATACTTTTTCATTGATTATGAATGAATAGACACATCAGGTGACCAATTTAAATATATAATTAAAATAATTTTGCATTGTAAATTAATTTGTTGATGATAAATCTTTCGCAGATTAACTTGATAGAACAAAGGCAGATTACTAATTATACACATAATTTTTATATTTTTTTCCCATTTCCAAAGGTGTTTATCATATCTTCAACATACTGGCAGTTCGAGATTCTCATAAAATAAGAAAAAAATGGCATAAGAAAATAATGACACGCTTCTGATGGATAATTAATTTAATTTATTATTAAGAAGTATGATAATTTGATTATTCATAATTACATTTCATATTAATTTATATTTTATATATCATTTGTATTATGTAATAAGTACATCTTGATTCATGCAGCAGCTGCGCGTAATAAAATAAAATACTTACAGCAATGCGCTTTTGCATTATTAAAAAAAGAGCGGTCAGGAAGTGTGCTTAAATGCAATTACGGAATTATTAAATTAGTGCATAGCAATCAACATGTTGTCCTTCATATAGGTACTTAAAATTGAGATGGTAAGATGGTATCTTTGCAATGGTCACTCATATTGCCGGGCATGTTTATTTGAAAGTGTTTTTGAGACTATAAGTTGTAAATTAAATTAATAAATACACAATTTCACATCGAAGTGTATTACCTGCAGAAGTTCCAGACGGAGTTGACGCCAGCGGTTGTAAAACAAAATTATTCGTGTTTAGAATAACCGTGAGAAAAGACACTTTTTCTTATCTACCAATACACCAGCAAGGTGTAATCCACTCACTTAATGAAATTTTAGGTACACCTCTTGTTATAAAATTAATTGCACACCTTTTCGGATTACTTTACTTTTCTAGCAATAAAATACGAAAAGATTTTCACCGCTTCCGGTAGTCGTTTCTAGTCGAGGAATTGTAAAATAATATAGGCACTTAGCAGGTGCAAATGGACTGTAGGATGTAGTCGTTAGTTTTTTAGGATTTGTAATATTTCTAACACATAAAAAACCGTTGCATATTTCTAACCGAATGTTAAGGTCAAAAATTATTGCAATTTTTAATTAATTTTATATTCTGATCGTAAGATCAAATTTCTAAGACCAATAGAATCATTTAACATTCAAATTAGTGGAGATGATTTCGAATTTTTTTTTAGATGTAATGAAGTTAACTATTTTTTAATTGCCAACAGGTTTGATTAGCGATATTATCAGTGTCTTAAACTCCGACACCATAATTAAAAAACTATAATCTATGTGGTATAGTTAATCATCCTGTTCTAAATTGTTAATTTACACACAAATTATTTTTATTAGAACTTGTGCCAATTATAAATTTCACATAAAAAAATTGAGCTGAGGAGACAAAGATAGGTAAATTTGGATATTTTGAGACTCTCATAAATATTCATTTTAAGGGCAAAATCCCTAATAAACAGCTGACCGACTGTTTGTGGTTTTGAATTGATTATTCTAATAGCATCGATATCCATCAAGATACTTATCTATAAAAAAAGAGCGCCAAATTATTCTGTTGTCCTCATTGAAATCATATTTTGACAATTTCGACAAAAAGTAACACATTTTGTAAATTAACGCAATTTTATGGTAATGCTAATTTCAACAATTAAATACATTATTATTATTAATAAATTATATTATATATTGCTTTAATATTACAAAAATAAATAATTTGAAATTCTAATTTTTGAATTGAATTTCATAATCTATTTACACTTCAAATCGTATGATGTAATATCAATTTAACATTAATTAGGCTAGAAGATAAAATAAATATAAATTTAAAATCGGATTCCAATATTTACAAATTTGTGAAAAAATTCTATTGATTTTATAAAAAATATTAATTTGTTAATTAGTATAAATTTGCGATGGAAAAGACTGTGATTTAAATTCCAATGTTAACGTTGAAATTTAAAATTTTAATTTTTTCATATAAAAATTATAACACCTGCAAGGTGTAGTTTCTCCATTAAACAATAATTATTATCTATTGTATTTTTAAAATTGCAATTCATCTGAATGGTAATACTTTTCAGTTGCAATTAATTTCCCCGGTAGATAGCTATAAAATTGACGCCGACAAAATAGGCACATCATTTTATTTTAGATCACTTATGGCCGGTTTCACCAACCTTCGTTAAATATGCCTTGACGCTAATCAAATTGACGCTCCGTCAAATTTTGACGCCTTGTTAAACCAAAAGTCATTTCACCAACATTGATCTTTCGTTAAAAATCTATCGTCAAATTTAACGTTTGTTAAATTTGTAACCAAGTATCATTTATATTGGCTGCAATGAAATATCAAATTACTCGTTTCCTATTGGCTCCAAGTTTTGACAGTTATTAAAATAAGCAAGTTTGTCAAGTAGGGTTATAATCAGCTTTAAATAAGTGAAAATGAATGAACATAAGAAAACCGTAATGTTAAAAGTAATTGTTGCATAGGAGTATATGTAAAGACTCTCTGCATCAAAATTGTTATAATTTTTAACCTTAAAGAAATATTAAATGTTTAACAAAAAAACATAATTAAAATATTACAATTTTAAATTTTTCTTAATTTTAAATCCAAATTCGTGTAATTTATTTAAAAATATTTGCGAAAATAATCAAACAAAACTGCAACATGCAAGTCAATAGTAAATAAACGAGTCGTTAAATATTTGACGGTGGAATATTCGATCGTCAAATTTGATCGTAAATTTGACCAACGTTAACTACATTTTGCAATGGTGAAACAGATTTTCATGAGTTAACGAGCGTCAAACCATTTGACGTCGATCAAATGCCTTGACGAAGGTTGGTGAAACCGGGCATTAGAATATCATGGGCAGAATTAACAAAATTATTATAAATTTTGGTGCTGATATGATCAGGGATGGAAGATCTGGGCAGTTTATAAAAAATTACAAGAGACCAAGGGCAGATTCCTTGAGAGAAATTATTGGAAATGAATGCATCGCAAGAGAATGTCTGTTCAATTCGCACCCAAAAGGTTCGATTACTAAGACACGCGGACAGCTATTACAGTAACTTTTTTCCATCACCAAAATGTGTCAATTTGTTTAGAAGTCTTCTCATGGGTATTCTATCAAAGGATTTCGAAAAATTTAAATAAATTATGTCTACTGAGATGTTTTGATCAAGACAAGACCTCCAGTTGTTAACACACATCAGCATCAGTTAGTCATGATGGAGCAACCTGGTAGAACTCAGTGCTATACTTTTTTCGCTATTGGACTAAAGCTGATTGGGCGATAATTGTCAGCATCAAGTTTATTATACCTATCTTAAAAATTGGAGTTACAGAAGAGGCCTGTTGGGTTCTTGTACAAAAAGTGAAACAAATTTCTCACAAAGAAGATAAGCGGTTTCAAGATTGCTGTTACAGATACTTCCATCCGGTCGCATTAGTCGTAAAATAGTTACTTTTGCAGAGAGAGAAGACCTGATGTACAGTCCAACTTCCTTGATTATTTTTATAGATCGAATTTTTAAATTTGTATCAAGATCGAATTTTATGTTAAAAATTGTTTCCTTTTCTCTAATTTTCTATAACTCGAATTTTTTCGTCGTTCGACTTAGAGAAGTTCGATTGCATTTGTAAAACTTTTATGAACTTGATTGGTTAGTCGGCTTGCCGTGGAAAATTTTGAAGAAAATTACTTACCTAGAGCACCAAATAAAAACAATATTAATAAAAAAGATAGGTATAATAAATTGTTAAGAGAAAAACACAAAAATATATAAAAACAAAAAAGAAAAAATTACAAAAACAAGGTAGTAATATAATAAACATTTTAAATTATAAGATACGAAGGTTGAACAAGATTTTGATATAATAGAAATGAACTTCAAAGTAAGAATTTCAAGTAAATTGTGTATATCATTTTATAATTTTTTTTATTATTTTAACTAAATTTAAAGGTGACGACGAAACTGGTGAGTTGGTGATGGACAGTCACTCTAGCTTAAGTTTGGAACGCTATATAATCATGGGCTCTATAATATATTTTTTGGGGGCCACAAGAAAAGTATATCCTGGTGCCTAGGCAAGAATGGTAATACCTAAGTACAAAGGGTATTATTGACTACATTGCTAAACAAAAACTGCCAAATGAAATGGCAAACATCAGAGAGAAATCAAAAATTGTAAAAAGTCGATTTAAAATGATAAAAAAAAAACAAAGTGAAGTTTGACTGTATGGGTGATCCCTGGCACCTTAGAAAATCAATTGCCCAAAAAATGAATTAAATAATTATTTATTCTGGTTTTTATTATATGAAAAAACGCTATTTCCACCATAAACATTTAAATTGCTGATTTATGTAAAAATCTACTAATTAATTGATATAAAGAATTATAAATATGTAATTAACATCTTCCAAACAGCTTACAGAAAATGTGAAAAAAGCTGTAGAAGACCAAACTGTCGCGTTATATATTCATTATTGCTCGTTTCGATTATTATAGCAAAGAAAATATAACAAATTTTAAATGGGGAATTAAAATGCACACTTAAATTTATATTGGCTACCGTAACTTGTAACTGAATGCAATTCTGATTTAATTATCTAGTTTTCTAGCTTTTTCAACAAATTAATATTCACGAAGATCACAAAAAATTATAAATTAATATTCGTAGACAGACATCACTTTATCAACATTATTTATCAAATTTTTTTAGTAAATATACAGTAAAAATGTTTAATTAAATTAACCGTACAAATTGATTTTAATTATATTAACCAATAATTTTAAAAGTATTACAATAAATATTTGCAAACCTTTTAAATGTAAAATGCGCCTGAAAGAAAATAACTATTGTAATTTAGCAAGTAAATCAACTGTAATTTACAAAAATTACTATATAATATCAATTATATTAATACATAGTAATACACTGTAATTTGGACACAACTTTCAATTTTGAAAGGTAGGTATGTAAATTTACAACTTTTGTTTAAAAAAATTGTACTAATTTGGCGTAATTATTTAGATATTGAAAAAGTGGTTGGATAAAGTGAAATTAAAGTTAAACAAATCATAAAAGGATATAATTTAAGCACCTGCTTTAAATGTAAAATTTCGAGAAATTAAGAACTCATTAAATTAATATGTACCAATTGTTAAGCGGAATTTATTAACAACCGAAACGCATAACGCATTTTTGATATTGCCAAAATAAATTAAGCAGCTACCTATATTTTTTTTTAATTTATTGACACTTTTAATGAACTATAATATTTAAAGAGAAAATTTGCTTTATATAATATATCATGTTAACAACTAATTAATTTATTAAAATAAATAAAATTTAAAAGCACTCTGCTTGTCGACGGAGATAATAATAATTCTGTAACTGCTATAGTTACCGATTTTTTTTGTAGAAAGCAAAGAAGAAAAAGGTAACGTACTATCACCTTAACAATAAAAACAACTAAAAGCTTTTATAGAAATTTCACGTTTCTCACGCATTAAGCTGCCTTTGTGGCTACGTGAAGACTCGAGGAAACTTTTTGTTGATGTATAGAAAATTTGCGGTATCGACAGAAAAGATTCTTCAATTCTTGTAAAGTTGTAAAGTTAATTTTACCCAAGAAAGTGTTTATCCTGTAGGCAGCTTTGTTAAGGGTTCTTATAATAGTTACTTTTATATAGGTCACTTTGGAAAGCGTGAGATATCTCACCATATTATTATTATTATTATTCTATATATTTAACATAATACAATCTTTTTATAATACAGTAATATGAATTACAAAATTTAATTTAACCATATGTTACTTTTATGTGATTTAAGTTTTAAATTTGCAATACACGACAGGAACATGCAAGTTATAGCTTTATTATTAATGACTTAATTAGTTCGTTACAACAATAATTATTTGAATTCTTCATTGGATAGAACTGCGTCCCAATATTTAGTCGATCAAGTTTTTAATTTATTTATTTATTTTGTTTATTAAATTAACAGATTGCCCAGGTTGTGCAGCCTGAAGGCCGCACTGACTAATCTTTCTCCTGAAATTTCTATATTTTTTTAGGTTGGTAACGTAAATGAACCAATCAGAAGCGCTCTACGGATGAAAGATAGAAATGGACTATTATAATATTAATTATTATTATACAACTTAAAACAATTTCTTTTAAATGTACAATAATTAGATTCATTTCATGGATTGCTATAAAAGGTTGTGAAATCAATCCGGAATTATCCCCCCCCCCCCGAACTTGTTATAGCAATCTATGGACTGCCATTAGTATATTATAATAAACATAGTTACTCCTTACTTTGGGAAAGTAAAGTGGATAAAATATTTTTATAATAATTATAATTACTTTGATTATCAAATATTTCTTGCAATTTTTTTAATGACAGTTGTAAATATTTATAAAATGGAATGAAAAATTTAAATTTACGAAGAAAAGTATAAAACGTTGAGGAACTAAAGGTAATTTTCATCCTTTAATAATTTTTTTATCTGAATAAAAAATATTACTTTGGTCCCTTGATGTATACTAAGTGATACTAAGCTATTATTGTTCAACTTGAACATCTAAAATTAAATAAAGAACAATAATTAAAACAGAAGCAAGGAAAGAAGGTAATAAACAATTGTCGAAAGCTTATAAAATAAATTAACTTTTATTATGTTTACTTATATTGTCAATTTTTAATTTAATAATACATTAAATAAATTTTAATTATTGAGAGTAGAAAACGTATAATTACTGTCAAAATGTTACGAAGTTGGCATAACATGGCTTTAATTTTTGTAAGTATTAACTCTACAATTATTATACTCTTACATTAAGAATTTTACTAAAATTAATGCTCTTGATATCAATTTTGACTTATTTAAATAAAAAATTTTAAATTGTTAATAATTTTTACTTTTATACATAAGGGCTACTTCTGTAAAGCAGGCTGTTATTATACGACGTACATGCAGTTTTCTTAATAACAGTTTAAATTAATTATACAGTATTTTAATATCAAAACGTAAAAAATCTTAACAAAAATTGATATTTTTATACCTATATTTCGAATTAGGCGATGACTCGACCATAAACTGATAGATAACATTATTAAATTGGAGTATTTCACTTCGTCCCCCCTCGGAACTTTAATTATTGTGTTTCAAAAAAGAACTTTTATTGCCTACTAATCTCGATAGGTTACGTTGGCATTGCGCTTTGCTTTACTCCCCCCCCCCCCCCCCCGGATTCAAGAATTGGTCTTATTTTGCACTAAAAAATTTTCTATTGATAAGAATACCAAATTCTACTATTCTACCTTTAGCAGTTAGCTCAAAATTTCCTTAGATGGTTTGACAATCAGGTTGAAATAGATCCTTCTAATATTTTTATTCTTCTGATACTATTTTTATATTGCCCTTTTAAGCAATAATATTATTTTGGTAAATTTATAGTACTATACTTGATTTGCCAAAAGATTTTGAATAGGCAATATAAATTTGCTAATAGCTGAAGCGCAGTTATTTCGCTTGAAATTAACACGAATTCTAAACGTTTTGTGAACTTGAATTGTATTCTTAACATTTTTTACGAAAGTGACTTTCGGCGGTTTATTTAAAAAAATATTCGAATTTAGGCAATAAAATTTCAATAATCTTTCAAGTGCAGTTATTTGGCTTGAAATTAGCATTAATTCAAAACTAATTGGCTTGAAAGATTTTTTTATCTACAAATACAATTATGTATCTCGCAGCTACCATTTAATGCTATCATCAAATAGCTTATAAATCATTGAGCAGGTGGAAGTGATATAACGGACACTGCCAAAGATCCGAAAACCGCGTTAGAGAACCCGAATAGAAGGGTGCAAAAACCAAAGACCAAAAAAAAACTTCATAAACTTGTTAAAATTAAGAAAGACTTGCTGTTGATACCGAAGCTTTAAATATAAAATAAATTATGAACAATGATTACCTCCATCGTATACCGCATGTTACCAGCAGCATGTTGGTCACGTGCCGCATACGAGTCGACATCTGTGAAAATTCTGATTAGAAATATTTGCATACAAATTCTTTGCATTTTAATGGCTTTCAAAGTTTTTGTTTTTAAATAATAAATTAAAATATCACATGCTGATTTACATTTTAAAATCTAGTCTTAGGTTAGGAACGCGCGGACCTTATGTAACTGTTTTTAATGACCTAGGTAGTAGCAGCGATTTTTTTTCAAAATTCTTTTATACATAAATTCAAAAAAATAGCTGATATTTTTTCTTAAGTGTCCGAAGGCAGATGCAAGAATTGCCTTCGTAATAGCACGCGCGCATTATCTGTCCATTGTAAGACAACGGGATTTTTTAATCCTTTCGTTTTATTATGATGTCTAATTGAGTAGAACATAAAAAATAATTAATATCGTATGTCTCATTGTGGAGAGTGTCACCTGGACCACCAGTTGAAGATATCCGCCTTAAATCTAATTTGAATAGAATTTTATATTATTCCTTAAGTATCTTAGTTGTAAAGTCAATATAAATTCAAAAGCGCTAAATCGTTCTGTGATTATAACAATTTTTCATTAAAATTTGTTAATATTTAGATAACATCTTAAGATTCAAGGTGATATGTATAAATAACCAATGTCAAATTGGCAGGTGTTTTGCTATTTTCTAGTTTACTATTACAGAGTTGCTATATGTAGGTACACCTTCAGTTAATCAGAATGGATTAGCAATTATTTAATTAAAAAGGCATAGAGAAAACAATTTTAAACAGGTTTTGGCACAATTCGACCATTATTTAAGTAAATAAATAAAAACCAAACAATGTTGAGCAATATATAACAACTATTTTTTTGATCATTGCAGACTAGCAATATATTAACTTAAAGGTGGTATTTAGCTTAACCGAATTATAGGTTATGTTATTTTTTGATTACTTGGGAAAAAGAATGGAAAGAGCATTGGAAGAAAAACGAATGATTGTTGTCGAAACTGGTATATCAACAGAAATTAATCAAGCGGTGTTTATAGTTGGAAGCTTAAAGTGACAATTTTCTTCAATAATAAATTACCGGTTAAAAAATGTAATAAACCGTTAAAATACATATATATAAATTTGTACTTTACGAAAGCCGAGTAATTTATTAAAAAGACAAGACATGTGCAACTTTTGATATTGTTCGTTTAAACTGTCTTGAAATACCGCAATTACGACGACAGCCTTCTGTCAGTACAACTTGGAAACCTTATTTGGTTTAGTCATGATTCGCTACAAATTACATTCAAGCGAAAATATAATAGAAGTTATTTAATTGATTTAATTTGTTGAAGAGTTACGATGCTGAAAGTATGCAGGACAGGTAAGATCACCATGCGTATCACACCCTCTATATGTCGGCACACGCCAGCCAGATGCCACGGGTCGCCAATTTTACGCAGAATGAACTTTGGAAGACCCGCAGTGCATTGTTCATTGGTGTTACAATTGTTTA
This sequence comes from Cantharis lateralis, assembly GCA_963170105.1. NCBI lineage: Eukaryota > Metazoa > Arthropoda > Insecta > Coleoptera > Cantharidae > Cantharis > Cantharis lateralis. The sequence continues at coordinate 13,580,507 of OY720624.1, forward strand.
CAACACAATTTAATTACAAAACCTTGTCCCCTTCCAACAGGACCGTTATGTTACATTAAATTTTGAAGTGAGTAGGTCAGTATGGGACTAGAACTGGTAACGGATTACCTACGCATCATTGTATGTGCCATTTATTAGCACAAAGTAGGCTACAGACTTGACTTTTCCTTTTCATACCATGATGATTCTGTAGATCCGTAACTAACAAGGGGAAAAACTAATAATAACGATAATTTCAAGCACGACAGGTGTGCTTTTAGTAAGTACTTTGTCAAATTAAATCGCATCATTTGTTATTGTAACCTTTTATACTTACAAACTGCAATCATTCTCATGATATATTATTAACATTGTAAAAACTACTAATTTAATCTTGCTGTGCCATAATAATATCATTACAAATAGGAAAATACAATGCAATTTCGCTTCATCGTAAAAAGAAAACAGGACACTTCGAATTGCATTCATTGGATTAACATCTGGAATGGTACATAATTTTTACATCATTCAATTATTAGAAGGCCAGAACGGCCGATAGGGCGCCTGATTTAGTCAGTATCAGCATTTGTTCAGACATAATCTGTTTTACCGTAAATCGGCAATATCCAGACTTTTCAAATTTTTCGACTGGAATCTTCCAGTTTGAACTATAAAATCGCAAATAAAATAAAATATCAAACATTATTGGAAAATATTTAGTGGAGCCTCAAAATTCGTTATTTGATTACACGTTTGAGACGTTAGTGTTCAGCGAAGTGTAGTATGACACGTGTGGATGGCACATGTAGTGGTTCCAAGTCACACATGCGTATCGAAATAGAGTATTAGTTCAGTTTTGGCTACCATCAATTTAACCATCTGAAATTTTCTGTTATAAAACATTTTTTAACTTTTATTAAAAATAACCGAACAAAAGTTAATAAAATAAAATCATTCAGTAATCCGCCTTTTTCCAACTTGTGGCATAATAGGCATTTACGTAACCAGAATTTTCATTACAGATCCAATTAATTGTTTTCCTGATTTCTTTTGTTTTGCAGACCGGTACTAGCAATATTAGAGGTTAGAAAAGACCACTTTAGCGTTATAAAATAGGTACTCTTTAATATATACCTTTCCTTTAATTTTTGACACCTTCATTAAATTTACTGTTGATGTGTACCATTCATTTAACGTAAAATAAATGAACGAAATCGAAGAATAATTTACTGACACCGACAAGAACAAAATCATGACATTATTCATTAATTTTGAGTTTAATATTTATCGCTGTTGCATATCTGAAGATAATAATGCGTATCTAAATAAGTTGCACTGCGCTTAATTTAACTAATTAGCACTGTCAAGAAATTGGGTTAATTGGGTATACATAGCTTCCTGATTGTTTCACCTGCCTTTTCCACTTTATTATAAAAATTACAAGTACCTAGGTTGTAAGTACGAAATTGATCAACTCAAATAATGTAAAAAGTTTTGGTTGCAAGTAATAATTATCAAGAGAAGACACCGTAATTGTAACTCAAATCAAGATTAAATATTTTCTTTCGCCAAACGACAAAAAAACTCAGCACTATGTCATTCAATTGTCACTGTCAGCAATGGGCCTGCCATCGCCCGCAGCAAAAGCAATGTTAATTAAATATAATAATTATATTTTACTCTCAAAAAAATAGTTTATTTTTATTTTGAGCGCAAGTACTTTCTGTGACATGTCCGCAATTGTCAACCCTACAGACACTCGCCTACTTTTCCCCCTAATAAAACAATATACTATTATACAAATAACAAACTTGAACTAAAACGATCACTTGTTTTAAATACTTATTGTAAATAAACCACCATCGTTACATTTTTAATGTGGACGTGTAATCTGATTTTAATAATGCCCACATAATAAAATTTTACATTTACAACTTGTTTGATTTTAAAACCAGGTTATATAAATTTTGCTTTATTTGTAACTTGTTTGCAAGCCAAAAGCGGCGCTTGTTCCTAAAAAAAAGTCCAAACCTGATGTTTAGATCCTATTAATTCTGATCAGTACCATTGACGTATACATAGAAGGAAATTTCCGGAGGTGACTAAATTAGAATTGAATTAGGTGATTAGATCAAAACATGTATGTACATACATCAGGAGGCCGAAGATCATAAAGACGAGGTTCTATTTCTGAACATATACTAGGTATAGTATGTTGCTTGAAAGCAAAGAAAATATATCCCCATTATATTTGTATTTCCTTCGTAAAAATCTTGGTTTAGGCTAAGTTGATTGTCAAAAGCTCGGGGGGGGGGAGCAATTTTTTCAAAAAAAAAACCCTTGCTTTTCGAGGTCGCACAATCTAAAACTCAACTTAATTTTCTGCTGCAACCGACGTCCGCGCCTTGAAAAATATGATTTTGTTAAATAATATAACAAAAACATTATCTACTTGCACTTTCATGCCAGGAACATCCAGATATGAATAAAGAGTTAGATTTAAAAAATAGAAAAAAATATAATAATACATTATTATAATAGGTTGTTCAATGCAATTCCAAGTTTTTTCTTGAAATCGATTAAATATTTTGTTCACAATCAGTGAGTAATCGACCCATTACCAAATTTCAATAAGTTGGAATATAGTTTATTATTTACTTTTACTTTCTAACCGGCGAAAAGTTTTTTTGCTCGATTTTCCGATCTACCGGTCGTAAAATGATCACTTCCCAACCCGATAAAAAAAACAAGTATTTGCTATTAATTGCTCATTTTCTAACTGATTGTGAATAAAATAGTATACATACCTTGATGTCAAGTTTTGAAATTATAGATAACTTCGGCGTTTCGCGCCTCAGTAATAAAGCTTTCTCCACTTCAATACCAACGTAATATATTATTTATCATTACATAGGTATTAAATTGTTTCTTTCAAATTTAAAAAAGAAAAAGATATACATATCAACATTACAAATTTTTTTTTTTCAATTAATTTCAACTCCCTAACTTGAATTTGTTTCTAATTGAAAGCACAGCGATCTCATTGGTTGCATACTTTTAAGAACCATTTGTATTTATCGAAAATATTTGAAATTTTTAAACGTAAAAAAAACTTATGAATGAACTGATGATATTGGCCATCTAGACTTTTTTGTTTTTTGACCACTTTTTTTCGAATAATTATAATAATTAAGTTGCAATTGAGGGGTCTAGAAGTAAAAGGGATCCATAAAAGGTATCCTGATTTGGAGGTAAATTTTTGGAATTTTTTTTCGCTTTTAAATAACACTAAAACATTAATTTAGTTGTTAAAACTTATTCCTGGAATTTTAAATTTCAAATTAACTTTATTGCCGTTTATTTCAGAACTACTGAAAATGCACTTGAATCCTTTTACTTCTAGACCCCTCAATTATAAAATACACTCAAAAAATATTAAAAAGAAGGTCTTCCGTCCTAATGGGAAACCAACTGGTCCCCACAACAGTTTTTCTTTTTTTATACATTGGTCGGCTCACTGAGCTCACTGATTCACTTGATTCTAGTCATGCCAGGTCAAATCTCTCTTTGATGCTTGAAACACTAGATAGTGACAAAATTCAAATGATGTTTGTTTAATTTCCAGTGTGCAGTTAAGATCACTGCAATTACCCGTAGAGTGGCTCTGGATCAATTCAAATAATTATTTAAATGTTTACCAGAAAGTGCTGCTAGAATGATCTGCATGTTATAAAAGTTTTTATAAATTACAAATATATCTTCTATACATAAAATTTTGAGGATTATTCAAAATATGATTTAAAAAACCTGAATACGAAAATAGGATTGGTTGTTTCCGAAAGGGCAGCCCTGCCCATGGCGTGTTTTTAAGCTATGCAAGTATTTTTGGTCATATTACATTGTACTCGAAAATGGCGCCTTTAGTTGTACGGTGTATTTTTGAGTCCTTCCGCTCATTAAAATCATCTCTGAAGTTGTTCCAATTTTCACAAATTACAGATCTCCGGGTAGCTCAAATCTTAGAAAGATCACAGATCTTTATTTTTTTAATTAAATTCGGCTATAATGTTGTAAGTAGTAGTACGGCTAGAAGTCAACTGCGGTCGGCCCCACACACTAAAACAAAAGTCGTAACTACTTACGTCGATATTTCTGCATTGGTTCTATTTTTCCACTCCTCTTCCACTTTCTTTCCTCCGTAAATCATTCTTAGAACCTTTCGTTCCTATATCTCCAAGTTTTCTTTATCTCTTCCACTCATTGTCCATGTCTCATCACCGGCCGACAAATTTGCGCACGGCTTTCAAATTTTCTAGCCAAACGCTAGTACGCTAGGAAGGATTGAAAAAGCTTTAGATTTTTGGGGTCAAAATGAACCAAAGGGGTTAACGTTTCGATTTTTTTTTAAATCTTAAAAGCTTGGATGGTCTTTTTATTGCATGAGACCTGAGACGACGTATTCAGATGCGTCGAGTTGGAAAAACACGGTTGTGCTCGGCGGAATAGCTCAAATCTGAGTAAAATTGCGTAATTAACCCAGTGGCTTTCTCTTACATTTTTAAGATAATTAAATTGTAAATTATAATACTTGCGGGAAATCTGCGTACGGCATTCGAATTTTCTGGTAAAGGTACGCTAGATAAACTTTAAAAACCTTTAGATTGCGAACTTTCACATATTGGGGTCAGAAAATACCCAAGTTTTTTTCAAAAATCTTAAAAAATTTGGATGTTCTTTTTATTGCATAAACGACGTATTCGGATGCGTCGAGTTGGAAAAACACAGAGTGCTCGGCAGATAGGCTCAAATCAGAGCCAAATAAAATGTAAAATATCATACTTACAAATAATCTGTACACGGCATTCGAAGTTGGAACTTTCGTATTTCGCTTATTTCAAAAATGTAGATGATCAGTTTATTCCTTAAAACAACATTTTCCGATTCGTAGAGCTCGAAAAACACGCTTGTGCTCGGCAAAAAAATTTGAGTTCAAGTTTATTTGAAGCAAAAATATAATTAGATGTAAATATTTTAAGGAATAACTAAATTATATAAATACACTTACCTACTGCTTTCCAGATTGTAATTTATATCCCGTAAAATTCGAAAACGGTTCTAGAAGATTTCGCTATCGGATATTTTTGAAAAATTATGTAATTAAATTAAATATTTCAGAACTGAAGCGAAATGTCTGGTTGTCTTCAAAAACATCTTCGTTATCGCAATTAGTCGATGACAACATTTTCTTTTTTTACATAATATTGGATTTAGCGCCAATTCAGACACAAATTGTGCAGAAATATTGCTCAATTTTGTAAACTTCAGACATAATGTTGTTTCCAGAGGGTTCGGAAAAATAAACAAAACGATAATTATTTAAAAACATTATATTACATGGCAGTGTTTATATAATTACAATTAATTTGAATACACAAGCTGAAAAAATTGTAACACTGTGGTTTAAAAAATTTTGACTAGTCACAACATAGCACCCATTTTAAATAAAAAAATGTAACACCCAAACTTCACTATGTTATAATTTTTTGTAATTTAGTGTATTTAAATTACAAATATATAATAGCACCAAGAAACATTAAATTTATAAAAATAATTTTAGTATGCACGAACATATAAAATAATTATATATTACTTATATTTTTGATTTCTTATTCTAGATACCTAACGTTTTGAGTAGTATTTTGTTATTTAATAATTGAAAAATTTGAAAAGCAATTTATTAAATAAAAAATAAAAAGTTATGCACTAATATCAATACATACATATTATTACTACCTATACTAAGTATGGTACAAATTTTTTACATTCTTTTTAAGAGCGTACAAAAGTAAAAAATAAAATGGCACATTCGGTTATCTATAAATGCATTTTTTCAAAGTTTACACTTTATAATGCATAAGTACTTAGTCATCTGCTTTTTAAATAGATATATCACATCAGAGGACTATGTACCTAACACAATCAAGGAACACTTTAATTTATTTAAAAATAAATTGAACACAGCGAGGTGTTGTATTATTGAACTTTAAAAATGGCAGGATGGCGCTTACCACTTCCATTTGATTCCATTTGATAAATTTTTGTGTCATTTGATAGTTTACGATTTCATGATTTCGTAAGAAATTGACTTATGTTAACTAAACTATTGCATTGTAATACAAATAGGCAGTAAACAAAAATGGTTAATTAACAAAAAAACAATAATAACGTTATATTATTGTTGGCAACAATTACATTTTACGTATTCTTTATGCACACTTGGCACCTACCTACTCGGTCTCTTACGTTACCGGCCTTAAGAGTTTGCCTTTGCGGCACTTGGAATTGCTGGTTGTTTTCGATAGTTGCCAACCAGAAACTGAACTTGTTAGCAAAGTAATGGCACGTTCCTCGTGCACCATTACATTCTATGAATGGAGTTGCGCGGAAGTCTTCCAGACAGGATCCGGGACTTGACAGCGATTGTCCGCCTCCCTCGGCGCCAGCGGCCGTGTGCTAAACAAAAAAAGCATTGCTTAAAATATTTGTTCGGATGTAAAAACAAAATAATTACCATTACGAAACTGTAACCTATCCACAATGAACCCCACCCGTTTGGACAATCGGGTAAAGTTAACGATTGGCTGTGTACAGCAATGACGTTGGCAGGTGCTTCACAAACAACACATCTTGAAATGTATTGCCGTATAGCTGTTTCTTCAACAGGCATCATTGGTATTGGTGCACTAGTGGATAACCAATATGATCTATCGTTCCGACTAGCGTAATTGCAAACATTGTTAAAGTCGCAGAATAAGAAGGGCATGGTTGAGAATTTCCTAACACATGAACCGGCAAATCCAAGATCTTGATGATGAGCCTTTTCATTGCCTTCGATATAAAGCAAGGAATATCCATCCCATAGTTTGACATGGCCTGGTTCGCAAGATGGCACATCAACAGATTGACTATGTCTAACCAGCAATATTCCTGTAAGATAATCAGGGGTTGCTTCACAAGAAGCGCCCGCTTCACCTTTGGCACCACTATATCCTATGGCACCAGCTGCTCCAGGCAAACCATCAAGACCTCTTTCTCCTTTCAATCCAGGTAAACCTGGTTGTCCTGGGATACCGTCTTGACCAGGATAACCTCTGTCACCCTTTTCACCAGAAATACCTGGCAAACCGTCAAGACCCGGTAATCCTTGTTCGCCAGGTCTACCAGGTGGTCCAGTAAGTCCTCTCTCACCCTTTGACCCGGGATATACAAGACCAGATTCTCCTTTGTCGCCCTTGAGACCAATAAAACCTTGTAACCCTGCTGCTCCTTGGGGTCCTGGATATCCCTTATCACCAGGAGGTCCTTGTGGACCGGTCGGACCAGAATATCCATCTGAACCTCTATCACCTTTAGCACCTGGTATTCCAGGTGTTCCTGGTAATCCTGATAAACCACGATCACCCTTTAGACCGGGAGCACCTATAAAATATATTATATGTTATCTGCATATTAAAAGCTACTTAATAATATTAGGAAAAATAATTATCTTATGTTCTCACCTAATAGTCCAGGTGGTCCTCTGTCACCTTTCTCCCCTTGTTGACCAGGATAGCCATCAGCACCAGCTCTTCCGGGTTGACCGTCAGCTCCAGGTAAACCAGGTTGACCTTGTCCACCACGATCTCCTTTAAGACCAGGTGGTCCAACAGGTCCAGGAGCACCTTGATTTCCATTTACTCCGGGAAGACCTGGGAAACCTCTATCTCCCTTTTCACCAGGATTGCCAGAAATGCCGTCTCGACCACTTTTTCCAGGTAATCCAGGAAGACCCTTTTCGCCTTTAACTGTTAAACCAGGTAAACCTGGTTGACCAGCATAACCAATATCACCTGCAAATAAAATTACAATAGTTAATGCTGAAAATCGTAAAATTGAAAAGTAAATTACCTTTTTGACCGTGATTGCCAGGTAAACCAGATGCACCTTTAACTCCAGGAAAACCAAGATCGCCTTTTTCACCAGAGAGGCCAGGTTGTCCAGGGTTACCAGCATTTCCTTTCTCTCCCATCCTACCATTTTGTCCTGGACCGCCGGGTTCTCCCTTTTCTCCCTTGACTTCAATTACTGGTCCAGGTGGACCACGTTCACCTGGGCGTCCTTCGGTACCAGGAAAACCGACTGGGCCTATAGGTCCGGGTCCTCCTCTCTCTCCTTTAGCACCATCGAAACCATTTTGACCTGGGAATCCTACATCTCCTTTAAGACCTGGGTAACCGGCTGGACCATTAAAACCACGATCTCCTTTTTCTCCGGGTAATCCATCAATTCCATCCAAACCTGGAGCACCTCGGTCTCCTGGGAAGCCTCTATCTCCCTTAAGACCAGATAATCCTGGCAAACCTACAATTAATAAAAAATAAATAAAATGTGAGATTAATACATGTCAAAATAATGCCAAACCTTGATTTCCTTTTAAACCTGGAATACCAGGAAAACCGTCAATACCAGGTACACCACGGTCTCCTTTTCCTCCTGCTGGACCCGGCTGTCCAATACCAGGAAAACCGGGTTCGCCCTTAAATCCTGGCAAACCATCTCTACCTGGATTACCTGCCGCACCTCGTAAACCTGGTACACCTGGCTCACCCTTTTGACCTTTCTGTGAGGCTTGTCCAGGTTCTCCTTTTCTACCTGGCGCACCTGAATAACCAGTGTCTCCTTTCAAACCAGGTTGACCAATAGGTCCAGTGATTCCCGGAGGTCCCACAGGTCCTACATCACCCTTTTCTCCAGTTAAACCTTTAATAAGAAAGAAAAGCATTATTTTAAAAACATTTAGAAAAGAGTTTCAATAATATACCTGGAAGTCCCGGAGGACCTAATAAACCAGGTGGACCTGGTTGTCCAGGATATCCGTTTTCTCCCCTATCTCCTTTCTCGCCTGGTCTGCCATCTTTACCATTTCCTCCAGGAGTACCTGGTGCACCACGAGGTCCTGCGAATCCTTTTGGTCCATCAATTCCTGGAATGCCTTGATCTCCTTTTCCACCTGGGAAACCAGTCATGCCTGGTCGACCGGGTTCACCTTTTAGACCCATCTCGCCTTTAATTCCATTAAATCCAGGTCGTCCAGGGCCACCTGATATTCCCATTGGTCCAATGGGTCCTGCATCACCTTTTTGACCGGGTGAACCGGGTAGTCCACTAATACCAGGATTACCAACATCTCCCTTTTCGCCTTGTAATCCTATACGTATTAAATAAAAAACCATAATGATTAACATTATAACTACTAAAGAAGTTATATATAAAACTTATGATACCAGTATAATTTGCAACAAAATAAATTACCTTGAAATCCGGGCGGTCCATTAACTCCAGGTTTTCCCGGGAATCCTGGTAATCCGGATTCACCTTTGGGTCCTGGATAACCTTGAGGACCTGGTGGGCCGACACCGGGTATACCCGCTTCTCCTTTATCGCCTTTGAATCCACCGGGACCAGTAAAACCTCGTTCGCCATTTCTTCCAGGTTCTCCAGCAACTCCAGCTGGTCCTATGTCACCTTTATCTCCACGAGGACCTGGCAAACCTCGTTGCCCAACAGGACCAGGTGGTCCTGTATGACCAGGAGAACCTCTCTCGCCAGTTAAACCAGCCAAACCTTTCTCTCCGGGAAGTCCATTAAATCCTTGAGGACCGGGTTCACCTTTAGTTCCCTTCTCTCCTCGATTTCCTTTAAATCCTTTTATAATAGGCAAAGGACAAAGTCCAGTGGCTCCTTTGGGACCTGTTCTACCAGGTTCTCCCTTTCCTCCTGCCGCGCCCGGTAGACCTGAGTAACCCGGTTCACCTTTAATGCTACTACCTTTGTCACCTTTTTGGCCCGGTATTCCAGCTTCTCCAGGCTTTCCATCTCCACCAGGAAAACCTTGATAACCTGTATCACCTTTAGCTCCTGGAAAACCGGGTAATCCTGATGGTCCTACTGGCCCAATTGGACCAATTGGTCCTTCTGGTCCAGGTAACCCAGGAATACCTCGTTCACCTTTATCACCTTTTTGGGCTTGCACTAAGTTACCGGGTATTCTTGCCGGTTCACCTTTTTCTCCGTCGTAGCCAGGAAGACCCATTTTACCATCTTTTCCCTAATTAAAAAATATTGTATTAAATTTTAAAACTTACAGTGAGCTCGTAAAGTTTGGAATCAATTCGAAGGGAAAATTTAAAGAAATTTTCTCAGAAAATGGTCGGACACATCAAACTCTATTTTTTTATATCCAAATCCGTAATTAAACTAAGAGTTGCCATTTAAAAAATTTACTGTGATGAAGACATCACAGCTCAAAAACAAAACAAGATAAAAAATGTCGATGGTAGAAAACAGCGACATTTTTTCTGTACATTTTTTTATTGAATTTATTCCAAACTATACGAGTTCGCCCTATAAATATTGATAGTAAAATAAATAAAGAACCTAATACTTACTGAAGGACCTGGTGGACCTGGTTGTCCAGGTAATCCATCATCTCCATCTTGTCCTGGATAACCTATTGCACCAGGTGGTCCTCGACCTCCGTTACTACCTGGCAAACCATCAAATCCGCGATCACCTTTAGCGCCTTTAGAACCAGGTGCGCAATCTTGGCATCTACCTCCAGATTCACCTTTTTGTCCTGACAAACCGGGAATACCTGGATTTCCGCCTCGGCCTGGATTACCTTTAGCACCAGGGAAACCAGGAGATCCTGGTGCACCAGGTATACCTTCCAATGCATCACCGGGACTACCTCGCGGTCCTGGATAACCTTTCTCTCCTTTAGAACCTTTACCGCCATCTCTGCCAGCAAGACCATCGGCTCCTTTAGCACCCTTAAACGAAATATTTTTATTAATATTACGGTTATTAATGTATGCACTGGATTTGGTATTATTTTTTATTTAGCATGAATATAAATTAACAGTAGTATCTTTTTTATATAAAAAAATACTGTACTATAGAAATTGTGATTATATGAAAAATATGCGTTAAAACTATAAATTTACGTACCGGAATAGATAAACCTTTGTCTCCTGGATAACCTCTAGGACCTTGAGGTCCTTGAAGACCGGGATATCCTCTTGGACCCTCAGATCCTGGCAAACCAATAGCACCGGCATCTCCCTTATCGCCCTTTTCGCCAGGCGAGCCCTCGGTACCAGGAATACCCGGCAGTCCTGGTCCACCTGATGGTCCAAGTGGACCTCTGGGTCCTTGGTCTCCATCAAATCCATCCATTCCTTTTGGTCCAATTGGACCTGGATAACCTCTTGGACCAGCTGGTCCAGGTGGTCCAGGTCTACCTTTACCACCACCAGGAGGTCCCTGAGGACCCCTTAATCCAATTGGTCCTACTGGACCATCTCTTCCGGGTTCACCTTTTAAGCCTGCTCTACCTGATAATCCAGGTAAACCTTCGACACCTCTATCTCCTTTTTGACCCGACGGACCAGGTATACCTGGGAATCCATCGCGACCCTGTAATTAAGTTATATGAATAAAAAATGTTGATTTAATCAGTGTTATATTATATTACTCTTGATCCGGGTGCTCCAATTAAACCTTTTTCACCTTTCATACCAGTTTGACCTGGTAGACCGTAGTCACCTTCAAGACCAGGCTCTCCTTTCTGTCCTTGAGGTCCATAATCTCCATGGTCACCCTTATCTCCCTTCTCGCCCATTGGTCCCAAAGTATGAGTATCTCCAGTATGAGGTAATACGGCAGATTCACCTTTCATGCCCAATTGCCCTTTATCTCCCTTTTCACCCTTTTGTCCTTCGTAACCAACTCCCATGTTACCCTTTTGACCTTTAAGACCGGGAGGTCCTCTTGGACCCTATTTTTTTGGTATATAATAATAAAATGAATATAAAAAGTTCATTTACAAGATCACTTACCGGTCCTCCAGAATCGCCTTGAATTCCCGGTAATCCTGCTGGGCCAATAGGACCTGGTAATCCAGCCGGTCCAGTTACCCCATTCAAACCGGGCTCTCCTTTTTGTCCCTTCAAATTTATTTCACAATGAGCAGGTTCACCTTTAAATCCTTTAATTCCCGGAACTCCTGGATATCCTCTTGGGCCAGGTTCTCCTTGCAACCCTGGTATTCCAGAACTACCCTGTTATTACAATTAACGTACAATAGTTTAGGTGAATAAAGCAATAAATTATTTTACTCACATCAGTGCCATTACAACCATCCAAACCAGGTATTCCTGTTGGACCTGGAGGTCCTTGTATTCCAGGTACACCATTAATACCAGGAAATCCTGGTACACCAATTTTACCTCGATCACCTTTTGGTCCTCTAGGTCCTACTAGACCTGATTCTCCTTTATCTCCTTTGGCTCCCATTGGTCCTTCAGAACCTGGAAATCCTCTTTGACCTTTGTCTCCATTGATGCCAGGTAAACCAGGAAATCCCTATTAAAAATATATATTATTATTTGAACATTAAAATAATTCAGTTTAGTGCGTACCCGAGTTCCTTTTTCTGCAAAACATTTTGGAATACACCTTTCACTACCATTTTTAGGTCCTAAAGCACTTCCAGGAGCGTCATAAATATCATAGCTGCTTCCATATGGTCGACTGCTTTGGTAAGGGCTTGAGGGATATGCTCTACTACCTCCACCCCCTCCTCCACCTCCACCTCCTGCACTACCTCCACTTCCTCCACTATTTGCAGAGTTGTAAGAGCTTGAAGAACTCGAAGAAGAACTGGAAGAACCTTGTAAGTTTGATGAACCACCGGTTTGGGAACCGTAGGTCTGAGTTTGATAATTGTAAGTACTATCAGGTTGACCTTGTTGTCTTCTAGCAGATTCATATGAATCATAAGAAGAACCTCCTTGTCTTCTTAAACCTCTATAAGGATCTTCCTCGGGTACACTCCCTACTGATAAAGGCGGTACAACACCTCCTTGACTTCCTGGAGAATCGTATCCGAAAGACTGTTGTCTTCTTGTATCTTCGTTTGAAATACTTGGAACCTCAATTGGATTATTCGGTGGAACATATCCTGTGGAGACACTTTGACTTCCGGAGGATTCGTATCCTGGTTGCTGATTTCTTGAATATTCGTATCCTGGTTGTTGATTTCTTGAAGAATCGTATCCCGGTTGCTGGTTTCTTGAAGATTCATAGGAGTATCCATTAACGCCTTGTCCTCTCGAAGATTGATATGGATCATCAACGGAAATGTTAGGTTGGTTATTTCCCGAAGAACTGTCTTGATTTCCAGAATTTTCTTGCCTTCTAGAATAATCGTATGAGTATTCGTTTGATGAAGCTGCTCCTCTTCTCTGATACGGATCTTCGCCATATGTATTCGGTTGAACATTTCCTTGATTTGGGTCATAATATTGGTAATTCCGTGAGGGATCTTGTCTTTCTGGATTTTGCCGCGAAGGATCTTGTGAATCTGTATTTTCATATCCATTCGATTCGTTTCTACTATTTGGTTCGTTTGGATAATTATTTCCATATGCTCCAGATGCGGATTGACTATTAGAAACATCGTATGGATATGTTTGCACATTGTTTGTTGGCTGAAGACCTAAAACTTCCGATAGTCTTCGTCGGTCGTTGTATTGTGGATTGTATAGATCTTGGTAGCGACTGTCGGCAGACAGAGAAATTCCCGTCGCCGCGCCGTAGGCGACGTTTGATTGACCTTCGGCATTAATTTCTTTGTTTTCGTCAAGTGCATTATAAGATTGACTTCTACTGTAATCATTTTCATATAATTCTGTTCGATTTCGGTCATCGTAAGATGGTACCAATTGCTGAAACCAAAATAAAATACATTATTTCTCTTGTTTTATTTATAAAATAAAAAAGGTTTTGTGTTAAAATTGCACGGTTAATTGACTTTATGGTTAAAATGATGAACGAATTTAAATAAAAGTTAAAACTCGTTTCAATGGTTTTACTTTGTCAAAAGTAATTTATCGTTCAGACACAACAGCGGTAACGTTTTATGTAACGAAGAATGTAATTTAATTTTATATTATTCTATTTTTGCATTTTTATTACCTAAATTAATATGCAATAAAATTAAATTAAATTAATTAAATAGCTGTATTAATAGTAGGTTTTCTAGTAAACGAGATTATTCATCTTAAGTGGTAGACGAGTGGGATATACTATTTTATTTATTTCCAAAATAAAAGTATACTAATTAGAAACAAGACATAATTAATTATCTATTTAATAATTTAATCAGGGGGCTAGTTGTAACCGATTTATAGAAGAAATCGACACCTGCAGAAAAAATTACAAATATAAGATGTAAATTGTAAGTACATTAACTACCTCCGGGAGTTAATTTATTTTAAGTTATCCGATCAAAGTCAATAAATTATTATTATGACTTCGAGAATAACTAGAAAATAAAATTACGATAGTAATACGAAAATACGAAAATTTGAGAAGTTTTCCGAACTATTCGGAATATAAATTTAAATGATAATATCTTTTGATGTTATATATATATAAAATATTGGATCAAAATTTTTAACTGTAAAGCATTCCGTTATTTTATCAACTAAACCAATTTCCTGTCAATCAAACTTTCTATAACTAATTAAATGTGCATAATGTAGGCAGTTTGTTAACAAATCATAATAATAATATTGTAATAAATGATTTGTATTGTTTGAATTAATTGCTTGTTCGTAATATACTGCCAATAAATTTTTATTATTTACTAGAAAAATTTTCAATGGTTTGCTGCAACTGTTGTTGTATATATTATTATTTCATATATTTTTGGCTATTTTTTGGAAGAGGTATTTAATATCTCAAAGATGTTGTCAACACCTTTTACTTGGAGGGGTTCGTTCCCAAGTCCAACACTTGAACTAGCAGTCTACGACCTATTTAAGAACTAAATATACAAATCCTACTTAACATGGACATAATCAAATTAATGACAGCTAAAAAACAGCCAAAAGAACTCCATTTCTATAATCTTAATTCTATATAATTTTAGAAAATGTGTTGGAAATAAAGCATCCCACAAGAAATTCTTAATCCATACTTAAATGTCAAGATGCCAAATATGATGTCATATCAGAAGTAATTTAATTATTAGAATATAGGTACATAGGAATTAAGTAGCTCGTAGGTAGTTCAAGAACTTTTAACAAAGTTTTGCGTGACAAGTTGAATGCATTTTATGTTAAAAAATAACGGTTAATTACTCAATGAATTTTTATAAGCAGCAAATCATAAAATATTTTAATTATTCTAGTTTGTACACAATAATTCCTTAAGAAAATCCTGACACGACTTCACGTGGTATACCAATTCAACAAATTCATTTATTGCCCACCATACCCGTTGAATATTGAAACATAGGGGACCTACAGTTTATGGTTACACCCTGTATTCATTGCAAAATAAATATTAACGCAGAAAGTTGAAAGTTGAGTGTATCAAAAAATTCGGAAATGTATTTCCCGCAATCCCGTAAAATCAAATAAAAATAACTGAAAATTTGAACATACTCAAAAATTATTTTGTTTTTCTTACCAGAAGCTAGGGAATGAAAAACTTGCATGGAAAAATGCACACTAATGACAGGGTTACCTTATTTCCAATGTCTGCTGGTATAGGGAGAGCAATATGGGTGCCACCTTCTCAAAATAATTACAGTATATTATTGTTTTTAAACTTTACATACAAAATTATTATCTTGTCAGCTCGGAATAATATTTTTGAATAAAACATAATTTATTACATTTTGACCCCCTCCCCCCATTTTAATTAATTTTTGCAAAACGACGTCATTGCTAATATTTTAAATAAATATTAAATACAAAATTTTAGAAGAAATCAAAATCATTAAAAAATTATGAAGTAAATTTTTGCAATTTTTACAAATTATAGACGATCATACAGTATTGTTCATTGGTATTGTTAATGCATTCTTTTGCCCACCTTAACCTAACATTTCATACAATAATATTGAGTAAGGAGAATATAGCGGGAGTATGCAAATTTTTATAATTCCTAATTGATTTTGTTTTTTTAAACCTTGAAGAGTAAGTAATATTTATAATTTTTGTTCAATTTTGAATTTTTTTACATTGCAAACTATATCTTCCGATACCCTAAAAAAATGTAATGAGTGTACTTTTAAAATGGTCACCCATCCAAGCATAAACCAAAATCTTTAAAAATTGCAGAAAATATTTCAAAATTTGTAATTTCTAGAAATTTTAGAAAATTTTTGTGCGACGCCAAATATTCTGAAATCTACAAGATGCTTCGTGTGTTACGTAATTTTTATTTTAAATTATTCTCATTACTTTTCCTTAATTGCAATCTTGGTTTAAATTGAATGCATTAGCAAAGCGAAGTAAACTGAAGACTGTTTTTTCCTAGACAAACGTAATCCTACCTATAGGAAGCTTAATCAACATGCATAAAATAAGAAAATCACCTTCAAAACGTAATACAATAACTCTGCAAAAATAAGCAGAATAAAAGTAATTTTTACTTCCTTCCTTTTTAACTTTTTTTGAATTTGAAATATTTTAAGCAATTAAATTTATTGGAAACCAACCAGAGGGTTTCGGCAAAATGACTTCCTCTCAATTTCTGCTATGAAGTAAACCGGTATAATTAGATATCACAATCGACTTCATCATTATCATTAACCGCGATAATTTAGATTTGTTAAACTGTGAAGTCTAATTTATCGGTATTATTACCAGCTGCATGTAAACTTAAAAATAAATATAATTCTAAAATTAGATTATGTAATTTGTAATACATGCGGAACCACAAATGATGAACAAACCGAGATTTCAATAAATTTCCAGTGATATTGAGTTGTCTGACCAAAAAGAAAAGTGACAATTTAGCGGAACGTGGGCACGCGTAGGAAGAGTTAAAAGATAAACATAATAAAACAAAAGATTGAACAAATTTTTGGAAGCAATAAATTTTTCTAGCCAAGTGTCCAAAAGCACCAAAATATATTTCAACATTATAGTTGATTCGTAATGTCGAAATAATTTTAGATCGAAAGAAAGCTTTTTTAAGGATGGGTAAAAAATAAAAACAATACTTTCGTATTATCATTTTCAAAATTTCTCCCAAGTGGACGAATACAAATTTCGAAATCGGCAGATGCATAGAAAACGAAATTTGTAGGTCACACCCAGCAACATCCATAATTTTTATTCAAACTCAATAATTGAACTTATCTCGGTATGAGCCAATTAATTAAAAAATTAAAATAAATTTAAAAAAAAATTATCTTCGTAAAATTTAGAACAAAAATAACATTATCTTTGTTAAACCAATGTTCAACTTTTTTAATTTTCAAAACTGCCGATTTAATATTTTTAATTAGTTTTTTTTTCAAAGTTAATTTCATTTATGTGCCAGATGGAACACATGTACTTTTTTGGATCTTGTCAATCGACGACTTGGGTGAAGAATAAATCAAACTTGAATTACAAAACACAAATATTTTTTTCGGAGAACAGTGACAACTAAAAAAATATATGGAGGTTTAAAAGGCAATAAGCTACCGTGTTGTTAGTTAACGAGGGTAAATTTGTCAACAAGTGTTTAAAAGAATCTTTGAGAATCACTTACCGCCGTTGCACATATTGTAAGTCCTAGTATAGATGCGAAAAATCTGCAAAAGTAATTAAGAAATTTTAGCCCAAAAAGATTTCGGAAAGCTTCTTAAGTGTCGTTAACAAAAACCACATTTAAAAATTTATTGCAAAATTTAATAAAATTATTAAAATAATAGAAATTACGTATTTTTAATTTTATGAAAAATTTTGTAAAATAAAATTTGCAATAAAACATACCGCAATCTGTGGTCGGTCATGCCGACCTTTTACCCCAATTCGGGGTTAATCACAACACTAATCCTATATTCTATGTAATGCTGCACACGCGGTATCGCGCGCCACTGAAAGCCCTTAGCTCTTGTCCAGGTCTCAGAGGCGGATCGGTCCCCTTGTTCCCCTCGCAAGAACTCCGCCAACTAAGTCTCACTGTCTTAAGTCACTATACTTAAACGATTTGTTGTATTAACTTGTGAGATTTACGATTGCACTGCAAAGTGAAGTTACCAAATAATCGTTAGCAGGTGACAATTGCTAGTTTTAATTGAAAAAATCCGAATTTTCAAAGACAAAATTGAAAATTCAACACTGCGGAGAAATACAAAAACCGGAAGCTTTGAAGAAGTGGGAGTGTTAGCAACAGATTTTGGATGAGGCAGAACATGGAGCAGTAAGCCATGCCGCCGTGGTCGAGATGCTGCCGGGCGCTGATCTTCGCCCTGGCATTATTTATCGTCGTTTTTATCGATAGCGCAGATTCGGAGGTGAGTAAATTTGAAATTTCATCCCTTATTTTTTTTTATGGTTAACTGTTTCACCCCGAATCTTATAATTTAAAATTAAATAATAGTAATTGGTACAAATTAATTCAAAATTAAGAAATAATTTTTTTATTTTTTATTTTTATTTTTTTTTTTTAATTGGGTCCCCCACGTGTTAGATGGCTTAATTATTTTGTTCGTAAGCTTTTAATAGTTCGAGATGCACAACACACCTTACTCAATCTATAAATAAAAATGCGTTTTTATTTTTAAAATAGTGAAAGTATTTTGTAAATTTAAAATATTTCATTCATAATTTTATTGTTATTTCTTACGCTCGTACGTTCATCTAAGAACAACTTTTTAATTAATTCATAAATTAATCTTGAATTGAACTTACTATTTAATTTAATAATCTGTTTATTATTTTGTTCGATAATACTTTATATTAATTGCTTCAATATAACACACAGCAATTTTATCAACAAAGAAATAGAATTTAATTATAAAATTAACGTTTTTAATTTACACTGATAAAATTAAATTTTATTTACGTTATAAATATTAATATATCAAATCGATGCATCTGGTTATTTTTTTGATATTTTCTTTAGCAACAACATAGGTATAAGATTTTTTTTGTCCCATTAAATATTTATTTTCTATAAAATCATGAAAAATGCAAATTCGTTTCCATTTTATTATGTATTAATTCAACCGTGTAAGGAGAGCTCTTTAGTCTATGTGAAACATTCTGTTCTTCAGCAGTTAATATTTCAGCAACGTAGAATTCCTTCATTCAGGTTATGGCTTTTCAAACAATTCCCTTGCATCATGCTGAACGCTTTAATGAAGAACTCGCTTCTCGGAACTAATTTTGGCATATATGTAATACTATCTCTCTTGTAGGCTAAAACCTACTTATACTTTCCGTCTACCTATTCACATTGACACTTGAAATGGATATCTCATTAAATCGAGCTTTTATGGACAATATCCAAATAATATGGTAATTTTTATCCTTCGATTTCCATATTTTAAAAATCCAATATACTGAATGGTTTAATTTTTACAATTGCATACCAACATACCTATAAATCGTAGTTACAAAATTAGTCTAGTCTAATAGGATTTAAGTAATCAAAAAATCAGCTGTCTAATTATACAACTTAAACCTACTATTCTTAGCATACACAAGCAAAAATATTGGAGTTCATCATCTCAACAATGAACTCCGTTCTAGATTATCTCATCAGATCTTTATAAAAATTGCCCAATATTTGCTATTTTTCGTTTCTCCTTTTATCCATCAGAGATCTGAATTGAGACGTCACAGATATGTTATAATATAAAGTTAACTGTATTTGCCATACAAAATTTACAAGGTTTGGCAAACTTGCTCAGTCTTTTGCTAAATATTTGTATTAATGCTATATTTCATCAAAGCGATTTAAAATTTAAACCAGATCATTAGGTATTATGGGGGGGGGGCAAGAAAATAAAAAAATTTTGCTACGGATAGGGCCATAATAATCAGTGACGGCTTGTGAAAAACCGATAGATTTTGAATTTAAACAAAAATATTAATTTTATTTTTTGAAACAAGGCTTGTTTTGCTTTTGGACATTTCCATTTTTCCAAAAAAAAATTAATAATGATTTGAATCAGGTTAAACATTCAAAAAATAAAACTTACATGATATATTTAAAAATTTTATGTTTGTGGAGGTGGAGATGAAGGGGACCGTCCGACCGATATAAAAAAATTTATAATAAGATATTCATAATGTAAACCAGTTATTATATTTATTCTAATTGCAATGTCTCGCGTATTTAGAACATATTTGGAATACAAATTACTTGTTTCATTAAATCCATTTTGACTGATTGATTTTTAATAATTTTTTTCCCAAAAAATAACAAAATATTCAATTGAGTAAAATTTAAAAATTTTGTGAAAAAAAATCGTCAAAATTTAATCACGTTATTTTCTGCGTGTGAAATATTTGGCATGATTAATTCCTGAATAAATAAATCTTTGACGATTGGATTATTTATTAGTGTTTATATTGTAACAGTTTATTATACTGACAAAACTGGTTCAAAATTTTGATATTAAAATTATTGGTAAAACTTAAAGAGCTAAATGGAGTCCTGCCATTGGTAGATATTATTATGAAGGAAATAAACAAATTTTTATATTTGTAAGTAAACACCCCCTTTTAATTTTAAATTAATAAACCAATTAATTTAACATAAAATCGGAATTATTAATTTAAGACAGTTTGACCTTGAAAAGTTTAAAATTTTCGCCTGTGGCGCATTCTTTCTGGAATGAAAATTGACTTCAGAATGACCGGGGGGAGTTTTCGTGACCTTTGCTTGGTGGTTCATTTTAATTTGTTATTGATATTGCAGCTTTGAACTTTCACTCAAATAGATCATGATGCAACGTCAAAGTGTTGTCATTGGTTGACATTTTTGAAACTTCACATTATAATTGGCTGATTTTATTGCTCTTCCAAACCTCCAACAAAGTTTAATTTTGTTGTAAAAATATCAGACTTTCTTAGTTTGGCTTTCATCAGAGGTCAAAACGTTAAGGTCAAAAAGAAGAGAAAAGACCCAAAAATGTAAACATTTTAGTTCATAATAAATTGGTATGCACAAGCTTTGGTTCGGATGCAGTGCTTCAAGTTTTGTTTACCGTCCTTTCAATTGGATTGTTTTTCTTCTCTTAAGTTTTACTTCCGCTATCTTATTTGCTTTTTCAGTTGTTTAAAAAAAATGCTAGACAAAGTTTTTAAATTCTAAGCCCTTGAACTTATTGTTTGTTAGTAACGGAATTACTATCCTTTTTGAAGATACAGGAAACTCTTTCCGTGAATGCACAAAATACAGCATGTGCATTCTGGAAACGTGTGTTGCTAACGTCTTTTCTATAATTACATATCATTATTATTTTAAGCAATTTCATCATTTATCACAATTAGTTATATTCTTCAACTTGAAAGTTAAATTACACACCAGTAATCTGAGCAATGATTAATTCGGTTTTACTTATCTCATCAGGACGGCATAGTTTTAATCTTGAATATTGAAAATTAGAAAACAAATAGTAAATATTCACGTCAGATAAAAGCTTATAGCTGATATATAAGTTGAGCAACAGTAAGCTCATCTATATGCTAATGTAGCTGTACTTATAGTTTGTGCTAAAATTTTTACAACCTAAAAATCGAAAAAGTAGCATAGCCAACTCTACAACTTCATACACATAAAATGTAATACCTAGGTATTACATTAAGCAATACTTAATACCTAGGTATTAATTTTTTTTACCTTCCGATGATGAGAATACCCAAAAAAGATGGAACTTTTGTTTTGATTCAAATTTGCACTTAACTTTTAACTGGCGGTGTGCATAATATTATGTAATTTGTACTGTGTTCACTGGTGTCTGTAAAACCGGGTCTTCAGACAATGCATGCAATCAGCGAACACTGCGGAATTTGAAATAAACCTGTCTTCGACATTAAATTTTTACGAGCAGGTTTTGTTGGTATATACCACTCAAAGGGTATAGATTGCGCGTTGTTAAAGAAGCAAAACGTTAGAATCCCTATCAATCAGAAAACAATAATTAAAACAGATTAAATAACCAATTAAATTATTCAAGCGCAAAGGAATATTTACCTACATGCTAGTAAGATTCTATTTAAGAAACCATTGCTATTAATTAACACAGCAATGAACTTCCTTATAGAAAATCTTAATTGTTCTTCAAATTACTATCAGGATGATTCTCAGAATGCCTCAGGAGATTCTTCCACTAATTTAAATGCCAATTATCGCTAGGAGAATGAAATTGTATTCGCAAATGTATATTTTGGGGAAGCAGAAAAATGTTGAAAAAATCGAGCTTTACAGCAAAAAAATAATTAAATTATTAAATTAAAAAATTGAGATTTTTAAAACTGAATTGAGATTAATGTTCTTGCGGCCTGGGGTCTCTTTTAACCAATGAATTCCACTTTCCTGGACTAATGAAAATTTAGTGTTTAAAATTGCACAATTAAAATTAAATTTTTAATGTTTATTTTATTGAGGAAAAGACTTTTAGTTTATTGTATGTAATCTATTTCTGATTTTCAATGCAACAGGAGTAATATAATTTACACTAAAATCCTGCAAGCTAACTTTATAAATAGGAATCGGAACAATATTGAATCAATTATTTTGGAATGAACAGAAATTGAGCACATTTGGATTAAATGCAATCGAGACCATCAATTTTGCACAAAATTATTTATATGCAACATTATCACAAGTCATGACCATGTAATTATCGGCGTTTCCTTATGGAGATGATAAGTAGTGATGACATAATAATTAAGCTTTTTGCATTATAGTTTGTATACATTGAAATACCACATCTGCACTGCTCATAAAACATTTCTAATTTTTTAGAAATTATATTAAGTCATACTTACTCTAAATAGTACTTGGTATTAAAATAAATTATTGCTCTATTAGTAATGAGTATTTCAGAATTTGTTATCGCATCATCCCGATAAAGCTAGCCTTTGTTGTTTCGATTGCGTACAAACCCAGTTTGGGGTTTTGCATACAAGAATATTTTTGTTTTGTGTGATTTACTTAATATTTCGACCACCTGTCTGTCATAATGCAAGCCTTTCCCTCCAAATATGGCAGTAGTTCTCGCCCATCCTTTATATTCACCAAACACCGATACTTTGGGTTACTGGGTAATAAATTGCTAACCTTGTCGGGTAATTCAATTTTCACTGGCAGATTATGAAACTGAAACAAGCAGACCATAATTAGTTACATTAAATTAGCGTAATGATGCTTATCCACAGAGCGATAGGTATAATCATGGAGGCGCAACTCAGATCAGTAAAATGCAGCTTAATTGCTCAAATAATCCTGTTTGTCTTTTGAGAACTTTCCTGATGTTACAAAGAACCTTTTAAAAAGATTTTAAAAAAACTGTCTGTAGGTGAAATATTCTAATACCTTTTAACCGGCATGCTTCGTTCCATATAAAATCAGCTTTTCAATTTTGAAATTTTATAAGACGAAAGTTTTTGTTGAGCCAATTTAATTTATTTTATGGTAATTTTTTATACAAGAACCGTGACCAAATGTAACACTGCAATGACCCAACAGAAAACATGTTAAACGATGTACAGGGTTGTTGGATCGTTACAGTTCTTGAGATACAATCTTGAAGTTGACTGCGTTTCTCGTCGGTATTATGTTTTGTATTTACTGCTAACTTGTACAACAATAAATAATTATCTTAAGTGATTTAAATTAAGAATATGTCGAAATTATGTATTTCGCTCGCTTCCCAAATCATTATCAATATTAATTTATTTAAAAATAAATTTCAAGGTTAAAATATAAATAATATTTAACATTTTGACCTCTTATTTAAACCATTCGGCGATTTTTATTTAATTTAAGTCGGTGATATAATAGGCGCTTAAGTGCGAGGTTGCGGCTCAGACTTATGTACACTATTATGCCATGGTTTTAATTTAACAAAATCTCATCATCAAATTGATTACCTACCAACGAAACCGTCTGCTTTAGGTGTGTCTAACAGTTTCCAATTATGTTAAAAAATTTATTTTAAATTTTGAAGTGCATTTGCAATGTTGAAAACTCAGTAAAATTTGCAGCAGATTATGAGCCTACGTGGGCCGTAATTAACAATTTTATGTACGTTTATGTAGGTGATATTAGTTTACCTTCAAGTCTGGTTTCCTCGCCATACATAACAGACTTTTATATCAATGAACATTTTAATATATGAAGTCATTGCTTAAATTTAGCATTTCCTTCTGATTTGTGCATAAAAATAACATTAAAACCGAAAGTATTATTAATAAATAATATTCCAATTTAGCACAGCGATTAAACATTCTTCATAGTTACAGTTCAAAAAATGTTTACACCGCTTGGTGGGTAACCTCGATTAAGCGCTGCAGGCTCAGCTATATCGTCATATTTACCAATAAATCCAATATTGCAGTACGATTTTTTTTCTACTTCTTCATGAACTCTAACCAATCAGTTCAGTCTATAGCACAGGTTATTTTTGGTTTGTCAGTAAACATTCCAGAAATAGGATTTACGATCAATCTCGCTATCCAGTTCATAACGTATTCTTACGTTTATTCCGGTATTACATAATTAAATGGCTGGGATATTCATCGCGAGTTTTAAAAATTTTAAAAGCGAACTATCGCGAAAATTAAAATCAGATTGTTACGGCTAACCGCAGCTTATTACGACCCATAAATTATTTAATCAGCAAATAAAGTTTTTCTAAAACTGACCGTCATTTTTGACCGTACTTAAACTGGAGGTAGGATAAACTATTGAGAGAAAACGAGAAACCCACAAATTAGATGGATAATTTCATCTCCTGTAATACAGGCATTTTTACAATGGTATCTCTGGTACATCGCTCTATAACAATTTATGAAATCTCATAAAGTCGTTCGGGTTGTTCACCTTTGTTACAAGTCGTTATCCCTACATAACAGGAAATTTGCATCTGACCTATTTTTAAAATTTATTAAAGTTATTTTCTTTTGTTGCAAGTGCATACGTATAATGCTCTTTTCTTCATCAAACGCTGTTTATACGATCGTAAAATTCAATATTCCGATAGCCAATCAAATTAATCTTACAACAAACGAAACGATTGATAAAGCAATTCATTACTTTATTAAAAAGCCATTAAGACACCAGAGTGCAATAAACTTCACTTGATCGAAATGGATTTCTTCTTCTATTTCATTGTTTTAGTAGCTACTTCTAGTTTTCAAATTAAATTGCTCTCCAATTTTACAAAAAACATATTTCTTGCCCAACGACCATAAATTAACTTTTGATCTCATTACCAGTCCAATTACACTAATTACTCAAACCAATAAATTTGAAATGGTTGGCATCATAATTAGTTGAGCAAAAACTCAGTTTTTATTGCAGTTTTCGTAAAGGTTATGGAAATGAACAATAGTACAGATGCGCTATTATAATTTTATGTCAATGCAAAGCTCAGGCTCTCCGAAAAAACTATAAATAAACTTTCGTCGTTAAATATCTTTATGGGACTAGCAACAAATATAAATTGATTTCAGGTCGTCGTTAAAATGGTTTATAACAATTGCAAACCAATTTAAAAATTTTACGAGTGAAATTTTCACTTCTGCGATTTCTCAATTTTCTAGAGAATTTTTTCTAGACACAAAAAGATAAAATATAAACATATCATTTTAGGAACGGGTTTAGCGTCTATCGCGGCATTGATATCTTTTGGCAGTAGACTATTGTTACGATACGATTATAGGTCACTTGTATTATATACATACAGTGGCTAACGAAAATATTCGAACCCTCTTATGTTAGCAATGTAAATTGCACGTTTTCAAGCCGTTTTTTGTCGTATAAAAATCGATTTTCGAGCAAAACTTTTTAGACATCTTTTGTTGAAAATTTCAATGCCTTCAATTTTGTTTCTATACATTTTTCGATTTTGTCGCGCCGTTTCTGACTGACGGCGACTCAAACAAGACTCTGTAAAATGCAAAAAATATTATCTTCTATATCTCGGAAACGGTGAAAAGAAATAACAAAATGAATAGGTATGTTTTTCTTGTAAATTTCATTCTCTACATTTTTGTTCCTATATATTTTTCTATTTTAACGAACCGTTTCCGAGATATAGATGACAATATTTTTTTCATTTTACAGAGTCTTGTTTAAGTCGCTGTCAGTCAGAAACGGCGCGGCAAAATAGAAAAATGCATAGGAACAAAATTGAAGGCAATGAAATTTGCAACAAAAGATGTCTAAAAAGTTTTGCTCCAAAATCGATTTTTATATGACAAAGAACGGCTTCAAAATGCTCAATTTACATTGGTGACATAGGAGGGTTCGAATATTTTCGTTAGCCACTGTATATATTTCGAGTTTATCTATTTAAAATATTCATTCACACAATAATTCTATTTGTGTAATGAACTGTTTTTTTAATAGTTCATTCATCACAGCATAATGATGAAGCCTTGTATCGAATTCAATCGGAACAATGGTCCGTTTTCTTTCACTACTACCTTTCTTCTCTTCTTTTTTTCTTTAGCTTCCGAAGGAATTCGTAAATGTTAATAAGAATTCTAAGAATTTAGACAAAAATCTAAGACAGCTCAGTCGAGAAGATACCATATTTAGCAGGCTGCACTGCAATAATTATTATTTTTATTGTTTTGCTCTTGGTCTTGAAAATATGGCAACCAGTTTCTTTAATTTTCACGAGATTCACTCGTTCATGATTATTTATAACATTTTATCAAAGCAATTCGCTGAAATAAAAATGCAAGAGTTGTCCTCGACATGCAAACATAATGAGGCATTAAAAAACGGATAAGTTAATTTTTTGCAGTGGCGTACTTCCGCGCCCATTGATAATGTAAACCAGATCACGAAATGCACAAACCTTTTTTTTTCACGTTGTGTCGTCGCGGAAACTGCATCTAAAGTGATGTAATCTTGACCATGTTATGTTTAGTTACTTCCAGTGTTAATTCTGATTCATTTTTTGAAAGATAATGTAGGTGCCTACGCTAACCGCCCGCATATTTCATGCGATATACGCTTCCCACGCATTTGCTATTGTACAGCTTTAAAAAAGTTATGTATTTTATTTTGGATATTATTCAGAAAAAGTTTTTTGTAATTTACAATTCAAAAATTTTGAATATGAATGAAAAAGTAATTTAAGTGTAGCATTTATTTTTAAGGGCAACATAAATTTCGTTAATGTAAAATTTTGCAATATAAAAAAAAGGTTCTTTGAAGTAGGAGTGCTGCTTGACATTACAAATTTTATTACTTTTCATTATTTAAATGATACATTTTTACTATTTAGTTTTTGTTTTAGACGTAGGCATTAAACGTTACAATATAAAAAACCAAATTAGCGATGTCGCGGTAACATTACAATATGACCAAGAGAATTAGCATTTGTAAATTTGAAACTTGAGATGTTTTCAATTTTCATACAAATCTGATAATTTAAAAATTCAATGATTTCCTCATTGACAAATAAATAACGTGGGATATTATTTTTACATACGAATGTCTTCGATAACTTAATATACCTACTATATTGAAATATTGTGATATAGCAATGTAAAATTTAACAATTATTCATTTGTATGTGAACATCTGTATTTTATGGCGAATTAAACATTTCTATTTATTAAAAATATTTCAAAATAAAATTAAACATTTTTGACTTCCAGTCACGTGACGTCACTGGTTAGTATTCGGCTATTTCTATATTGTATCCCATGTCAAATGATAAAGAAGAAATAAAATTTTTTATTTTTTTTAGATTTGTTAAGGCCCAACGAAATAATTTTATATATAACAAAATAATTTTATTAATATACCGAAGGTAGATAGTTAGAATGTTTCGGTGAAGGCGTGCAATTTGCAGTTGCAGTAATTTTTTTTTATTTAGATAAATTGGTATATACAAATTTAGATAATATATATGTAATCTACCTAATGTTAATAAAAATTATAATTATTAATATATTAAATATATTATTAATTTGTATTCGCGATTGGGCAAAATATATGAAAATGTGTATTTGAAATACTTATATTATTTAAAATATTTAGATAATTATATTAAATTAAATTTGACATAATTTGACAAAATTTGCCTATTAAATATATCTGCATTTTAAAATTTTGCAAAAATGTATCTAACTTGTAAAATATATGCAAAAATCATTGGAGATTTGTATTTTTAACATACAAAATGTATTTTAAATCCTGCCCACCCCTGTTTTCATTATAATACTCCTATAATATTAAAAATTATTATAATATAATATTAATATTGATATAAAAATTAATTAATTTATTTGAGTGGCTGTTCTGTCACTGTTCTGATCAAATGTTAATTTAATATATTATATTGATTTTTGGGTGATGGTACTGTACATTTGATTGATTGAATGATTATCAAAAATATCAATGAGAGATGCATAATTACCCGGTGTTACCTATAAATCACTTTCAACACCTTTGCGTGAAAGTAGCTCATTTCCTAATGCAAATGAGTGGTTTAAAGTATACCTGGTAGATAAATATAATATCAATAGTAGGTAATTTATCGCCTTTCTTCTTCTACCAAGGGCGAGTAGAGCAAATAATTTATAGTTTATCCGATATTGTAAAAAAAGATGTTAGTTTTAAATTAATTTAGTTTTGTGATTAAAATTTTGGCAATAAGTATCTAGTATTATTTTGAATTTTATAAAGTTTGAGGTTATGAGTGGGTCGGAGAACTCTTACAAGGTATGAGATATTGCGTCTTCTGAAACCGGAATTGTTCAGTGTTGCGGATTTCATTATCAGTTAAAAGTAGGAAGTTTTATCAAATCTCTGCTTTTCTCGTAACTGGTTGATTATGACATAATTCCTTCTGAAGTATAGTATAATACTAGTCCACAACCATAATTTATAAAAAAATTTCACGAACCTTACCCAGTTACCACATGATTTTCTGATGGTATCTGATGTCTGATCATTATCAGAGTTTTAGAAAGCAAGGTTTGAACTAGACACAATATAGAATTCTTTTATATAATAAAAAAAGAACAATAATTATCTTATTTGGAAATTCCTCTTCAATATCTTATATTTTCACTACTATTGCGAAATTAGGTTACATTGATATTGGCATTTGTCTGTGGTCTATGACTAAGTCTGTCTGAAAAACATCTCCAGTGCGTAAATAATTTTGACGTTGCATTAATAACATTTTCTGCTATTAATTTTCATCCACCTGCGCTAGCAACATTTTGACCATCTTCCTGCTGGCTGATTTTAATCATAGCGACAATCCGATCTAAGTAGAATATTTTGGGAAAGATTATTTTAAAATCCAAGTAATAGTGCACTTGCTTCCTGAGGTTATTGAAACCGGAAATGTTATCTGTGCAGTTTTGTTCCCAGAAGTCCGGTCATTTATACGCGTGTCTGATGATAATTGACGTTTAAGAAACATTACCATTATTATTTAAAATTACGTTATTTATTAAAAATTTACTATTTATGAAATGGAAAATGAATTGCTTATTATGATCGAATAACCTTAACATTAACATTGATCCTTTTAAAGCCAATCAAAAACATCACTTAAATAATATAGGAATTTGTTTTGGTATTGAATTTTGGACCATCGATTCATACTAATTTTTTATCGTTTTATAATACCTAATAGCATTATAAATTATGATTAAGTGTATTGCCAACCGAATTACCTATCGCCATAAATCAATTTATATTTATTGGAATTAACTAAATATTTGCGTTAAACTACAATGACTTATCTATTTCTTTGTGATAGAACGGGCGATGGCTGTTTATTTAACAACTGTCGACTTGTTCAGGGTTTGATGACCTTAATTTTATAATGTCGGTTTATAGATTAATTAGAATTAAGAAAATTTTTAAATTATTTTGCTACTACTCCAATTGAAACCAAAAATGTACTTCAAAGCTGGAGAAAATATCCAAACATTAAAATCCATACGTACAAATATGTGCAATTGCAGATTGTAATATTAAATTGAAAACGGAATTTCATAGTCCAATGCACAGCAATCGCGCTATAAATTCACATCAATCACGTGCTGTCGTAGAAATATCAAAGAACCCAGTCATTTAACTTGATGGAGGTAATTGCAGGTTCCCAAAAATAATATTTCAACTTGTAAATGTTTTATTGGACATAACAGAATATCTAAATAGCAGTTATTGCATAATATTATTGTGTATGCCATTCTTCCATCTCTGCCAAATCGATCTTCTTGCAGAAGATGAATTATCAGAAAGGTTATCAGAAAAAAAAAGTTTTTCTCTATTTAATAACGGATTGCGTTTTTTTCCAATCCAATCTAGGTTTAAATCTCAATCTGCTGTATACTAATAATAAAACTTTGAAATAGTATTTTTGGAAAAAACCAATGTATTGCTGTCAATTTTTAATTCAATATTGCACGGCAATGTCCTCTGATTCCTGATAATCACGAATATTATTTTTTGCAAGTTATCGTAATTGGCACTTTTCAAACGCCAAAAAGTATATTTTCTCACCACAATTTTAGAATCGGTAAATAAAAATTTACGATCACGAAGCTTACTTAATATTTTAATGAGTTATGCATTAAAAATCTGTGTGTAGATATTGGATATAAAATTATTTTTTTAAAGCTGTAAAACACATTCCCAGCGCCGCCAGTTGCTCTGTGAAATCTTTTCAAAATATCAGCAGGTTAACTATTTTTAACTTAATTTATAAAAGTGTTAAAAAAGATTCTGTAGAATTGATTTCAAATTAATGATTTAGTTTCATTAATTAAGCGTTATCTTAATACAAAATAGCAACACTAATTAGGTTAAATCTTATGTCATAATACATTTTTATCTTCTTAAATTTGTACATAAATGGAGTAATCTTTGAGCGAACTTTCCTATCAAATTAGGCCAAAGCAAAAAAAAATATATTATTTAATTACAAAGTCAAGTTGATAACTGTTGACATTTCTTAACATTTCTTATTTATATTTATTATCGTAAATTTGTTTATATATAACTGTTGAATAATTCTGCAATTTCTTGTAAATGCATATTTTATTTCCTCAATATCTGCAGTAACAGATTTTTAAATTCTCAATTAATTTTTAAATATTAATTGAGTTTCTAGATTTGTGTCACATTGTGTCACAATGGGGGTTTATGGAACAGTTGCATTGGGGGTTTATCTCCAACTATTGGACGCTGCACTGGTCTAAAAACAGAGTCAAGGGTTATCAATCGAAATTTCAGTAGTCAATAAATCAAAAAAAAAATTTAATTGATTTATAAACTATTAATTATTGTTTCCAACTTCTCAATAATTCTATCGCTTGGACTATCTAGCTCATCCTACCTTGAACTTTCCCTGTGAAATTTTTTTTCTCTATTTTGAAAATATTTTTTTATGGCAATGACGACAATTTTTGATTACACAAAGCTGAAAATGTACAGTCACTATGTAATCAATAAAACTTTTTGAACCAGATGTTACTCTTTCAATTTGTATTATTCATCACTTTAAAGTTCACCATTTAATTGTACAAGAGTGAGTAAGTTAATTAAAATAAAATGTTTACATAATCTAAATATCAACCGTAATTTAATTTGCATTTGTTATTAAACTTTGTATTAATTTTTATTAATACCTACTACATTAAGAAGATACGCATTCAGCATAATAGTTTAACAATTGAATTATCTGTTCAAGTATTTTCACGGATGGCGATAATCAATAGGGGAAACTGGGGGATCCTTGACCCAAAAAATTTTTTTCTTAAGTTATGAAAATTCTGGTGGGTTGAAAATAGATATCTAATCAGGTGGTATTTTGGACAAAAGAACCATTGTAGTTTTCCAAATTTTCTCTACCAAGGATTTTTATAACAATAAAATTAATAAAACGAATAATAAGAAATTATCTTGATTTCTATTTATTATTATGGCATCTTACTTATTAAAAAGTTTATGTAAGCCATAAATTCATTTATTTATATTAACTACCATAAAATATTTTTAATTCTTTAGACGAATAAGTCATTACAGGCAATAATTGACAGACGAGCAGCTACGGAATTAATTTAAATTAATTTTTATTATTGCATTCATTTTGCTTTTTGCTAATTTAAATATTTAATGTACTCTTAAAATATTAGTTTGTTTTTACTTATTAGAAAAGCTTTTATCTTAAAGAACATTAAATTTTCCAAAAAAAAATTATCAATATATTAATTACGTCAAGACAAATATTGTTCAATTTTTCCAAGAAAGATAGATATAATAAAAATGGAACTCAATAATAATTATTACAGATATTAAAAATGTCTTTGTTTATTGTACAATGTCGGTTTTTTGCAGTAAATTATTTTATTTAAAAAAATAGTCTTGGTCAATATTTATTAAACAGGAACTGTTTTTCAAAGAAGCTTCTTTATTTTTTTTATCACGGGTCAATATACTTACTAATTTAGTAATGACAACATAAAAATTAAAAAATTTATTATAATTTTTGCTACAAATTTGACGATGCGCTAAGTTTAGTTAGTTCAAAATATTGAAAATAATTCGTGTTACTGCGAACTGTAAAAACATTCAATGAAGGTGTTTTTCCGTGTAGTTTTTCCAGAATTTTCATAAATGGTTTTTTTTCCGGGTATTTTTGGCAAGCGTTAACTCATTGAAAACATCCCTGCGGCTAGACCGAACTCAAAAAAGTTCATCTTAAATTCGGCCATAATAATTAACCGAATACAATCTAAAATAAATTTATTAAACGATATCAGTACGAGCAATAGCGTATTTAGAGAGGAGCAAAGGGGCAATTCCCCCCTCTAAGGATGACTCGGATTGTATCCCTGAAAAAAAGGTCCAAGATTGGATATTGCATTATAAATAATGTAAAATTATAAATTAATTATACTTACATATACATGTAATATATTCATCACAATTTTGTTTCTATATAATACTTATAATTCGTAATTTTTTATATTTTTAATTTCTGGAATTTGCCAGTTGTTATCCCTTTATTTGCTCACAAATGACGCGCATGAATGGATTAACGAAAATTTAAAAATCCCATCGACATTTTCTAAATACGCCACTGAGCAAGAGCACGGCTACAGCGTACCACTTCCCAATGCTTCAAGTAAAGTGAAGCGAGGTTCTCCCACTACAAAACGTCCTGCATCTATTTACGTCGAGCACACGTACCGTCCACAAAATGGTTTTTAACACAGCCATTGACTTGAAGATGTGAAAAATATATCTAAAAAGTCGATTTTCAAAATTTAATTGTGAAGTAACCGGTGAACTTAAATCATTTTTCCTTACCTCATCGGAAAGCTCAGAATGTGCTCTTTCAGAATATTCATAGGTTTTCTATTATTGTGCATTTGTAATGAAATTCTCAAGTTTAATCTCTGAAATTGTAGAAAATTTAATATCGCATTGCAAAACTACATAACATCATTCTATGTAAAATAATACTAAAGTATAGAAAATATCATAGTTTTCTCATGAGTGTTGTTCAGGAAAAGTTGATCATTTATCCTATATATATAAGCATTTTGAGCTAATGTGCCATATTTGAAATTCAAAATATTATAAATAAATGTTTAAAAAACATACAAATTAGGCTTGGTTAGTTTTGGTCATTAACTTGAAATAAAAATGAAACATTTTAAATTAATAATACAGTCTCAAACAAAAATGTGCAGTAATAATTGGAAAATGCGATTTTGCGTGAATCAATTGGTTCCAAGTAGAATTAGGCCCAAAAGTAGATAATTTCTTAGCTTTCTTTGAAGAGTTGATAGTTTTAGATCACAGTTAGGACCCCAATTAGGAATAAAAGGTTGTTTTCGAGGGGGGAATGAATAATTGGGTTTGCGCTCGGAATAAAATACTGCAGTAGCCTATCATTGAGGGAGGAAAACTTTAGGTTTGTGGTCTCTGATTGGTCAATTTTTTCCAACCTAAACAATTACTAAAGTAAATAATTATTAATATATAATAAATTATTATAATAGCCCGTTTTATATTAATTTTCGTTCAAAGTTTGCAGTTATGAGGAAATTCTTGTTTTGTTGAATTTGTAATGTTTCCTATTTCCCGTAAGTTGCTCGACCTATAGTGGCAGCTAGCGGAGAAAAGGGACGTTATTGCCAAAAAAACAACACAAAATTTTGGGTTGTCCAAAACTTTGATTCAACGTAGTGATCTGGAGATGGCAACCGTATTCAGATGTTTTTTTTTAATAGGTAGATCTCGTTAATCCATCGTGCGCGTCAGTTGCAGACATGTAATGAATTCTATTATTAGGAATGGTATCTCTGAATTACAGTTGATTTTCTTCAGCTTAATTTTGTTGATACCTGTTATGGTATGGAATGTTAACAGCTTTTTGACGACTCCAATCTAAAAGTGTTCAACAAAGAAAACTGCATTTCCGGGTTGTTCACACGGAGAAAATACTCCACCCTTATAATAATTAATTCTACACCCAGTACAATAAAATCAATTTAAAATAGTCTGAGCTGGTCGCGTTATTGTTGCTGATAATGTTTCTATTTTAGAAAATAAAAAAGAAGAAAAAGAAAATAATGCGAATAAAAAATTTAACGATAGTACATTATTTCTAATTATAAAGTCATAAATTTATTTTTCTAGATTAATCGAAAGTTTAGATTAATTTTGTTTTATTTAATTACGCCATGATTTACTTATTCCAACTTCCATAACATGCAGCTTTTTGGTAAACATCCTGAACTTAAAGATCACATTTTTAATTCTTATCAGTTTTTCATGATTTAACGACAAATTACAGTTTGGTTTAAAAATCAATGTGAACAGATATAATTCATATTTCTGGAGCGCATATTATTTATTATCACACTTGATGTAATATGCAAGAAATAATAAGTTTATGACGGCCGGCCTCATTACCTAATATAGCGAACATATGTGCTGGTGCATAGCATTGTGTCATCTGACCTTTACACTGAAAATGAATAAAACTGAAAGTAATTATAATTAACAACTTCGTAAAATATACAAAAAGGGTGTTATAGTCATTATAATCATCGCCGGCAGTAAAGTTCTACTTTTATTAAAATAAAATTATTAAAAATGGAAAACGTAATTATAATTATACAAATTTCGTTAAAATGCTGTATTGAATGGCAAAAAATAGCTCAAAGGTTATCGAAATTAATAACTAACACTTTTATCCCGTATCGAAAATTAGATAAAATTTTTTATTTTCAAGGATTTTGAGATAAAATTGGGTAATACGTCCACAGCTTCTTTATTATTATATAACTTTTCTTCACTTTTTTGCATCGATATCGCGATAAAATTAATGGAGACAGATATTCTTTACTAAGGTTATCAATTTTAATTTTTTTGATTATAGTTTTTACATGCGTATTGACATCAACAGTGACTTTCAAGCACTCGTAATTTTAATACGCTTATGTAATTTAAAAATTCAAGGACGAAATGTGTAAATAGCATCAGTGCTTTCCCATCTGCGAAGATGCTGAAAAATTGAAGAAATGGTTTCCCAAAACCCAAAATTGACCAGGCCATCTAATTTCTATTAGTTTGGACAAATATTGTTTGCAATTAATGTAATAAATTGAAGTGATATAAATCACTAGGAACAATTAACGTACGTGATCACATTTATCAAGCAATGTGCTAAACAATTTTATTAACGCTTTAGCACGACCGTGCTTAATTAAAACATTTACAGCAAACTTATCTTCTAAATTTTTAGATTGTCGTGCATATGAGATTGTTAAATGGGTATATTGCCTATTATGTGATCACAGAGATGATGCATTATAATTTTGTTTTATGAGCTGCTATTATTAACTTTTATTGTACAACTCATGTTTATTTGATGAAGTCATGTTGGAGAACTTATGCAAGCTGGAGCAATAGGCATTAATGGAATACCAATTTAAAATTAGTATTTTAATTATGAATTTTGCAATGAGTCCCATGGAAACTTTTTTGGAGGAATTCGCTTTACTTGCACTTCTTGGCATTCTTTAATCCTTCACGATCATTAAACCGATTATAAATATTTAGATTCAACAAGTTGGATCAAGGTGTCAGTACTCTTAATTTTTTGCGCTAGTAATCTGCAAAACTAGTTTTTTGCCAATAACTCCAAATCACATCGACTCGCGATCCACATAAATTTCGGATGTAAAAACCAAAAGAATTTATTCAAATTAATATGCTCAATTCTGGAGGCGCTGCACTAAGCTATTAATTATTTAATCTAAAAGATCGCTGATAATTTACCATACGTGAAATTATAACACTTTAGGTTTATAATTAAATAAAGAAAAAAAGTTGCAATGTAAAAGCTTTTTGGAGGTTTCGGTTCACTTCAGAAATTTATGTACGTATGAGTTATTTTTAGAACCAAAATGCATTTACTCAGGTCAACGAATCATATACAATGAGAACTTATTTATATTGTAAATGTAGTTTATTTTAATTTTTATTGATTTAATTATGCTACTGTGTTAGTTCTCTTCGCATTATATGATAGCTCATATGAAATCAAATATGAAATATTATTATCTTCTTTTCTTCACAACGAAAAGTTCATAGTCCGTTTTTTGTGTTTGCAAGCAGTTTTAACTTTAATTGCAAAAATGTTCATGTAATAAAATTAATCAGCTGCTTCGAAAGACTCATCAGCAACAAATTACTCAAGATAAGTTCGTGTCAGAGACTACAATGCACCACTATTAGAAGTGGAATTTATTATTTATTTATACTTAAGAGAGGTCATATGTCAATAAGTTTGATATCCATATTGGGAACTCGATTAGCATCCTTGACTGTGAACATCAAACCTCTACTTCCAACAATTAAATTTAATTCAAATTGATTTGGTTTAAATTAGTATAAGCCTCTCTAATTCGCTTTTTAGAAGTTAATAAACAAATTAAATTTGACACCATCTGAGCTTGTATCTAATTTTAGCTGCAATTCCAATTATTGAAAAGCTTCGTTGAGCTTTCTTCCAAGCCCAAAAATTTATATAATTAAAGATGATTGCTTCGAAGTTCAAAGACTTGAGATAAAAGTAGTTTTAAATATTTAGACGGCACAACTAAATATTTCAAGCTTAATAAACTTAAAAGTGGCAATACTGACAGATATAAACAGAAATAATAAGAAACCACAGCTACATCATCAGATTTTAATATAATGAATTACTGTGAGAACTAATGGAATAAAACGGTCGAGAAACTTTTAGCCATTATGGAAGAAAATCCATTCCTTTCTAGAAAAAGCATTTTGAATCCTTTTCTCCAAATTCATACATCGAGAACAAATATAAGCACCAATAAATTTTTTTATCATTTAAATAAACTTAAAATTTGGATAACCCTATCCAGTTTAATTGATTGACCCTTAGATTGCAATCTGATTTATTGCTAAATATAAGTTAATGATGAAATTATGCCAAAGTTTGTTATGTACGACTTAAAATTTCTTGTGACCTTTTCCATTGATAATTTATTTATTTAATATTGTAGTGAATTACCATTTTATCGTACTTTTATTTAATATTAAATCCATAGTAATCCTACGTTTCGAATATTTTAAATGTTGAATTTTTTTTCATGGAGCTATTCACGAAAACCAAACAATTATCATGCTTCTGTTGATTTATCATGTCTCGATTCTTACAGGAACGATATCTCATTGGGTCATTTTTTTGTTCCGATATGTATTTCAGAAGGGGCGTTATTATTTCCGATTTATCCGAATTATCGTGCAAATAAAAATCATAAGCAGATCTTTCCGCATTCTTGGTATTCTTGCATTTGATATTTTTTACATAGCTTGTGTAATATTCGTTTTTAAGAATGGTTCCGCATTTGGAATCTATCTTCTGATTAATTTGATTCTTTGGTATCTTTTGGAAAGGAGCGTACTCTACAACGGCAGGATACTCGACACCTTCAATAATACATTATTCTTACAGTTCCTAATTTATTTGCAAGCATTGTGCTTACCTTTTGAATCTAAAAACACATAGGAGTCATATCTTTCTTTGAAATTGTACATTTCGGATTGATCGATAAAATTGATGTAAGCTCTAGAGAAGTTGCCATTTCCATGTACTTTTTCGGCCTTGACAAAATATAAATAATTATAATTTACCAACGGGGATACCTGCTCTTTAAACTGTTCAAGTGAAAAATCTGGAGGCAATCGTCGAATTACAATTTTAGAGCACATTTCGAATCACTTTGACATTTTTCTGACTAACAATCGATTCCAACAAAAGATTTATTTATTAATTGTTTTTGCCAGCTTCATTATTTTTAATTAATAACTTTTTTATTGCAGTCATGTCATGGCTGTTACAATGGGTTGAACGCGAACGGCGAAAAAGCTTATAAATGCAACTGTCAAGGATTAAAAGGACAGCCTGGCATTCCAGGTATTACTGGTATGCAGGCCGTGCAAGGTGATTATGGTGACGTTGGTCCCGACGGGCCGTATGGACCTAAGGGCGAGAAAGGTGGTTCTGGAGAATATGGGGCCACTGGTGAAAAAGGATATAGAGTAAGTATTACAATTCATCCTAATACGCCTTCGGCTAAATAGAAATTTTTCAACCTTTTAGGGAGATGATGGAGAACAAGGAAGACAAGGAATAATGGGACAATCGGTAGTTATTAACAATAAATTATGCTGTATAATAAATATACAAATATCTTTTAAAATAGGGTTATCCTGGGGAAGCTGGCATAAGGGGTAACGTGGGATTAGACGGTTGTAACGGTACCGACGGTGTACAAGGAACTCCCGGAATACCCGGATATTATGGAACTCGTGGTTCTCCGGGACCAGATGGTTTGAATGGACCACCTGGAGACGCCGGTGACGGTGGAGGAAATTCTGTTGGAACAAAAGGTGACACCGGAGATTATGGTAGAGCCGGTGGACCAGGGTTCGATGGAAGGCCAGGATCATTAGGACCGCCGGGTTACAGAGGTTCGCCTGGATTTTCTGTGAGTAATAAATTATTTTCATTTAAAACATTAGTTTATCGTATTTACAAACGTTTGATCTTTATGTTTTCATTAGGGTTTGACTGGAGAAGAAGGACCATGGGGTCCTAGAGGTGATTTTGGTGATGCTACTAAGGGTTTACCCGGTCTACCTGGAGAACAGGGAGATGTGGGTGAGCCTGGAGCTCCAGGTCAATTAATGGGCGGAGGAGGAATGATTATTGATCCTCCAACATATAAAGCTATAAAAGGACCTAAGGGTATAAAAGGAATGACCGGAATGACAGGAAACCGAGGAAAAAAAGGAGAATTTGGTGTTAAAGGTCCTCAAGGATATAATGGTGGTCGCGGCGATCGCGGTTTAAGAGGAGATCAAGGTAAAATTAAAATAAAAAATTCGCGGTATTATTATTATAAGATGGAATTTAGGCATTGATGGTCCTCGAGGAAAGCAAGGGCGTCGCGGTCCTGAAGGACCAAGTGGAGAAAAAGGAGACAAAGGAGCTCCTGGTTACGAAGGTCGCTCTGGACTTGACGGCGAAAAAGGAGAGTTAGGAGAATTTGGGTATAGTGGGCCACCTGGGCCTCAAGGACCGGAAGGTGAACCTGGAATTTATAACCCTTCATTAGATGAAGCAGGAAAATTAGGTGTTACTGGTCGACAAGGACCTGAAGGTCCTCCAGGAGAACGAGGAATGACTGGAACACCTGGTAGAGTAGGACCACCTGGACCTGTAGGTCCACCTGGTCCACCAGGAAGATTCGGAGAAGCTGGAAAACCTGGAAGAAAAGGCATCAGCGTAAAGGGTAACTTGATAATAAAAATAAATTTTACAAATAATATATGATTAATTCATACTAGGTGAAAGAGGTGACGACGGTTTGCGTGGATATCCTGGAAAACCAGGTTTTCCCGGTTTAACTGGGGGAGAAGGTTTAGCAGGAGATAAGGGACATGCTGGTTTAGATATTGAGGGTCCTCCTGGAGACGATGGGTTGATTGGTTTAGAAGGTTTTCAAGGTCCACCTGGTGATCATGGAGACGTTGGAAACGCCGGTTTGAAAGGGTTTCCTGGACGAGCACAACCTTTTCAAGGTCCACCAGGTGAACGTGGTACTCCTGGTTTTCCAGGTCCTGAAGGTGACTTTGGTTTACCGGGCTATGACGGAATACCTGGATCGAAAGGTCCTAGAGGAAATGACTGTGGTATCTGTCGAGGAGGTATGTATACTAAACAATTTTACCTCCAATCAATTAAAAAATTGGAGGTATGGTAATCGAAAAAAAATTTCAATTTTTTTTTTTTACATTTTCGAGATCACCGTGTCCAGAAACGTAAAGATCTGTAAAAAATAAAAAATAAATTTCTGTGTCGGTCTGTCGGTCGGTCGGGCGGTCGGTCGGGCGGTCGGTCGGTCGGGCGGTCGGTCGCCAGATTTTGTCCCTCGATTTATTCGTGAACCATCCAACCTATCAGGACCAAATTTGGTATAATGGTAGGGTTTACGGTAGAAAAGTGAAAATAAGGTTTTCGTCGCGATCTGTCAATCAGGAGTGCCACTACAAGAAAATGATACAAGATTTTTAAAAGCTATTTTGTCTTGTGATAGGTTATTTTAAAGACCTTGAAAAGCTTTATCCAGAATGGGTGAAATTAACTTTCTATCTGTCATCTGTCAAAAATTACAAGCTGTCAAAGTTAAAACTTCAAAATTAAATAACCCATGAAGTACTGAAGGGATCTCAACCAAATTTGGTATGTAGGAACATTGCCCTCAAAGGACTTCACCGCATATGGAACCCTTTGATAAAAATCAGGAATTTAATATGAAAAAAAATAATTAATTTTTTTTGCGAATACTTAAAAAAAGTCCTTGTCCCTCGATTTTTTTCGGCATTTCTACGTCGATGGCATTCAAACTTTTTGGACGTGTGTCTTGTAGGCTCTAGTGGTGAAAATAAGGTTTTGGCAGAGAAATCTTTGCCAGGACTACCACAATAAAATAAATAAAAAAAAATGAAAATGACATCATATCTCCGGGAATGTATAACCGATTCAGATAAAATTTGGTGTGCTGATGATTGGAGGTATTGCGGCAGAAGTGACGATATTTTTATAATCTTAATGGCGAAATATAAAAAATCATCTAAATGTTATTGATTTTAGGATTCCCTGGACTCAAAGGTGATAGAGGCGATAATGGTAGAAACGGCCGCGAGGGTCTTCCAGGACTACAGGGCCTGACGGGTCCACGGGGTCCGAAAGGAAAACTAGGAAAATCTGGATTTCCAGGAGAAATGGGAATGCACGGCAATGATGGTGCAATTGGTATCCAAGGAATCCCTGGTTCGAAAGGACAAAAGGGAGAACTAATTTATCCACCAATATCCCAAGATGCAGCAGAAAAAGGATATCAAGGTTTTCCAGGAAATGAAGGACCGGCAGGTCGGCGCGGTAGAGTAGGACCACAAGGAGCTCCAGGTTTCATGGGTCCAAAAGGCGAAAGAGGAAATAATGGACCTTATGGTAATCCTGGAAGAGATGGAAAACCCGGCTTAAATGGATTGCGGGGTGTTCGAGGAGACGATGCACCTTCCGATTACTTTTCTAAATTGAATCTGCAAGGAACTCCTGGTTTACCTGGATTTGCGTAAGATTAACAAATATAATTGGTTTGGACGAATGTTACTTTTCACAATTTTAGGGGTGTTAAAGGAGAACCAGGAGATGATGGTTATGTAGGCGAAGTTGGAGATGCGGGCAGTTTCCAAGCAGATATTAAGGGAGATCGTGGAATTCCTGGAGATGATGGGGAGAGAGGTAAAATAGATTGAAACACGAAAATATTCAATTTTGGTATAAAAAATATTTAATTTTAGGTTGGGATGGATTCAAAGGACGCGCTGGGCAAGTAGGTGATATTGGATTCCCAGGTTTACCTGGAGTTGACGGTAATCAAGGTTATTCATTAAACGGTCCACAAGGCCTGAAAGGTTTTCCTGGTGAATTTGGTTCTCAAGGGTATAGAGGTAATCCTGGATTACCAGGACTTCAGGGTGGTGTGGGTTTTCCAGGATTACCGGGACTTAAAGGAAGTCGTGGAGACTTGGGCCAAAGCATAATAAATGGAGTAATAGGCAGGCCAGGTTTAGCGGGACAAAAGGGAGAACCGGGCGGTTTTGGTCCTCAGGGATATTCTGGTAGAGAAGGAGCTCCAGGTTTTAAGGGTATTAAAGGAGCTCACGGGCCAGATGGTTATAATGGTTTGCCAGGATTATCTGGTAATAAGGGACAAATTGGAGCAATACTTGCTGGCCCTCCAGGTGCTCCTGGTTTACCAGGACCACCGGGACTACCTGGATTTAGAGGAGAGCTTGGTTTGAAAGGAGAAGATGGCTACTCTGGTCTGCCAGGACTAAAAGGTATCTCTGGAGACTTAGGTCTTTTGGGAAGATTTGGACCTGTAGGTGACGTAGGACCTCAAGGTACCGTATTATTATTTTTTTTATTTTGTCATCATTATCTTAATTATTAGGTTTTCCTGGTTATGTTGGCATTAATGGTATTCCTGGAAGAGTTGGAGAAATAGGCGATAGAGGTTTTAACGGCTACCCAGGAGCCCCTGGATTGGCAGGTCAACGTGGACTGCTTGGTCAAATGGGATTAAAAGGAATTCAAGGAAATGTTGGTCAAAGAGGTTTCTTTGGTTTACCTGGTCTTCCGGGTCTACCAGGATTACGAGGCGATACTGGAGCAGAAGGAAGATCTGGAGAACCTGGAGATTCGTCATTCAGTGGACCTCAAGGTGATGTCGGAGAATTTGGTATTATAGGTTTACCAGGAACTGATGGTAAACCTGGCCTTGATGG
This sequence comes from Cantharis lateralis, assembly GCA_963170105.1. Classification (NCBI taxonomy): domain Eukaryota; kingdom Metazoa; phylum Arthropoda; class Insecta; order Coleoptera; family Cantharidae; genus Cantharis; species Cantharis lateralis. The sequence continues at coordinate 13,623,512 of OY720624.1, forward strand.
TGCACCTGGTCTACTAGGAGAACCTGGTCAAAGTTGGCCTGGTGATTTTGGCGTTAAAGGCGTGCGAGGAGAACCTGGTTTTAATGGTAGAAATGGATCAGTAGGACTTCCTGGAGATCGTGGCGAACCTGGATTTGAAGGTGCTCATGGTTTAATTGGTGACAGAGGAAATTACGGTGAACGCGGGTTGCAAGGAAGACACGGTTTATCTGGCTATAAGGGCGAAATAGGTAGCCCTGGAGGTTTTGGTTATAACGGTACCAAAGGAGAACGAGGTAATAAATAATATTATTTGTTGATTACATTTTATAATTTATCATCTTAATTAGGTATGGATGGAGAACCAGGATTTATGGGTAAACCAGGAATACCAGGAGATCTAGGTCCAGCAGGTCTAGTAGGACCTCCTGGTGCACCGGGTATTAAAGGGCGACCGGGATTGCCTGGTTTTACATCCTATGGAGTTGCGCAAAAAGGTGAAGGAGGATTGGTAGGAATGCACGGATTCATTGGTATTAAAGGTGAACAAGGAGATTTCGGATATCCTGGAAATCCTGGTGTGAAAGGTAGCAGAGGAAACACTGGATATCCTGGACTTCAGGGAGATTTTGGTTTACCAGGATTAGCAGGTTCATTGTTAATGTAAATTTTTGTAAACTCATTACTATAAGTTAATTTTTAGGATTCAGAGGAGAGCCCGGATATCCAGGAGCACCTGGTTTACCTGGTTCCAATCCTGAACGTGGTGACCCTGGAAGAGATGGACTGCCTGGCTTTGATGGACTTGATGGTCGACCCGGACAGAAAGGAGCGCCTGGAGAATATGGTGTAGAGGGAACTCCTGGAACTCCCGGTTTACCTGGTTTTAGTTACCAAGGAAGTAAAGGTCTAATGGGTGATATAGGATATCCTGGTTTACCGGGTACACCTGGAAAATACGGATTAGCAGGTAATATAATATTATTAATAATTGTTTGTCTTAGCTGGAATTTCTCTAAATTATTTTGTAATATTTTATCGTTAATTGTATTTCAGGAAATCGAGGTCAAGATGGACGTTCTGGTATAAAAGGTGTGCAAGGAGATTACGGTGTGCCTTCACTTAGTTTCAAAGGACAACAAGGTGACATCGGATTTAATGGAGCTCCTGGTTTAAATGGAACAAGAGGCGAAAGAGGTGATTCTGGTTACAACGGACTGCCAGGAATAATTGGTCCGAAGGGTTTACATGGTCCGACAGGCAATCCAGGTTATCCAGGTTTACAAGGTTTAATCGGTCTTCAAGGTTCAAAAGGAGAAAGTGGCGAAATTGGTAGACCTATACCAGGTTTAGTTGGAGAGACAGGTTTCCCTGGCTTACCTGGTTTACCCGGTTTTCAAGGTACTCAAGGTAGAAATGGGGCGAATGGCCTTAAAGGTGCGATAGGTGATATTGGATTGCCAGGAGTATCTGGACTTCCAGGAAGACCTGGTGCCCTTGGAATACGTGGTGATAATGGATTAAATGGGCAAGTAGGAGCGCGTGGTCAAACAGGAAGTCCTGGTTTACCGGGAGACGATGCTCCTCTACCACCAGCACCTCCAAGCAGAGGATTTTTCTTTACCAGACATTCACAATCTGAACTTATTCCAGTTTGTCCAAAAAATACGGTTAAAATGTGGGATGGATTTTCTCTACTTCATATCATGGGAGATGCTAAAGCGCATGGGCAAGATTTAGGTACGCAACTAAAATTATTACTTTTTGAAAAATTAACATAAAAATATGTTTTATTTAGGTGCGCCTGGAAGTTGTTTAAGAAAGTTCAATACCATGCCATTCTTATTCTGTAATTTAAATGACGTGTGTGATTATGCCCAACGTAATGATTACAGTTATTGGTTGTCAACGAATGAGCCCATGCCGGTTATGATGACGCCTATACCAGCACCAGAAGTCGGACGATACATATCAAGGTAAAATAATACTTTTTTTAGTATTTTTCTCGCTATCTTCAAATCTGTTATAAATTATAGGTGTTCGGTTTGTGAAGCTCCTACAAGAGTGGTTGCGGTACATAGCCAAAGTATGTCTATTCCTGAATGTCCTACGGGATGGGAAGAATTATGGATGGGTTATAGTTTCCTGATGGTATTAAATTTGAAAGTATATTGAAAAGTCGTAGAATTCAATTATTTCTTTTTAGCACACCGACGCAGGTGCAGAAGGAGCGGGTCAATCTTTGGTGTCACCGGGTTCTTGTTTGGAAGAATTCCGTGCTCGTCCGTTTATAGAATGCCACGGTCATGGCAGATGTAACTACTTTACAACTGCTTATTCTTATTGGTTGGCCACAATAGAAGATTATTCTATGTTCCTCAAACCAAGGCAACAAACTCTGAAAGCCGGCATGGATTTAACATCGCGCATTAGTAGATGCGCTGTATGCATACGGCGGCGATATATTTTGCAAACAACGTCACAATCAGGAAGAGGTTCTCCTACTTATGGTATACCTCCACCAAGCGAAATTCAACGTTATCCAAATTCGGGCAACAGATACGATTCGCAAGGCGGTACAAGGCAAAATCAAAATTCCAACGCGCAACCTGGTTCAAACGCGTACTATAATGAAAATGCAAACTCACAAACTCAATACTCCAGCTCTTATGGCAGTGGTTCTGGTCAATCTGCAACTGCGAACTCTTATGGCAGCGGTTCAGGTCAATCTGCAACTGCGCAAAGTCAAAACTCCAACTCTTATGGCAGCGGTTCAGGTCAACAGGTGAACGCACAGGGTCAAAACTCGAATTCTTATGGTGGTGGTTCTAGTTCGTATGGAAGTCAAAGCGTAAACGAACAAAATCAAAATGCTAACGCTTACAATCGTGGTTCTGGTTCCTACGGAAGTCAAAATAGAAATGAACAAAACCCCAATAGTAACTCTTACAGCAGTGGTTCTGCTTACGGTAGTGTAAATCTGAACGAACAAAATCCAAATCTAAACACTATTAGTGGTAGCTCTGATTCATTGAGCGGTCAAACAGGAAACGCTCAAAATGCTAGCTATTATGTCGCCGGTGGACGTCAAAATCCTTACTACAATAATGAAAATTCAAATTCTTATGGTAGTTCCGGTGGTTCACACGGTACACAAAACAGAACCGTTGACGTACGTACCCAGAGTCAAAATGTGAATCCATACGCTAATTACAACAGACAGTACGATCCAAATAGGCAATACAATGCAAATGCTTACAACAATCGTAATGCATATAACAGAAATTACAACACAAATCCGGATAATGTTCCAAGCAATTACGAAAGACGTCGACACCGCAGGCTGAAAAAACGAAATCATCTAAAAACAGCGGAAGAAAATGAAGTAAAATCATAATTTGTAACTGTTACCAAGAGTGCCATATAAAAATATTTTTTTAACTTTGGAAAATGTTGTATGTAGGTCTGTAAATAATAAATTAGTTAATTTTTGTTAACTACAAATGCCATTTTAATATTTAAGTGCATTATCTAATGGTGCTATATTTTCAGAATTACGCTTGCATGCATACTGTAATGTGATTTTTAATTTAGGTTTTTCAATAAATCACTGCCATTAAAGGGTAGGTAAACTGCCAACTATAGGTGCTGTAAGTATTTCATGTTACAATATTATATGCCTATTATTAACCCTGTTGTAAAATAGTGCACAATAGTAATTTATAGTTGGAATAATTCGTAAAACAAATTTTGTAAACTTGTTTTTTTATTTTTAATTAAAAATATGTATTTATAGAATTAATAACTAAGTTTTTGTTTGTATAAAATAATCAAATAATTTTTTATAACAAGATATTGATAATAAATTTTTTTAAATGTTATTTTATCATGAACTGTGGCTCGACTTGCAAAACATTATTTGTGTAACAAAATTTGAAAAAATTATATAAATTTGATAAACTTTCCATTTTTTCAAGGCGAAATCTTACTATCTACCTACTATCTATAGTAGGCTTAGTTGCAACATTCAAACAGTATTACGAAGTATAAGCAGAAATTTTAAAACGTAAACTATTGTCGCAACTATAAATTCACAGAAGCGAATTTTTACCTTCCGAAACTAACATTAGGTCTTTGTTATGTTTTGAAGATGATTTCACAATATTTGTTCAATTTCTTACAGTGTAATTATAATATTTTCTACATCAATGATTTTTAATGCTAATTAAATACGAAATTAGTAATCCGAAACAAATAAAAAACTTTCCGAATTATTAAAATTAACGCCCAATTTACCTTGGCTAGCAAGAAGCTAGCTTTGCATCTCGAAAACAAGACCAATTTTGGTTGCTGCCTACAAACTAAATTTTAATTTTTAATTTCGGAAAATTTTTAGAACAAAAATTGTAGGAAATTTGATAACGATAATTTTTTGTCATAATAAACTTTTACCTATTTCATTACGTTTTGAAGTTATGATGAATTGTGTCTTAAAGCTTTAAGTAAACCTCCTGTTCAACTCATACGATTTCATTCAACTTCAATAGGCTTCGTGCCACGACAGCTCAAAACGTAAATGCAAAATTTAGAGTATTTCATTTGGATACTATCGTGCTTACAGACATACGCACCCACACACATCCATACAGACATTTTTCAAAAATAGTAAAATTCATTTAAAGAGACCTCAAAACATAAAAATTTGATAAAAAAAAATAAATAGTAAGGAGTTCGGAAACTCAAAATAACTAATTTCAATCCCCCCTTAGAAAATATCCTATAAAAGCAACCAATCAAACCAGAACAACATAAATACAAGGAATGTCTCTACAGAAATTATATTGTAATCTTATCAGTATGAAATTAATATAGCAAACAAACCATTCCAAATACTTTCACTCAAACTTTGAACCTAAATACAAAATAAAAGTAATTGTTAGTTCTTTCATTTTTATTTCGTACAAAAGGAAAAAAACAGAAATTCAACAACTGCAGTTTCATGTTTACTTACATGCGATAAGTTTATTTAAATAAACATAGGAAATTGTTCTAATTACGTAGTTTTATAAAATATTTTATATTTTATGATACATGTGACCATAAGTTATTTTGCAAAACCATTATTAAATTCTACTGCTCTGTCTGTGAACTGCATGTGGCTATCAATGATTTGAAATAATTCTGCAGGTTGCGGTATTCTACCGGTCTCCAATTTTGACCACACTGGCACGTCGTTTAATGTAATTTCAAATGCACCCGATTGTACCAAGTGACCTTCTATTAAATTACATAGTAGAAAACACATCAAGCAAGCGTAAATTTTATTTTCCAGACACCAAGTCCACCACGACGGCTGAGGTTGATTTATATATTGAAAAATGTTGATTCCGCCCAACACACAACATATTATAGCCATTTTAAGTAAACCCTATAGAAATACTCATTTAAAAAGAGGATAAACCAAATAACAAGTAGTACTTACTATTAATCGAGACAAAAATAGATAAAAATCAGATGGATCGTAATTTTGTCCATGCACGCTCATGTAAGGGTACTTTTGTTGAATAATAGTAGAATATTCTTCATACATTTTTCGATATCCACAGGAATAGCTAAACATAACATTATTTTATTATTATAATTCAATTAAGAAATTAGCAAGTCATGAACATACCAGTACAAAAATGTTAATGTTGGACCAGCAAAATTGGTTGTTAGTTTTGATTTCGGTAAATCATCTTCCGATTTCGCCTCTTGCACATAATTTAAAAATACTAACACGAATAATACTAACAGAAGCCAAAAGTGTTTAATAGTCAGTTTTTGAAACATTTTTTTAGAATTAATATCACCGACTTTGACATTTGTTCATCAAGAAAATCGTAAATACAATGACCTTAACAACGTTGTCAGATCTACTATCACTACAAATTGATATTATACAAAGTACTAGCTAATTATGTATACGAACCGAAAGAAGTCATTCTTTAAAAATTCAATTAGTATTAATTAATTTAATTAACACCCTAGGTTAACCAATAATATTTCATAAAATCGGCTTTTTAGCGTATTTCATTGGTTCATCAAAATTTTGTGGTTTTACTTGTAAGTGAACAACTAGGCCTTAGCAACTTAAATACTAAGGTAACAACCCTGTAGTTTTCCATTACAATTATTCTTAAGTGTCCTGTACATTTTTAAAAATATATATTTAGCTTGGCAACATTGAACCACCAAATATTATTCTAACCCCACATTTTGTCACATTTCTACATTGAAGTGTTGAAAAGTGGTAGATTTTATTCAAAATGGCTGGTCGTGCTGGTTCATCTCGGCGTTTGCCAGAAAGTGAATCTACGATCGCTTATGTTCAAGCTGATGGATTGGTAAGTTCTTCTTACAAAAATTTAGAGTTGATTATAAATAAATTCGCGAAGTTTTTACCCTAATGATATGGGCGTAAAATTTTAACCTAACCTTGTTTGTCCACTAACAGCTTTCACTAATAATTTTTAACTTTTGCAGGCTGTTATGAAAATCGTGAAGCACTGCCATGAAGAGGCTTCGAGTAATATGGACGTAGCTCAAGGAGCTCTTTTGGGTTTGGTGGTGGATAATCGACTGGAAATTACAAATTGCTTTCCTTTCCCAAAGCACACCGACGATGGTTTCGATGAAGAAGACTATCAACTATCCATGATGCGACGTTTAAGACGTGTGAACGTTGATCACTTTCATGTTGGTTGGTACCAAAGTGCCGATGTTGGCAACTTTTTGAGTTTGCCATTATTGGAATCGCAGTATCATTATCAAACTTCAATCGAAGAATCGGTTGTGGTAATTTATGATTCACAAAAATCTTCCCGAGGTTTTTTGACGTTAAAAGCTTATCGATTAACTCCACAAGCTATTGAATTGTACAAGGAAGGCGAATTTACACCAGAAATGTTGCTTAAATTGAAAGTGGGATTTGAAAATTTGTTTGTTGAAGTTCCATTTGTGATTAAAAATTCTGCCCTGTGTAATATTATGATGTCGGAATTGAACGAAATGATACCAGAAGAGCAAGGTTCCAAGTTTCTTGATTTGGGTACTGCTTCTGTGCTAGAAGGTCAGTTACGTTGTCTTATGGATCGAGTCGATGAACTAAATCAGGAGGCAATCAAATTCAATCGTTACCAACAGTTGGTCAGTAGGCAACAACAAGACAAGCACAGATGGATGCAAAAGCGTTCGCAAGAAAATGCGGCACGTGCGGCTAAAGATGAACCACCACTACCAGAAGAAGACATCAACAAACAGTTCCGTCCTCATCCAGTTCCACCGAGGTTGAATCCTATGATTATAGCCGGACAAATTGATACCTACAGTCATCATATTTCACAATTTTGCTCCCAATCGCTGGCTAAATTGTACATTACCCAGGCTTTACAGGGTGCAAAGGAATCTAAAAGTAACAACATTTAATAACATTTTGTACTTGTATTACTTTGGTAGTATTAAATTTTACTACATACAATAATTATTTTCACTTATTAAATTTTAGCTACATTTCATACGTTTTACCAAATTTTAAATATCTATTTATTTGTACGTTTTATTTTCAATAGATTTTCATTTAAAATTATGTGATTTGAATCCTAAAATTTGCAAATTGAATCTTGTTATTTGCTAATCTAAAGGGGTAGCTCACTTGATCTCTTGCAATGCGCAGTTCTTGATAAATTTTTTTTGTTTACAAAGCATCAAGCTTATTAGTAACATTATAATACTTTTGGATAAAATTGAAATTTTACGGTGGAGGCAATACCTCATAAAATTTTGGGTTTTCTTATTTTAGAAAACAAAATAAGATAAGAAGCACCCAGTGCAGAACTGCCAAACGCACTGATAAATTTTGTTACAAATTTGCCGGAATAGTGGTATTTCTTCAAATAACCAAATAGTTTAGGTACTTACATTTTTAAAAATTTTAAGCTGGTTTAAATTTGTATGATACTTCTCTCTCTCTTAAGGAAAGCTTTCAGTGTTTGGTCTTCACGATTGCAACTGTTGAATATTGTAACAACCATAGGGCGTACTTACTAATATTATCGGTAATAAAAAAACATGTATATAAAATAATTTTATTACATATCATTAAAAAAGAAATACAAAAACGACATACAGTTAAATGTATCTATCGAAATTTATCTTTTAGTTCTATTGCACACATTTGGCCAAATTAACAAAATCTGATTAATTTATTTTATAAATTAATACTCCTACTATTTTAATTTTTTGCCATTTAATAACAAATTATTGTTTTATACCAATCTCTATGTAAAATTACTTTGTTTAATTATATCCTAATCAGTTCAATACAGAACCATATCAATGTATGTGCAGTGCTTTCTTCGCTGACGCAACAAAAAAACAAATATTGCAAAGAAATACCCACATAGGAAATAAACATTTCTGTACATTATAGATTAATAATTAAACTAAAAATGTTTCAAAGCCTTCAATTTGCAAAAATTATAAACCGGGTTAACTAAAATCCTTCCGTCTCATTTGATTATTCAATGAATTATTTTTTTAATTATATTGCAATAGGTACCAACAAACATTAACTAATTACTTGAGATCGTAGATATTTTTAAGTAGCGTGCTAATAACCAGAGCTGGGCAAAATTATGGAAAAGTTACAGTTAAACTAACAACATAGCAGTCTGTACTTCCCCGACCTTAAACGTAGGGTGAAACTTGAAGATACACATATGGATCGTTTTCAAAATATTACAAAAATTACCAGTTTTGCATTAAAATTCTAATCTCTATTCGTTGAAATTTGAAAAAATTCTCATTCACTGTGTGAATAGAAATCTGGTAAAACATTGTATTGGGGAAACCCCTATAAGTAAATCAGTACTTTCTATATACATATTTTTAGACAAAACTAATATTCCGACTAAAACAAGAAAACTAACTTGGTATATACTGCTCAGCTCGGTTAACGACTACATATACTTAAAAAACTAGAAATAAATGACTATTTTATGTGTAAATTCACCTCTAAATTGTAAAATAATTAAAGTGTTGCGTTAAATAGTAAAATATTCAGTCTCAGTCTTTTAAGTTTGTAGCCTAAAATAATATTAATCTTAATATTTAGCACTTCATAATTGATCGATGGAGCATTTCAGGCATCATAAAACAAAATACATCACAATAATTTATAAAAAAAAAACATGCAGTCCTCATATAACAACGTAATTATCTATCTATGTTTTACTATTTATTATTCTTTATCACCGGCTGCTAGACTGTCGTGCCCGAGCCGGTTTTGATTCATACTCGATGTTCACTCAGAATTATCGGGCAAACTCATTTCAAGCTCTGCCTCGTGTGAACATCCGGTATAAGTTATAAACTTTGTAAATCTAACTTACAATTTTAGAATACACACACTTACATACTTTTATAGATGGCATCTTAGTTTCACGGGACCATAACTACGTCTACGGTCTTTTTTAACAACAAAACATGAAATCAAATTTGTAATGTGCATTTATATTACTAACAAAGTAAGTAATCAAAATTAAGTCTTACGTTGTCGACAGATCTAGAATTAAAGGATAACGCTTCCTTCGAGTGAAGTTCTAAATCTGCAACACCTTAAATTCAAATATAACATTTAAAACGCTTTATTTGCAAAGAAAATCAAAACCCAAAAAACTAAATGTTTTTAAGCTTCTAACTTTACACAGGTTGCGCGTTTAAATTATCTGGAAAAGGGCGGTTAGGACTTGTTTCTAATTCTGGAAATGCCTCGGACAAGTATCTTTTAATACTCGGAGGTATATAAAGTTCGTTTAATTGTTCTTTCTCTTTAATGTGATTTGTAATAATTGCCCTACAACGATCTTGTAAATTAATAAAATCCCTTTTCATATTTTCTAACGTCATTTCAGTTTTCGCAGCAGTGGAACAAGCCATCGGGTACAAATTTTCCTTAACATTATTGAGACCTCTAAACGCAACACCCAAACATCTTCCGTCTTTATAATACGTAAGAGTGCCATTTACACCGTCAAATAACATTCCTATAGTCGTGGCTTCGTTTTCCCTAAATGGCTTTGTGTAATTGTACCACGTCCCACCGTGCCACAAATGGCCCTTGTGTGATAAACCCCAGCCGTGATAATCTTCACCTATGAGATTGGTAAAGCAATCCGCGTGTAAACGAGCGTCCTTCGTTCCGATTCCGAACATCATGCTCGTTCCAAAAATTCTTTGGGCTAACCGAAGTTCCCAAAAGTATTTTCCATTATTTAAAATTCTAGTTCCTCTAACTCCTGCAGTTCCACTACTCCAATTTGGATGAAAATGTGCCGTTTTCAAATAAGTACCCACTAATTTGACTTCGCGACTCTTTTCATAATTACTCCACGTCCACGAATCGTCGCAAGCCAATAATACAGGATATGGATGACAGTCGTCGATAATGGGATATAGAATTTCATCGTCGTAATCGTCCTGATTATCTTCCGGCATGCTAAAATACACAAAATAATTTTTTTAATTAGTTTTCCTGTTAAAAAATGTAAAATTTTCACCCTCTTAGTGAGCGAAAATGATCAATAACTCGAGGCAGATAATGCAAGGACGTGAGCAATGAAGCAGGGGCGAGGGTGGTGGGTTAAATGCGTCACTCTTTTTTGTTTTTAAAATATAAATAGACTTTTGGTGTTTATGACTATAAGAAGTCTAACTAAACTCAAGTCTAAAATAGTGGAATAGCTTTTGACAAAATTCGTTTAAAAAAAAATGGTTTAATTCAAATTAATCAATAAAAAAAATTTGGGTCGCAATTATTTATATAGTTGTTCAGTAAATTAAAAACGTGAATAATGAAAATAGCAATTTTATTCGTATGACGAATAAATGTAGGCTACGTTATCGATTTCTTTCTTGCAATAATATCAAATTGAAATTATATTACAAAATGAACGGGGTTGTTTTTATCTACATAGAATTTAGGAATGTATTTAAAAGCTTTTTTATAAAATCAGCATACCTAATTCGTCTTCCCGAGATATAACTCATTGGAATATTTTCTGTAGATCGCTCTACAGTGGTCATGTTTTTATATAACAAAAAGATGTAATGCACCAGGAAGAAAACAACGCGTTTGATAACACGACAAGTTTCGACTGCGCCGCGACGCCAACTTGGGGTGGACTAAACCGTGACGTAATATCAGTATACATCAACAAAACGTGTTACAAATAAAGATAGAAGATATAGAGCGAGAAGTCAAACAGGTTCCATTATGAAAGTTAGACGATTAGATTTTTTAACAGACTTTGTAGGCGTTCAAGTTTTTTCTTTATTAAAAGTATGTAAGAACTGTTAGCCTAGTTTATCTACTGTACACTGATAATACCACAAAAGAGATAAAAAGCGATAATCATATATTTTTTGAGATATTAAATAATCGCAGTGTTATTTAAAATGTATATAACTACTTTTCAAAATTTTTTATTTTGAACTTAAATTTTGATTCTTAAAAAAAATTGTCAGAAGTGGGATTCGAACCCACGCCCTCAAAGAGGACCAGAATGCTCGTACCCGCATTGAGCGGGCAAGGTTTTCCTTGAGTCTGGCGCCTTAGACCGCTCGGCCATCCTGACATGTAAATTAAATATGACAGTAGGAAAACAGATTTTTTCAAAATTTTTTTGTAATAATTATTATCATAAAAATTAAGCGCAAAAACTTTTTATGAAAACAGAAAGACAGAAAAACACTTTCAAATTTGAAACTGCATTGATTACCTGATTATTTCTAAAAGTTGATTAATTGTGACCCAAAACTAAGTTCACCCTGGGGCGAACTTTTTCAAAAATTTTGAAATGGGATTTCTGGTACCTGGGGCACTGAAAAACGTTTCTTCTGGATCGAGAAATACTACTGATGAGAAATGCATTAAAAATGCCAGTTTATTACTACACAAGAACACGAGAATTTCTGAAGGTGATTATTCTTGGCATGATTGTATTGTTATTTTAAATTATGTTATTTCCTTATTATTTTTAAATTTGTTTGCTAGTTTTTAAAATAAATGTCGAATTGCTTACAATTTAAAGTTTACGAGTAGTACAATCATGAAGGAATCCCAGTTTTGCGGTTGGACAGACGACTTTCTGAGCTACTTACCCATTTTGAATCTCCACTGAGAAAAAGAAGTTATTGGCCTCTCAAGATGCTTCCTCTTTAGGGTTCAAACAAAATATTTCAATCTTAAATTTTTTTTACTTCACCCAATACTTGCAAACTAAATCTGTTTTTTATTCGTTGTTAGGACTTTTGGTTTTAAATCAGTTAACTATATTTTTTCTTAAATTCAATAAATTTTAACTGAAAGTGAGTCTCAAAATTTGCCATTTTGCACCAAATTAAAAAAAAATCGGAGTACTCGCCCCCCCCCTAAAACAGGCGCTAAAAGTCCTAGTTTAGCTTCATTTGAATTTTTGGATTTAAGTTCTTCATTTATAACCTTCCTTTCATAGTAGATGTTAAAGTGCAGTTTATTCAACTGAAAACAATAGAACAAGAGACACTTGAACCGGAAGAGTAGATAATTTCCAATTTGTAATTGGAATTTCTTCTAAATTTTATATATACTACGTTAAGATTTAATAAATTATAAACGAGTAAAAATACCTATTGTAGATAACCTAAATCATTAAAATATAAAATTGCATTATTATTGATTTATCGATTCCATTATTTTCTGTCTCATTCTTTGCCAATGTAAAATTAGTATAAGTCAGGATGGCCGAGCGGTCTAAGGCGCCAGACTCAAGGTAAACCTTACCCGTCTATACGGGTTCACGAGCATTCTGGTCCTCTTTGAGGGCGTGGGTTCGAATCCCACTTCTGACAACTTTTTTTTTAATTATAAAAGTATTTATTTTTACTTCAGCGAATAATAACAAAATTCTTATTTTGTAAATTACAAGTTTTAAATTATGTAGTACGGTTTCAATCATTTTCATCACAAATCTAAACATTTTTTATATTATCCAGTGCCGTAACTAAGGTGAGAGCGACTGGTGCGGTCGCCCCGGGCGCACGGCCAAGAGGGGGCGCAAACAACTTAACGCCGCTATTGTTTATTTTTAAACAAAAATAAGGACGTTATTTACATCAGGGGGCGGGGGTTACATGTTACAGTTTTACTAAATTATCTTCTTTATTTTCATTATTTATTTAGGGAACGATTGAATGGGTTTTGTACGTTATTCTAATATATTGCAATTTTAAAAATATAGTTCACTTTTGCAACCTACCCTTGCTAACTCACTATCAGTTGGAAAACAACCTTCTGATTTCGAGTAGTCGGCTCACTGATATCACGTCCGTCGTGTTCTTATCACTAAAAACGTATCGTCCTTGCAAAATATTTTACAAATTTTAATCCAAATTAAATTCTTCCAATTACCCCATATCACTTCAATTCTCATCAAAAATTAAATTAAATAATTAAAAAAAACCACTTTCCAAAATTATTATTTAATTTATTTATATCTTACTGTTTCAAAATTATTGTTCACTTTAAACAAAATCACGGCCGTCCTGCATTATCTTTTAGGAACGGCATTCGGCCTTCACGCTATATCAATCTAGCATTTAATTCATTCTACCACTTGTGAAAATTTTCCTACAATAATATTATTTCTTTCATAAAATCTTCAGAGTAGAAACATAAATATTTCGGTTGGTAAAAAACTCCACTAACCAAAGCTTCCTGTTTTGCGGTCCCAGTGAGTGAATTTTGTATGTAATTCTAATGTATTTAATAAATATTTAAATTTTACAAGTCGTAAAAATCAACCATGAATATACATAAGCTCATAACTATCGAAAAAAAAAACATATAAATTTTGCCATAGGTACACAGTGACCATTTGGTCTGAATAATTTTTTTAAGACAAACAAAAATTTTATTTTAATTTAATTTTTTATTCAAATTAAAACAATTTGTTTGCTTTAAAAAAAATTGTTCCATTAAAATAGTTTTTTTTTTATTTGAAACAAAAGATTAACCTTAAGATTAACAAAAAAAATAAAAAGTATGATGGCTTATATTTTTATAAATATTATTATTACTATTCAAAAATATTTTATAAAGTTTTAATTGATTACATGTTAGAAAAAATTGAAAAAAATATTTTAATTAAATTCATAACTTACGAAAATATGAAATAAACTGTTAATAATTATTAATAGTTGTTTATAACACCTTTTGGTCGAGCAAGTGTGTTTCGAATTTTTGATTCTCGTCAGATAAACCTTGGATAATAAAAGAGCCAGAAGAGTTATGTAATTAAACCGAATATTAAAAAACATCAAAAGTCAAATTATTTAAGAAATACCCGAGAAATTTAAATGTACACCCAGTATAACTTAAAAGTTGCAAATCTCTTATTGAAAATTCAAGTTACGCCACTGACTTTGTATACAAGCCATCCTTTCAAAATCAAATACTAATAACAATTTAATTTTAATTCTTAAACTAATATTTAATGTATAATAGCAAAAATTATTAAAAAATTCGAATAATTCTAATGATAGCGCATTTCAAAGTTTTCGTTTTTACCTAAACATAACCTCCAAGTTGTCAAGCTCATTGCGCATAAGAAGTTAGTGTTCGCAGTGTAGATGTCAAGTTAAACTAAATAGACTTACGTTCGTTATCCGTTTATATACTCGTTTCACATCAAATATTGTGTAAATATTACTAAAATTCACTTAAAACTTGAAATTTGTATCATTAAAAATTCTAAACATTTAAATAATGCCTCCTCACGGTCACAGTTGTGAAGGCGACAAAAATCACGATGAAACCCCGGAAATGGGAGTCGAGTATAGTTTATACATGAAAATCGATAGAGAAAATTTGGAATGTTTAAACGAAGTTGAAGAAGGATCTGGGAAAGGCGTATTTAAGCCCTGGGAGGAACGTTTAAATTTCACAAATGTGAGAGGTTATTAAGCTTTTATAGCTTCTTGTTCAATAATTATTTTTACAGTACGTAGAATCTGATGCGGACGAAGAATTATTATTTAATATTCCGTTTACTGGAAATATAAAATTAAAAGGAATAATAGTAATCGGGGAAGATTCCAATTCTCATCCTTCGAAAGTCAGATTGTAAGTTTTGCGCAATCGATTTAGCATTGTTCTAACTTGGGGCTTGTTTAACCAGGTTCAAAAATAGGCCACATATGACATTCGATGATGTTGCGCTGCCTCCCGAACAAGAATTTGATCTTCAAACAGATCTAACGGGATGTTTAGAATATTCGACTAAGTATTTCTTGCTTTCAGTTGCATTTATATGTTTTTGTAATTTGTAACGTTTTAGGATAGTTACTTTCAATACGGTACACCATTTAACTTTACACTTTCCTAGCAACTTTGGTGGTGATTCTACCAGAATTTATTATATTGGACTGAGAGGTGAATTTTCCGAAGCACATCGTCACGGTGTCACTATTTGTACATACGAAGCTAGGCCTAATGTGTTTGACCATAAAAATATTTTGGAAGAAAATGTTTCTCATCAAATACAATAAATAAGTTTTCATTTGGACTATGTAAATTGAGGTGTAAGAATTTTTGAGCTATTGTATTGATTATGCCTTAAAGGTGATTGATTTTAATTTATTAAAATAGAAATTTTGTAATAAGATTTGTAACTACTTTAATAAGAGTAATTAAAGGTACTCCAATGAGAATAATAGATTTTGGTGGTTGAATCCAACTTGAAGGTGAAATTATGGAGACATAAAATTTATATGTTCCTGACATATTGAGAGCTGGTCGAGATCTTAAAATATTGAGTCAAGTTGAAAGGTGCCCAGTTGGGTTAAATTTTAAAGGAGAAAGGGAGAATTTTAAAAATGGCATTTAACTTACATAATATTTACTTTTTTAAATTTACTTCGTAGATACTTCAAGAATTTTCAAGTACATACTTAAAAATTTTAAATTTTTATTATTTATTCAACTCATTCAATAATCGGAGAATTTGGAATTGCAGTTTGGCCAATTAATAGGTATTTTTTCAAATTTCTTTTTTTGAATTTAAAATTTGCTTATTAAAAAATAAATGTCTACCATTTCAATATAGGTAGATCTATTATTTAAAGCTTAGAATCTATTTAAGTAAATTTTTTTAATAGTAATGTTTGACAAAATAATCCCCGAGAGTATTTAATATTAAATAATCATTATTTCCGAGTTATTTAAATACTGGAATATTTTTCAATACGTTTGAATGCAAAATCATATAAATTTTGAGGATCGAAATAAAGTTTTTGTTATTCTATCTATATTTTTGTACTAAAATATTTTTTTGTTTACAATAAAATAAAAATCATATTAATTAATACATTATTAAACTATAAATTTATTAAGTATGATAACATTGATAATTACACACAATAATGTTGTTATATTTCAGCTTTATGTGTAAATTACTTGATAGAATTTACAAACTTATAAAATATTTTAAATCTAAACCACATTTACCTACTTCTTTTACATCAGTCATATTCATTTTTATAATTAATTGCAACACCCATTTGACTGGACGATTGATGCGATTGTATAGTAATGATTTTTTTAAATATATTCTACAATAATATAATATTTAGGTTTTTATTTAACAATAGTGCATTGAAACTATAACACTTCAGCATAGCTTATTTGATTACTTAGGAAGCATTTTTGATATTAAAAATTTTAAATTTAAAGATTTTACATATGATGAAAGCTCTCTCGAGCGGATTACAATATGATCACCAATTCTTTGTTCGCTCAAGGAAGAGAAAATGTTTATACATTAAAGGATTAAGTAGAGATGTCCATTAAGGGAGCTTTCACTTTTCTTATACCATTTTTGCTGATGAAGTTAACAAGTAGTACGTGCGGAGTAATAATGACGATTTTGAATAAAAGTGTTTTTGCATCCACACTTAAATGTTATAGTTCAATACATACGTATATTTACATTTTGCACAAGCAGTTTAATTGAGTCAAACAGTTTACAACATTATAAAATTACTGTAACGTGTAACCCATTACTATTTTATTTACAATGATTATACACAATACAGATGTTATAATTGATCATAAGTATGAAGTTGTTCAATACAAAAACTGTTGATATGTATTAATTTAAAAAAAAGAATAATATTTTTAACTGATATGTAATTTACACAGTTATTTTTGCTACTAATATCTGAACTATCACAGCAAAAAGCTGTATAAATCACAAATTGCAGCTAAAATTGATTTAGGGCCGTCGCTATCCCGCGACGAGAAAATATGTGATTTCTGGGGTTTAATTAACAGAAAATGGTATTCTTTTCACTGGAAGGCTCAGTTTTCGTAAATATTCGTTTACCTTTCGCCTAAGAGATGTCAATTTTTGAACAGAATAGTTCGGATAACAGAAGTTCTACTGTACATATAAATTAATGAACAACTTCATACAATAATAATATTATTGAAATATAATCAACTTTTAGGTGTTGCAAGATGTTATAGTCAAGTTAAATTATCATTAGAAATAAATATATATGTTGAAAAACTGTTTTACAGCTATAAATAATATGCATGCAGAAAATACCGTAGAGCAGAGGTCGATACAATCTTGGAGAGACTTAGATGTTTTTGCCAAAAACACGAGGGATCTCTAAAAATACTATTAGTAATATTTCCAAAATATTTAAAAGTCAAATTAGGCCAATTAGATCAATCAAATGAGGAACGATTTCAGTCGTGGAAATTCAATCTTTTAGGAGTAAAAAAGGAGTAATTTTTATGATATATTCAAAAACTGCAGTAGTAACTGCAATCGGCAAAGTGCAGTTTAAATAACTGATGTTTATACCCCAATCCACTCAACCTATATCAATTAGGGCTAATCCGTTCAATAGATGAACTTACTTGGCACTTTGGGAACATTCCAGAAATTTAATTTGTTAACCTGCCAAGTCATCTGGCAAGAAGCTTCGCGTTATGTACAAATATTATACAGAAGTCAGTTTACAAAATCTGTTATTTTTTTAGGTCTTGCTTAGGATGCACGAAATTATTGCACCGGTCTTTTGACCGAATTGACATTGAATTAAAAATTTATATGTAGTTATAATAAACTATAAAATCAGTTTTTGGGAGCCTCCCCAAAAGTTTGTTAATAGCTATGGTTCTTGGTTCTGTAATATATGATTTTTGAAAACAAACATGATACTTTTAACTTCATATTACTATCGCCGGTCGACGGCAGTAAAAGTAATGTTAAGTAAATTTATTAAATTATTTTTATGTAAAGAAAAAAGTAGCATGTTTTATTCGGAGCAAATGTACTTTTCGTAGCCGGTCTGTAGTTTACAAACTTGCCACAATAAATAAAAACATGTGTTTCATATAAATATTAAATTATTATTCTAACAAACATAAAAAACTACAAAAGAAAACAAATGCGTAAATTAGCATCTAATACAGTAATAGCTATCGCCTTTGTTTCATTTGGGGGGGGGGGGGTATTTGTCGCTTATAAAGCGGGGCGACAGGGGATTTTAACATTTCATCTGGAGAAACGTTGTATCGGTTTTTCGCTACCCCTTCCGAGTTTTTGGAAGTGAAGTGGGCAGGATTTTTGATTTTTCGTATTGTTTTCATTTTATGGGGGGCCAGAAATTTATTCTTACAACTTTCGATGTTTTGCGTTCCTTTTCATTGACTTTGACATTTGTTTAAAATCCTTTCAATTCCGTGAGTGCAAGAGGATTAGTTGTTTTAGCCATGGGCTGACTAAGAACGAAAGATCAATTAAAATTTTCAATGATTGTAAACTGCTTTTTTTTAACTTTTTTTTCAAAGAAATCTATAACATCCTGCAACTTCGAATTTAAATTTAATTAGAAACATACACACGCATTATAATTAACAACACACACTGAGTTATAAAAATGATTAACATAAAGTAACACTTGATATCACAAATAGCATCTTTAATTAGTTCATTTTGATAAACAATGAATGGATGTGTAAAAGAAATAAACGGCGCAGTTCCTTCAATTAGGAGCGCACCATAATTATTATACTTGCAGTAAGACATTATTAAAATAAAACAAAATTTTTGCAAAATTGTATAACAAATTTTTGTATTTTATCAATGTTTATATTAACCCTAGATTATTAACATATTTGGTCCCGTTTCGTACCAATAAAAGTAACCTACATAATATAATACAAAGGGGTGTCTTCGATTCCGGATAGATTATAATTAATTGAAATCCTACGATTTTTAATCGTACATTAATTTTTATTGTTTTATATTAGAAACTAGAAAATGGCAGGTGATGTTAGAGTAACAATTTTTAAAATAATATAGGTCAATTGCAGAACATTTTTGGTACTTCATTCAATTCAACAATATTTACAACGCGCTAGCTGACAGCCCCAACTGAGAGGCATATAAATTCCACAAAAGTTTATTATATCAACTGGGTTGATTACATCTCACCACACGACGGGCATATAATCTAGGGTTAACGATACAAGGCTGCACACCAATTTTTTGCACGTTTTAATCAAATAGAGACTAATTAATTAAAAAATGTTTAAGTAATGTTTATCATTCTTCTTAATATAATTTACTACGATCCACAGAAATATTTCAATAGTAATCTCAAATTGACACATTAGAAAAATATTATATGCGAGAAAAGCATTTAAATATTTGGTGGAATACCTGCTTCCAATTTCATGTAAATGCCATCAGGGCTTAAGTCGATATCTCTTGGGATATGGAATAATTCAAATAATTTTACAATTCATTTTATTTTATGGTTGCATATTGATTGGTGGTTATTTTGGGTACACTTTGAGTAACGTCTTCCGTTTCCGATAAAAGAACGTCCGGTTGAGATCCCATTTCCTCAGCAATTTCTTCTGGTACCGTTTCGAAATCCACCGTTGTTGTTCTGGACGAAGACGTAGTCGTACGAGTATCAACATTTGAACTTACAAATTCTTTCTTTGTGAATAAAATCTTGTCGATATAAAACATCGTCCCTAAATTATACACGAACACTTCACTTTCAACAATTGTGGCTTTGTTGACCGTGACTTTATCTGAAAGATAGAAGAAGATAAATTTACGTTAAAATACATTTTTTGGGATCCTACCTTTTTGACGAGCTATCTTTATGGTGTTATTCCCCAAAGTATTTAATTGGGTGCCGTCTTTTAAATCTTTATCGTACAGTCTTCCTTTAACAAAATGATTTAGCAAAATTTGTAAGCCATCTCCATTCGATAAATAATTATCCGGCATTTTATCCAAACCGACTTCTTCAAAAGCCGTATCTAGTGGAACAAAAAAGGTGTATCCAGTTCCAGAAACGTACGGAGCCAAATCGGCCAGGTTCAAAAATCTAGTAATATGGGAAAACCGCCTGTCTCGTTCTAAAGCAAGGAAGGCGTGCGATAAAAATTGTGCTCCAAACCAAGGAAAAGCCAATAACGGTGGTGTTTCTTTATCTCGATGTTGTTGGTGTAAACGAGACACTACAGACTCGTTAACAAACAAAACTTCTCCCGTGAACATTATATTCCCATGCAATATCGGAGTATCACCTTTAACTACCGATACGCCATTGATTGTCAAAGATGCTGCAAATAAATTTTCAGATAATATTTAATGAAGCCGAAACAAAGTTATTCACTTAAAATAATTGATAACGAAAGTTCCAGTGTGCTTTATCATGGGGTCTATTAGGTGTCAGTTCAGATCATTCATCATTATTAAATAATAATTTGCACAAATACTTAAAGGGTATAATAGATCAAAGCGGTGGTCTTCGCTTGCACTTTGATATGGGTCATAAGACCTTTTGGGAAAGGGATTTGCGATGAAATTTATACATTAGAAATCATAAAAATTTAATGTCAATTGAATTTTTTAATAATAAGTATATAGAAAGATCGCAAAGGGTATAGCCGGATATGCATGTAAAAAGTGCCCCCAGCGATTTTTAAAAATCCATATAGCTGACCGATTTCTAATTGAAAAAAACATTTTTTCTCAAAATTTCAGCTTTTAAACCCGAAGGGGTACGGCATAATTAAAAAAAAAGCATTTTTCAGTATTTATTTTATTGTAACTATTCTACTGAATATTTTTTAACAAAACTTTTTTTGGTAAGAATTATCGGTAAGAGACATTAAAAAATATTTTTTTGGTAAGTTTTTAGCCATCCCTGTTGTTAAAAAAAAATAAAGAAGTTTTTGTCCTTATATTTAAATATGTTCCTTTCATATGTCACTCACGAATTTTTCACAGAAAACTCCTTTCTAGCTCTTCATTATATGGTAAAATTTTCAACTTGATCCATTTGGTGGAACACAGTCAAAAAAAATAAAATCGATTTTTTTCATATTTTCTTCGAATGCTATTTACTATCTTTTATACTTGTAAAATATTTGTTTTACTTAAAAATACATTAAAGATCTTTTTTAAATATTTAATTCTATTGGGAATAATTATTTGAGGTTGATATAATACAATAAATACAAATTTTTATGTTACCTACCCATTTTGATTTCTAATTTGCTTTTTTAAAATAGAAAATCTTTTGTCCTTATATTTAAATATCTTCCTTTCGGGTGTCACTCACAAATTTTTTACAAAAAACTCTTCTCTTGCTCTTTATTATATGGTAAAATTTTCATCTTCATCCATTTGGTGGAACATGGTAAAAAAAATAAAATCGATTATTTTAATTGATTGAAATTATGAAGGTTAATATAATATCGACGTTGTCGTGACAAAAAGGCGTAAGCGGCGTTTGCAATATTTTACAGGGGAGACAAAATACATTTTATATCCGTTATTTGTATTTGTTAATATTGGATTTTGTTTTAAGGTATAAACATTGTTTAAAACGAATTTTTTTAATTCTTATAAAAGCAGTAGGTCTAGAGACTTATTCTTAATTTGCGTTTTTGTCGTATTATGCCTATTTATGTTTGTTAGTTGGTGTTTAAGACTATTTTCCTGAGACATTAATATCGCTTACACTATTTGAAACTGAAATAAGTCATTCTACGACTTTTTGGCGATTACGTCAAAAACACAAGTAGTGTAATTGGAATACTATTTTATTTTAACATCGAAAACGATTTTTTGAAAATATGGCACTTACGCCTTTTTGTCGCGACAACGTCGATATATATAACTATTAATATTTAATTACATAATAATAAGGAGTTTTAATTTTATTTATGTAATAGGATCCAAAAAACCCACTAATATACTATGTGTATCCATACTTAATCATTTTTAATATAATATAATAAAAAGCAAATTTTTATGTTACCTACTCATTTTGATTTCTAATTTTTTGCTTTTTTAAAATAAAAAACTTTTTGTCCTTAAATTTAATTATGTTCCTTTTGGGTGTCATTCATAAATTTTTTACAGAGAACTCCTTTCTTGCTCTTCCTTATATGGTAAAATTTTAAACTTGATCCATTTGGTGAAACATAGTGAAAAAAAATAAAATCGCTTTTTTTCGTATTTTTTTCGAATGATATTCACTATTTTACTGGTAAAATTTAATTTTTAATTTGAAAATACATCAAAATCTGATATAATCTTTCATACTATAGGGAATACCTAATTATTCACAGTTAATAGTATAAAAACAAAATTTCCAATTTTAGAAATTAAAAATCAAAATGAGTAGGTAATGAAAAATTTGCTTTTTAATTTATGTTAACCTTAAATAATTATTCCCAATAGAATGAAATATTTAAAAAAGAATTTTATTGTATTTTTAAATAAAAAAAATATTTTTTGCAAGTATTAAATAGTAAATAACATTCGAAGAAAATATGAAAAAAATCGATTTTATTTTTTTTACCATGTTCCACCAAATGGATGAAGATGAAAATTTTACCATATAATAAAGAGCAAGAGAAGAGTTTTTTGTAAAAAATTTGTGAGTGACACCCGAAAGGAAGATATTTAAATATAAGGACAAAAGATTTTCTATTTTAAAAAAGCAAATTAGAAATCAAAATGGGTAGGTAACATAAAAATTTGTATTTATTGTATTATATCAACCTCAAATAATTATTCCCAATAGAATTAAATATTTAAAAAAGATCTTTAATGTATTTTTAAGTAAAACAAATATTTTACAAGTATAAAAGATAGTAAATAGCATTCGAAGAAAATATGAAAAAAATCGATTTTATTTTTTTTGACTGTGTTCCACCAAATGGATCAAGTTGAAAATTTTACCATATAATGAAGAGCTAGAAAGGAGTTTTCTGTGAAAAATTCGTGAGTGACATATGAAAGGAACATATTTAAATATAAGGACAAAAACTTCTTTATTTTTTTTTAACAACAGGGATGGCTAAAAACTTACCAAAAAAATATTTTTTAACGTCTCTTACCGATAATTCTTACCAAAAAAAGTTTTGTTAAAAAATATTCAGTAGAATAGTTACAATAAAATAAATACTGAAAAATGCTTTTTTTTTAATTATGCCGTACCCCTTCGGGTTTAAAAGCTGAAATTTTGAGAAAAAATGTTTTTTTCAATTAGAAATCGGTCAACTATATGGATTTTTAAAAATCGCTGGGGGCACTTTTTACATGCATATCCGGCTATACCCTTTTATAAAGAAACATGTCGGTATTAGAAGAAAAATTATCATTTCAAAAGTAAATTCGCCGTATAATTACGAGGTGACCGCCAGGAGAGCTTTAAGGATAAAAATAAAATTATCATGGATTTCCATTACCTTCAAGATTTAATTAGCATAATTTTAAAATATAGGGCTGTCAAGAAAGAAGTTGCTTTGCAAATAATATTGAATATATTATGGTAATAGGATAAAGCGAAAATCAATAGTTAAATTTTTTCGCGCATTAGATGGAGGCCTGCATGGCACATGACACAACGAAATTCATCAATCACTGTTTTTCACACTTGTTTCAGTGTCTCAAGCAATATCAGCTAAATAATCAATTGTAATTTTTCGTCAAGCGTCGCGACGAGGATTTTTAAATTTTCCCTAACAAGCGCACCAAAGACTAAACAACTATGGACTTGGCGAGATAATGAATTTGGGAACAGGCTAATTTAGACAGCTTTCAGCTTCACGACAAAGGAACTTTCGGTTAATAAATATTTAAAATTAATTTATAACTTTGCAATAAATAAATTTGATTAAATATTTCACTTACGTGTTTTTCTAAAAACAATCTCACGACCGCCCAAAGTTGTTGCAATATCTTCATCCCTAATGTCGTTTTGTTTAATGTTTCCTTTTACAAAGTGATTTATAATAACGTTTTCTGTAAATTCCGGAACGCTGAAGGGGTAAAAACCCCAGTCTATCGGATGCCACCTGTGGAAAGCATGATCTGTCGGAACAAAAACGGTGTAGTCTTCTCCTGCAATGAAATATCTTTATAGTAAAAAATCTTATTGCAAATTTAATTAAGTATTCATTAAAATTTACAAAATTTTTATTAAGGCAAAATCTAAAATGAAATATTGTGAAATAAACCGGAATAAAAACACCGGTGCGGTATTCCGAAACAATATTTTTTCGGGCCAGCAAGCGAGGAATTAAATTAACGTATTTTTTAAATTTTATATAGCGAAAAGGAAAATTTTAATGGTTTAATGACTTCGAATTCATTAATCAAAATCCCAAAACTCAGACGAATGTTTTTGCGCTCTACCATGTTAGCGTCATCATCATCATCATCCTAAAAGTTGAAGCCATCCGACGAAGGAGATACATTGAAGTAAATATTGCAAAATTGTATAATTTTGGAATCTTGAGAGGAATTTGTTCATTATAAACATATTTAATTAGGAAAAGCTATTCACAATTAAATCTGCGATAAAGGATTAAGGTAGGGCAAAAACGTTTGCGCTTCATATAGCACAATCCTAATTTTCAAAGCAATGCTTTTTGGATTTAGAATCTGACAAATATTGAAAAGCAAAAATTGCGAGATTCAATGATTAATTTTAAAAGGGAAATTCAATTGCTACGTGACATGGAAACACAGTTGTATGTAATTTTATTACAAAACTGAAAACGAATTTTTTGTTGGGGTTTAATATTGAATAATTGTCGGGTGGATTTTGAAGGTAAAAATAAAGTGTACGCTATCGAGGTTAGTTTCAGAAGTGGGAGATAGACGAGAAAAATTTTAATTTTAGAATTCCTAAAAGGTTTAAAAATTAAGCAGCATTAAAACTTTTTTGTGCAAATAAATTTAACTTGTAAGTTTGAAACTTTATTACGTGGATTTTATTAGATTTTATTTCGAAAACAATATTTGAAGTACTAATTTAAAAGTAACTAATTTTCCATTAAAGTTTTTCATCGGGAAATGTGTTACCGAGCCAAGCATGCATTACATATAAGATGGGGGTGCTATTCCATGGCAACGATAATTGTCTTTAAATAAGTAAAAAGGTCAAATTGCAGGACATAACGTTAATGGGGTGCCGGTTTGATGTGTTAAGTGCCAAAAAATCCTTATGGAGACATATTTAGAGAATATTCAATCTGATTGGATCGTCACTTCAACTTTTTTTCTTCCCAATACTGCAACGACGAAGAACAACCCTGCAGAAAGTTTACCCTTCTTCTTTCTCGTTGCTCTGCTTCAGCTCGAGCAATTAACACACTTCAGCAATATTTCTTACATTTCCATTCCAGGAATGAAATAAACTCAACAGTTGGTGTTTATGGTGCAATTTTATTTAGTTACCAAGTCACACACTTCGACACTATGCGACTTTTATATTTTGTGTACTTTTAACATTTCTACACACACATTTTAATATTATTTTTATAAGCTTACCCGTCGATCTCTAAAAAATGCTGCATAATATTGCACTAAGTCGAGATAATATGGTAGGTTTCTAGTCGATCCACATCCCCGACTAGTCGTTTTCAGAGCAATTTGGGAATACCTGCTTCTCAGTTTGCATTGGTTTGCAAGGTAAACCCTAAAATTACCCAACGTATTTCTTTTATAGTGGTATCGAGTAACACCTCTGTGACCACAATGAGGAGCATTCCCCAAGTGTTTGCCCACTCATGTACTAGACCGACGTTTTCAATGTGGAAAGCTCGTGGTCACTTTGTAAAACTTTAAAAGCATCGATTAACTTTTTACTATGTAGAACTTTAGTTTACAACTTTGTAAACGTTTAGAGACGTTCGCCATTTATTCTAATTTTTAAAATTTATGTTTCGATGTTGGAATTTAAACTGTCAAAGTTGAAAATTTTCTAATGCTTAATTTATTGCTCCGAAGGGAAAACGTTCAGAAAAGTATCTATTTTATTGAGAATAAAGAAAAATACAAATCGAATGTTTGTGTAAATTTAAGAAATAAACAGTATAGCTGATTTTCATCTTCATCGATTTTCAAAAGGAAAACGCAAGTTTATTTGAAAATTAACTGCTTGTAATTTTTATCCCGAATACCAAAACCGCTTCAAGAATATGTAAATTTGAGTAGATATATTATTAAGTAGTAATTACCGTAACAGTAATAATTATTATAAACAAATACAAGAACTGCTGGTTACCGAGACGAAGCCGAGTACACGTTTTCGAGTATTTTTTTATAGGAAAAAATTAATTTTTAATTTATTAATGAATTTCTGCTTTTAGTCTTATTGCAAACCAACACTAAGAAGTTTATTTGATCTCAAAGGAAAGTTATCAACAACGCTTCTCAGGTAAGATTATCAAAGTTATCTTTAACAATTTTGTTGATAGTTTTCCATCCTTGGGGGACCACTTTGTTTTGTCGTTGAGTGGGCTGTTAATTATAGACAAACATTAGATTTTGTACTTTACAGACAATTCTATTTAAAAAAAAAATATTATTAATGATCTACGTCCGTGATTTCACATTCACCTTAAGTGTTCGATTAATCGGTGTCACCAAACTTATTTCGTTTGACTGTTGGCTAGAATTTGGAATAACACTTAAGGAAAGTTTTAACTAGTAAAAGATAACTAGATACAGTCTGATCCTTCTGCATTCATCCATTGCTTGTTACTTGTTTAATTACATCAATCCAAAATGAGTAGGTTCATCTGGAGCATTTTTCTCTTCCACCAAAACTGTTTCTTTACTTTTTCATTTTGTTTGGCTTTTTATTTCACGTCTCTCAGGTATCTAACGGTGATTTCAATAGACTTCAGGTTTTACATATAAGTTAAAATAATAGTATATCGCACTTACGGTTAAACTATTTATAAACTCGACTAATGTCTCGTGACAAATTAATCCGACTTACTCGCTAAGCCTCAGTTTTTCAATTGCAGGTTAAACCAAAAAAATTTGGGTTAAGGTTGTTACGAAGGAAATCGAAGTATATGAGAATTTTTTGAAATTTTTACAGTATATTATTTGCATAATAAAGAAAATTCTGATAAAAATTTGAATAAAA
Source organism: Cantharis lateralis (assembly GCA_963170105.1). NCBI lineage: Eukaryota > Metazoa > Arthropoda > Insecta > Coleoptera > Cantharidae > Cantharis > Cantharis lateralis. The sequence goes on from OY720624.1 coordinate 13,651,073, forward strand.
AATGTCGAAAAATGCACGGTACGGGTTTGTTATTACCTCGACAATCAGCAACGTTAGATTTACAAAAATTCGTCAAAATATTTACGAAAGTCTCACAAATAAGTGCACCAAATTTAAAAAAAGTCCTGTTTTTAGTTTCTCAGAAAATTAAATTTTTATTCTAAAAAATGGTACAGTCAAATCAAAAATGATGCAAAGAAAAGTTTTTTTAAATTGGTAAAAAAATAGTTTAATGGACTAACACTGATTAAATGAATAATATTTAGAACAAAATTATTAAAAGCTATGCATTTTTAATAAAAAAAAACCTATTTTCATTAATTTTAATTATTACAATTTTGTTTATTTGAAGTTGGCAGCGGATACATTATCCTATGTATTTGGCATAGGCAGACTCCCCACCTCTCTTCTTAACAACCTTAACCAATGATATTACGTAAAAAAACAGCTTTTCAACGGTTCATTGGTTAACTCAAATTTTTTGGTTTAACCTACAATTGAAAAACTTGACCTTAGCCTCTATTATATACTATTAACTGATTTCGTTCTAAAATTTCTCTTCTTTTCAATTTTTTCTCTTTTCCTCTTATTGCTATCATCATCTTCATCTTCATTATCATCATCAGCATGAATTTTTCACTCCACCAATGTCAGTATTTGGGCTAATTTTGTTTTTTCCATTAACCTCTAACCATTCTGGTCTTCGGCTGCGCAGATATTTTAAACATCTTTACTGCTTAAAAAGATTTAATCAAAACTTATTAGCAAAAACTTCAATTTAATCTATGAAATTTCAATCAATAAATAAAAATTTACTGTATTTATAAAAATTTCATAAATAAGTATAATGATTAAAAACACCTTTCAGTGTATTTTTCGGTATCCCTAAAATGCTTATGAACACAATTACTGGAAACGGGGTTATATACCCCAGTGGGAACTTGATACCAAAGTGTGCCTAAAAAAATTGAAAATTTTCTAATAATATTATGGTTAAATTGTACGTGAAAATGGCAGATCTACTTAGACAGTAAATCCTTGAATTGCTCCAGTCATTATAAATATCTCTGAAGCAGCTCCAACTGAAAAATTACGGATTTAGAAAGACGCGACTATGTGTTTTTAAGTTAAATCCGGCTATAATTATCGAAATTCTGTTTTTAATACATATTATATAATATGCGAGCGGCGCCACAAGTGCTACATCGACTTACGTCGAGCGCACGTACCGTCAACAGAATGAGCTGACCTAAATACTTAGACAGTGAATCTTTGAGCTGTTCGATCCTAAGCTGCATCGATTGAAATTCATCATTCATTCAATTCACATTCCACAATAATTCTACTTATACTTATGTATCTTTGAAGGCTCTTTGGCATCATGTTCCCACCCCAGCTCTTCCCCTTTCAGAAACCCAAGATTTGCGTGCATTTAAATTTTTATTTTTTTTACATTTCACACAGATTTACAGTGTGTGAATATTCTACTATTTCAGTTTATGATGAAGACGATTTATAATTTTGTTGAATATTTTCAGACTTCTTTAGATTTTCCCTTTACTGGCACAGCAGAATTCCGTTTTGAAAAACTACACTAGAACAGCAAAACTCATCGATTGCTAAAATAAATCAAGGTATTTCTCTGGATTTCCCTGGTTTCGTCAGATTTCACTGGATTTTTTCTTTATTTTTACTTATTTCCCTTTATTTTCGCCGATTCATTATCAAATCAGTAGCATTCCTCTGAATTTCCTAGGATTTCTCCAGATTTTCTTCTTTTCTTTTAATTTTCATTTAAATTTTCAACCGGATTTCATCAGCGAATCCCCCCTTGTGCAAAGCACTTAAATAAATAAAGCATATGGCAAATAATATATGCCAAGGGAATAATGGATTAAAAATTCTTGTGTATAGTCAATCCAAGAATTCTTCAGAATATACCTCTGCTGCCAGTTTATCAACAAAAATAAGTGTAAGTTATTTTTTGTAGGCAATTCAGTCTACTTTATTTTTTATTACTTGACATTTTGCAATAAAGTTAACCCAAACCGAGGTATTGGCGAATATTCAAAAAACGAAAACAATAAAATGAATATTCATAAATAAAAATAATAATATTTATTCCAGCAACCGTCCGTTGTAACAATAATAAATTTTGTTCATTAGAATATCAATGCGAAAGTCAACCAATTTTGCTTGTAGTAAGTATTTGTTTTTAAAAAAGAGTTGAATTTTTATTAAAACTTAAATTTTTAAAAGTGCATTTATTCCACCCATTCATGAGTAAATTATTGAATAGATGTAGGTATATTTGTTTTCCGGTTGCTGTTAATTAAACAAATTTTGTTAGCAAATAACTTTGTTTAAATATAAGAGCGGGTTATAAGTTATTCCGTCCAGGAACAATAATCAAATTATCAAGTTTGGAACCATGTATATTGGATGGAACAACTTAGCGAAAGTATCGCTAAATGTTGTCACAATATTAAACCGTACAGACATGCGGTTTTGTTACTTACCTTCTTTTAATAAATGGGAAACATTAGATCGCGATAAAAAATGCTGAAAGACTCTCACTCCACTTTTAAGGTACGACAGGACCTGCAGGACGTTATCTACAAAAGTAGCATTTTTAACAATTTTTAATTCTTCCTTTACTTTTACTATATGATTGATCACGTCGAGTTTATCTTGCGAAGAATTTTTCTTTATTTCGTATTCTTCCAAAAACAGATAATTTTCCAAAATTATTAAAACACCATTTGCAACAGAAACTGTGGATTTGATTACGATATCGTTTGCATATAATTTATCTTCTTTACGTCGTACTCGTATTGTTCGTCCTCTTAAAGTCTCAAACGATAAATCTTTTGTAGTATTTGTGATATTAATTAGGGAACCCAAAACTACGTGATCCAAAAGTATCTGTTTAATATAATTTTCTCCTTGAGTGTTGATTCCGTACGGTTTTGCTCCATTTGTCGGGACCAAAATCGTAAAAGGTTGATCTGAAATAAAAACGCAACAATTAAAAATTTTTTTTTCGAATGGTTGATCTAAACCCTATAATATAAAGCAGCCGTATTTAAAGAAGCACACAGAACAAATTAACTATTAAATTATAATTGAATTTTTAGTTTAAAAATAATAAACCGGATTTAATTAAAATGAATCTCTTTTGTTTTGCCATTCTAAAACTCGGTATCGTAAAAACAATTAATTGAATAATGAAATTAACCGAATAACCAAGTTAATTGAATAACGAGTTATTGAAATTACCTGTTATTTTATTATTAAACCTGGATTTGCACTTACTTTATCAATATAATAAATTAATAATGTAATGTCTGTGTGCAATAGCATAAAATTTTAATATAAAATTATATGGCATTACGAATGGATAAATAAATTGATATCGTGCAAAGGCGTTACATTAATGTAAAAGTATAATATTAATTCAGCATAATAAATACACGAACCTTAAAGAATATTAATTTTCTTAGATTGCATAATTAGGAGCATCCATTAAAAATTGAAGTGGCGGTTAATTAATATTTTTTAATTAAAAAAAGGATCTTTAATTCATCCTTAAATAATGCTTGTTGTTGAGTTAGAGGAATGTCTTAAGCTTCTAAGGCAATTTTTTAGAAAATAAAAATCCTAACATTGAATCGATAAAGTAATTTTATTCACGAACAATAACTTGGATTACCTTTTTTATAAAGGTTGGCTGTAAAATATTATTAAGCTTTACTTAAAATTCAAAAGGATGCCAGCAACTTATATTTCAAAGTTGACTGAGTTGGCGTAATTTTTTAATTGCAGTAACGAAATATCGAATATCAATAAAAATTACTATGAAATAACCAAAAACTAATTTAATACATGATTGTAATATCAGTTTTCTCGTGAAGGGGAAACCATAATACATATTTAAAGTAAGGGTAGGAAACGATTCAAGATGAAGAGCGAAATCTATTTGGTAATCGCTGTATAAGACAACGGTTGTTGTAATTATTCTATTAAGCCCGCTCCATTGTAAAGTTGTAGTTACACGAGTAGTTGTAACAAAATGTCAAGTACCTTACAGTTTATGTGGTTATTCAGTTTGTTTTCAACTGTAATTGCTTGCATGATTACTGCACAGATGCACTTGGCATAGCTGGAAATAACTTGACCAAGTCTTAAATTTTAAAAGAAAGAATTTTCACGTGTCAATTCCACACTTTGCGTCGTATGCAATTTATAAAATTATTTTGGCTCAAGTATTTAGTGCCGGCGCTGAAGTACTACTTTAGTGCCGCTCATTGCCGACAGTAATTTTTAATGTACTTTAATAATTATTTTTTAAGCTTTAAGAAAAAAATAAAATTCATTACATTTTCATTAAAATGTTGTTATCAACCCTTGCAGAAAAGTTAAATTCAACTATCGACTTTAAACGCCGTTATTCTCTGAATTCAAAAACCCACATTTTTTACGTTTCTTTAAAATTTAACTGGGTCCACATAAAAATCCAATGATAACGATAATCAATTTATTGATTTGTAGTTATGGTGATATAATTTAAATTAGAACTCTTTAAAACTTTAGTACTTTATAAGCAGTATAAGCAAATTTTTGTAATATAGTAGTAGCTTAAGCTGTCGGTGGATTTTAAATTGCTTTCTGTTTATATCCTAACTTTTAATTAAAGAAATAAAAAAAAGAACAATTGCAATGCTTATTTAAAAATGCAGAAACTTAATAGTACTTTTAAAAAATTTAAAATGTTTAATTTTCTATTCGTTCCATTATTATTTGGCTGTAAGGCTGTTCACGTTAGACTTCGTTTGTTAACAATATTGTTAATTTGACGTATAAATGACACTTGACAACTTTATCAAGTCATGTGGAGTTTTGGTATTCTGAACTTATCAAGCTTGACTAACTGGACTAAGCTTGATAAATAAGTCAAAACTTGCTAGTTAGCAATTCACCGCTACAAAGTCCTAGCAGGAAAGGCACAACAATGAGAATATTGGATGGTGGCTGTCGCGTCAAGTCGGCGTTCTATATAATCCAACCTTTAGTGCCAACTAATCCTATATATAAAAAAATATAATGAAACACTTAAAATTTATTTTATGATTGACAAATATGCAAAACTTCAATATATTTTAATACATCCATGTATCTAGTAAAAATTTTGTAGCGATCGGAAGCAGTAATCCTAATAAATAGTAACGACATGGAGATTTGATCGTGAAAACATTTAAACGGGAAGTTTAATGTTACCAAATAAAAGAAATTTCAAAGGATCTTGCCTCGGTCAATCTCCGAATGATTTTGAAAATTTCCACACCAGAAAATGTAAAAACACACAATTGAGCATTGTAGAATTGACCGACCGATCCCTCCTAGATTCCCTACAATTTAATATTATGTTTTACACCCAGGGTTTTGTAATTTCGTATGATCATAATACATGCAGTCATTGGATGTTTTACAATAAATTGCATCGATAATTAATCTATTTCCGTTCCGACTCAACTTCAACCGGTTGGTTATAATTTTGTGGGTGTTCGTTTTTCCTAACGTTAATTGGTTAATTCCGAACTACCCCTGATAGGAATAAAGTTTTCATTCCTAAATTAGATTAACTTTAGGCAGCACGTATATCTGTTAATTTTAACGTATCAATTAATTTTTAAATGAAACAAAATAAATCTGAAAGTTACGAGTATTTCAAGAATATAATAAATTTCATTTATGAAACTTATAAATGAAATTATGGAAAACTGAAAGTTTTCAAAATAAACCGCAAGCATTTCATTTATATTTTGAAAACTTTTGATTTTGTTATCAAGATTGGAAAGTCATTATTTTAAATATTTATTCACAGCAGTTTGAAAAACCAATAGTATAAAATAGTAAAGGAAGTAATTAGCTTTCCAATTTACATCCATTCCAATTTAGTAAACAGGCTTTTTTACATTCAATTGCCTTGCAAATCAATAATTATTGAAATGATTACCTACATAGTAGTTTCAGGAATTTAAATTCCTGATAATATTCTGAGTAATGATAAAACTGATATTAAATACTTCTCTAATTTCTAATCAATGAGTCAGTTTTCCTGATAAAGAAAAGGAATTTATTAATACAGTTGTTCATTAAAAACTTTATAGGATTAGTGCGAACGTGTCAAGAAAAAGAGAGAATGAAATAACAAAAGTCGTATCTTATCGCTAACCAGAAAATGAACCACTACAAATTTTCCATTATTGGATTTATTTATTATCATTAATGCAATGCAATATCTACTTTAGTTTGATTATAGCAGTGGTTTGGTGTGATTTATAATTAAGTTAGAAATCAGACATTTTAAGTTTAAAAGCTGAAATTGATAGAATATCCAGTACTATCTTGACTAAAGCGAGATCATAGGGATTTGTTGTATATTTACTCAAGTCTAGTAAACAGACAAAGACTTCAACACGGTTAAGGGTCAAAAAGAAAAAACTTCCATTTAATCTAACTAACAAGGGTAGACCACTTGTGAATTTAGACCAATTTCAATAAAACTTTATTCAGATGAGAAAAGCATCAATACTTTTAATTTTATGTGTTGGGCATTTGGATTTCCCGGATGCCCGACTGTAATTACGAATTTGTCGATTATTGAACAGTAGGTTCCCCATATTACACCTTAGCGGTGAGTAAAAGTATGCTAATTGGGTTCTTTATAAACTTATAACCCCTTGTTAATCATCTTCGATTGAGACATAACAAAGCAATCAAAGCATCATTCCATATTAAAATTTAATCCAGCTTTGAAATTTGGTGAGAAATTAAAGTCAAACAAAATCATCAGTTTAAAATCTATCATTAAATTTTAATTTAGTTGAACGAACCGCTTTAATACGAGCTTTTTAAAATTAAAACAAGTTAAATTTACAGAAAAAGTATTTTTAACTTTAGTATAATCCAAAAATTAGAGATTAAAATTACACGAAGGGGCTTATTACATTTTATACGGATTTCACTTTACTTAGTACTAAAGTATTAATATTATTTAATATTTAATTGTTGAATTAAACTATAAATCTGCAGTCATTTTGAAAAATAAAGGTAAATTTTATAATTTATGAATTTATTCTTTTATCTGTAATTCCTTACTTAGAACAATTTACCCTGACCGCTGCTGGTTGCGAATGGATTAACGAGACAGCACATATTTAATATATTATATAAGTCAATTGATTTTAAATTTTAAAATCAAAATAAAATACACAATATTATTATAACATGTTGTATCTCAAAATATAACAAAACCGCACTGCTTTGACAATCTTTTATTAAATAACGGTTTTATATGTTTCGGTATCAAACGTTTATCATCAAACCACATGTAATAAATTATATAAAAAGCACTTAACGAACACAAACCAGGTCAGAAATCCTTTGAAATACGCCAAACAGAACAATTTTTGACATGTGGTTTGATGATAATCGTTCGTGATCGAAACATGTAACATGTAACCATTAGTAACAAAGTGTAGTGTTCAATATTTTGAAATATTAATCAACACAATCAATATAATTTCTATTGACCAAAAGAAAAAAACGTAAACATTGTTTAAGCACGCAAAAAATGTGCATTTATTTGAACAATAACTAGGGTACTTTATAGGAAACCATCGCCGGAAGCTCCTAGAAACTAAAACTGAATACGAAATTATGAAGCAAAACAATATGCAAATGCGTATAAATCCGGCATATAATGATAAACCATGATACATCCCAAATTTTGGAACGAGAAAAGCCAAAACAAAAATGTTTGAATTACTTGGATAAAATAAAACTACAGCAACAAGTGGTCAGAGGGTTTATTGCATTCCAGAGAAATTTGCAAATTTTAACTGAAACTATATTGTTGTTTGCATGGAATTCTAGGGATCTATCGAGATTACAATATCTAGTCCAGGAAAACAAATTCTTGTACTTGATAAGGGACCACACTGCGGAAGCTGTCATTGATTCCTGGTAAATCTACCCAATTGGATATTTTTCTGGGTTAAAACTTATAATAGCAATTTTTTCGGAACGTTTAGCATTAACCTGGAACTTGAGATGAAATATTGAATATTTTCATGTACTTTATTATTAAAAGTCATGCAAGTAATCATGCTAGCAGATTTCACATCATAGAAAATGTTTTTCACATGACGTGCAAATTTTGTTAGCATGAATTTATGAAAGATATCTTACTACTCGACCTAAAATTAATTAACATTTTCTGAATCAAAATATTTGAAACTAACTGCATTTAGATAAATTAATGAGATAGTTTAGCTAGATATAAACTTTTATCTCAAAATTTAACGGAAATTCCATTTTGTTCTCCTCTGACTTAGTTGATATATTAAACAAGTTATTAGAAATGTGGGGTAGTTTAATGTTTCGAATTTGATATGCTAACAAATCTCGCTGTTACAACTTTACAACTATAATTATTATTAATCAAAATTGCTTAGCTTACTATCATGCCTCAAATTAAATTTTTCTTACTATTTAAAATCTAACTACAAAAAGTTTACATTTTTTTGAAGGCTAGAAAGTAAGTTCACTAAAAATTACTTTTTTCAACTTAACAGGACGGGATTTTGGTTGAACCAGGCTGAGGTTCACCAACTTATCAACTCCAACGATGTCAGTCAACAAATCAATCAAGTGATATATACAAATGAAGAACTTAGAAAACCTCGGATTAGAATAAGAGAAATGAAGTGCAGAAGATATACAACGGTTAAATGTATCAGGATGCAGGTAGATAATGAGAGATGAAAAGAACTGGTCAAAGATAGTAAATGAAGCTATGGGCATTCGAAGCTTTTAATGCTATTTTATATATTGCAATGATCTAACCCTATAATTTACGGTAGTTATCATTTTCCAACTTTTAACTTTATTCAAATGTAAATTTTTATCTCAACTTTTCCATCAAAATACCACGAACATTTAACAATTCCATTTCATTATATTACATCATAATTCATAAAATATTCTTAAACTTTGCTTTCGGTACAGCTTCTGTTTAAACATACAATTTTTATCAATAATATTATTTATCTTCTTAATTTCATAATATTTATTAGTTATAAATTATGGGAGTGCGGACTCTAAAGCGCAAAAAATATTAAAAACACAGCTTTAAAGTGCTTAAAATCGAGAAAATAAATATTAAAAGCGCACTAAAAAAAGTATTATTTTTAACATTAAATAAACCCAAAATGGCACTAAAAACTTTTAATCTAACAACTAGAACTCGTATTTCGCTTAATTTCTGCAGCAGATAATTTGTTATTAAGTGTTTTTCTATATTGTCGATTAAAAAAGTTCTTCTTTAGTCACTTAAAATATTTTTATACCGCAAAAAGCTTCGTTCCACATCAACATTCGTAATTGGAGCTTATTTAAATTTTGTAATTACCCTGGTTTTTCATGGCTAAATCTTCGAAAATATCTCCTTTTAAACATTAATAATTTTAAAATCGTGTGATATCAGTTGACCTTCTATTGTAAAAATTAGTGAAGAAATAGTTGAGAAAGTGGTCAGAGTAAAACAAAAATACTTTGTCCGACGTTTCGGGTTCATTATTTACAAATACAAATTAAATTTATTACAAAAATGAAAATATAAAAAGAAATTAAACTATAAAATGTTAAAAATGAAATTAAAATTAAAATATCAAGTTTTTCAATAATTTAATTCTGTTTTAATTTTAATTTTACTTTCAATTTTTAATTTTTGTAACTAATTTAATATTTTAATTTTAATAATCATTTTTAACATTTTACGTATAGTTTAATTTATTTTTATAAATATTTTCACTTTTTGTTTGTATTTACCCTTTGAAAATGGGCTAATAAAGAACCCGAAACATCATACAAAATAATTTTGTTTTACTGTGACCGCTTTCTCAACAATTTCTTCAGTAATTGTTGATAATTTTATCTAAAATTTTGTATCGTTCATTTTTTTATTATACTTTAGCTGATTTATCGTTACATTTCTTCTTATACGTCCTTGCATATTATTTGATGCAGTATTTATTATTATTTCATCAATTTTTAAAATTTTCCGATCGTTATTGTTTACACCAAACTGAACTTGAAGATCTAAATAGGGTTAACAATATCGGTTAAATTTGAAAATTTCTTCGGAATTCAAATTAGGGGTCATTTATAAATTCCGTCAGTATATTATGTATTTATATCCTCATGACGATTTGGAGGGGGGTTCAGGAAGTCTTAAAATTGCGGGACCTAATTTATTAACGACATAGCACCAAGAAATTAAATTAAAAAAAAATATGTGGTTTTAAAATGGAAATTTAATGTGAATTAACCTGGATTCACAATGAACATAAACATAAGAAATACGTAAAATATAAGAAACACAAATACAAATAAAAGCTTAATCGAAAATTGAATAATGTTGAAATCATTCTGATATTGACAAGAAACTATTCCACATCATTCAGTATTTCTTATGTTTTATGTTTTCCTTAACTTATGTTCATTGTGAATCTACATTAAAAGCGCATTACGTAAAATGTATAAAAAGCACAAAATAATTAGAAAAAATTCACAATTGAACGATAGCTTTTGTTTATTTCTAAAATTTTTCAATTATTACGTATAGCATAATATTTAGAAATCAGTACTCTATTGATAATTAATTATTATAAAATATTTTCTAATTATCCAACTTTGTTTAATCAAATTTTACTAAATTATTGGAATAGTTTCAAAAATTTTTAACCTACTTTTAAATTTTTGAAGTGAAACTTCTTTAGCGACGAATTGTGTTTGAAATTTACTGCAATAAGGAGAACTCAATAAATGGGAAATAACAGTGGGGGCCGAACGCAATAAGGGGAAACAAGAGGTGTGATCGAACGCGAAGGGCTTCGGTAACAACGAACGATGGCAGGGATGAGTTTCGCTTAAAAGGAAACACTTGTGATTAGAATGCTGGAGAAGATTAACGTGCAGCGCCTCTTGATTGAACAAATAATAAAAATTCGTCTAGCCAACTGTACACAGGATTCGATTTAAAAATTATAATGTTTGTAATCAAAAGCATATTTTAAAAGTAAATTCGACCTGCAACTCAAAACTAAAATTTCTTTACGTGTTCAGATAAAGAAGTTTTACTATCCCCCCCCCCCCCCGTGAGTTTATGTGGACGAGACTCACACGTTCTTTTCTTAAACTTATTTAAATTTTAATTTTAAATATTTATTTTTTACATTCGGATTTTAAATATTTAACATAAGTAAATAAATTTTAAATTGAATTTAAAAATTTAAATGTTTAAATGAAATAAATTTGATCGATAAATTTTTGTATTATCTGCCCTCTTTTAAATTATCATTTAAGTAGAATGTATTTTTAAACAAAATTGGTGCAATCGGCCCCAACTCTATTAAATAAAATAAAATTTATGGAAAATCAGGTAGTAGATCTACACCTTAGCTTACATATTTTGTAACGTTGCAAACACAAATTTTCAGCGTTCTAAATTTCCTTTGATTCACACTTTGATTGTATGAATTGTGTGTGGTCGCGATGGAAGGTTGATTAAAAGTAACTTAATTACTCTCTAGCAAAAATCATATAGAAATAACTTTTGAAAGATAAATCTAAAAATTAGTTGCTCATAATATGGATAAAGTGGCAAATAGCTGAATTTTCAAAACAATTACGGAATATAAATTAAATTATAAACTTTTAAAAGTGGAAGTTTTCCCTCCGATGGCAAAAAGCACGACGTTAATGAATGGTATGATAAAAGTTAGGATTCTTAATAAGCAAGCGGTTAATCAAGATACTTTTTGGCTGCTTTCAAGTAACGCGGGGAATTATAAGAAGGCAATAAACACATTAGCACGACCGTATCTACCATCGCTGAATCCTAATTACTAGCGTCAATTGAATTTTGGTGAATATGCCGTTACGTGAAGCAAAAGTAATTTCCTTTCGTAGATGACATAGTTAGCATTCTATTTGCTATATTTATTACTATTTACTGCTATAAAATTAAATAAGGCTAGACATAAAAATATTAACACCCCTCACGTCACTTTTCTTTTAATTAGAATTTGAAGCAATTAAGTGGAGAGAATAGATTGATCCTTTAATTAAGTAGCACTTGTTAATTGGGAACTTGGAATTAAATTATCGTATATGAAGCTTTTGTGAATGTAATTAGACGATCACCCTATATATTGTACTTTAATTACCTTTAGCTTAATTTTAATTAAAAGTAAATGTTATTGTTACAGTGAGTTTATAATTAATTGCTTACACTTTACCTTACTTATATACACTTTAATCAAAAATTTTCATATTAATTTCAGACATAATGACTTCCATACAAAGCCCGATGATTATGAAATTGATTGAAGAAGCCTCCTAATTCTAATTCTCTTGTTTCTCAAAAATTATGCACTGCAGATTTATTATACAAAATGTTGTTAAAAATTTTAGTATCACTTTTGTAAATTAACATAAATTTGCCAAAAATTTGGCGTTAAAATTACCAACCAACACAGCAAGATGAGACAACGCATAAGCACCAGAGATCTTAACAAGACTTCATTGCGAATTTACATAATCTTGCAGAGGGGCAACTTATAGTTAACTTACAGGGTCCTAGTAATGTTTTACTTAATTGTGATGAGCAAACATCTGTTTAACTGTAATCATTTTTAGATTTTCCACGATCAAAAAGCAATAAGTTAATTGGACACTAAAGATTCGCAGCGAAACTTTAAGTAGATAATAATATCCTGCGATGGCATTTACGCTTATTTTTACAAAAGTGGAGGTTCCTCCCTCGACGTTTCAATTCTAAAACTGTGAAGTTTGCATAGCGCTACAGCCTTAGCAAAGCCACATCGCTGGCAATTTTAATGCAAATTTTTATTGTACTTTGATTTTGAGATTATGCAGCAATTAATTCATCGAGATCAATAAATTCTTCCGTACGGTTCGAAAGCTCATTTAAAATAGTCACACTGTGATGATAATATTTTTTGATTTGTGGTTCGATTTTCGTTAGCCTCAATTTTCCAATCACCGCTTTTCATATTAACGATATTTTGACAAATTTATTTTTCATTTAGCAAGCACAGTTAAAAGTTTGCGATGTTCTAAATTAAAGTTTTTTTCATATCTTGCTAGTTCAAACATTTTGTAAAAGCACTTCAAAAGCTCACTTAAATTGAGCGGTATAATAATAACTGTTGTGTAGCTATTCGTTTAAATGCCTTTAAAGTTGTGAGTTATGAACTCACAAATGTCACAGATAGAGTTTGCTCATTTTGAAGTTACGACTTAATTATCTCCACTACATACAAGTTTCAAGCCACAAAGTTTGCGATTTGTATTTAGGCAATTACGGTTGTAATAATTACGTATTTGCAGTACGAGGAAAAATATTTTATCGTTCGTATTGTTTAATAAGTTATTAATGTGTTTAAACGTGAAATAGTAGCATGATTTAGTAATAATACATCGATACGATACTAAAATTAAATGGAAATGCTACAACTGTTTTATTTTCAACTTCATCGGAAGTCAGGCAGAAAAATCCAAATCGATACAACAGTGAATAATATGAAAAATTGAATACATTTTGACTGTATTCCATTGCAATTTCATCACATCTCCTTGGAAATTGGAGAATTTAAGTAATTCCACACCTTCTTTGAAAACTTATACGTTGAGAAATAAAACACCAGGTAGGTAAGAGTATCATGAAGTTGCTTAATTTTCCTCCACAAATTAATGTAAGCTGTTGGCTGGCATACGAAAGTGTCGAAAGTCATTATTCGAGTTCAATTTTCCGGTTTAATATTTGCCTCTACCTGTAACCTTTAAGATCAAGTGGGGTTAGTTGACACACTTCTAGTTTATGTTTTCAACTTTGTATTATTTCTTAGAGCTATAATTTGTTTTACTCTAGCTAAAACATTATATATTGTTTCAGCCAACTTATTCAGCTTGGAAGAACAGTTGCCGCATTAGAGATGTAATCTTGGAATTCTGGATGATTTCTAAAAAGGATTTATACGTTTTTATTATTTGTAACGATGCAAATGTTAGTTTGGACCGTTCAATATTTGGTCTATTTAGTCTGAACTAAAACAAATAAGTTATTTGTAAATAACTCCCAAGAATTTTAAAACTTTTTTGCATCGTCAGACAGCAATCGCTCAGAGAACATAATTCGGTGTTCATCAGATTTCGCACAACAATTAGAGCAATTGGGCCCGATTGTCATACCCAAGTCATCCATAATGTTTTAAATACTACACATACCATATTTAAATGTACATATAGCCATTTTGCCACTTGTGATCTTGTCATTGGGGTAATTAAAACGGCAATATTGAACTTCTTATTGGCTTTAAATGCTGATAATTGCGAAAATATTCGGAATAGTAATATGAAATTTTAATACATAAATTTTAAGATATTAAACTATTAATTAAAATGAAAATTTTTTTTTGCTTTTTGGTAAAATTCTAGAGTGTCATTTACCCCTTAAGATATTTAAGTAAAAAATGTAAGTGTTACAGATAACTGGGAAGAAATTCAAAATTTTGGTTTTTACTGTTTTTGGCTATAACTCCCATTAGTTCAAATTATAGTTGAAAACTTATAGGAATATTTACTAAAAAAAATTTTATTATTATTTTTATGGATTAGAACTTCTAATTAAAATTTAAATTAAAGATTAGAATTTTTAATAATAATTAAAGAATAAAAGGGCAGAGACTGAACGAAGTAAAAATTTTCGGGGGGAGGGGCAGTCCTCAATTACCCAACTGTCGACGTTTAATTTTGCCAACTGTCGATGGTTTTTTTTTATCTTTTTCGCTTTTTTTTAAAGAAATGTTTGCATTTGATTGTGCCAACTTATTAGAAATACTAATTTTACTAACTTTAGATCATTTTCTTATACATTGGGGGGAGCCCCTCTTCCCCCATGGGACTGTCCCTAAAAGGGGGAGGGGTCATTAGTAGTCTAAATCCAGATTTTCGGAAAATTACTATTAATTCCAAGATAATAATAAAAATAAACAAATTCATCCTAAAAAAATTTAAAGAATTTTTTCCGGGAACTAAAGTAGGTGAATATTTTAATTGCTTTTAAGAAAATAATAGTATAGTAAATTCTTCCTAGAAGAATTTAAGGATTTTTTTCGGGGAACTAAAGTAGGTGAACATTTTAATCGCTTTTATGAATGAATAGTAATAGTAAAATTCTTCCTAGAAGAATTTAAAGAATTTTTTCGGGGAACGAAAGTAGTGAACTTTTTAATTGCTTTTATGAATGAATAATAGTAAAATTCTTCCTAGAAGAATGTAAAGAATTTTTTCGGGGAACTAAAGTAGGTGAGCATTTAAATCGCTTTTAAGAATAGAATAGTAGGTATAGTAAATTCTTCCTAGAAGAATTTAAATTTTTTTTGTAATGAAAGTAATTAATAATTGTGGCATAGGGAAAACATTTTGAAATTTTTTTTTTTTTAAGTCGGCTAATAAAATGACAACTGATGTGGGTAGCAAAATTTTTAGAGGGGGCCTCAAAATTAAATTGCGCCTGGGGCCTCTTAAATGCTAAATCCGCCACTGACAAGTTGGGTTAAATAATTAAATTAAAAAATGGTCCTACTTATTCGGTTAAAAGAAATAAAAATTTGCTAAAAGCAGACTTCAATCCAAGTCAAATAAGAGGAAGAGTTTGGATAACATCATATGAAATAAGGAATATAATATTTAAGCTGATTTTAAGTAAAAGGTCAGAAGTTAAATTAAGAATGAAAGAATCTCGTAAAATTCAGTTGGTGGCAATTGAAGAAAACCACTGAAATAAAATTGCTGAGTAAAGATTGAGATAAATATTAGAAAGTAGGAAAATATAGAAATTAAAAAGAAATAGAAAAGTTAAAGGTACAAAACATGAGTTAGAATAAAATGGCGATGCCAAAACGTGAAAATTTGGAAACGGTAGTGGAAAATTTGAATTTAATTAACAGAAAATTTCGATTATTTGGATGGTATTGATATCTGGTATGATTAGCCCTTCAGTTTATTTCTGGACCATCCACCTCTTTTCTTTCAACATTTAGATCTCGCGGCTGCTTAAACTGAATTGAGGAGTACCTGAAACCCTGTTTGAATAGTTACTGCAGGAAATCATCAACCCAGGGGAACCACCGGCTTTACGTGCTCTCCGAAGCGCGGAGACGGTTATATGAGAGTTTTAGCCTGTCTCCGGTCTACGTCATGTAATCCTAGGTTAGTGATTACTTACTTTTCCGTGGAACAAACTAGAATATTCATTTTTTTTTGTTTCAATCTGCTAGTTTGGCATATTGGAAGAAAGAATTTAAGTTTCATACATCAGATTCTGGTTAAATCTTCTCTAATAAGATTCTAAAAGCTTTATTTTCATTTTATGCTCAAAATAAGTGTCTATTAATAATATTAAAGCTATTATTAGGGATTCATCAAGTCAAATATAGCTTGGTGTTTTTGTAAAGTACTTGACTTGACTTGAAAAGCAAGCTTTTCAAACATTTACTGCTTGACTTGACTTGATTTTTCATGGCCAATTGACGTTAAGGTCAAAAATAAATACAAATTTCAAGATCATATTTTGAAAAAATGAAAAATTATGTAGTCTTTCCAAGTGCTTAAAATCGAACTTGATTTCAAGCGTAGTCAAATCAAGAAGATTGAAAATCAACTGAAGCCGTGAAACCCTATAGCTGATTATTGTCATGTTTGGAAACCTCAAAATATTGCTTTATTTTAATTTTAATATTTTGTAATTCTAATTTTATAATTTCCTCAAGTTGGATGACTTGGCGCCAACTAGCCGTGGCACTTCTTGTGCCAACATACGGAAAAACCAGACATGAAAACTTTTTATTGTGGAAGCAATTGTTTTACTTTACTCATCCCAAGAGCAGCACTAAAGTTCTTTAGTGCCGCTTGTCGTCGGCAGTAAAAGTAGTGCTAACTAAATATAATATTTTTTTTCAATTGTCACTTCGTGTAAAACTCTTGTGTACCGCCAATTTTTGTGTTTGAACACAATAAAATGTTTAACTTCCTTATATTGTGCCAAAAAGTCTCGAGACGCCTGAATCGTAAGTTTGATCCGGAACTGCAGTTCCAGTGTTCCACACAACTTGAACGTTGCCTACAACTTACATTTACTGCATTCTGCATTTTCTTTTTCTTTCGTATCTTGTAAGTTGTCCTTTAAAGGAGTGCTGGTTGGTTCAGTTCCTTGATTTCTATTTGTATGAATTGTTTCGCTTCTGAAAGTTGTTGCCGAAGTAATATAGCTTTAGGACTCACGTGATTTTGCATTTGCATTCGCCAGGTTGAAGCAAGTGCAATAAAATGCAATACGGTTATGTTAACCAACCACGATCTCCCCTATTTACAAAAGTTAGAGTAACTATGTAGAAATGAAAGGAAAAACTAAACTCGACGTTGAAACTGCCAACTCATTAAAATGACTTAACTTTTAAAGTGTAGTGCAATTTATACGTGCTCGGTAAAATTTTATTCTAAATTGAATTTAATGCGAAAACTTGGCACTATTATTGTTTAAAAATTACTTAGAACAAATTTTGAAACAATACAGTACACATTTCCATTTTATTATAAAAATCTTTATTATTATTTCAAGTTCATACTTTACTGAAAAAAACCCACTGCGTTTGAAATAATTCCGAAGGACTTCCAGATAAAATTTTCCAAGGAAAATACTTGAAATAACAATACCACATTGTCGTAAGTGTCAGTAAGAAAATAACTAGTTAGATGTGTAAGTACAACTTGAAAGCATTCTGGTAAATTTAAAGGATCAAAAGTTTTAATCTTCTTACGCCAGGATTTGCGAGCATTTCGACAGCCACCGTATTTGGATGATCTCAAATTCGATCACGATACTTCATACCGAGGGGTAAACCACGGTAAAAAATTGTGTACACCAGACTTCCTCCTGCTTCAGACTTCCCAAACTTCCCGGACTTCCCCAGACTTCCCGGACTTCCCGAGACTTCCCCGGACTTCCCCAGACTTCCCCGAACTTCCTCAGACTTCCCGGACTTCCTCAGACTTCCCGGACTTCCTCAGACTTCCCGGACTTCCCCAGACTTCCTCGGACTTCCCCAGACTTCCCGGACTTCCCGAGACTTCCCCGGACTTCCCCAGACTTCCTCGGACTTCCTCAGACTTCCCGGACTTCCTCAGACTTCCCGGACTTCCCCAGACTTCCCGGACTTCCCCAGACTTCCTCGGACTTCCCCGGACTTCCTCAGACTTCCTGGACTTCCCCAGACTTCCCGGACTTCCTCAGACTTCCCGAACCTAAAGTAAAGGCAATCGAGATTCTTTTCGCAAAACAACATGAAAAATTAGCAAGAATAAATTGAATTATAAGTTCGCACTAAGTTCAACAGTATATTATAAAGTGATTCTCAGGAAAGATGACGATAACGACACACAAAAAATAGAACGACGTGTGTTTAAAATTAACCATGGAATCAAAATTGGGCAGAATGTTTAATTTAAAAATTAATCAGAGAATATTTACATTTTAAAATTATAATTAGTCAAAACAATGTAAATCAATGTAAAATCAATTTATAAATGTAAACAACAATGAATGAAATTTAGAAGTACAAGATAACAAAAATCTACATTAAATGTAATTAATATACTACAGTTAAATGTTGAGAAGAACTTGCAAGCTGACAAATTCCTCAAATTACGATACTCTACGAATTCTTACTAGGTCAAGAATAAGATACGTACACATTATTGTTAAATCAGCACCTCTCTACAGGCCCGGATTGGGAGAATTTTTCGGCCCGGGCTCCGACCATAAACGGCCCCTATTTTCACCCCCAATTTATTAATAAATAATATACAATTTTTTTTTGTCTAATAATGAATTTGATCTAATAGACAATCAATTAATAGATCTAATTTAGTGACAAGCAAAAATTGATATAAACAGTTTGAACTAGTGGCATAACCAGGAATTTAGTTCGGGTGGGGGGGAACGAGTGAAGGGAAGTGCGTGCGGAGCGAGTCGTCTTTCAATACCGCCGCAGGCAGAAATTTTTCAAATTTTCAAAATCAAGCGCTCAATTACAGTACAAAATAATTTCTCCAAAAAAAGGGTTTCGCCAGACATTTTTTACGTTAACGACAATAATAATAGTTTCCAACTACGTAAATAAAAACTTAAAATTAAGTCATAGATATTTATTATTATAATATAATTCTAAATTGTAAAACCATTGCATTTTTTTTTATTACAAAAGTATTTATAAGTAGCTAAGTAGGTAATGAAAATATTTTAGCTTGATTTAACTATTTCTTTTCATTTTTGGCATTTATTACACAATACGTATAAATGGATCATTTAAAATTTCGAATTAATAATTACGGGGGAGGGTGGACCCTTCCCCCATTCAAAGCTTTCAATGTTTCCCCAATGACGCTCATTCCTCAACTAATTATAAAGAAACTTTAATTATTTAATTTTTGATTTGGAAGTTTGGACTAACAATCAGTGAACTAAACTATAAATTCTTGAAATCTCTGAACACATCATTGACTATAAGAACATTATTTACTTGCGATTGGATGGAAAATAAAAGAATTCGCTTAATTTAAGGGCAATTTCATAATTAGCTTTAAACGAAGCTTTAAATCTAAAGTCAATTTTAAAGCCAAGTGATCATTTTGATTGGTTTATTTTGTCTGAAATTGGCTTTAAATTTAAAGCTTCCTTTAAAACTCATTATGAAATTGGTGTTACTCGTACTTATTTTCACTTCCATTTATCTGTTGATTGAAGTCACCACATGGTCGACTTATTATTATAATCATTACGAATTCTTTTATTTTAATATAAATAATATAAAAAATTTTTAAATATATTTATATTATTCACTTAATTTATACGCAGGAAATTTGTTTAAATTCAATTAAAATTAAGATTGAAAAGTAATAATAAATCTATGTGATGGTAAAATTAATTTACGATACAAACTGTGTTAAATTTATCTACGAATGCATTTACAGTGCCGACAAATTTTAAAATGTATTGACAATTTTTTTGAAATTAGTTCAAGTTAGGGACCACAATAAATCAATACAAAATATCTCAAGAAGGAAGTAGGCAATAAATCCTTTCAATATTTTTAAGAAGTATTTAAAATAACATTTATATTTAAGAACATCTGAGAAAAATTTTAAAATTTTTAGTCGTAGCCCTGTCGATGCAATTATTATACCATTTTACTGGATACCTATTATTAATAAAATTATAATTTGAGTATATTTTCAAGTTAATATTTCTGGAAAATCAGCCCCTTTGAGTAGCGGCCCACATGGTTTTGCCCACGAGCCCGCCGGCCCAATCCGGGCCTGCCTCTCTATAAGATTTAAACAGGAGCAGTCCTCAATTTGCCAACTGTTGACGTTTATATATTGCTCTATCCTCACCCCTAGTCGGTATACGAATGATTTTTAAAAATTATTTTCGCAGTTTTTAGAAGAAATGCTTGCAAAATTTCTATAATTTTGTTTGGATAATTTTTAGACTTCTATATTTTTTACTTGGTTTCCGTTCTAGGCGCGAGAGTGTTTATTTGTTTTCAATTACAACCTTTTAACTTTGTAGCTGTTGACATTTATTTAGATTAATATTTTGCATATTTTATTATATACAAAACCAATATCCATTGCGCCGCTTAAACGCGCTTGTAAAAATTGAGCTTTACTGAGTCAACATGACTAACGGCATGTTTTTGTTTTGACGCGGCATGAATGAGTATTGCATTCGATAATTCTACGTTCAAAACAACTTGAAAAAAAGCTGTTTATGTATGGGTAAATGTTTTCAAATTTGTCATAGCAGCGGGCCCCTACAAATATTACCACCTCTGCAAAATACGGCCAGTCCGCCACTGCGATGATCTTCTTTAAAAGAGAATTGGTGCAAAAATAATTTATTATGTATAATACATTATTACGTTAGCACTTCATAAGGAAAATCAAAATAAAAAATAAAATAAAATTACAATCAATTAGTCATTTTGTCTGCACTCGCAAAACTGTCCATATAAAATTTTATATTAATACTAAGAAATTTCTAATTAAAATGATATTTGCAAACAAATGAAAAGAAATAAATGACACGTGTAACGCGATATCTTGTTGAAAACAATACAAAAAATCACATTTTATAGTTTTAAATTTAAGCTTCGCTATCCCAAATAAGCTGAAACCGGTTGAAACTTCCTATATGTGTTTCTAACAGACTTCCCCCACCAGGCTGTCCCCCACATTCTACTTCCCCGGTCTTCTAAAACTTCCTCTGACTTCCCCGGACTTCCTCAAACTTCCCCAGACTTCCTCGGACTTCCTCAGACTTCCTCGGACTTCCCAGACTTCCTCAGACTTCCTCGGACTTCCCAGACTTCCTCGGACTTCCTCAGACTTCCTCGGACTTCCCAGACTTCCTCGAACTTCCTCAGACTTCCTCGGACTTCCCAGACTTCCTCGGACTTCCTCGAACTTCCCAGACTTCCTCGAACTTCCCGGACTTCCTCAGACTTCCCCAGACTTCCTCAAACTTCCCCGGACTTCCCCAAACTTCCTCAGACTTCCCAGACTTCCCCGGACTTCCTCGGACTTCCCGGACTTCCCCAGACTTCCCCGGACTTCCCGGGACTTCCTACAACCTGTACACCAGACTTCCCGTGAGATTTACCCCTCGCTTCATACTTATCGACTTGATACTTTCCCAGACCGTTTTCAAATCTCTGCAGATTATGTAAACGCAGTCGCATAATTTATTGTAATTTTTCTTAAAACCTTGAACCAGACGTTTTACGTAAAGTCTGAACAATCACCCTGTATTATAATATTCAGTGAAAAAAATTCAATTTGCATATAAAATTTATGTTACTTTAAAATTAGAATTAAAAGAATTTGTATGAACTGGAGTTGTTACACTAAAAGCGACAATATTGGTAGAATAAAGTGAATAATACAGTCAGAAATTCCGGCATGCTCAATTCGCATTTATTAAAAACCTGGAACATCCCTTACAAGAAAATGTAAAAAGAAATAAAATGAATGTAATTTTAAATATCTGCTGGAATGCATGCATTCCTACCTATCGCGTCTTTCGTTGTTAATTAGCAAGAAAATTAAATTTAAATAATTAAGGAAGTGCGACGAAAAAACCTACTACTTATTAACATTTTTAATTGTTTGTTTTGTAAACAACTTGAAAAATAATTTAATTCAAGTCCTCTTAAAATATAAACACTTTGTTTATCCGAACGAAGGCGTTTGAGAACAATTACATTGTTCCTCTCGTTAATCCATCAATTAGAGAAGTAAGGCGCTTCAATAAAACTTTTTTTAGATGTCTTTACGTATCAATGCTTTGAAAGTTTGCTTTAGTAATGGCATCTAAGATAAGTAGGTATAATAATACAGAAGTCCTCCAAAGTTTCGATTAAGGTAGCAAGCTTTAGAATTCTGTTTGAACTTCGTCAAGTTATCTCCTGATGAAAGGCAAGATTAAAACGATGAGATGAAATTCTTGAGAAGACGTAATTCACTTAATTTTACAAACTAAACTTTAATATTATGTGATAGAAAAAAAGTAGGTTACAAATGGATTCCAATTAGCTATGCTGATGAATTTAATAAAGTTTCCTAACATATTTTAATTAATGTAATAACAAAGATTCCAGAGATAGACATTTATGGAAATTAAAGATTAAAATTTTAAAGTGTTTCAAAACCGCATCTACCAAGCTCATCATAAAGGTATCGCTGAAGTGCCAAAAGTGGAGGGAGATATCGCCAATTTGCTCTTAATCTAACATTGCTTTCAGATAATGCAAAATTTATGTTAACAAATATTTTTATGGTTTTATGATCACTTTTGTTTGCCATTTAGTTAGAAAGACACCACAATAATATGATACTATTGATAATTTTGGATATTGCGAAAATGCAAAAATAATTAGGACAACTTTGTTCAAATTTAAAATTTCATTTATTAGAATAAAGTTAAATATTATTTAAGCAGTGCGATCTCAAATAACACAATATGTACTTATAAAATTTTAATAGCCGAGTCGAGAGAGAATTTTTGTGCAAATAAGTAAAAGCTCCAGTACAAGTTCTTTTCGATGCGACGCTAGTTGGATGAATAGTAATAAGATAGTTATAAATTACTGTCAAACACTTTGCTTTAATTCCTTCCCGTTCAGACAAAAGCTTTTCTCGTTTAATTATTAAAGATACTTTAGTTGGATTTGTTTATCTTCTAAAATAGAACTTACGATTTTTTCAGTTCTTCTTTTACTTCAGGACCCCATCCAGAATTGGATCGGGGCTATCTCTGGATCGTTATCACTACTGGACGTATAAAGATGATTTGGTTAAGTAGTATTCAATTTTATGGAGTTGCTGCTGCTTTTCAGGATTTTCCAGATACAAAAAAGTGCTTTCTACTTCAATGCACTTCTATTACTATCAAGCTTTCAACTGATTATACATCTATATCTCATAGATTAGGGAGGTTTACTTTGTCAATAGTTTCCATAAAAAACAACAAGGTTCATTTTCTGCAGTTTTCTCAGCGACACGTGGAAATTACAAATATTTTTAAAATTTATTTTATGGAAAACCTGGAAATAATGAAAACTAAAAAAAAAGGAGTAATGCGTCACTTTTTCTGCCGCAACTCCCAGTGTAGGGTAAATTTAAATTTTGATTCTGGATATTTCTGAAAGATGTAAAAAATATAGTTTATTAAAAGTCGTCTAACTCGGGCCACGAGCCGGTCGTTAAAATAACTCAACCCTTAATATTTTCAATGCTATAAATTTCCACTTTGTAAAAATTTGTTTATATTTTAGATTCAGAATATTTCTTTAAAATTTTCATATTGGGGAGAAACGATACTTTCATAACTAACACCACTTGACGACAAACTTAAGCTATATTTCAAGTTTCCTAAGTTCTTTATAATATCTTTATTGACGTATAAACTTATATAACACGAAAAAAGAAAAACAGGATCATGAAAGAAAACAAAATTCGAACAAAAAGCAGATTGTCTGCAAGTGTTAATAAAACAAAAGTAATTTTTAAGTAATAGAAGCAATAAGACACGAAATAGTAGCAATATTTCAAATTCCTCATAAATTTTAAATCACCAAGAAAATGTTAATTTCAGAATTCTACGTCTTGAAAATCGGAAGAGAAAATAAACCCAAACCATCGATATTAAATAAGCGTTTAATAACTAATACGTAAACATGAGTATTTATGAAGATAAAAAATATATATTAGACGAAGGTTGGGCATACATAGTAATTAGAAAGGATAGTTCAGATACACCAAGTCACACAATTTTCATTACTAATGAAATTAAGGCGAGAGGCTTAACTCAACTGATTAAAAAGTAAGATATTTGCGGTTGGAAAAGATTTTCGGAACCGACAAACTAAAATATATTACGTGGAATTAGAAAACTAGATCACCAACTTGAACCTCACGAATAATAGATTCAATATAATAAATTATAACTTATAAGAAATAGTGTGAAAAGTAATCAGACTAAGAAGTTGGAGAAAAATGAGTTCATACGAGATAAAATCAATTTGCGGATAAGCTCACGGAAAATCATTGGTATGGAATATAACAACGTAATCAAAAATTATCTCGATCTCACAGACTGAAGATAAAAAATGACTTGATAAGCAAAAAAACATTAGAGAAACCAAGAAGATTTCGGTACAATTTGAAATCTCTCGCGAAAAATTTTCAATTAAGTCGATGAAATTTGTATACGGAACGCGGGTGCTCTCAGTTGGAAATCAAACACATCACGTAAGCAAACCATGAAAGATTTAACGTGATTTCATTGCACTGGCTTAGAAGGGATAAGCTCTTCTGAAGTTATCAGTCTAGGCATATTTTATCAAGTTAGAGACCCCAATAAGAACAAACGTATACCTGATTTAACTAATTTAAAGAAGCCAAGCGCTAATTCTTTCATAAAATCTTTCCGAAACCGCTTTGAGAAACGGCGGCTGATAAAAATCTGCAAAGCCATAAATGATTTTTAGAAATTCTTTACAAAATAAAATTTAAATTTGTAAAATTACTTCTTATTTCCCACTTTCAATGGAAAATCTATCAACGAAACTGATACTGACTTTACTTTTTAGGATAAAATTACTTAGCCTCCTCTTTACTTTATTTCTTTTTTTATGTACGGAAAGGATTACAACTTTTCTCATTTTATTTTCTTTAATATACAATTTGGAATCATATATTTCGAAATTTTCTTGTTATAACAAATTTTATGTCAAGTTTATTGTATAAGAAACTTTTTCTATTTGGTAAGCATGAGTTTTCCTAAACAGATTTTGCAGAAAAACTGTTTAAATGAATATGCATGGCTTCATGTCAACACTCTTAAAAACTTTAAAAGGTCGAATGGTGCTGCTGCGGGTATGTACTAAATGTACCAATTTAACTTAAAAAAAATTATTTTTTTTGAGTCAAGTGCAACTGAAGATCGATAATAATCATGAAACAGAACAATCAGAAAGTTACATTTACTTAATTATATTTTTTATTTTTCCAGAAATTTTTGGCAGATTGCGATTTATTGCGATTTTACAAATTCATAATATAATAAAGTAAGTTTATCATTAAATTGCTATTGGAATCCTCGAAGGCAATATGCATGCAAATTAGGCAACTAAGCGTGTACAGGCATTCAATAATTTGTTTTTCACAGTTTTTTAAATTTATTATCTTTCATTTTAAAATACTCATGTAAATACATTTAGAGCTAAATAAAGTAGAAAAATGTAATTTAATATACCTAATGGCTTTACGCTTCCGGGGCGAACCAGTAGCACGTAATAAAATTTAGTAGGTATGAAACCCTTATAATTTTATTTTATGAATCCATTAGATCAAGTTTAATTATTTATATTCAGTGTTTACAAAATTTTATTTTGCATTATCCGCGTTTTCAAATTGCCTGCCCAAATATAATTTGAATAATGTCAGGGGCTACGTTTACTCCCGGCATTATTGTTTCCAGATATCAATCAATTCTTGTGCAAAGAAATTATTCCCAATTCTAAAATATCAATTCTTCTTTGATTTAAAAAAACAGGGATTAATATGCCCTTTGACTGTGTGCTAAGCGGTTCGATCTATAAAATTCCATCTATAAGTTTCAATGTTTATTCGCCGAAACCGCAATAGCTTTGTTGGTGTATTATACGTAGGTTTTACCTATTTCAGTATTCATAAGATATTTATTAGATATATTTTGATATAGATAAGGGTAACGTTGGAAGCATCGTGTATCTTTTTATGTCCTATAAAATATACAGTATGTTTACATCCATTTTCTGTCAAAATCTGCTTTCAACATATTTCCTTCAGGAAAACTTGTTTAAAAAAAAATCCTGTATTTTCTGGGGATGGAGCAAAAAAAAATTTTGTAAGCTCTCCCGGAAGCTATTTAAAACTGGTGAGACATTTGAAATCAATAGTAGTACGCGTTTGTCCGTAATCATGGACAAAACACCTGACAGACGACACACATCCGATATTGATCATGAACAAAATATCAACTTAAATTTCTTTTTATACTTATTTACGTACAATAACTTCTTCTCAACGTTAAAAATATCATGCAGCACTGTAGTTCCGTTCATCATCAGCAGTAAAGTACTTTAGTGCCTAGGCGTTAAAGTTAAAGTTTTATTCGGAACTAATTTACAGTTTGTGGCTCGTCTGTAACTGTTAAGAGCCAAATTCGTCACCATAATATGAGGAGAAATCTCGGAATCTGGTAGCTAGGGATCGGTTAAATAATTGGTGGTTAGTAAAACGAAGAGGACTGCCTAATTACTGTCCTTAATTAAAATAGTCCATTGAGTCATACATATGTGTCTCAGCTCGGAAGTTATTCGAGTAAAAATATTGAAGTTGTTAGATCTAAGTTCATTATATCCATGAGTGCTGATGTGGAAATTTTGTAGTCGAGTCGTAAAGATTTTACTCATTGACTCGAGGAATTGTTTTTCTTTTAAATTCGTTTAAATTAAATTTAGTCAAGATTATATTGTAATGGATTTTAATAGATCCTTTTTAAATTTACGATCTCCCTTTGGGCTTTCTTTTAAGTTATTTCTTATGTAGTTTCCTTCAAGTCTATGCCACTTACTTATGAGCTGTGTACATTCGCTTTGTCAGTCGAAGGTTATATTATTTTTTGTAAGCCGTGCAGACAGTTGCCACGTGTGCTATAATTTCATTTGTTTCAAATATTGCAAGACCGAAAAAAAGCTATTCCAGAAAGCTTTAGATTATAATAATTTGATCAACGTTCTCTAGGGTTGTTGTTGTACGAAGTGGATAGCTTTCTTCCACATGGAATAACGTGGATGGATGATCCATCCAGTTAATGGTGATTGTCTGAATTAATGACAATTTAGGTTGTGGTGGTTGTATTTTTTTCAAGTATTGGGGAATCCCCTTCAGCGCACTCTTTGCTTTTGTTTCGTGGGTCAAAATTACTACATAGGACAGTGTGAATTCATCATTAACACTTATTAAAATTGAGGCGCATTTTTAACCTTATACCGCAATATATTGAATATTTCTTCACATTTATCTGCCGCTCTGTTATTGCTTTAAATTAAAATTAGCCGAAAGCTATTATTATTGGATCTTGTAGAATTTAGTGCAGGTCCAGCATAATTTGCTTTGTGATAAATACAACTGAATATTTTTCAGGATATTTAACTAAATTGAAATTGCAAATTTTAATCTTAAAGGTCTGCAATAACAATCCAAGCAGTAAACTGCTCAGCAAATTTTAACAAATAATTTTTATTTTACGAAATACAAAACAAAAGCTTTCTGAATTCTACCATCGTATTGCTCGGATATATTTTCCGATCACGGCCAATTATCATCATCTGAGACATCTTCCACTTTTTGGATTACGGGGACAAAACTAAGCTTCAAACTACAACAATTTATGTCGTTTTTCGAATTTACCAGTGGCCACATTATAATAAAACGAACGGCAACCTATATAAGTTTATAAGTAACTTCCGTGTTTTTAGTTAATGAACCTTAAAAATCATTAAAGTATTAAACTTACACAGGAGTTAATCCCACTTGAATAAATTAGCCCATTTTCTGGAGTAGCTTCTCGTAAAACTAATGCTGGGAGACAAAAAACAGAGTCTTGTGTTGCTAATAATATAGGAAATGAGAAGAAGCAAGTTAAAAGAAAATTAATTGTGATACAGTAAGAGGACAATATTTTGTCCTGACGGTGACATCAGTGTTTGGCAATAAATCTATATTATTGTTTTCTGGCTCCAAGTAGAGAGATATTCTATATGACGATAAATGTGACTCCATGTAAGCGTCCAATGGATTGTATCAAGTTTATTGTAAACTTTTTTAAATTATCAGGACGTCACATCCATCACCTACTTTTAAATGTTCAATTTTCATCTAAAAATGTTATTTTTAAATACATTTATCATCAATGCAATTTGCGTCGTGAAAATCTTATTATGCTTCCAACTTAAACCAAGATTTAAGATTACAATGGTATCGATCGCTCAACGTGTCGATGTCTCGACTAAATTTAAAAAACGAACAAAATTTGACCCGAAGATTCCTCGTAAGCACAATTAACACACTTTATAATACAATGCTTACAAATTAAATAATTCTTCCGAGTTATTACATAATAACACATCTTTGTATTCCACTCGCACATAAAACTTGTATCATCTTATTTAAATTTTATATGCATTTTCGTGCATGACTAGGTTGTATTGAAGTTAAAAAATTTATTTCCTTTATGCGGATGTGTTTAAATATACTTGAAAGAAAAACTTCAAAAACAAAAGCGTACGTACCTCCAGTTAAAGCGATTAAATTGAAAAAGTTTTTTAATTAAGTAATAGCTTGCATTTAATTATTTACCTACAAGGATTTGAAACATTAAAAGTATTATTATCAGAAATACCAGCTCAACATTACACCTTCCTCTGATGTCATTACAATTAAAATGATTCATTTGTTTTATTAAAATGAGTAACCTTAGAATAAACAACACGAAATATTTTAAATATTAATTAAACTTAATTATTCGCATAATTATGGATTATTTTAAATCCCCACTAGGATCTTGCGAACATTTTCCTTTTTAGCGTTGAAGATGAACCAATAAAGCTTGAAACGTCGCGCATAAACTAGAATAATTTTGAATTTAAAGTAGTTGGAAAACACCATTAAATTCGTCGAAAAACAAATTTAATATTATCGGAAATTGTAGGGATTTCCACGAGAGCATTTTCAAATACTTCATATATAATTTTACTTTCAAATGCACGAAAATGATTTCAAATTCGGAAATCTTCTATTTAGGGGCGTAAAAATGAGATGCAATAATTTAATAAAATAGAAATGCCAAATTTTTATTTTGCACACAAATCATCCGTAAATTGCGATTTGTTTCAGAATTTCTATTTACAAAATCGAACTTCGTATATTCTTGCAGAAATAAATGTAGGTATTTGCCTATTCAGCGTAGTAAAAATGCTGAAAAGAAAATATCAGAAACAAAAGATTGTGGTGGTATTTTTACATATTTACTACAAATAAACCAGATATTCCGGTCAATGGTTCACAAATCAAAAGTTTGTATTAGTTTTCAATTTGAATTGATATTCGGATTTACATAAATAAAAGTTATAGTGTATATTATTTTAAAAGCTGCTCAAGTTAAAAACTTACATAAAATATAAATAAATTTAAGTTTTTTTATGCAAATTTTAAAGTAGAAAAAGTTTTACAATGGTGTTAAACAAAATTATTCAAATGCTCTTTTGGTTTCAAGTGGAACATTTTAATAACATAACTGTGAATCCAGCCATTATTAAAATTTGCATAAAATGAAAGATCGTGCATTTTCTGTTTTGGAAATTCATACATGTCGGGTTTAGCCTTTTACCATTATGCATATCGCATTTTTCGAATTGCTACTAGCTCTGCCTAAAGTCACCATATAATTAATTAAACATCGCCTAACGCAGGCATTTTCTTCATTTTCACTGTGCAATCCCCTTATTTCAAACGAAAAATTCCCACATTGTAACTTTTTAACGATTGTGCGGTTGCTGCAAATTTTTATAATTAATCCAAAAAAGTTTTATAAAAATAATAAATATAATTGTCGTGCTGTGCTGTTGTTGCAAATTTTCATAATGGAGAACAAAGACCTCTGCAGTTCTTTGACCGTAAAGAAACCTTTATTGTTTCAAACTGTGTCATTCGATTGTTAATGTTGAAGATGATCTAACAGTCGAAACTGGAAAAATTTAGTGCGCTTATAACTAACTCCGTACGTAACCGACTTTTCCTTTGTCTGATATTTTCTTTTATAATGTTTTTAGCAGTAATAAAGAAATTTATAGTATACAAGACCTAGTGCTAAAATAAAAAAAAGAGATTTTCGTCTTCACCTATTGTTGCGATATTAACAATGGCTTGCTTTTGTTTCTTTTTTAATAACAAAGTTTTATTATCAAAGTTACGTAATAAAATTTTAGAACGAATGATTTAATTACTTTCACAATATAATAATTGCTGCTTAAGTTTTCTCGTTTTAATGAAAAATCAATAGCTCAGAAGATCTCAAATTAGAATAATTTTTGGAAACTGTTACTTGTTTTAATAGTCGTAAAGCGGATACGTCACGCACAATTAATTTTTTTAGTCTAATTGGCAGTATTGGGTACCAATTCCTGTTCAAATCAGCCGTTTTCCAAATCTTTTTATCCGATTGCACTGCGAAATTCTATTTAAATATTAAGATTTTATTGCTAAACACAGATTAACATTTTTAATTCAAATTAGCTAATTAAGATCTTTTATGTAGTGAACAAATATCCTGTTCGTATACATAAATCTTCATAACTTATATTTTTATAAAGGCATTTAATTTCTGCAAATTAATTATACAATTTGTTTTTATGCTAAAGCAAAAGTTTTATTTCATTTTCAAATTAGTCACAGTTCAAAATTATTTTATGACAATAAAACTGATAACTCAATTGATTCCAAAATGTTTGACGAATTTATAAATTTATGCACAAACGTAATTAACAGATTTGACTGTGGATGATGTTTAATGATCCATTGTTGTATGTACATATATAATTTAAGTAGTTAATTTATTGGTAATTACGATTTTAAAACATTTATTATATTTTTTTTACAGATGCAGTTCAGTAGAATATTAAACCGGAGCGGAGCTAAAGTTAGCTCATTCAAAATTTTATTTTAAATTCTTCTGGCGAGTAATCAGAGTTTAAAAATAAATTGGGTAATAAGTAATAAAAAAAACACTATGTACAGAACAAAGTACGTACCGCGACCTTGCATTGAACACGTTGCAAAAATCGTAATCAATTATAATACAAAAGTATTAAAATTATACTGTTGTGGACGAATTCAAAAATGAAGGTTTTTTTAAAGCACTTGTTCCCGTTTGGATACGTGATCCATTAAATTATGTCTTATACGTTACAATATTGAACATTCGGTAATACAACGAAACAGCGAGGAAAAGGTGTAATTAGAAAAAAACACAAATGAGTGGTGTAATATCAGTGAACTAAAATTTAACGAAGCCGATTACATCAACCTGTTTGCCAGGCACAAACTAACAAGCCCTACGTAGGTACCATATGTCTGGAAAATGTGGCTCTTAATGGATTCATGTGTTTTGTCGTGTTCTGTTTATTGTGGAATAATGTTGCCGAAGCAGTGGGATATTTATTTAAACCTGCTAGATTCTGGTATTAAGGAAACCAGTAGCATATCTTAGCGGTTGCAAATTAACTGCAACCGACCTGTTTCGCAAAATGATCAATTGGATAAGCACCGTTATTTGTTATTATTGGAATTTCCAATCATTTGTAATACAAAAATAAATACGCCGAAAACAAAAAATTGTTTCACTTAACCGATATGAAGTTTAAACTTCACGAGACATATTGCTCAACCAGCCAGGCGTATGATGTTAAAGATTACACTTCCACGATATCCACGAATATGTATTTCGCTGTTTTCGCGGATGGTTAGGCATTCCAACTTCTTGCTGGATAACTAAAATAATTATTAATTTGTTCAAGTTGGCCGCGGGACCTCTCTCGAGCGGAGACGCTGACGCAGTAACATTCGAAAAAAAAAAAAATCCAGCGATAAATCAGCCTGCATCGTCCACTGATTAAAAGTAAAAAATGTTGAACGTTTGGACACGCAAAAGCTTTTAAATATAAATGTACAGAAGATTGCATTCAAAACTAGCGGAAAATATTATCAAAAATATGAATTCTGGCCCATTTCCGTGAGGAAAACTAGGTTTTACGATATAGAAATAAAAACTTTGTATTTAGTAAAATCATAAAGCATCCGAGTTTGAGTTCAAGAGGAAAATTTATTTTCCGTATCGGTAAAAGTATGTATTGAAAATTGGATGAAAATGCTGAAAGTTTCGATCCTCGAGACTCGCATTCTTAATTTTTCTTTTGGTAAGTAATTAAAAACTGCAAGTACCGATACGATCGGAATAGAAAACTCTTAACTAAGGTAATGGGCGTTTAAAATGATTTCTCCCTAATTTTTTCCTCGTGGAAATCTACTTTCTGAAAGTTGGAGGCACTAAACATTATTGCTTATGTGAATCCCGGCTAATAATCGTTACAAGTACCATACAACATTTTATCTCTTTCGTCTCATTTTGGTAGAAACATAACGGCAAACATTATTATTATGTCGAAATCGTGGGACATTCCTGCAGGACATTAAGGTAAGATACTAGTAACATTAACCCAAAAATGTTTGAAATTTTTTTATCTCGACTCTCGAGTTGGCTTAAAAAGAGATATCTCATTTTATAATTTGATTTCTAGAAAGGATCGTTGAATTTTCCATGCCATGTCCTGAATTATAACAAACCTAAACTTAACCCAACTTAAATTAAGAGCAATTCAAATATTTGTGGCAGACCGTCTCATTTACAAACATTGAAATTGCAAATTGTGATATTTGTTTTGAAACATTTTCGACGGATAAAATGAAGGGAAAGACAAACGAAAATTTAAGTAGTCGATTATGTAACAACAATTTAAAAGATATTTTGAAAAGTAAGTTGAGAAATTTTGGAACGGAAAACTTTTGAACTTTGGCTAAATGTCGTTTAAGTTATCTAATGGTTTATTTAATAAAATAAAATACGTCATTGTTGTTCAGGATATTGTTTATTTAACACTTAAAACCTGTAATGTTTGCTGACAATCAAGTGACCATATAATTTTATCCCGTGATTTAATAAAGTTAATGTGTAGTTTGTTAGTGCACCCATAACTGGAATGAATTGTGACCTATCCCACTCACTTAGGAAAGTGCAGTGAAAATGTGAAATTGGTACGTCAGTTGGAAAATTACACAGGTTTTTTTATAACACTTACCAGATACTTTGATTCCGTTGTCATTTTTAAATATATCCCAATATGAGAAGAACCGATCAATTTCGAGATGTTGAAGGAAGGAATTTTCAATGTTTGATATATTAGGTAACTCGATACTGGCTTTGGCATAAAATAGCCTAGCCAAAAATATTAACAAGAAGCCGGCGCTCTTATACATTACTAATTACGCGTCTTGGTTGCTGGTAGTTGCTGCGACTACTGAAAGAACCATTAACATCAGCAGGAGTAATCCTCATTGCTAGGGAGTCGGTTCGACTAGACACGCGCAATAATCGATCCGGGTTTCCATGTGGCACGCGCATAAGTAGATAAGTGCAAAAGAAAAGATTTTTTTATTGTTGTTCTTATTATTTCATTTAGCCAGTTATGCATGACTTCGTACAGAAATACCTACAGTGAGAGGTTGCACTAGATTTATTCATAGTTCTCCACTATTAGCTAAATGCTGGCAGCGAACTTTTGAGCAGCAAAACTTTAAATTTCGAAACGCTGCAATCACCGATTTTGCAACAATAGCTGATTTAAAATTTGACGATCAACATGTAAAATTTCACTTTTAAGTGTATAGTCGATAATTCCAATGACGCAAAGTACTCGAGCAAATTAACTTATAATTGCGTGAACTTACCAAATTACGCCATTGTACTTTTTATGAATGTAAATTTTTTTAGCATGTTGCGTAATAAAAAGATTTATATCTTTGTGTAACATTTACTCCACAGAACATTTGACAATAAAGTAGTAGTGGCGGATATGCGGTTAAATTCTGTGTTTGCGGTTTACTTTATCCATGTGTCTTCTGCGGTCTTTAAACTCAATTTAAACACAAGTATACTAATACTTTAACTACACAAATAAATAACATTATTCAGAATTTTTACTACGCATTTGTCTCGGAAATTTTGAATTACGTTTTTGAGGTTCTCTATTTGTCTGTATTATTCACATTTTTTATATTATTGTCGAACCGCAACCAAGATATCTTTTTTACTAACCATAAACAGCATAATCTGCTGTGTAAAACTTGGTATTTCACGATAAAACTTTCCGGTTATCCAGGAAAAGAAACCCGTATACTTTTTTTTGTTATTAAAATGTATATCTCCAATCTACTAGCACGTAAGAGTAATAAGCAAATGTATTGCAAGATTTAGGTTTGAGTTGAGAGTCATCCATCGAAAGCTTTCCATGGTATTCTGCAAACGAGGAAAAGAAAGAAAGAACAATTTATTTTAATACATTAAACCGCATTCAAAAAAAATCATCATACAAACTTAAAATTAATCAATTTATTGCGGCAACATCTTAATGTAATTAATAAAAAAATGCCACGTTTATTTTTGTCGTTTGTTCAATTTACTTTCGGATTTAGATTTAAACTTATTTATGTACTATGCAGTTGAATACATTATTAAAATTATTTACAAACAGTACGGGTAAGCTAGAGCAGTATCGTCTGTGTACAGAGCAATACTTCGTTTTTTAAATGTCGACATGTTATTTTGTATTCGTATCCAGATTAAGAAGCTTTTCGTGCCTGCAGGAAATCTCGAAAAACTGCATTGATTATCTTCAGCGTGGAAGCTGCATTGTTAATTATTAATTGACTGAACGAGACAGGTTGTCAATGGTTTTATTCTTGTTGTATTAGGTTATAACTAACGATAGCTTTAATTTTCAGCGTCGAAAGCGAGAAAACGTGAATTCTATTAATTCAGGTGTTTTTCTATGAATAACTTGAAACACTTCGGTTCATTAAATAAAATTAAAAAATTCTCTGGATGTTCATTTCGACATTAAAAAGTTAAATTCTAAATTTTCGATGATGAAATGGCCGATGGCAAAACGGCGACGGCGAAACGTCTCATTTCCTTAATCTTTTTAAGGAAGGAAACTGAACATTTTATCAAAGTAGGTTATCAATTTTTAGAGAATTAATGAAAACTATTGGTTTTGTGTTACACGGATTAGTTTATGGGTATGAGATTGAACGGATTCGGAAACGCTCAGCAGCTTAGTACTCTAACTTTAGTTATTAATACAAAGAAGACGGTCTTTACCTATGCTTAGACTCAGAAAAAACTATAGATGATGCTTTATTAGTTATATCTATGAAATTCTGAACTACCCAGCCACTCAGCATTTTTTTAAACTTTGTTCTAGTTGTATTGTGGAAAACATAGCAATTTATATGGGCAATAAAACATGAAATTTTACTACAGAAAATACATTTTGTAATCTTTACAAGTTCATAAAAAAATTAAAAATGATTTACACTTACAAAATAAGCTTTAACATGCAAGATGTAATATTTATTTAGTAAGTTTTATAATGAAACATGCAATGTAAAGTGCAAAAACTATAATTTCAAACACGACTATACAATATTGAATAACTCAAATAGAATTTAAAACGAAAACTTTCGCGGCTGTAAATATGTGGCTCTAAAAGCATAATAAAGTAGCAGAATCTTCTTTTTTGGCCTAGATAATAGTAATATTATAAATTAAGAGAGGAAACGCATGATTATTCGGGAACTGTAATTTTAAAGTCAGGAGAACATTTTTGTAAATAATTTAATACCGTTTTGCTCCTGATTCTGTTACCTTCGAAGGGTTAATCAATTAAATTTTGAAATTCTTTGGGAATTCCCAGAAGTTCTTTTAAATTTTCAGATTTTCTCAATTTTGAAGAAATAATATCAAAATTTATTATATTGATGATCTATAGATATCTTTTTACATTTTTAACTATAAATCTTATATATTCGGTATATCTATATATCTAAAGTTATAATATTAAAATATACAAAATTATTTGCCCGCGCAATAATTACGAATTCGAAGTTTTAAAAATTAAAAGATAAATAAACTTCACGTAAAGATACCAAAAAGTCATTGCTGAAAGTTTATGTTAAAGAAATTCGAAGGATTTTCACAGGGCCGTATTTGGACTAAATTGTCGAGGGGGGAGGGTTAATGTTAAAATTTACAGTTTCAGCTTTGAAGATTTTTTATGTTTTTTCAAATTTTTTTACGATTTCAGTCGGATTTCCTGAACTTAAGCAATGGATAAATAATTTCTGGGGGGGGGGGAGGTTTCTAACCCCCAACTCCCCCTTTAAATACGGCTTTGATTGTTCATTCATTAACCTGACTTCTTTTCTAAATTTTACAATTAATAAATTCCTGAACTTAAGCAATTGATAAATAATTCCGGGGGGGGGGGGTTCTAACCCCCAACTCATATTTTTTTGAGCCGATGAACAAAATTAATCATATTGATGAACAAATTCATAAATACAAATGATTATTTTCATGTATACTATGAATTTTTCATCAATGTGAGGAATTTTGTTCATTGGCGTAAAAATCACAGCATGTCAAAAAAATTTCGACCATAAATGACTTCTCCCTAATTGAAATATCAAGTCAGGTAAACGTTTACCAGTAGTAGCAGTTACGGCTATAAATATTTAACCTAAACTTACGCAATATCTTAATATTATTTGGATTTTGTGTGAGAGAGGAAGAGCAAAAATTTACCCTTATATGTATGTATTCAGTAGGTTGTGTCTTTGTATTCAAAATAATTAATCCTAGGGGCAGATTATGTGCTTTTCGAAGCACGACGAAAGTCATAACAAAGTAGGGGGACGGTCGATGTTTCCTGGTTTCGAATTTCGCCGAAAATTTTGAACTGGGTAGTAGGTAATGGCATATATAGTACATATAAAACATAATCTAGTAGTTTTTCAAAAATTACAATTTCAAAGGTGATGGATCCGAGATGTCCTTGTCAAAACGGCCCGGAACGCTCGAACGAAACGAGACTCTAAGTTAAACTCATTGAAATATCCCCTGGAGCGCACCAGAATTCGAAAATAACGAAATTCGTAGCATGGTTCGAATACGAGAGGCTCTGGGCGGTTTTCCCAACCTCTGTGGTAATTGAAACAATCTTCAGGACGCAAATGCACTCGATAATGTGCTCCTCTGCAACCGCATGCAGTTGAATGAAGTGCGGTCTCTCTCCACCTAATTTCGGATTTTCAAAACCAACGTGGCATACACGTACCGTCAAATGAATGTTCTTTAAAGCTATCATGAACTTAAACTTCATTATATCAAAAAGTCGATTTTCAAAATTAAATTGTGAAGTAACCGTTGGGCCGATTTTATTTATCCTCACCTCATAAGAAAGCTTAAATTTTGTTCTTTAAAAATATCTAAAGGTTTTCAATCGTACTTTTGAAGGAAAAATCCGGAAAAGATCGACAGTAACCCAAAGTAGTCTTTACTGTACTCGAACTGGATATCTCAGTTTTAGCATTTAATTGCGCAAACTACTAGATCAATAACAGTCACAATTCTTCATTTAAATATGAAAATATTTCAAATAATTAAAACTTAGAGTTGGTTCATTGATTTTGCAATTTTGGCGGGCTCAAACAAAACTCAAATCGCAGTTTCATATCGCAGAATATTTACCTATATTTATTGAATTTTTGAATAGAAAAATTTGTACCGTGATTATAAGATAGATCTGTGGTTTTTAGGGAGTGAAATTCCATATTGATCATAATTATCAATATTTTAGAAAAGCTAAAAAATTATTTCTCACAAATAAATTGACGTTTGCGAAAATTTTACTTTCAGTGCATATTAACTGTGAAATCTTTGTGTATTTGAGTTCTAAACAGTCAGATTGCATTTTTTGTACTTTTCTATTGCAGCTCCTCGACTAGCAGTATTTGTATTGTATAAAGGCTCTTAACTTCAAGGACATGGAAAAAAGATTGTTTTATTTCTTTGACGTTGAATTTAATATTTTATTGAAAATAAAATTAAATATTACTTATATTGAAATTATTTTTTGAATTTTTGATCGTTTGTTTGCCCCATTAATTTGGGTATGCGGTATTAACGCGATAAATTGCACTGCAACAGCAATAAAAACAGAATAATTATTAATATTTAATTAATCGATTCCCTCGCGTCACATATAAGACAAAATTATACCTTCGCTGTAAAAACCCTGAACAAAAACGTTCAGCCATAATATTTGATATTTTTTAATCGTGCCCTGAAAATAAGCATCATCAAAGACTTGGCATTGTCATATCAAAGCTGCGTTTGGCATCAAAGTAATGTGATATATTTCTCCCTTGAAAAAGTTAGACATCCTAAGATTCTCTTCTAGCTACCTATTTATAATAAACCTTTTATGGACAGAGTACTTGAATGATGAGGCTTAGCTTTATTACATGAATCCATTAAAAAAATAAAAAGGGGTGACTGCAATTCGGGAGTGATTTTGACGATTATTTGCAATTCAGTGGTTTACGGTTCAGTCAATTAAGATTTTAGCATACCTTTTGGTTTTACAAATTCTGCTTTTTGATGTTTTGTCCTTCCATGTATCGGCTATAAAATAATTTGTGCAAACAATTTAAAAAAATTCCTTTTAGTTATGATGCTGATAATAAAATTACATACTCGAAACTTTTAGGTAACATTTTAAAATTTCGTTCAACATTTCTTTTTATAATCCATCAAGAATGCTTTTATGGTTCTTTTGTGCGAAGCTTTAGAGATGTTAGACATCTCTTGTCTAACAAAGTGAAACTGCTTGTCGTATTCGAAAAGTAGGTACTACTTTTAAATTATTTATAAAATCTTGGTTTTTCTTTTTGTAAATACTATTAGGTTCAGATATTCAGAAATTTAAAAACGGAAGTTTCCTTGATTACTCGTATTCATCATTTCACGTCGCTTGAAACGTGAAAAACCAATTAGGTACTAAAAGTTTGTGTTGCGTTTTATGTCGTACATCAATGTTCTACATTTTTCGTGATTTTTTATTATTTTCTTTTATTAAGCATTAAAGATATAGAGTAAAAATGTTGTAAATGCAAAAGAGGAAACTGGTAGGAACTTTGGAAATCAACAAGTTCCACAAAGAAACTCGAGTCGTAATGTATTAAAAACAAAATTTGCATCAAATAAATTTAATGTAAAATACAGTAGTATACATAATAAACTGGTAAATAATACCTCTTTATATATTTACGTAATAAACAAAGCACGATACCTTAGGGAATTGAAACCGCAAGAGCTTTACAACAGGTGTGGTTTTATCATGTCATTCGTTTAAAAACAGCCATAATTTTGTCACACCAATTTCACTACTCACTAGGTAGGGACGAAAATTCGCAGCAATTCATTCCTTTGTTTACACATATTTATTACAACTGATAAAGTGTTAGTATCTATTAAAATAAACTTTGAATTTGGGTATCAGTGTTTTCCCCTTGCATAGATTTAAATTTCCTTGTTAAAACGCGTCGATGCTTTTGCAACCTCTGAAAAAGTAATTGACAAAAATTATTACCACTCTAATGCCCATTACTAATATACAGTTCATCTAGAATTTCAGTAACAAGATTGCGAATGAAAAATATGCAATTATTTTTTAACATGGGATTTACTTTCCTCAATTTTTAACGCCTGTCTCGATTGATAAAATCGTTTGGAAAGAGCAGTTCTAACCCAGTCTGGTTTATCCGGTATGGAAACAAATAAAACGTAGCGTATTCCAAGTAGAAAATGTTCCAACATTACAAAAATTAAAATCCACTCTGCTTGACTCATCATTTTAGGTTTGATTCCCGGACTTATGCACAGAAGCCCGCAATTCGTCAAAATACTGAGAGCTCCTACGAATTCAAAGGCCGGCTAAAAATAAACATTCAACTTCGCAGTTTACTATTTGAACCGGTCACTTACCTGCCACGCACCAATATCTTTGACTTTTTTACCCAATGGTCGTCGAAAAACCAGACACAACTTCAAAGCGTCAGATCTTATTTCTAAAATGTTGTTGAGCACAGCCCAAAAAGCTGCAGCCGGATAAACGGAAGAAAATAAAACGACATATCCAAATTGTATAAACATTTCCAAATAGTCATCGTATGTTTCGTCATAATTTTCCATTTTACTTTCTTTGGTCGAACTCTTAAGTCTGGGATCGTCTTGTCGAATCTCTGGAATATCCTTGATAAGACTATAACTCTTAAACGTAACGGATCCGTCCAAATGTTCCGCCTTCCTTTTCCAAAAGAGTAAATAATCCTTGAGTTGCATCACCTAAAATATTACTACGTAATAAAAGATTTTTACGAAAATTCTAACCTACTTTAGTCGCGTAAAGTTTTAAGATTACGGGTATAACTGCCTCTTGGAGATTGTTAATTGCCTGCCGCACGATTAACATAGTGGCAAGTTGTTTACGTAGCAGAGCCAAATCTTGTAAAACAAATGCTATGTAAAATAAGGACATAAAGTAGTTGATAAATTCGAAAAGGACCAGCT
Source organism: Cantharis lateralis (assembly GCA_963170105.1). Taxonomy (NCBI): domain Eukaryota; kingdom Metazoa; phylum Arthropoda; class Insecta; order Coleoptera; family Cantharidae; genus Cantharis; species Cantharis lateralis. The sequence continues at coordinate 13,692,198 of OY720624.1, forward strand.
TCATCACGCGGTGTTTGTCATATTGAGATTGGGTGCGATGGTTTTCTAGGATATTAGAAATGTAATAATCAAAAAAGAATTATTTCTTTTGCTAACCCCAATCAGTTAAAAAAAGAGCCAAGGATTTATAGTGTGTGTTCATCACGTGGATTAGGAGCGTGTAGATACCACTGGGAACAGGTACGAATTGTGCTGCTAATGGAGAATTCAAACCGACGAGGTAATCTTCCGCCCAAAATGAAGCAAACATAATAAAAGACGCGCCGGACAGGCACAATGCAACTACCGGAAGCGAAACGCAATATATCTGAAAAAAATAGAGAGATAAATAATTTTTTAAAGTTGCGGGTTTCTTTTTATACAAACTTTAAAATGAGTTTTCCACATAGGATATTGTGGTTCTATTCGACCGCTAACGGGATCGACGTCCATATGTCCGCGAAACATAGGGCGAGGCTCGTCGGTATAAGTCATTCCAATAGTTCCCCACTTGAATGCAAATTCGTTGGATCTCCTCTTCCATATCTGCAAACAAAATGATTTAATGCGGAAAAAGACTTATAGTGTTTTCATTAGAAAAAATTAAGTTATTCAGAAACACAAAAGTTGTGACAGAAACGATTAGAAATGTTAGTCCTTTCCGTGGATAAATGGAAAACGTTTTAGAAGTGTCACATTAAAAAAGTTTTTATAATTGATTGCTTCCGCAACAGGGGATAAACGCCTTTCCGTTTTCTTAAAGAGTCGTCATTATTTATTTCTCTTTGAGTGAATATTTAGAGAAAACAAATTTTTATGAATACGATTATCGCTAAATGATCGTTTTTCAAATTTACATAATCCCTATTTAAATTTAAAAATAATTCAAAAAATGCTCACCTCTAAAAATACGGTAACCCAAATGACATTAAAGATGCAAAAAAATGGAACGGTTTCTTGAGATACCAATAACTGTAGAAATCCTAATAACATGGGCACAAGAAGAGCCGTCGTATAAAATCCCAGGAAGGCAAAATAGAGCGCAATGTTTTCTCCAAAGTATAATCGTATTTCCTCTGTAAAAAATTAATGAAGGTTTTTCTTGCTACAAATTTTATTAATCTTTTTAAAAGAGAGAAAAACTCATTAATGAAGTTATCTAGAGCACGAGCCGTTCATGTAATGAAACAAATTCTCTTGTACTATTTATTCTTATGAAGCTAATCCCTTGTGAAGTAAACGAAATTCCTGAATTTCATTTTGTACTAATCCCATGACTTATAAAAATTATAATGAAAATAACCGAATTAAGATTTTAAAATTTAAATCGAAATTCCGCGCCGCTATTAATTTCGAAATCAATTAAGATGTTGGTTTATTCGGATTATAAAAATATTTTCTATTAAAAATCTGTCGAGATTTTCTTTCTAACCAAATAATATGAAGAAAAAACGATAAATAATATAAAGCTTGATGTATTTTAATAAGTAATAAACTCATGTAAAAAATGAGCCTTGTTGGTTTTTAATCCAAGAAGAAAAATGACTTATTCAGGATTTTCTACAAAATTTCTGCTTAATATTGTTGAACGAAATACGAGGGAAAATTCAAAAGTAACTCGAATAATCGTTCGTCAGATCTCAAATATATTTTCTATCGGCCTATTTATTTTAAAATTATCAAAAAAGAATCTGTGGTTAAAAGCAAAAACTCATAGCTATGTGTTGATTCACATTGAACATTAGCATAAGAAATACATAAGACCAGAAATATAAATGCAAATAAAAGCAAAATAAAGTATCGAATAAAGTTGAAATCTTAAGCTGCATTCAGAGTAACTTCAGCATTATTCAATTCCCGATTAAGCTTTTATTTTTATTTATATTTCTTATGCTTACGTTCATTGTGAATCCAGACTAATCTTACAGGAAACTATGCTTAGTATAATATTTAAACGCTGCTAATATATTAGTTATATTTTAAGTTTTAGTTCTAAATTATTCAGTCGCTAAGCAAGTCTGAGCGTCCCCGAATGCACCCATTGATGCGGTTTTAGTAAGCCAGTCTTACGATTCCTTTCTCGAGCGCTGTATTTGTTGTGCCAGGTCGTTGCTGTACCAAAGCCTAAGTTACTCGAGGTTTTCATTTAGTTTTCCAGACGGAAAAATTTGTTTAGTCATAGAAAAACTGAAAAAAAAGAGTTTAGGTACGTTAGGAGATTTGTTGCCGATAACGCAAAGTTTTTAATTCCAATTTACAATATGAATTATTTGATGATGTCAACCTTGACTGAAATTTATCGTAAATCTGCTCAGTGCGCGAAATTATGTAATATTTCTATTAGTTTAGTAAATCTAGCTGTTTATTTTGTAAATATAATTCTACCAATAAAATAAATTCAAATATATAAATTAATAACCCGTTAAATAAAAAGTAAATCAAAACTTTAAAAATAAGTATATTAATTCTTAAATAAAATTTTAATTTCAAAATATAATTATGTATATCCGAAGACGACGGGTAAACCGTAACCAAAAATTGTGTAAGCTTGTTTTCATTTTGGTGTTTATTTCCATATAAACATTCAATGAACTTCCAAATACTTCCAAAAATTAATAAAAATAAAGATTGTGATATTCAAATCTTAAATTTTTTTTTAAATAAATTATTATCAGACACATTTGACTAATTAGACATTGAATGCAAAGTACGTTTGCAAATATCGATAAGATTTAATGAATAAGTGGAGGTAAATATGCATAAAAAATATAAAATCGGAGGAAAATCCGGTGTAAGAAATCAGGTTTTTTCTAATTACTAATCAAAAATGGTGGATTTTAGAGTGGATTCGAGATTTGCCGTGGTGGAAAATCCAGCGATGTACAATTTAAAACAATTCCTTGGCCGCAACCGAAGTCGAAAATTACTGATATCGAAAAGCGGGATCTTAGTTTTTAAATAAATTTACAAAATAATAAATAACCCACTAAAACATGCTCTTGCATCTATTTACGTCGAACACACACGTACCGTCAACAGAATGAGATTTTAACGCAGCCACTGCTTGAAGATGGGAAAAATACTACTAAAAACTTGATTTTCAAAATTTAATTGTGTAGTAATCGGATGGACCTAAATAAGCTTTCCTCGCTTCATCGGAAACCTTAACTACCACTAACCGGGGTTTCAATTTATGAATAATTGGAAGAAATCCACAAATTGTTTTGTTTTGGATTTGGGATGAACAGCTAAATCGCGAGTGGAATAAGTGTATTTAAAGAACTGGAAATATTTAGAAATATGATGGAATTATTTAGAAGTAGGTGTACACAATTTTTGGTAGCGATTTACCCCTGATCTGAAGATATAAATTAAAATTTGTCTTTATTGTTTATTTAAGCGGTAAATTTTTAACATTTTAATAAATGAAATACCTAATGTAAAATTGGTGTTTATTTATTTCGTCAGAACATGGTGACAGAAGCAAAAACCGCTACCTTCCCTTTCCAACAATGATAAGCAAATAAAGCGACCATAGACGTGCTCACTTTAGATCCAAGTCAAAGTTTAGAAAACCACGAACTTTTCAGTAAATAAATCGTTCTGTTATAAAATAGACGAACAATTGAATACTATTTTATGTGAATGGTGTAGAAAGTAAATTATTATCAAATGCAAAACGAGGCGCCACATAAACCAGTTTTCTCAATTAAAAAATAAATAAAAGAGCAACGAATTTACTTTGAACACCGGTGTTGAAAGTGGCTCATTATGCAACTCCAATCAGTACAGAAAGTGAGCTATTACCTAATCGTAGTGTTTTGTGTTTTCTTTCTTGGATTTCACCAGAAAAAGGAAAACAGATAGTAGAGTTTATAAGATTAGGAGAGATAAGAGATTTTAACTCTTCCCACCGTTCTGTGGACCGAACGCCCACTTTCAACTACCACAAGAAATCCCTCGAGCTGTAAGGTTAGCGTTGTGTTAAGGTAGGTAAGGTCTGGAGTAACATAATATAATTGAGATGAAATTTTGCTATGACAAGTTTAAATATTTAAAATGTAAAGCTCATTTACCCTAGAGGACTGCTAGCGTCTAAGAGATTTCATGCAAGCTCGAAAACATTTCAAAGTCAAAAATTGAAATTGCAACCAGGTAAGCAATTAGTAAAATGCATTGCCGTCATCATCATGGTTAAATCTGTGTTTAATAGCCTCTTAACACTGAATACTAAATCAAGACTAGGCGATAAAATCACACCACTCAGCGGTTATAACACGGCAATTCATAACTAAAATTGTGTGGAAATAATGAACACACAGTGGGACCGATAAAAACGCCCCCACAAATTAAATTACAAATAATTTGGTTGTTCAAATGGTGGATTTAATGCAAAATAATAAATCTTTCTAATTAGTTTAAAATCCAAAGTGCAAGGGCTGATCAAATCATTTAATAAAGTTGCGTGTTTTGCACAAAATTTGAATACAATTTGAATATCTTACACTCACTTGTTAGCACAGAATCCAATACTCTTAGGTGTAGGAAACTGAAAACAAACTAAGCTGAGTTACATATTCAGTTACTCAACTTGGCCCGCTGCAATTTTATAAATTATTCACGAGTTTCTAAGTAATTTTGCATTTTCCGTGACAAAATAGTACAAAAATTGTTAAATATATCTAAAGTTAACAGTTGCGCAAGATTGTGATTGATGAATATCCAAGTACCTACATGCTAAAAACTTAAATTGCATGCCACGTTCGCAGGACATATTGCCGTTACGTTTCCAAGTTTAATCAATTATTAAAATATATCCAGGCAACTTTTTATTTTATATTAAAAATATATTGAACGGTTAATGAGCTTGCTAAAACGTCTTGGAATTTTAATGTAATTTTTAAGAAATATTGCACGTGTTGAGGTTTGAGCACTAAACTTTAGAGAAAACAGAGAAAAAGAAGCGCGATAAATTACAACACATAAAGCGCATGTTAAATATATAAATTCTAAAAATTTTACTCTAACCACCAAAAGCAACTCGGCCGAAATTTGAAATATCTGCAATATTTGTCACAATTATTACGTGGAAGTTTTTCACTATTTTCCTTCCAGTATTGGTAGTTTTTTCACAAAGAAGCTTTAAATTTCCTCGAGCTTGATAAGAGATCTGCCAAAAAGTCAAAATCGCCGCGTTCAATGTGTCACATCAAAGCGTTCGTTGGAAGTTACAAAGGTAGCGAATTTTACCTGAAACTTTTAAGTTATATAATATAATGGAAATACTCAATTTATCGATAATTTTTATCAAGTCGAAGTGCACGAGGATAATTCCATAACCTTAAATTCGTTTAAATGTAACCGAATTAAATGTAGTGCGATGGAATTAAAGGAAATAAAAGAAAATGAAAAGCTCACCGAGGGTAAGGCAAGAATGGTACCTACAGACTAAAATTTATTTTGTTTATAAATTCTTAAAGCAATTTAAAAGGTTTCAGAACTTGAGACCTTCTTTCAAAGCGCATTGTATATTAACAAGCTACAAGGTTTTACGGGGAATAAGTAGTGACTTGATAATTTCAGAATATTGAATGTTGGAAGCTTTAGCTATGCCTTCGTTTCTTTTATTTTCGCTACCCTAGAATACTTTATGTCGTGCTTAAAAAAGAAATACGTAAGTTAAAAAATATAAAGTCAAAATAAATTTTGAACTTTTTCTAATTTTTCGTGTCATCCCAAGCTTTCTCCTAAGCGTTGGAATGAAATTTCTCAACAACTCTTAAATCCTCTACTTTGATATTGTTAAGTTTTCTTTTTGCAATAATTTTGATTCCAGAATACCATTATTTATTTTTAATTGACATATTAAAGGATGGCGTATTTTGAATTTATTTCAGCCATGTCGTTTATATTTGCCTACCCTAATCATCATTAAGCACTCATTTCGTAATCATGAATCACTTCGATAATTTTAATGAGCATTTTCTTTAGTTCCTTCGTATCAAGACTTCCGTTGTTCGCATGTAAGTGCAGAGGTTTAATTTAATTTAATTGTACGGTAGCTTCGGTATTGTCATTCCGAGTGACGTTTTTGATTGAATTACATCCGGTGCACCGGATGCGGATTTTCCACAGCGTGAGGAAACAACCTAAGACACTTAAAATGTATGGATTCTGTCGGCGCACAAATTTGACCCAACTCCATCGACCATGGTGTTAAAATGTTAATAAACTGTAAGAAAATTATTAAAACACTTTTTCGTGACGTCGAACTTCTGTCCATTGGCCAGATTAATTAAGTAATTTAAAAATTCAGTTTATGTAATCCAATATTGCCAAAAAATTCAAAGTTGCTTCTCTTTTTAAAAATATCCCTGAAGCGGCCAAAACTCGAAAATTACGGGTCTAGAAAGACGAAATCTTTGTTTTTCGTTTAAATTGTCTATTAAATTTTATAAAGTTATTAAATAGCAGAAGCACCGCTAGCAGTGCTTCAAATTATTTTGTATGTCGAGTGCACGTACTGACGACAGAATGAGCAATTCACCAACTCTTATGTGAAAAACTGATATTACAAAATCGATCATTTCAAAATTTAAAGAAAAAATTAATGTAAATCCTCTATTTTGTCGCTTCATTTTCATGTCATCTTTCAAATGAATTTTAGTGATATCTATAAAAACCTGTGGGTCCAGTTAACGTACTACATCCTAAGCTTTCAATTGTTTTTAATTCAAATGTCACGAACATGAGTATCTTTTAAAATCAAGAATTAAACAGATGTTTCCTTTAGTTGTGATTTCTGATAAGATCTGGCATTAAAATTTTCATTGGGTTGTTTAACTCGGGTTCCCTCATTAGATTTTAACGGAAGATTAAGTTTCATTGCAAGGGTGCAATTTTTTCGTTCTCTGCATCTTTATCCTTAAATTTCCGCGATATTTTTAATACATTGGACAAATCTATTTTTACTAAGCTGGTTCAAGGTAATACAATGATAAAGTTTTGTTCAACGGCCCATCTGACTCATTCCGAACCATATTTGCTTGGCCGCCATGACCTCCTAGTGTTAAAAATAGGGTAGAACTCTTTAATTTCTTTAAGTTGGTAACTTAAAATGATCAACGGCAGGTGCGCTACAGAAAGAAGGACAGAAATGGCTCCAGATCCTCGTGATATACTTAAAAAGTTAAAAAACAAGTAGCTGAACTCGTAACGAAAGGTACGTCTATTTTTGCCCAATTAAATAATACAAATTTTACACGATCTCCATTGAAAAATTACATATTATTTGATTACAAAAAACAGAAGAACAGAAAAGAAAAAAAATTCATCTACAATGTAAAAATTGTTCATTTTGATGAAAAATTTATCATTTTTGCGCTGATGAACAAAATTAGTCATAAGGATGAACAAATTCATAAATACAATGATATTTTTCATGAATACTATGCATTTTTCATCAATATTTTAAACTTTTTTATCAGCGCAAAAATGATGAATTTTTCATCAATTATTTTTTTCAGTGACGTGAAAATAATTACCGAGGATTTGTCATCGGATTATTTTCCTCTCTTTTTTGGCTCTATCCTGTAATTACATCACCTGATTAAACATAAAGAAAGATTTTAACTTTTTTACTAAATGAGGGCGACGATTTCCTACTGTGGCGACCTCTCGGATCATTGCAAACGACCGAACTAAGTGTTCCTTAGACATAATTAAACAAACAGAATTAATTAGTCTAAGTTTCTTTAAGCCTTTGGCTACTGGCCTTAAATCAATTCACAAAGGCTGTCTCTGGGCGACTCTTGAATATTAACATATCCTTAGGTCGCTTACTGGCAAATACTTCATTTCTTCGTAAAACGTAAAAATTTTTAAATTAAATTTAATTAATATTACTTTACTGCCGGCAATAGACAGCACTAAACTAGTAGATTTTGTGAAAGCAACTGTTTTATTTTATTGTCGACTACGGATGGGCAGTTAAGTACTTTAAACTTGGTACTCAAGTTCTTCTTTGATGCGACCCATTGCTATCAGTAGTAAAAGTAATGTTAATTAAATTTAAATATTAATTTTTGACTTATGATGTTTTATTTACAGAACAATCACGAAACCATCGATTATCCTTAAAATTGCATTTGCACCGAATAAAATTGGTTCTCTTTTGCAAAAAACACATTACTTTTACTGCCGGTCAACAGGCGGCACTGAAGTAAAAATTAAAATGAAGTAAATACATTAATAATATAAACTGTGCAAGATTAATTAGATTAAACAATATTAAAACTGTCGTCCTCAAATAAATAATCTCGAAACGTTTTGTACAAATGCGCTATAAGTAATAATTAAAATTAAACAAAGCTAATTTCGTAAAAACTTTTCAGTCATTTAAAACTGCCAGATGTGGGACCGTTGTTGCCACGTTTTGTTTTTGTTGAGACTATTTTGCTGTAAAAACTGACGTTTAATTTTACCTTTGCAGTTACATCTCGTGAAAAAATTACTTGTTTGTGTTACGTCAACATTCATAAAGATTGATTTTATAATTTAAAAAGTGTTTTACTCAATTTTTTTTTCCGTTTGCACTTTGAAAATTACTACATGTTTTGTTACGTCTTTCATACGATCCCATGTACAAAACTTGAACTTTGCCATTAATATTCCCGGCAACCCGATGATGAAATAATTTGCAATTTAAAACAGTAAATGCGTTGTACCTAAATTAACATTTGTTCAAACTTTAAACAATTTCTGCCCGCTTTGCTTTGACTTCCAAATTTTCTATTTTTCCAACAGTCGAAATTTGTGATAACCCAAAACTGTAAGGGTAAATCATAGCAATCTATATGGCAGTAAAGTACTTTTTGTAGTTTAAGAAATATTAGCATGTTTTATTCCGATATTAACTTCTAGTAATTTTTAAAATTATTTTCAACTTCTATTTTGTCCGAAATTCATTCGCATTAATTTAATAAAAAACCCAGCGTCATCGTCATTTGGTAGCTACCAAAAGCTAATTTTAAATTTAATTCTTACAAATAAATGGAATTTTTTGCAACAAAAGTAGTTTTCCGACATGTAGATTACTCCGTTTTCATTGTTCTAAAAATTACATTTCTCTGACATATCAAGAGCGCTAATACAACAAAAGGTGCAAAAGAAGAGAATTAATTAAAATCTGTATTATATTCAAAATTCACACCACGATTAACATAATACCTAATAAATTTTAAAGGTATTGTATTCACGCTTTTTTACCTGTTCAAAAATATCATTTAGAGAATATAATTTATTATGACATAACAATAGAAAAATCATAAAAAAATAAAAAAAACATTGTTATAATATTTATTAAAGGATATTATTAATTGGTTGCTTTGCCAAGTTCTACAATCTATTCGCCGAAGCGGATCAATTCTTATTTTCTTTCACTGAACAACTTTAATCCATCGAGACTTTATTGTTTGATGTTTATATAACCTGATCTGAAATTTTAAGTTGACACCATCTGATTCAAGAATCTGATTTTCGAGTCCAATCAAATTGAAGAAGAAAAATTCAAAGAACAAGATATTGAAAAATGTTTTTACATAATTTTTACGATACGTTAGGTTAAGTTAAGTTACGTTAAGTTACGCTTACGTTACGCTACGTTAAGTTACGTTATATGTGGAGTCTGGAGGGTATCGTATACTTTCTAGTACCTACTCTAGTAATTAAATGCTAAATGTTAATTCAATGTAAATTGGAGCAGAATGAGCATTGTTTTTTTACTTAAATATATTTTTGAGACATTCGATACTTGTGATCGAAACATTGGATGTAGGCTGAAAAATGTAATAAGAGACAAAGTTCAAACTTTTGGTTTTTTAAATTTTAATCAAGATTTAAAAGTAGGTGAAAAGACGAGACAAGAACTGCCATGATTGTTTAACTTTTTTTAGTAAAATTTATTGCTTTGGAGTGAAAACATTTTCAACAAAGTGTATTAGATGTTGCTTTGAAATACACAAAAAAATAACTAAATTTGTTTTCGATAACTTGGCATACTAAGTAAGTTTTTCTGTTTTCAATTTATCCTTTGTTTTTCATCAATTTAATTCACTCAAGTATTCTTCTGCGCTGATAGCGAAATTGATGGTTGATCATCAACCTGTGCAATTTGTTAAATCTCAAGCTTCAGAAATACAGGCGTTTACACTTAATGAAATGGAAATATCGAAACTCTTCACGTGACAGTATACACCTATATTTTTCAAAGAGACATTAATTTTCTAGAGAAGCATAAATATCTTTCAGTGAATGTCAGATGTAAACCTTCAAGTAGGTAGGTATATTTGGAGAATATCTAAGAAAAGAATGGATTATTTTCCATCAGCACCGAGTCACCTCTTTATTTTATTTTGGTATTATTATAATATTTAATGTCAAAAGATGTCGGTTGGAATGAACTTCTCTCGACTCCAAAATTAATTTATAATCCAATTAAATATAAACATTCTTCGTAATTTTATTCTTCTTTGTAAAACAGAATTTCCATTCGAAATTGATACGCCGTACTATTAATATAATGATGTTTACTCGTAAATGAGTTGACTCAATTTGAAAAATATTTCTAACATTTCCAAACGTATTTCCTATCAAAATATCCAATAGCACATCGCGATATATTGTGAAAATCGATTTAAACGACAAATTGACAACTAAACGTTTCCAGTTCATATAATTGCAAATGGAATGAGTTAACGAGCGTTTTATTGCTTGTAATTTGCGTTTTACCATTTTGAACAATTTCACATTATTGCTCTTACCAGATAGATATACAATTTTAATTCGGTCAAACTTAAAGCACATGGCATAAATGCAAAATATACGAAATAAAACTGAACCATAAGATTTTATTAATTTGGTCAACCGTGTGTTATATTAAGGTAGCCACCCTTAAATTAAATTAGCAAAACTAAATTCAAATTTCTATTGCGCTTATAGTCCAATATCAAGTTGAAACAAAGCCAGGATAAAGCAACAGGGAAATAGCATCAGGAACGCTATTGTTGACAGCTTTAATAGCAAACTTAGCAGAGCATTAACACGGGTTGTTTGGATTCCAGATGGGAGATTCAACCCTTTTGCTAATAATGCAAATGAAAATGGAAATATTGCTGCACAATTACCGTTCAAACAAGATGACACAGCGTTTGCGGATGGTCAACTACATAAATTATACACTTTTTCAAAGTTGCGGTAGTATGCAGCACAGGTATTAAAAGGTCTTTTGGTGAATATTATAACGCTAGCTGGGACCTCGCGTCCGCAAATTTGTTGATGTAATTTTAAAATACTAAGTGAATTTTTTCATTAAATGTCGAAATATTTTTAAATTAAATTTAACAAAATTCTTACCGAAAGGTTGCATCCTGAATAGCGATAAGTACCAATGCCTTCCTAATTTTTTCAAAGCTTCCTGATCGTGTAACGGATACATTTTTTTAATCAGTCCCAATTGCACGTATTTATGAAAAATTGATTGTCCTTCGTGCAGTGTGTGTTCGGGATATCCAGCTATATGACAGTCTTCAGTCAGAGCTCTAATATTTTCCAGTTCGTGCATTATTATAGTTTGCCTTTCAGCTTCAGAAAGGAGATCGTCGACGCCCATTCCTTCGGGCAAAAAATCTTCCAGATCGTTGACAGTAAATTCGCGCATATCTCCATTCTTGTCGGGTTTAACCAATTCCATGTCTTCGGCTACAGCGAGCAACTTACTTTTAGTAGCCGATACGTGCAGGACGAGTCCCTAAAAACAAAACAAAGTAAATTAAAATCATAAAATATTTTTATGCACCTACCTACCTCATCGGCATCATAAGGCTCTTTAAAAATAAGCAACTCAGCTCCTCCATCTCGGCACTTTCCTCGAATTTTATCAATCAACCATTCCAGGGCGGTTTGAGAAGCATCAGGATGTGTTCTTAAGACGAGGTAAGTCTGCGGAAGAATTCTGTTTTCATTGTTGTCATCCAGCGAGTCGTCGATACTGTTGACAATTTTATGCTTCGACATGTGACCTTAATATAATTACACAAATTAGTACGAAAATTTGGTGTTAAAGCTGAAAATACAGGAACGCTCCACTAGCTTTGCTACCTACTGAAAGCAGCAAATTAGGTTAATCTAATCATTGGGAGTGATGAGCTCAAGCACACTAATTAAACGACATAATTTTGTTGAACTGAGTTATCTAATATTAAGTATTTAAATTTCTTCTTCTTTTTCTATATGTAAACAGCACAAATTAATAAGTAATATATCCAACTTAGTTTCAAGAGATTTATACAGCTGTCCCTCGATAATCCGACACTTTTTAATCCGACGTACTCGGTAGTCCGACGCGCTGCCGGCAGCAACATGCATCTCCCTCCCTCCACATATTGTATATTTTACTTAAATTTCTTTCCATATTTCTTTTAAAAACTTACATGTACTGTCATTTTGTATCCTGGTATTAATAAACTACATGTACCTTTACTGTTTCTTCCTTTTTTTTTTAACTTCATTGTGTTCAAACGCATTAAGAATAAAACATCTTTGATAATATGACATTTTTGGTAATCCGACATTTTCGGTAATCCGACACTCTCTCGGTCCCTTAACTGTCGGATTATCGAGGGACAGCTGTACTTTTAAAATCTTAAGCGTCAACTGAAATGTTTTTATTGCTTTTGATGATAAAATCGATCATGTTTTAGTTCAGATAATATTATAAAATGTATTAACATTATATTCCAAAAGATCAGTGGCGTATTTAAAAATTGTCTATGGGGAGGATTCTCGTTAATCCATTCATGCGCGTCAAACGCAAAGAGCTAACTGGTTACTACTGGTGGGGGGTTTTGGGGGTTGGAAGCCTCCCACCCCGAAATTATTTATCAATAACTAAAGTTCAGGAAGTGCGCCTGTAATCATAAAAAAATCAGGAATTTTTTTTTTAAAACTTAAACAAAAACCTTAAATTTTAACATTAACCCCCCCCCCCCCGGAAATTTAGTCTAAATACGACCCTGCTGGTTATCATTAGTGGGATAAAAAATAGTTTAAAAAAATATTTATAATGAAAATCTATCCTATTGTTTCTGGTTTTGGGATGGGAAGGCACTTGCCTCTGTTCCCTTTATGATAAGCCGTCACTGCAATACAATGGGATTATTACTCCTACTGTAATTGGTGAACAGTGCTAACGGTAAATAATTTAAACGTATTTAAATTTTAAAATCTCATGGAAAACATTATTTTTATCATGAAGGGCATTAGGGACACAATCCAAGTCATACTTGAGGGGGGGACGATTGTTCCCTTGCCCACCCTTAAATATGTTGATGCGAAAGATACTGGATGATTTAAAAATATTATCGTAGTATCTAAATTATACTTTAATTTTTAATTTAAATTTTAAAAGATTAATTTTTTTTTAAAAATTACCTAATGTCAGTTAAACATAATTTGAAATTATTTTTGACAATTTTTTTTTAAAGTTAACACTAAGGGCCAATTTCATATTGAATTTTAAAGGAAGCGTTAAATTTAAACCGCTTTTATTGTCTTTTGTCTTAAAAGTGGTTTTAAATTTAACGGTTCCTTTAAAATTCATTATGAAATTGGCCCTTAAACCTAATCTCATAATTTATTGTGAGTATTTAAAAATGACCTAAACTTAAAAAAAGGGCCTAAATAAAGGAACAACTCCACAACCTACTCGATAAGATAAAAATAAAAAGTGCAGTAGCGGTCATGGAAAGTATATAAACATCTACGTAATTTAGTTTATATTCTATACAATATTTCATTTATTTTTGTTTAATTACGATTCTATACAATTATACATAAAATTAAAATTATGCAAAATTTTTGTTTAATAAATAATAGGAATTCCAGTGATTTTTGAAAAAATTAGCAAAATTTCCAAAGAATTCCAGTAATATTCAAAAGATTTTAACAACTTCTAAGTATTCCAGTGATTTCTAAGTAATTCCTGAGATTTCCAAATATTTCCAAGGAATTCCAAAAATTTCAAAATGAATTCCATACATTTTTTGAGATATTTACCTCTTGGAGCTGTTTTTATACTCTCCGACTCCCCCGATTTATTAACCTAATATTTGTGTGCATGTATTTTTATTTTATTTATTTATTTAATATTTATAATTTAATAATAATAATTAAATTATTGATTTTATTAATTAGGGCTACTTTGGTACACTCCGGGGGGGGGGGGGGAATCTGTCGATAATTTACTTACTTTATTTTAAGAAATAAAATTTTAAAATAATTTCATGGTGTAAGCTACATTCTAGAAGGTATTATTTTAAATTATTATTGACTATTTACAATCAGATTATGGTTTAGCTACTCAAACTTCAAGTTGTTCGTTTCTCCTAGTGAAGTCTTTTGAGACGATCTCCGACATGCCCCAATTCTTCACATTTTCTTACAATTTTACTTACAGTTGTTTGAGTTAAGGTAGTCGATCTGGGTATATCATTGAATAAATGATAAACTTTTTCTTGACGACGAATCTTTCCACCGACACCAACCATCATTAATATTTCAATACTCTGCTTTTTAAGTATTTATGAATGCAGTTTTACATTTTAAAACCTTTCAAATAAATTGAAAAATTTGCTGTAGCGACACTTTATCGGATGTCTTTTGTTATCTTTGGTTACATTACTGGAGTCTAAATGTAAAAATAATTATTGATCTTAAAAACCATATAATATTTATTAATAATTTCCAAATAAAAAAAGTCGAATATACACTGAGCTCGTAAAGTTTGGAACAAAAAAAAAATTGTTTAAAGCAAAATATTTTGATTACTAAACTTTAATTGAGTTTAATAAATAAATACATAGAGCTATCGCTCTTATAGTTAAGGCTGGTATACTTGGTCTTGGAGTAGCCGACAGCAAGTTAAAACGAAAAGAAAGAAACTTTTTCGTCATTTATTATAACTCCCATCTTTGTAGAGAAAATATTGTATAAAACTGGCGATTTATAACAAGACTCTCAAATAGCTATTATCGACTTTATTTTAACCTTTGTGAGCTCACTGTAAACACAATTTTATAAAGAAAAAGATAGAACAATAATTACATTTTCAAAATTTTTGAAAAATTATCAGCGAATAAATATTTGTAATTGCCTATAAATCCAATCCCAACTGATGAATATCTAACTGGATGCGAGATATACTCCGGAACATCCTTTTATTGGAAATACTTGTTTAATACCTAAACTAAGCGATACAACTGCTCTGGATATAAAAAATTCATATTCTTTTGTATAAACTTACAAATTACAATACGAAAATGATTAATCATCTAAAAGTTACCGAAATTTATTTGTATCAAATTATGGATATGAGATGGAATAAACTTTAATATTATTAAAATTATAATTTGGTTTCCATCCAGCCAAAGTATAGTTTTTAGATATTTTAATGTTATGGTCTAATGATTTGATGATTTGAAAAGTTGGTTACGCCAACTTTGAAAACTGTCAAATTTATTTTTCTTTTTCTTTAAAAAAAAAACCGAGCGAATTGGATATTTCATAATATGTATGAGAAGTTTTACAAGAAAATTGTTGAATCTATATCGGGATAATTTAAAAGGTTAAATGCAATTAACTTTTTTATTGGATGAAAACTCAAAATGTTAATTCCAACTGATTGCTTCAATCTATAAAACACTAGAGGATCGATCTTGCAGATGCGATGGAAATAAAAAAAAGTGTTGTTAAACTTACAATTTATTTTATAAATATCTTCGTTTCACCGTACACGATAAAGGATTAAATATTGGCCACTGGATACCTCTTTTTATGTATTTAAAATGCAAATTCATTGTATTTGCTATCACAATACATAAATATTTTAGAATGTACAGGTTTGTTTTAAAAACCGCTTAAAAGATTAGTTTATACCGAGTGCTTTCGAAATTTATAATACATTACTTTTTTAGCCATTTTTTAATTTTTGTCCAAATATTATTGTTCAAGTAGATATTCCAGAATTAAGAAAATCATAAACAGGAAGGCGAATCAGAAATCGAAGCGGTAGTTGTTTAAAAAACAATGTTTTTGCAGGAACAATATTGTATAAATGTTACAAAGATAAAAACTTGATAAAAGTTTGAAAAGAAAAACCGCATACAAAATTAAACACATTCCAGAAACGAACCAAGTATCAGTTAGAGTTTGAAAAACTTTTAAATTATTAAACTTTTCAATTTTTTTAATTAAATTCAAACAAAGATAAAAGAAAATGAAGTGTTGAAAATAATTTCCTTTGACGATTATCACATTTTGAATGTGAAACTTTTCGGACTTCCGACTAATAAATTTCAAATTTGTAGCAAACCATCATAAATAATTAAAAAGAAAAATATAACAAGCATCATGATGGCTATTTTATCTTTAAAATGCCTTCAAGGTAATTAGTGACGCGTATTAAATTATGAAAAAGGAAAGTTCGCAAGCGTGATTAGGTAAAGCTCCATTTACAAAATCAATGAAGTTTAATTTAATTTAATTTAATTTATATACGGTGTGTGTGATCGTTTGGTTTCAGCCGGCAGTATTTTTGATTTTAACTAATATTTTAATATAAAAATTAATCCTAAGCGTAAAAAATTTTGAATAGGAAATTAATTAGCACGCAAATTTGAAAAGAACAGCAATATATAGGATGTAAGCATTTAGTTTTTGATTCTTACATTTGTCGAGACTTGAAAATTGCGTATTTGATTAAAAAGCTCTTTCGTACACGGAATGCTGTCTGAGCGTGGGAATTTTGACCTTTAATAAAAAAAAATTGAACTTTTAAGTTGCGAAAAATTCAAAAGCTGCCTAGGGCGATCCTAATCCGAGCCAAAATTAATAGCAACGAGATTGAAATTGTTTATCTATGTATTATAAATCTTGCATTCCAAATATGAAACTGTTTAGTATAATCCCAATCTTAAGTTATCCAGCTTTACAAATGAAATTATTTACAAGACAGCGTAAGCCTCTGTTTTGAGTCTACATAACTGAGATGAAAATTATATTATATTATAGAGGATGCTAATAAGGTTTATTTCTAATTTAAAGTTTTTCGTAAAAATAACTTTACCTCTTAATTTGTTTAACTTATCGTGGATACCCCACAATTGATCGATATGGGAAGCATCCTCCTCGTCGTATCCAATATCGCCCATTTCACTTAACGAAGAGGAGAAAAGTTCTGTTTCGGATAACGTTCTAGTTATCATTGTTCCAAAATCGATTATTCTTTACACACAAAAGGAAAGATACGTTAAAGAGATAACGAATGAATTAGGGGCTAACTTATCTGAAATAATTAAGGATTCATGTCAATTAAATGTTAATTGGCTTATACCACTTCATCTAATAGGAGATTTGTTTTAGACGTTTTCGAGTATCTGTCGTGTGAAAGTATTGTTGGTAGAGTCGGTAGAGTCTAATTAAACATCCTCATCACTTTACAATTTAGATTTAATTTAAATGTCATTACAAATTATTGCATGTTAAATTTTTTTTATAGAAAACTCAGATGTCCCTGGTAGGCCTGGTTTCGGCTTATATCTCAAACACGATTTTAATGTTGGTTCATAACAGTTATTTTGTAGTGTTAGATTTGAGTCAAAGATAAATTTCAGTAAGCTGCAGATTTTTAATACTAAGGTAAAATATCTAACCCCGCCGCCACTGAATTCATGCATTGTTTTCAAATGATATAATATAAGAATATTTTTCAAGTTGTTTCTATTAATCTTATTAATAATATTGATATATTATAGATAATATTCTAGCTATTTATATAACATATTTATCTAGCTTCCGTTTTGACCTATCTGAACTTATTAGGTTTTCAAAATACTCAGTTTTTATGTTGTTAAGGGGTACCGCCAGAAGATTTTCAAATCGAGAATTCACAACAATATCTGGTTGCTTCCTTGTGCAGCGTTCCATGACTACTAATACGCACTCTTTATCTATGACGAAAACTAATACGATTTTGCGATTGCATGGCCATTTAAGCCTTCCAAACAGTAAAGATTGGAAGTAAAGTTAAAATGTAAAGTTCCATTTATAAATCCATTTATGTAAACAATTGACATTGTGCATGTTCCAATGCAACGGTTATTATAAGTAATTTTCTAAAAACCAAAAAAATATCGTGTTTCTTTACCGCAATCCCTAATATTTATTGTAAAATTATTATAATTTATTTCCGTTGTTTATTTTATGTGACATTTACTTTTTTCATTAAGGCTTAACTAAAAAAATGGTTGTACAACAAAAATAAAACTATTTATCACTCGACCCAGTGCAATAAAACCCAAATTAGAAATGTTATAAAAGGTGGACACAATAATCTTTATTATTTAATTTATAACCTTGACTTTTCATGTATTCAAGGTGAACCTACTAACCCAATTAATAAATTGGTCTTTTTATTGCGTAATAATATAAACAAAGTTTGTTTACCAACAATTTTAATGATATAGTAACTAATTAACTTACCGCAATTGTTTTTATTAGAGTTAAAGTTTGATAAATGCTTTCACCAACCAACTATGGCAGATATTACATATTAAACGCGCTCGGATGTAACTAAAATTATGTAGTAGGTGGTTGAACTTGAATTTTTAAGCGATTTACTACAGAAAACGAAACTGAAACTGATGCTTCTTTCGTCAAGGAGTTAGTGTGGATAATTATTTATATTATTGTCATAATTATATTTGCTACTTTTGAGAATTCGCATAGATGGTTGGTAACACGCCTTGGTAATTTATTCTAAAAATGTTACATTGCACGAATGATCCGGCGTGGTATGATCTAAGTATTATTATTAACTTATTCAAAAATGCGATGTTACATTATAATGAAGCAGTAGCGTACCCAAAAAAAATTACAAAACAGTCTCAGCACAAGTTGCCTACAGCGCGCGTCACTAAAATCGTTGTGTAATAGAAACTGCTTTTGAATCCCGAAATTAAATAAAATATTTCAGTGGATTCAGACGTAAGAAATTGCAGTTGTTTGCATTCTGGTTTTTCGGCTCTATATTCCATCAGCGATATCAGAAATCAGATAATGTTGGATACCCAATGTTAACAGGCCAGAATAAAACCACAATTTCGTTCTCATTTCCTTTCCGGTGTATTTATTAATTTAATCATTGTTGTATAATTAAAAAGATTTTTTTAGTTGTTATGTTACTATAATATCATACCTTCCTTAAGATTGACATTCGTAAAAGTCACAAGTCACGTATAATTTGAGTTAAATTTTCCCACCACAGACTGCACTGGCTTAAAAATTTCATTACTAATTGAAGGTTTTTGCAATAAATAATAATATTTTAAAATGTTTATTTTAAATTAAAGGAAAATGACCACTGCTGCCACATCTAACAGTTATATCCTGTATCGAGGATGAGAAACCTGCAAACTCGTGAAGAGTTTATATTTGCGTTACTAGATGGCTGACTAAGCTAAATTGGAAGCAAAATATCACAACATAATAGGAGTCAAATATTTTCAATTATATTTGTAAAATTTATTAAAAGAATAATGATTTTCATATTCCGATACACGAAACATAGTAATTATTATGGAAATTTACCCTGGCAAATTTTTTTTATGCTATTTGTTCTAAGGTAAAGTAAAAAAGTAGGTTTTAAAAATAGATAGAATAAAAATTCTTGTGGAATTTTAATGATGATATTAAAATGAAGCAATTAAACTATGGATAAACCTAAAATTTTTCCTCTAATTTTGGAAATATCGGTGAAAAACTGATTCTGTCAACGGTGCGTGTGCTTGACGCTCGACGTAAATAGTTGCAGCACTTGTTTTAGTGGGCGGAGCTGTCAGCAGTTCACTTCTAGTTATGCTACTGTTAACAACATTTTGTTCAAAATTTCAACAAATTTGCTCCGGTGTAGCCGGAAATTTTATCCCCAGGGATAAACATTCACTAGGGAATTTTTACCGGGAGGTAAAATTTCACTGGAGTAAATATTCCCGGTTACAGTTCTTATCTACTTATCTGTAGGTTTACAAAAAAAAGAAAAAAGAATTCTACGACAAAAACAATCGTTTGTTTTGGACAAGAATCGATAAAAATCGGTGTTTTATAAAAGACTTTGTAGTTAAGAACTACATAATCTGAAACAATATTTTTTTTTAACTTCTTTAATCTACTTTAATTTTGATGGGACCTATTTTGGGCATAGGATGTACAAGAAGCGGCCAATTTAAGATTTTGTAATTTTTGGGATCTTTCTTGACAAATTTGAATCTGTTATAGAATTTTTTTTTGATACCAATGCAAAGACTTGAAACAAGAGATTTCATTTCATAGATATTTCCTTGCAAAAGTCCCAAATTTACTAATGATTTTTAGAAGTAAAAATATACGTAAGTTTTAATTTTATTTATGAAAATAATAAATAGATACATCTTCAAAATAACATAAAGCACGGTCGTAGACTGGCAGTTAGAGTGTTTATTACGATGCCGCAGTCGTAGGTTCGATCTGTTGCCAAGTACACCTGATTTTTCTGACATTGTCTCCCTCGCAAGGTATGCACTATAGTATATTTCAGGTATTAAATGCTAATATCTTTCACGGTAATTTATTGAAGAGTATACACTTCCCGTAGATCAGATTGTGTTAAATTATGAGATTGCTGTGTCAGTTAATATTATAACTAGGGTGCGGAATTTTAAGCACAAAAAATATTAAAAATTGCGCTTTAAAATGCTTTAAAAAATTGGCAAATAAGCATTAAAAATGCACGAAAATCTTAAAATAAGAATTACAAAACAAAATTTACAAATTAAAAATTTTATTATTCAGTATATAGGAGGGGAAAGCAGGGCAAAATGGGGTAGCTAAGTTTAAAATATTTGTGAATTTTACAATTGGAGAAATAGAAACTTGAATAATTGTGAACAAATTTATTAATTAAAGAGAATTCCACTCATAGTAATACTTTAACAAAAAAATCAAATTTTGTGTGGAATAAAAATTATTTTAACAATTGTGCAGTTTATCCCATGACGTAGCGCGCGGAACGTCGTTGCATTTACACACAAGTTTAATCCGTCAGGACTCGGATCAAACCTTTCTGTGTAAAGGCTTAAATAAATATCAAGCCATATTACGGTTTTTAAATAAAAATTTAATGTAATAAGCATAAAAACTCAAAACTAGAACAAAAATTAAAAAAAAGGAAAACATTGTTTTAAACGATAGCTTTTGTCACGATTCGAGCTTATTTCTAAAATTTTCCATATAGCTATTAATTTTTACGTATAGCTAGAAATCCGCACTCTAATTATAACACTTATGGGCATAGGAGAGAACGACGAGACAACAGTGCAAGCTATTCAAAAACTCAAATATAACATTTAAAAAGCTTTTAATGTCAAAATATGTAAAAAAACACTTTAAATTTAAAAATGCATAATATTCCAATAAAATAAAATTCAAGCTACTTTTTTCATTACACAAATTTTAAACAACAAAAATGTTGAAAGCATTTTAATTTTTGAAATATTTCACACTTTTTATAATGTGAGCAATTGTGGGTTTGAGAAAAAGTTGTGTATGTGTAACATTTACATTAAAAGGGTCTTTATTTGTCATGCAAATTTTTGCATACCCTCGGTTATTTTTAGTTTTTCCTACCAAATATAAAAACTATTGTCAAACAATAATACAATAACTTTAATTTAGGTTAAACCATGAGTTTTCGTATGAAACAGCTTTCAACGTATTTCATTGGTTAATCCAAACATTTTGGTTAAACCTGCAAGTGAATAACTCGGCGGCCCAGTATTTCAGTTGCAGGTTAAACCAAAAAATTTGGGTTAACCAATGACATTGCGTAAAAAACAGATTTTCAACGTATTTCATTAATTAATCCAAATTTTTTGGTTTAAACTACAACTGAAAAACTATTAACTATTATAAAAATTATTTTAACTTAAATTTTCCGAAGAAAGTTCATTTCTAAGACCGGACATTTTGATTATTCGAATATTCAAACTCCCAGTTTTAGTAGTAGCTGGTGAGTTAAATGCACACCAAGTTCACATTTGACCGAAAGGAATTGGTAAAATGCATTCAAATGTTCACAGAAACTTGCAAGTTGCAACCGGAACTGAAAGTTTGAATATTCGAATATTCAATGATCTTGGCCATTCTCATTTCCATCTAACATTAAGAGCTTACAGCTCACCCCATTGTTGCACTTTAGTCTATAGTTTTCCTTATATCTGACTATTTTAAGTCAAGTGAACAGAAAGAAAACACATTTTTGTGATTTTGTTCCAATCGAAGCCTAGTATGTACTATGCAGAACTTAGATACTTTTTCCTAACGCCCAAACTGAAGAGTTTAAGGGGTCTGGCCCACTTGCAGATTTATAAAAATCGATTTTTTTTTTATTTCATTTTCTGCAAGTTAAACATTTTAAAAATACTCCCTCAAAGTTTTAAGTAACAAATAATAAAATTCACATTATTATGCTAGTTCAAAGTTCGAAACAATACCCGTAGGTACCACATTATAGGATTTACAGCATCTAAAAAGAATTTTTGGTGATTTGTACTTTTTTAACAGACTTCAAAGAAAAGGAGGAGGTTATATAATATAAAAAAAAATAAAAATAAATAAAAAAATAATATTCGTCGAGTATGATTTTTTTTTATGTATGCTCACCGATTTCTTAGAAACGGCTAATCCGATTTAACTAGTTTAACTTTATTTCTACCAGGCTAGATCCCGAGGTGGTCCCATATTATTTTCTAAGATTTAACACATACCGTTTCCTAGAAAATCTTTAAAAAACAGTATAAAATGCAGAATCTCGTTAATCCATTCATGCGCGTCGTTATGAAAATTAACGAAAGAGTGGCTCGTAGAAAGCGTTAAATTGACATTTTTGAGTCTACAATCTAATCTGAAGCTGCACAATATGGGCCTGGAATAGATGACTCATTGTAAGTTGCGAATTAATATTTTATTTTTGAGTACACCTATCTTAAACTTTAAATGCGTTTATCCAGAAATGACATTTTCAACATCGGTGACCACGATATATTGAAAACTACTACATCGATTTGTTTCAAATTTGGCAGGCTGATTTTCGATATAAGAAACTAGTGCTTGAACGAAGGAATTTATTTTTCGATGTATAGTTTTGTTTTTATTAGCAATAAAAGAGCCATATTTTCACCAAAAATATGAAAAATTACTTTGAACGTGTGCCATTTTGTCTTAAATTGATATTTTGAAAAACTGTTCGTTCAAGCACTAAATAATTTAATATATTGCATAAATTTTTTGGAATTTCTTATTTTACATAATTCAGAATCGAGTACCAATGGTCACCGCAAAACGTGTTTTTGCAAAGGAGCTTCGGAAGAATGGCCGTAACTTTTTTGTTAGCAAATATTTTGTATTAAAAAAATTATATTATTTAAGTAAAAGCCTTCTGTTTCTTATGTATATCAACATAACCTTAAAAAAATCTTCGAGTTCTTTAAAAAAAAATCTCCAAGAACACGTATTTTTTTCACGTCTAACTGGGCCAGACCCCTTAAGCAAGGAAATAGCATTGCATAGTTATTTCCTTTTTAGCGACGTAATGGCGATAAAGTAATGGTTGTTATAAACTTTTTGAATGCCCGAAGCTGAGAAATTAATTTTTTCAATATTGAAGTTGGTACATCATTAATTTATCTTACCAATAAAAAAGTTTTAATGTCTTCTAAAGAAACTGCAATAAAATAAAGCACAAACAAATGGATTTGAAGTTTTAACATTCCACACTCATTTCTGTCAAGAAAATTAAGGATTCTTACTCACATACAAGTACATCGTTTTGCAAAAGTTCAACTAGAGTTTTGTTTTTGAGATAAAGCTCCAAAACGTTTTTAAAATTTTTCGTTAGAAGATTAAATGCTCTTTCGGTGCCTGGAACTAAATTATACTGTACTACACGGAATTAGAATAAGTCCAGCTTATTGTAATCGCGTGTTTGGGATCAATTTTAAATTTATTTAGCAAATATTTTAATAAATAAAAATATTGGCAAATTGGAATATTGGTGTTTTAAAAATGGAATTGTAATTATAACTTATGGTCTCTACTATCTACTGACAGAAGTAAATTTTATTTGTTGATTTCGATTATTCATATAATATGAATTATGTACAATAAAACGATTAAAGCTTTCAACTGAATTATCTAGCCTCTGAAATGTAATACAAGGATTTAAAAACAAGTAGTTTTTGCATACAGATTTTCGGTTGGAAAATAAATTCTTTTCAAACGTTGAAAATCAATCCAGAACGTTCTTTTCAATACTTATGCAAATACTGGTACATCAAATGTGCGTTTGATTACCTCTTTTCATAAGTTTTAGTTGGAACCCTGGTTATTGTTTTATGAACACTTTATTTGATGAAAAAATTAAAATTGTATTGTAAAAATTAGGTATACCTATTTATACGATGTTTATTCTTAGGAATAGTAAATATAATAAAATTTAAATTTATATTATAGATATTTTGAGTTGTTGAGTTTTATATTTCATAAATAACCATTTGTTTTTTTTCTGCTATTCAGTAAACCGTAAAAAAAATAAGAATAATTCAATCAGAATTTAAAATTTAAAATTAAAACAATTCTTAAAACATCCGCAGTGGATCGAATACACCAGTTGATGTTTATTGTTTCGCTTTTTCTGTTATTAACTGTGATTGTATATTATTTTTTTTACTTTTTTCTATATTTTGCGGTCAATTATTTAAAATAGTTAATAAAAAGCAATATTAGTTAGTAGAGGAATGAAAATAATTTTTTGTTCAAAAACCAAATTAGAATATCTGTGAATAGGGTTTATAAAAAAAGAAGAACTTTGACTGGTCTAAAAATATTTAATAAAAATACTCGATTATTTGGCAAGAATTGCAATTATTATTCCATCAGGAGCAGAGACAAATTTAAATAAGAAAGAAAATAGTCCGAATTTGCTTGAAATTCTGTATTTATAAAAGAGCTAGCTAAATTAAATTCACAGCCAATTGATTTCAAAACTGTAAAAAGAATGGAAATATAAAAAAAACCGTGTGAGCCTCATCCACAAAGAAGTGCCACTTCTTTAGCTATAAGTGGTATTTATATATTTAATTTTTTCACAATGTCAAATTTAAAATAATTAAAACTTATTCCCGCTCATATTTTTGTATTGACTGTAATCGAATATTTATAAAAAATACTAAGGACAACATTTTAAGGTTCTTTATTTCTTCTTATCTACAAAGAAGTGCTTTGCGGCTTTTATCTACTACATTCGGATCACAACTGTTGTTCTTTGCGCAACTCAACACCGCTATCGTTCGTTGTTAACGAAGCCCTTTGTGTTCGGTTCCCACTCTTATTTTCCCTTACTGGCGTTCGGTCCCCACTATTATTTCTCATTATTGAAATAAATTTTAAACGGAATACGTCCAGGGAACCCGGGTGCCCACCATTAGTTTTTCTTCATTCTTCAGTTTGCATATGATATGCATTTTTCATCAAGTGGATACCCGGGTTCCCGGGTGTGTCCGCTAAATGTAATTTAGTTTAGGTTCAAAAAATGTGAAAAAATTTACCGGTGTGTTTTCAGCTTCTAAAAGAATTAAATAATGGGGATTTGAAGGCCTAGGTCGAAATTCCAATTCTTATTCAACTTATAAGCAAAAATACGACGAAGTGGGCACCCGGGTACCCGGGTGTGTACATAAGGGTTAATAATATTCAACGGGCTTGATAATTGTAAATTTTTGACAATCAGTCAATATTATTAACTTTCCTTGTTTACGAAATATTTTTTTTGCTTCAATAATGCTATCTTGATCAGGATAACATCAAAACCGACACTGGCCTAGCATTGGCCATTCCCTGTATGTCGAAGCTTGTACTGATTACCGACAAAGCAATGGTGAACAGCATTGGCCCAAAGTTGGTTTGGACATCTGATGCCAATGATTGGTTGTCAGTACAAAACCGACACTGGCCCAGTATTGGCCATTCCTTGTATGCTGAAACTTCTACTGATCACCGGAAAGGCAATGGTGAACAGAATTGGCCAACGTCGGTTCGAACAACTGATGCCAATGCTTAGTTGCCAATACAAAACTGACAATGACCCAGTATATGCCGAAGCTTATACTGACCACAGGCAAAGCAATGGAAGGCAGCATTGGCCCAACGTCGTCGGTTCGAACATCGGATACCAATGCTAGGTTGCCAGTACAAAAACGACACTTACCCAGGATTGGCTATTCATTGTATGCCAATGCTTACGTTAGCAATATTTTCATGCGGAATAGCAAAATTGTAAAGATTGACAATTTTCAAGACCTTTTGGCAAAATTATCAAGTATAGTCAAGCTTGGCAAGTTATCAACCCTTACAGAATAGATAAATTTAACTAAAACTTGATAAAGCTGTCAAGTGTCACTTACATGTCAAATTATCAATGTTTATAAAAATTATCACCATCGACGTGAATAGCACTGATTGACTAGACGTCAATTAGGTTGACGTAAAATTGTGGCAACATTAAAAAACTCGGTTTCGTTTTGCTCTAATTTGTTTTGTTAGAAACTAATTAAATTAATAAATAATTTTACAATTAATATA
Organism: Cantharis lateralis; assembly: GCA_963170105.1. Lineage (NCBI taxonomy): Eukaryota > Metazoa > Arthropoda > Insecta > Coleoptera > Cantharidae > Cantharis > Cantharis lateralis. Next base: position 13,718,961 of record OY720624.1, read on the forward strand.
ATTCGGGCTTAAAATATGACTAAATTTAACTTAGTGAGGACAGAATATAATATGCGTAAGTTTGACCGATTTTAATTAAAACTTGGTTTAGGTTGCATAAATATCGAAAGTTGAAAATCTCCCTTCTAATGATATAGGCATTTTGCTCTAGTTTGTAGTTCATTGATTGGAAAAATTAAAATTTTACTGCAAATGCGTTTCATATTTAAATATCGAAATTATTTCAATTACTTTCGAATTGTTCAAATATAGTGGAACTCAAAACGTTCGATCCAGAATGCAATTATTTCAGTTCGATAGGAATATGATTATTAATTCTATTGATATGGAGTTCAATAAAAACTCAATTTAAAAGCTATATAATTTCAACTTGACTGAAATTTCGCATCGAACGAAAAGGTATAACCACGGTTGTGATTATAATTAAAAATATAGCAATAATAAATTTTAATCGTAATTTTAACCATAGTTTTAACTTGAGTTTCTTTATAAAACAGCTTTAAAATTCATCATGCAATAATTATTATGCTGTTGCAGAAAGTTTTTAATCATAAGAAAAATTTTATATCGAGTTTGTTAAATGAGGATGTAAATGTAACAAGTTTTTAAACATTTTCCATAAAATATAGTTGTACTAGACGAGTTCTAGAATAAACAAGACTGTCAACATCAGATTTAGTGAAGTCAGACATACGTTCAAAAATTTACTTGTCAAGTACCTGTCACATAAAGCACACCATTTCGTACTTAAAACTGAGATTTAGAAAAACTTACGCAATTTTTCTTCATGACTTAAGAAAGTACTGGCTATAAAGGTAAGCAATAAATTTTGGTCTTAACGTAATTTGCTCTTTGTTAATGGTTTCTTGGGACGTTGAGATGAGAGGACACAATTTCTTACTTTTTTGTTTTCGCACACTTTTCAAAATTCAATGTCAAATTTAATGTGTCATATTTCTCTCGATAATCATGGCTTCTCACAATTGGTAATCTTTTCTTGAAATGATAGCTTTGGATGATATTTTTTGTATTAAGAATTGGTTAGTTTTCCTGTTGGCATATTTAAGCACCGTCTTTATCCTCTTTTGTTATGCATGTCTAAAAGGTTATTTCAAGTTTATTCCTTTATAATCCTCTCTAATCAATTTACTTCCAGATGCTCTGCAATATATCTGCAATTTGTTGTGCTGCACAGATTCGCTATGTTCACCCGATTGTCAGCCGAAACCATGCAATTATGTAACATGTCCTCACAATACACAATGTAGATATCCTGAACAATGCAACAATAGAAGGATGGTATATCAATAAGCATTTAACCGTTTAAAAACTGTAATAGCTCAATAATGAATGTAGGAATAAATTGAACAAATAACGTAAACCCATATCTTAAACTCAAATTAAAAGTATATTTTGTTACTTTAAGTTATACAATAAAAGTGGATTTCAAAAATCCAATTTTTAAAAATCCAATTTTTTAGTACTTTCACCACGCGTGAGTTATTTCGAGCCGACAATCATTTCGAGTTATTCTCTGCCGTTTAGTGTTTCCAATGAAATCAGCTGGATTTGACTTTTTCATTCGTTGTCTTCTTTACGGTTTCATTTATGATCATATTTGCGGGTGCCGTTGTTTCATGCTATGCTCTTTTGGAATTGGCGTTCTTTACATTTCATCTTTGTTACTCTCTCTTTAAAGCTTTAATATAGTTTAGTGAGAGATAAACGCAGAGTCAATGAGAAATATATTCACAAAATTTCGTTCGTTACTGTTTTCATTCGACGTTCTGTATTGTTTCCAAAATGAGCTGATCAACATAAACGCGCTCTTTGTTTGTTACTATAATCAGTATCACAAAGGCTCGTAAATATATTGTATAAACTTTAACGTTATAAACCCTGCATCTGTTGTTTTAAAAACTCTATGTGATTACATCTTCCAAAATTAAATAAAAACCCACCCCGGAGATGTGCAACATTATTATTTATAATTGAATTTCACTTTAATTTAAAATAATGCACCTAAAACCGAAATTTTTCGAATAATTAACAGAATCAGCTCTGAGGCACATCATTTCTACCAGACCTCGTATAAAAAATAAAAAAATAATAATACACTGGACAGGAAAATGAAACAAAATTGTATTCGATTGAAAAATGTTGATAATAATTATTGCATTTCTCTCCAATTTTCGATCAGACATTTATGCAATTTTAGATTGGAAATGCTTTCATTGTACTCTTAAGATAATTCCAAAAATGCTTTACTAAAACACGATTTCTCGATTAAAATTATCGAAAGCAGAACGTTTGTAATTGTGTAGACATTTCCTTAATTGAGTGACATTTGTGTAAGAGAAAAATAAGAAGGATAATGCTTTCAATATCCACCATGCCTAAGAATGCCTTATAAAGTTAATCTAAAATTCTGGAATAAATGGAAAATTAAAAGTTTTATATGTTATTTATCGTCGTTGAAACTCTTAGTAAAACTGAAAAATTTCGATGGATTTTTGTTATCTCTAAAGCACTTGCCATTATTATTCATTTTAGAATGTCCATTAGAGAAAAATACTTTTAAGATTCAAGTAACATAAAAATTTTATGTTTATATTATATCGTTATTTGAAATGTATAAAAGCACATCTACAAATTCGCTTGATTTTACTATTTATATAAAAGTTGCATGCGTACTACTCTGGTTAAAATATGAATATTAGTTTATTATTGCAAGAAAAATACAGCAAAAGCATTAATTATGCATTCAAGAATTCTTAACAACTTGCATTTCAGCATATTAAAATTAAAACTCCTTATAAATGTTAGAATTCAAAAAATATTAATATGCAAGAATTATTTATTATATTAAATACTTGACTGCATACACAGTGGGGAACAGATTCCATTCCCAGTATTCTATTCGCGAAACTTGGGGTATTTCGAGATCAGTTATGGGTATTGAATTTGATCTAATTGCATGTTTTCTGTATTTTTAAATCAATCCTGTGAAATGTTATATTACATATTATATTGTCATGAAATTTTTATGTATGTACAATAGATTTTTGATTAAAAACAATTTTTTTTTGTAAATTTTAAGTTCCCACTAGCTGGTCGACGTGGCGACGACTAGCGGCGGAAAGGAGATTCGCACCAAGATGATGAAAAATGCAGGATGTAAAATTTTGGGATGTGTTAATTATTGGAATAAGAATTAGTTGATTTAAAATAATAAATTTTTCACATAAAAATTTATGTGAATATTAAATTTCACCTCAATATAAATACACCCCCCAATATCACAATGTTGTGATCTATCGACCAATTTATTTGATTATTTGTAAACAAGTAAAAATTTTAGACTTTCTAGACTTCTGGAGACCTAGCAATTTTTCAGCATACGTGGAGCTATGAGGCATACTTACGGGGTTTCTAGCGACATGAGGATGAACTCCATCCTTTGTACTGTACGCCTCAGTATGTTCAGAAGAGAAGCTCTCATCTTGGTAAATAACCGTCCACTTTAAACTAAGAATTGAAGACAATTACCGAAGTTTCCTTCTCAGCTGCATCGACGACTCGTACCTCGTACGATTTTTAATATTAGTGATTTAATGTTTTGTTTTAGGAGAGCGACAAATGTTTTTATCTATAAAAAATTTAGTAGGTTTCTAAAATAAATATCCTTTTGTAAGATTTAATTAGAAAAAGATTGAATTAAAAGGGTATTGCAAGCAGACAAGCATAAAAACACTTCCACTCGAACCAGTTTGAAGTAGATAATATTTACTATCGGTATCGGTCTGCTTTCAAAGCGTTTACACAGGAGCTTTTGTCATCATCAATAAGATGGCCTCAATTTGCATGTTGTAATGTACCAAAGGGATTTTTTAAATTTTATTCTTAATTTTGAATGTGTTGCTTTGTGCAGTTAATTTAAGTTAAGCAAATAAATCCTATATATTGAAGTGTATTTATGTGTGAGTGTAACCTTCGAAAACCTTCTCCCTGACCTCATCGCGCGGCCAATATAGTAAAAAAATGTTTAAGATCACATTACATACAAAACCCTGCTTCTCTGTTTTGTTGGTTTAAAAGGCTTGAATAAAATAATTCAAATACACAAAAGTAGGTAATTGAATTACTTTTGAAATTAACACAAAATATCTGATATTTGAATTACTCCAATAAAGTATTTTTATATTTCGGTAATTTAATTCCGTTTTTGGTAATTGAATTACTTTTTCGACAATTGAAATATGTACTTTTTTGGTAATTAAATTACTTTTTCGGTAATTGAATTACTTATTTGTTAATTGAAATTATTGTTTTAGTCCAGTGGAGTATGTAAATCGACTGTTTTGCAATAAACACTTATTTTTGGATTTTGCTTTGAATTTTCAGACGACTCCAAAGTAAAATAGTACACAGTAAAACTGTCACGTTTACATAAATACCATTTTGTTTTTGAATAATTTTATTGCAAGGAAATTTTTTTATATTGTCGTTAACAATTTAAAAACAACAAAAATTAAATTTTGAAGAAAAATTTGTTGAAACTTTAAACAAAAATTGAATTAAACAGGCTTTTGATTTTTACATTAATTTTTAATGATCTTGGATGTTTCTAAATAATTAAATTACTTGGGTTATTGAATTCCCCAAGTAAATGATGAGATTGTTACTTACACTAAAAAAAATTTAATGGTTTTCATATTTTATTACTTTTAATTAAAAATTTGGAATGATAAAAAATTAACAATTAATTATGAACATAAAAGTATTAAAAACTTAATTATCGTTCTGAACCCATAAATATGTTTCAATGCACTTTAACTTTTCTTAACGATGTAGTTATGTTAATTTACGTAGTGTTAATTGTATGAGAATGGCAATCACAATCAATCGTAAATTGTAACAATTTCAGAATAATTTTAGGAATAATATTATAATAGTTTTTTTTATTAGTTTTTGGGGTATTCACAGATTTAGCATTTTTAGTACATTTACAAAATTTGAAACCACATTTATTCCTCTAAAAAAGCAAGCATAAAACTTAGAAATGAACCACTGTGCGTTCTTAATAAATGAAATTTGGTTTTGAAAAGCAGAAAGCTCATTACAAGATAGTAAAATATTATTGCAGACGTAAAAATATGATATCCCAATAAGGCGATGGTAAAAGCTTCTGTATTCATAATTTTCGGCGAAACTGTTGATCGAAATCGCAAATAAACATAATCGTAATAATATCAATAACTGTTACGGTAACCCAAGCAAATTGATAAGGTTGTCGATAATACTTTGAAAAGAACTCTAACTTTACATTTATTATTTCCCATAAGCACACCTTTGAGTTTAAAGTAGATTCAAATTACCAAAATGAAGCTATTCTGCCTACTTCTCTCCTAAAAAGGAGAGATTGAATAAATGAGATTTTCTCAAGTGGCTCGTTTAGTGTAAAGCCAGGATGTATTATTCATACACGATATTTTTTTGGATTGTCTGTATTTTGAAACTTTTATATATTTGCATCTTAATTTTGATAATAATTTCTTTTACTTTGCCAAACTTGCAAATTAAAAGTAAATATGATAGAACCTAATTTAATTAGTCGGCATTTAAAAGCTAATGAATATTCTTTTTATTATTTTTTGAACATACTATTATTGATACTTATCTAAGATTCAAAGTGGGAATCTGGGAATCATCAAACTGTTTTTTTAATTTGGAAAGTCAGCAAGATGTTAAACAATGGATTCCCGTCTGCGTTCTATGTTGAACTTTATATGAAATTTATGTGCATGTATAAATTCGTTGTACACACAATTATTTCAAGGGTTTGTTCTAATTAAATCCTTTTTTATGCGATGCACTATGACACGATCACATTATTCTTTGTCTGTTGTGTCACCGCACATTAAAGAATTTAATTTATTCACGATTTATACCTACCGTTTATACCCTGGCGAAATTAGTAGAAATTTTGTTTTGTTAGTTTTAGACCAAGCAGTCTTGGAATAAAATTATTGATTTGTTACCGCGAAGAAAAATGGCAAAATTTTATATTATCCCCTAGGAATTATTAAATATAATGAAATAGCCTCCACCAAGATATCTTTTAACAGGAAAGCTCCGGTACAATAGATGAATAGAACATACCACAATAAAACTGATTAAGGTATACCACCTCATTTAACTATTTGGGCGTTGGATGAAAAGGCTAATTAACAGTTTAGTTGTAACTTTTCCCATTTGTACGTCATAATTATTCTAGGCAGAAATAGATGGAAATGTAAGATAGACGAGCGGAATTGTTGCAAGACCAAAACTAAATGCATATCTGGTGTAAGTGTGTTAGATAATAATTAAATTAATTTACCTGAAATTTAATTTAAAATTTTATTTTAACCAATTTCCATTATGGTAGTTTGGTGTATGATAATAACTTAACAAACTTTCTTAGAATGTTTATCCAGATTAAGAGTATAATTGAATCATTTAATGCAAACACTATCGGTTTCGATCCAATCAATATTAATTACATGTTAATTTTGCAGGATAACTACTTTCGTTTTCGTGGACGCCGAAGAAGTCCGATTTTATTATGAAACAAATTGAGTTAGTGCCATTTAATTACTGATTTAGTAGTAAATTACAGACAAGTTGAAAAAGTTAAGAATTTTTATTTATTGAACAGCATCTAGCATCACCAAGTGTAAACCAATTATAAAACTTTCTTCTTATATGAAAACCCACTATCTAAAACTAAGATTGATGACTTTGTTTCGTTTGAGCGTTAAGCCGATTTATCGTAATGATTAGTAGCGAAAGTAATAAAAGCCAACACAACAGCAAAGATAAAAGAAGGTTATATTAATCCTTTCGTATTATTTATTGAAAAATAAATATGTTTTTAGCATGCAACTTATGAAAACTTAATAATCTGAATTTATCTAATTCTTTCTTTCGAAATAGGAATGACTATGTAAATTGTTTGATTTGCTTTCCAGTACAAATGCTTTTAGCGAAATTTTATTTGCAGTGCTGTAATTTGAAATAATTGAAAGGTCATAGCTGGATAATATAATCAAAATACAGTCAAAAAACCAATATTTTGAGTACCAAAAATAAATTAAATTTAAACTTAACAAATTTATTATTTCTTTTTTTAAATCGTCCTGATGTGCAAATACGAACAACTTACGCGCAACTCGATTGGTGTAGAATTCGATTGGTTGCATTTTTTTTAGTTGGTAGAAAAATCTGACCAATCAAAGCCATTTTTGAGATGCTAGGTAATCTGGATGATAAATTACTTTTAGACGAGCGGTTTACCGTCTCAAATAAATCATTTTTTGTTATGACATTATAATTTCTGATGAAGGCACAATCAGTGCCGAAATATTAAAGATTTGATAATTTAATCTATTACCGTTTGTTTAACTCGTTTTATTTTAATTTAATTTTATATATAAATTTTAAAAATTTTAGGAGTAAACCGCTTGTCTATTTAGAATGTAGCTAAATCAGATTTTAACCTGAAAATCTGGGAATGGCCCAGTTCGGCGCAGCCGTTTCGCTGCAGATTGGATTCGGCACGAGTACGGTTTGGCGCAGACCCAATTCGGCGCGAGAATTACAACTGCGCCGAAATGGCTGCGTTAAAACGGCTGCATCAAATTGTACCCGACCCTGAAAATCTACATTCGTATAGTTCTAACTCTGCGGATTTTGATAAAATTACAAAGTTTCAACAAAATATATTTCGTATATTTAATTATAAAATTAATAACTTTTATAACACAGGGGACTGGTTTTCGCGAATTTATAAAATTATATACCAAGCCTATTATATTATTTACGGTAATATAATACAACATTGTACTTTATTGTTTGTTGTAATTTTTATTTTATTAGTTTCATATTTTCCTATAATAATTTTAATGTAAATGTACATTGATTGCAATAACTTCAAACTTACCTTTTAAGTCGAATTTTTTTGCAATTCTGAAAATGTTATTAAATAATTAGAATTAAACTGGACGATAAATACAAAGTCAAAGTCAACGATTTTCAATTTTATATAAAATCGTGCAAGTAATTAATTTTGAAACAGCGATGTTATGTGGAGTAGAAGAAATTATTGTATTATCTGTTGCTAATTTTTGTACACTTTTAAAAGGGTTGCTTTTCAACTGGAAGAATCTCTGAGCCATACAAAAAAGTTAAACGTTGCCGTAGATGATTTAAATGCTTTGTCATGTACCTACTATTTTAGAAAATGTTTTTATGTAGATACCGTAAAAGAAAAGAGGAAAAATTAATTCAAATAAATTGTTTTATTATATTCTCACTTTGAAGATTTTTTGGTAGGAATTTAACAGAGATAAATAATTATGGGATGTTAGGAGAAAAGCGTGTCATAAGGAAGTACGAAAATAGTTTACTCACGTATTGACTGCTATGGTTCTATAGGGTTATTTTGCACATCATCTTTGGATCTATATTTCATCCACAGTGTTTTAAAGTGCAATTTCTCCCAGCCGCTTATCAGAGTTCAGGTTAGTCACGTAAAATCGGCAACTTACGCCCTGCGGTAAAATTTAATGCCCAAGTTTATTTAGCTTTGTATCTAATCCATAGAGTGTAATTATCTGTATAGCAAACCCAATTTATGTACGCGATAAATGCATTGAAAACTCGTAAAAACTTTTTTTAATACTAAATAGAGAAATTCGCAGTTTATTGTTCAGCTTTATCCAAGCTTACGAATATACAGTATAATGCATATTATGCTCAACAAAAATATAATAATGAAAATGGAAATAATTTCGATTAATTTATAATTGGAAATGTAAAATAAATTCTAATGATTGCACAAAATCGCCAATATTAAATACCTATTCAAATATTTTATTATCAAATGCAGCTCAAATACAAAATTGAATTAATTAAACACTTGCAATAATAATTTACAAAAAGTCATTTAAATTTAATATATTCTGAAATGTCCTGTTAAAATGGAATCAGCGTTTTCATCACCAGAATTTTTTATGTATCACAAAACTTCATTTGATGAACATGGATTACGTAAATTCCATACTAACAGAAATTTAATTAGAAATGAATTTGTTATGCCTTTACATCCTACGTGATGGAATTGATTAAGTTTAGCTTAATTATAATTATATAAACACTAATACCTAGTTTTTTCTTATAAAAATAAAACATTCGGGCATCAGCACAAGCTCTTTTATTTGATTTGTGTGATTATGCTAACTCCGACAAAAGGGAAAGAAAGCAAAATCTCGAAAGTCTTTGTGCAATATAGACAAAATAAGAACTAAACGTAAAAATACCAAGTTTTAAATATCCAGATGACAATGAAACTGTAGGGATATTTTTAATCCTAAATCAAATCGATCAATTTTCAAATCATATTATTATTATTCAAAAACAATCGGTCCGTTATACTGCGTGTAGTCTTCACACTTGAGCAATCCAAATTCATAATAGAAATCTTTCCAAGACAAGTTCAAAAATTTTTTCGTTAATAACATTATCAGTCTTATCCATTTTTAACATGTTATTGTCCTATGTTTGGATGTAAGTGTTTATCACCTGGTAATAGGCTATTGAATATCAAACACCATATCTCTCAGTTCTAACAAGTCCTCTTCAATAAGTTCTCTATACGATTCGTTGTTATTGTAAACATCTAGCATCAGCTTCACGCGATCGTCAAATAAAAATTTTTTAAATTCTTCGTCTGTTTTGATCGAGTCATTCACAACGGATTTAGGCATGAAAGTCGTGCACCTATCAAGTGTACACATAATTTTTTCAAATTTTTTGTATTGCTCGCACGTTGCTAAAAATTCGCTTCTAGTCAAAATTGAATCCATGTCAAAATCCGATAAATAACTTTTTAACGATGTATAATAAAAATCTAAAAGTGCGTCGTAATATTTATCTCGAATTGTTTTTCTAGTGTTATCCAGAAGTAAATGAATCACATCTATCGAAGGGGGACCGAAAGAAAACAATTGATAATCAATTAATATGCTATCTACAGGTTTGCCATCTTCGTATCGAAATAATATGTTGCTTGACCATAAATCACCATGAAGTAGAACTTGCTTTTTACCTTTGTTTCGTTCCTTATAAGATTGTGATTCCTCCAGTACTTCTAACAGTTTTTCCGAAAATGTAATATTCGAATTACCATTTTCAGGTATTAATTCGCTCAAAGCAAGAAGACCTTTTAAAGAATAATCCAACCAAGTTTTAGCAACATTCTCTCCTTCAGTAGCGAAAGGATCTAGAAACAAATTTGGAAACTCTTCATTTATAGTGCGGTCTTTTAAGCCATTCGATTTAGCTTTTTCATAAAAAATATAGCTTGAATGGAATTTAGCCAGGGTATTCAAGGCAATTTTGCAGTGATCGTAATCGAATAATTCACTTTTGGACCGAGGCGTGTAGCCTTTCACAGAGAGATCTTCAAGTACTATCAAATATTTTTTAGAAAGAAATTTTCGAGGAGCAAATGAAGTATCCACTTTAAAATTCTCAAATTCTCCTATTAAGTGGTTATAGAAAAAGTCTTCTTTCTCGTAAATATTGAGTGACGTAGTTATTTCAAATATCGTTTTTAAGGAACCGTTTAATATTTTCATAAAAAACCGTGCACTTTTTTGATCTCCGTTTTCGTCATATTTTATGGTGACTGAAAAGTGTTGACCTAGAAAACCTTCCACTGTATTTGACAAAGAAAGCACCGAACTGGATTTCGCTTCAAAATTGTCTCTTTTAAAACAATTTCGTAATATTTTCGTGCATTCTTGAAGCGACAGTTGTTGTTGTACTCCGTCCATCGTAGTACCCTGAAAATGAAAATCAGAATGTTAATTTTATACAAATTTGCGATATTACAATTTTAACACAAACAAAGCATCGAAGAGCCTGGCAATCGGCCATAAATCTGAGGAATCAATTTTGAAATAATTAAATTCCAGATTTCGAGATGCCTAATTATAATTCTTATGAAATAACAGTGGAAATGAAATTATAGGTATTTACACATGAAGAACTTCGAAAACTCAATAAAACATTATGTGGATTTCAAAAGTTGTTTGCAGATTTGATGAAATAGAAAAAATTTATCCAGTTAGTAATATAAGCACAAATTTCCGGCGTTTAAATTTAATTTCACTTTGCGATTAAATCGGTTTTGTATTGGAAATTCGTTCGGTTACCTATAATTTTACGATAATCAAGCTTTAAGAAATGTTTTATCTAATATAATCAGAAGGGAGTGCCAAAATTATCCATTTATATTAAATAAAAACTATTTTATGTAGTTTCTAGAGAAAACTAAATCTTTGTAGGGGTTGAGTTTCGGGGGTTTATGGAGAATAAATTGTTTTAAAAATCTAAAACCGTAAGAAGAAATTTAATTTGAATTAACGTTACTACATATTGGTAATATAATAAATTAAAAAACTAAAAAAAAAATTAATCTGAACCTGACTTAGGCTGAACCTGACCTAGGTTAGGCTAAACCTGACCTAGGCTGAACCTAACCTAGGCTGAACCTGACCTAGGTTAGACTGAACCTGACCAAGGTTAGACTGAACCGGACCTAGGTTAGACTGAACCTGACCTAGGTTAGGCTGAAACTGACCTAAGCTGAACCTAACCTAGGTTAGGCTGAATCTGACCTAGGCTAAACCTAACCTAGGTTAGGCTGAACCTGACCTAGGCTGAACCTAACCTAGGATAGGCTGGTCCTCACCTAGGTTAGCCTGAACCTGAACCATTATTCAGGTTTTGGGAGGAAATATATTTTCTAGCATTCTCATGGCTGCTACCTTAAATAGAACAAATCCCCAAAGTTTCAGATTTTTAATCAAATTTATTTTCAAAAATTGATAGGTCTGACGTTATTATGGAAATACCATAAAAATATTGTTGACGCTACGTTTTGCCACATGTGAAATTTTTCTTCGCACTACACTGAATATAATGTTATTTTTACGACTTGATGTAATCACTACGATTATAGCACTCGGTAACATTTTCCTGTTTATAAGTATCTGTTGAAAGTGGTTTAGAAGAAATTTACATTTTAAAGTAAAATTCTCATAAAATAATCATTAGTAGCAGCTTCACAAAGCAAATTTTAATTTTTTTTTACATTTAAATACCAATTCATTTTCATTTCACTTCATCTTAAACTGAAATTTCAAAATTTTATATTATGAAAATTTAAAAGTTTCGATGAGAGGCAGAACTGTGCCAGTATAGGTGCAGACGTAAAGGGATGCTCTCGTAATGAGGACAAGATTAAGATGTAAACTATAAAAAAAAAATGCTAAAAAAATAATAATTCGTTGTTAATTCGTTTAAAATCAGTTCCAGGAGCAAACATCTGGACGCAAACAGCACTCGAAAATGTAAGCATTGCTGGTGAACATGTGAAGTTTAAAATAAAATTATTTCCTGAATTGAATTGGTATATTTTTTGTGGCTTTACCGTTTCCATCCCTAGAGCAAAATATTACATTCTATGCATGATGTTTGCTTAGCTGCATTTATTCATCTCGTCGTAATAATCTGCAACTACAGTTTTTTAACAAAGCATTGGATAATAAAATTATAACGCTCTGCTTCACATGGTCATTTAATTTCACTTTTACAAGCATCCACTTCCTACTATGCCAATATGCAGCACGATACATTATTTAAAATAAAGTTTAAACATTAATTGGCTAAATAAACTATAAAAAATTTAAATTAATTTTCATAAGCTATCAGCAACGGCAAAGGTTGGGATTTTAATTATTTTCTGGAACTAAGAAAGACAGAACTTCCTGTCTTTCCAACTCCAAAAAGAGCTCCTGAACACCTTACCGAATTTATAACATCAAACAAATATAATCTACTTTGCCGACGTTTTGGAGAATCCATTCCTCCATTCTCAAGACTGTCCAACTGTCTCCAAAACGTTAGCAGAAAAGATTATATTTGTTAGATTTAATTTCCAGGCAACCTGGAATCATTAGATGAGAAATGGTGTTATTTATATTTTGATTCGGAAATGTAGCATTTTCGCAACTGGTGACGAACAATTTGTATCAACGCCAGTTTATTATGCTTATTACAAAATAAACATACCACTTTGATTAGTATAAACAAACTAAAATTGAAGGCTAGATGATGATAACGCAACAAGTAAACCATCTCGAGTAGACATACTCGTCACATTATCAACATCTAACCTTCAATTTTAGTTTGATTGCTTAACTTGATTTTAAATTATGTCAATTTACTAATTGAGCAATTGAGTATGGGCAATGCGTTAAAACAATTTCCAAATCATTGTTTTCATTTTTCAATATTTATATTTTCCCCACAAAATCTAAAAATTATCCTGTAGGTAAAATAAGTATATTTTTAACTAGTAAAATTAAAATTGAATTACTAAATTGAAATTAGGAATTTTTGATTACAAAATGAGAAATAATTACTTGTTGGCAAGGTCGCTTTTATGAAGGGGGTTTAAGGGCATAGAACCCTCTCCCCGAAATTATTTATCAATGTCCGATTGCAATCGTTAAAAAATCAGAAAAATACAAAAAATCTTTGAAACCAAAACAAAAACATTAAATTACAACATTAAGCCCCCCACCCCGAAAATTTAGTTTAAATACGGCCCTGCTTGTTGGTTCTAGTTCGGCTGTAAATATAATAATACAAAACAACAATAAATAAAGAAATATTATATTATTTTAAAAAATGTAGAGTTTGCTTCTCACCTCTTAAAAATATTCTACGGATGCTTATAAATGTAAAAATTCAAAATATTCTAGACCTCTTGGAAGATTATAAATTCAACTGATTTGTTAAAATTCTAGCTCTATATCTATTATATGAAATCTGATATATTATTAATACATACTTTTTTTAAATTAACACTACAATGTACCTATAAGACTACATGAAATAAATAACAACAAAGTGAAGGCCATTAATCACTTAATTAACGTAGAACGTGTTTTACAAATTTTTATTGACATAAAACATTGAATTTGAATTAACAAACAATTATTTAATTACGTTACCATAAAATTATGCCCCTCGCATTGAAATAATAACAGTATTTTTAAATATTTAATTAGTAATTGAAGTCAACATTATTTAATTATACATGTACATACGAAATTCTCAATTGGTTTACATAAATTTTTAGTAATTTAATAACTCGATTTTATATTTTTTTAAAATTTAATATACAGTTTTATTTAAATATGTATGTGTATATTCGCAAATAAGCACAATACAAAAAAGGGTGGAAAAATCGACAAAAAAGATCTAAACAAAAAAAAACTAAAAAAAAAAAAACGGGGTTTTGCAAATTTTTAGACCAGCATAGCTGCGCTAGCGCCTAAAATGGGCAATTAAGGTATACAGGTAGACAAAATTGCAAAATGCATTTTAAAGATGATGATTTTTGCTTTTAAATGCACGTGTTTTTGATTACCTTTTTTATTATTATGTATATCGTAAAAATGCTTTTAAAATTGTAACTTTGAAATTTGAGTGACTTGAAATAAAAAGGTTTTTGTGTTCAATAGCTATAAATATCATAATTCGCAAAAACAGATTACCTATCGTTCTTTATAATTAAAGTTGGTAAACATGCAAGTAGTGGTATCTAAAGCTGGGATATCCTGCTGATAGTGTAATGACCACACACACAGTACTTTAGGTAATAAATATTAATTTTTTCAAAGAAATAGTATGCACGACATTTTTGGCCTATTTGCATATTGTGAAATGCTCAAATAGTAAACTAATAATTTATTAGAAAATAAAACAATAAAACTAAATTTCAAGATTAGATAGTTTGCGTACTCGAGATGGCTTACTTGTTGCGTTATCACCAACCTTCAATTTTAGTTTGTTTATACTGATCAAAGCTGTGTGCTTATTTTGTAATAAGCCCAATAAACTGGTGTTGTAAAAAATTTCATCAGTTGCGAAAAAAAAAAAATTGGTAAAATGTTAAGAAGTTGGAGATTACAGAAGGTTCTGTCTTTGTCAGTGCCAATATTTCCCACGATTGTGAAAACAACGATGGCAGTTAGTACCCCAAATTATTCTTTGTATATCAGGTGTTCCATAAATAGACTGACATCCTTCTAGTGTTTACAAAAGAATTTATAAAAAAAATACATAAGCTAATTTGGTTGAAAGAGGTAAACAAAAAATTACCATTTGAATATGCATAGCTGCAAGGCCAGCTTACAATAAATTAAAGGTGACTTGTGACGTCAGGTGCCAATTTTGCTTAAATATTTTTTATTTTAATTCAATTTAATTATTTAAAAATATTTGAATGACCAGATGTAGTTGGTACTTCAGGTATTCATCATTTAATAGTACCCAGGACTGATAATTTACAAATAACAATATTTTAATGCAGTTTATTACAATAATTATACAAAAATATTTACAAGGCCGGCTAGTGGTTTGGGCATTTACAAAAGAGGTTAAAAAATGAGAACCACTTAAGTTTTATGTTTAACAATTTTTATAAACACAACTGCAGTTTATAAGAATGCAGCCTTGACATCGCATCAAACTCTTATTTGTATTGAAATAAATGAATGCAATTCATGCAGTCTAATTGCTATATCCTTTAGACATATTGCCAACTTTAATATAAACTTCTTTCCGTAATTTCCACTAATTTAATCTAACAATGATTGTCTGCTTGCAGTGCCACTACTAAATCATTAAAATATTTAATGAAAAATAGAAAATCAAAATAAATAACAAAGAAATGTTTTGCATCAAGTGGTAATTAAATGCAAATTAGCTTATAAATAGAAAATGTATTTCGAAGCATTCACTTACTATCATTTTCATTAGTATGATATTTACCCAAGATTAAAAGGTTTTGGAACTGAATTACGTATAATGAAATGTAAACTAGATGGATTAATCAAAATAAGGTTTATGATCCAAATATACATGGTGCCTAAAAATTGGATTAAATGCTAGCCGCACAAAATTGCAATTTAGAATACTTAAGTATTTATTTGATAAAGCTGGGAAAACAAAAATTTGTAAAATAGGAATTTTTTGAATAATTTTATATTAAATTTGTAAAATTAGTCGCTAATGATATTTAAACAACCACAAAAACTGTAATTTGCATTTAAGACTTACCGAGAAAATTTAGTAAGTTAGTTTTCCAATATCCTATAATTTATTGATAAGTGCAGTACAACGCGAAACTTCTCGGCGACACTTTCAGCAGTTCAACTAAAACTGTAATTGAAGTTGTGATAATGTAATACGTCACTAAATTAATGATTAATTCATTGAAAGTTTATTGTTTAAGTATCTTCGTTTTTTGAATAAATTACTTCTTTACTATGCTCATTTCGAGTAAACTAATTAATCATATTATGCAGTTGTCCAATTATTACTATTATTAGACATCAAATTATGAAGGTAATATTCGAGGTGCAATGTTTTTACTAAATAATAGAAATAATACAAAAACACTGTAATAATACCAGTTACACACTACCCGCTGTGATCAGACCGAGAGAGAGAGAGAGAGAAAACAATACGTATCCATATACTCTAAGCCAATGGAATACCTGTACTAAACTATATTAATTTTTCTCTGTCAACCTGGCTGCGTCAGATCTTGGTATCAAGTTTAGGCTTTCATAATACTACGTGAGTTTAACTATAGAAAATAAAATATATTATAGAACTTTATCCCAAGTTCAGCAGGCGCATGCGCAGTAAACAACGTAGACTGTGAATCTTGCATAGTTTGTTGTTTACCTTTCTTATACATAAATATGTATTTTAATTATGAGCAAACAATAAATTGTTATTATAACGCTTAATAAACACATCAAATTCGCTTCAATATAAACATTTAAATAGATATAATTCATGGTTAATCCACTGAGATAAGATTACTATATTGAAAGTTAATTCTATATTTAATAATAATAATTTATAATTCATTAAATAACTAGGTAATCAGTTTCCGCAAAATGCAGTCAACAAAAATGAAATTTGTTATTAAAAATCATATACCAGATAATATAATCTATTGGAATTTTTTTTTATAAAATTATTATTAATTTTATTATTAATAAAATATAAGGTGGATAAAAAAATGTATTATATAATATAAACTTATCCTAAATAAACTTAAGAAACCGCTCAGAAAGCTCAATTTAACGTGTAACCTCATGTTAATCAATTACCTACCTACCATAGAAAATTGGTTTAATTGCCTATTATTACAGTCAATAAATATTCATTGGTATTTATTATATTAGTCCGGATTAAAAAAAATAACAGGTCAAGTAACATTAAAAGGAGTCATATAACGACTCAATAATCAATGAGCCAATTTATATTCAATTGACGTGTAATGCAAACCGTGTTACATTTTTATGTCACTTTGATTAAATCCTAACCTTATCATAAATGTCAAAGTGTCATTCTCGTGGTTTTCTGAAATTTACAGTATTTCTTACGGATGTTAGGCAAAATTCCTTTGTCTACTACAAGCAGATTCTTTCAAAGATAAGTGTCCAGACTATCTCACTTTCGACTGCAGCTATGGAGAAAATACAGGAAAAATTTGTTCTGCCTAAACGCTATGCCAACAGCGAAAACAGTGTATGGAACGAATATGCTGCACTTTCAATGGAATATAAACCTCTCAATTTGGGAGAAGGGTTTCCTGATTTTGCACCACCGGCCTACGCAACCGAAGCTCTAGCAAATGTTGCGTGCAGTGATGACATTTTACTTCATCAATATACAAGAGCATCTGGGCACGTTAGGTTGGTTTCAGCTCTATCAAAATTTTATTCCAAGTTATTATCAAGACAAATAAATCCACTTACAGAAGTTTTAGTTACGGTCGGTGCAAGCGAAGCTCTATTTTGTTCCATAATCGGCCATATCGATGAATGCGATGAAGTTATAATCATCGAACCATTTTTTGATTGTTACGAACCTATGGTGAAAGCTGGTGGAGGCGTACCTCGCTTTATACCATTGAGACAAAAATCTTCTTGCGACACAGTTTCTTCTGAAGATTTCGTACTGGACCCAATCGAATTGGAACGTGTGTTTAACAAAAACACCAAAGCTATAATACTAAATACCCCTAACAACCCACTGGGAAAAGTTTACACCAAGTCTGAATTACAAGAAATTGCGGATTTGTGCATTAAATGGAACGTTATGTGTATTTCGGACGAAGTTTACGAGTGGTTGGTTTACGAACCGTTCAAACACGTAAGAATTGCTACGTTGCCTGGTATGTGGGAAAGAACCGTAACGATTGGTTCGGCTGGAAAGACGTTTGGTGCAACTGGCTGGAAAATTGGATGGGCTTTAGGTCCAGCCAATTTATTAGTTAATCTACAGATGGTTCATCAGAATTGCGTTCAGAGTTGTGCAACTCCTATTCAAGAAGCCGTTGCTCGAAGTATTGAAAAAGAGTTAAGTCAGATGGACGACGATAATTCCTATCTTCGCTCCTTTACGCGTGAATCGAAAACTAAAAGAGACTTCATGTGTAACGTTCTGAGCGACGTTGGAATGAAACCCATACTTCCTCAGGGTGGATATTTTGCGATTGCTGATTGGTCTGCTTTAGAATCCCGCGTTGATTTAGATTCAGAGAAGGATCAATACAAAGATTATAGATTTACGAAATGGATGATCAAAAACGTAGGTCTGCAAGGCATTCCTATAAGTGCGTTTTACAGCGAACCAAATAAACGGCTTGGAGAGAATTTCGTGAGATATTGTTTCATAAAGAAAGAAGAAAATTTACAAAAAGCTGCTGATATATTAAAGAAATGGACAGGTGATGGAAAGAAATAAAAAATCTAAAGCATAAAATAAAGAAATATCCGCACTTTTATTTAATTTTCTCTATCTAACGCTGCAATGAAATTTAAAGTAAATTAAAATCTCATCTAAAAGATAAATTTCGTTCGCGTTTTGTTAAAATACCTCCCTATAGAATAATCAATTCTTATCAGTTGGTCAATCTAAATAGCTAATTTAAACAAAATAAAAGTTAAAATAGTGCCAAAAGAGCGTATCGTGATAAGTCGTCGTCAGCAAACTTACTTGGAGTTTTAGTCACCGTAGATGTTGAAAATTAACGTTGTGGAATCTCGCTATCACTACATTTCATGAATTTAGCGTCAGATTAAGATAATCGCTAACTTTTATTTAATTTTTTTAATTCAATACTTTTGCAATCAATGCGTCAACTTGATAACTAATTTAACTCCGCAATAAGCTTTTAAGCAATAAAATTATACTATACGTATTATGGTTTTTCAATAATAGTCAATCAATTATTGATTAACAATCAGCAATTACAATTTTTAAATTGGGTTTTATTGAAATTGCCATTGCACTGGTCGACTAGCAATACTTTCAACATAAAACTATGCAGTTGAAGAGTTTTTAAGCAATTATTGCTTTGTAATCGTTAACCTAATTATAAAATTAATTTGTATCAAAAAATCCAATTTAAAAAACTATTTATACAAAATGCTAATTTTGCTTAAAATGCAAGTAGTTCGTAGTGTACCAAATTTCGTTAGCTTGATGAAACTTTTTATTACAAGAAAGAGACAATTCAATACTCGACGAACTTTTTATTTTCTTTTTTATTTTTAATTTATAAATTTTTTGTATTACAAATCTTTTGTGGTCTGTTCAATCGTGAAAGTTAGGAAAGAAGCAGAAAATTTCGAATAAGTGTCGAATTTTCCAATGACTAAACAATGACTGTTTATTATTTATAATTCCGCATTAAATTACAGTTTTTTAACAATTGTGTAATAAATTCTTTTCTAGTACTTACTTTTTAGGAAGAAGAGCTAGAAGCGCAAAGAATGATATTTCATCCGAGAAAATATTTGTAAAATAATAATTATTATAAATAATTGAATTTTTTGAAAGTTTTACAGATGCCAAAAAATGTTTAGCCTGTGTATAAAATAAATAATAAATTTTTAAATAAGCCTGATATTGTATATACGATAAAGAAATTTTTAATCAAAAAATGTCCGCCAGACAAAGAAATTTCATTTATTATAGTTTAACTATTGTATTAGCAGTAGGGCTAAACAGTAGTCGAGCCCAAAAGTGCTACCTTACGCTCGTTGCTTAGGGATAACTAATTGAGATACCTTATTCCCGTTCGAACAAAAAATTACTTTCATTTACGGTATATCGATTTCAACAGAGATTCTCACAAAGTAGGTTATTTTGTAACGCAAATTTATGTTGCAGTTTGCTTTTCGGAACGGTAGTAGATCAAAAATATTTTTTATTTATTATACATAGTTCAAAATTTAATATTTAATTTACATTGTAAATTGTGAGGAAGTACGGTCCGGAACAAGTGATAGTGAAAAGATTTTGGTTTATTTGACGAAAAACCGATTTGGAGATTAACTTAATACCAACTTAAAGAGAGTTTTTAAGAAAATTCAGTGAATTACTGAAGAGAAAAACCAGCCCAAAATAGATATTTACGACACAGACGTTGTAACGACAAATCTGTGTTGAGAGCAAATCATATAACTACATTGATCGGCCCTATCTAGAGGGAAAGGACAAGATACATACGAGGAAGGGTAAAGCGACTAAAAACGAACACCGGAGAAAAACCATTTAAACATACATACCAAATCTAGAATATAATATAGAGAAGATTTAGATAAATTAGCGGAAAGCAGTGACGGAACGTCAACGGACGGGGGTAACAGAAAAAGGTTAGCCATATACGAAATGCTCCGATCCTGAACAGCAGGAGTACAATTGAGGAAAATATATAAGAAAATTGTTTAGAAAGGTAAGTCCAAGGAAGAAAGACTCAAAGTAGGAAGAAAAAATTTATCGCCTTACAGACATGATGTCCAGCTTTCTAAATGAAATCAAATCAAGCGTACAAGATATAAAAAATGAAATGGGTGGCATAAAAAATCAGATAACAGAAAGTTTTCTTTAATCATGAGCGGTATATTGATAAATCTAAAGATAGCTGTGAAAAATATTATCGAGGAAAAACTAAGACTTAATATGGAAATCAAGAGAGTGTACAAAATAGGAGAAAAAAGATGAGTGATAAAATTGAGAAGAATTAAGAAACAAGAGTAAGCTTGTACGAGAGCCTGAACTGAGAGAGAAAGAGGGAACCAGGTAAAGGTGGGTCACATGAAAATGATTATGAAGCGGAAGATAATTACATGGGATCGAGAAAATGGAAGAATGGTTAAAAAACCAACAGAAACATAAAACAGCAAAAATTGGCACGAAAGAGTCATGAAAGCACAGAGAATTAAATGGCTGGGACACGTAATGAGAAGCGATGATGATGAACCGATAAAATTGACCTGATGGAAGAAGATTAAAGGGAAGACCCAAGCTGAGATGGTGGGACTGCGTGGTGGATGCGAATGGAGACAGCTGATAAACGACAGACAGAGATCAAGTAACATAATAAATGAAGCAAGAAGGCATCACAACCAATTGAAAACGTGAAAAATGTTGAAATTGAAATTGTAAAAGGACCAATCCCCCTCAAAAAATGGATTTGGTAAACCCCAAGAGGCAGCCCGATTCTTCAGAATGTAACGCGAAATAAATATATAATAATCAGAAATAAATCAAGAAATTTTAATCATTTATTATTTTATTATAATATTAAAAAAATAGAATTTAAATGCTAGACCAACTTTTTCTTTTAAGTACTTTCTGAAAGTGATCATCTGAAAAAATATTTTTATTAAAAAATTAACAGTAATAGTGCCTATTTCAGATACATCTAAAAACAGTTTATGTGTTTCCTGTAAAAATTCAGATTTTGAACTTAACCGCTTTTGCTTTCTAGTCACAGTTATTACATCGTGTTCAAATGGTATTCCATATTACATCAAGCTAGCCATCGATAATTGTTATCAATCGATAAAAACAAAAATAGTAAGGGTCAGGGCCAGATGTGTATGGCGTGTAATATCTCTTCATAATATTATATAATTACGTAACCGCTTATTTAAATTTAACGTGATTATTTTTTTAATATATTTTAATATTGCTCAAATATATCGGATGTAGAAAATACGTTCTTGTTTTCAAAATTAGGTCTAATAATTATCTAAACTATTAATTATATCTATATTATGTCTGTTTTGAAAACATAATAAACTAATATGTTGTATATAAAATTGATCCTGCTTGTCATGTTTTATGTATCCTGTATTACACATAATATTTTAAAATTATTCACTAACCAGCTAAACTGCTATTAAACAAAAAAATGGAAGGCGTTACTAAAGTACTTCAGTGCCTTCCGTCACCGGCAGTGAAGTAAAACAATTGCTTTCGCGAAATATTAAAAAGGTCCGATTTTCTCTAGAGAAAATGAAATTAATTTTCTGCAAACAATTCCTTGAAGCCTGTGGCTGCTCAAAGAAGCTGCCCGGCAATTATATTATATTAGCAGTCCTGGTTTTACAGGACTGACAGCAATCTGTTTGTCATCTGGATATCAAAAAAATTTAAACGTTGATAAACTAAAAATTTGGGTTCGTATTTCATGCACTGGAAAATGAAAAGGAAATAAGTCTGGTTATTTGGTTTCCTTGGGTAATTTTTACTTTTTCAATTGTTATTATGAATACAAGTTCTTGTTTCGGATATTCGTTTCTTAGTTATATGCGACTGAAGATCGAAAAGAATCTTCGATCGAAATTAATGTTTTTAAAATAACAATTTTTTCGTGTAAATTTTCGCATAATTACTTTTAAAAATCTTTTAAATAATTAATGTATTAAATTTTGCATCGCCAACATTAAAGAATACCTTTACAGGATCTCTTTGTAGATTTGCATAATGACAAAAAAATTTAATTTGTAAGAAAATTTTAATGAGTTGTACACCGCACAATTTTATTTACGAATAAAATTGAATATATTAGTAATCAGAAATTTTATAGTTATGTCAATTTTCGTGGTTTGGTATCGAATTTAAAGATTTATGTACAAACTGCAAATAAAGTTTTTATGTTTGTCGAGAAGCTACCGAAGAGCTACTATACTTGACTTTCTGTGCTAATTGGCTTCTTTATTGTACAAGCCAAAACAGCTTTTAATAAATTTTTTAAAGAAATAATTGCGCTTGTTATTAATTAGTAGCCTTTAATATGAAGCGCAGGTTTATATTTGTTGCTTAAATAATAAAATTTAATAAAGCACGAAATTGTTTATAAAAGCGATAATTTTATTGCAATTGCTACTACTAAATACATAAAATCTGAAAGGGTTTTACTACCAAGATGTGGCTAGCAATTAGATGATATACCGCAACGATATCTCCAATTGTTTCATTTACAAAATGTCCTTAGGGTTAAAATAATTATTACGTTTTGTAATTTTATTGAAACATATTCAGCAATCTAACGTGTGCTTTTCAGTTTTATAAATGTACTCGTTAAAGTGAGATAAGGAAATAACACAACTATAAACCCTGCGAACGGACGTTATAAAGGGTGTCTCCATGACGTGGACTTCTTCGGTGGTAGGTTTATTACATTTTTTTATTTAAGCGCAAAAAGTGAAATACGAACATACTTTACGAGTATTAACTGCAGAAGATAAAATTATTTACACCAAGTGTTCGATTTCACCAGAACAGTTATTTCATTTAAATATTTTAAATAAAACACCCTGTAACAGCTACCTACGTCTTTTTAAATTTTATATTACATTTCGTTAATTAGTTTTATTTTATTTTGTAAATGCGAAAGGCTGATTATACTTACAGTCATCCGTTTCTTCCTTTGTAAAAGTTCGTTTTTCCACCACCAATTTCAGTGAGAAATTATTTGAAAACATATTATTTCGAAAATACCTTTTGAACAATAATTTTTGCGTCGCTAATTCATTTCATCAAAGCAAAAATTAAAATAACGTTAACAACATAATTAAATATTTAAGAAAGCAAAACATTTTCAGGAAGTATTTCAGATAAAATCGCCGAGTGTCCTAATTTATTTATATGAATATTTCAACGATATATCAATGTTTTGTATGCATGATGTTGCACATAAAAGCTTTCTAATGTATTTGAATTTAAATAGTAATCATTCATAAAGGAGTAGGTGTCACGTTTTTGGTAAAGTGATAAAAGGATAATTACCGTGATTATTTTCGTGGGTATATTTGTTCAATTTAAAACGACATCCTATCTTAAAATAAATATTTTTTTCTGTCCAAATTTCAACTAATTGTCTTTTGAATTTACTGCAGAGAAATGAAATTTATATAGTTTTGCGCTTGTCAAAACGGTCAGGAACGCCCGAGCGTAGCGAGGGTTAGAGGGCGTAGTTTTGACAAGCGCAACCACGGCAATTTTCGGATGCAGGTACTTTAAAATTCACAATTTTTGAATGATTTAAAAAAACATATAAGGTTTGTTAAGTAATTCTCACAGGCTCCACCTCCTGCTTGTTGTCAGTGACCAATCAGTGATGATCCCCCAGTTCAGTTAGGGTCTTTCAGAAATTCTTTTTATGGTATTAAAGTATCCCTTGGGTGAAGATAAAACTAGAGTAATTCGGAGTTTCAGGGACGATTAATTAATATTTTTTGCTTACTTTTCCTTAATTGTTGCATAAATAACTATTTATACCTTTGTATAGACTATTATTCAGACCGAAGGCAATGCCGAAAAAACCTTTAATGGGTTACGACGCTTTTGTCGCAAAATGAACAAAATAGAAGATAATTTACTACATAAAAACAAAGAAACATGTACTTTCAAATTTAAGACGATAGAGCAAGTTAGAAAACGACAACAGGTAGTGATTTACTACTTGACAAGCTTCACTGCAGCACTTGATTCGGTTAAGTGTTGTTGAATTTTTAAAAGAAGGAATATAATATGTGCATTGCTGTGCACTTCATAGTTTTCATTAAAAATTAAGTAAAGGAATTATTTATAAACATAAAATTCTTTATTATTTTTGTATAAGCAGCTTTTTCTAGCCAAATCCCATAAGACCGAATCACCATTATATAACGTAATTCGGAAGGAAGTTCAATTGAAGTCCAAATTTTAGACAAAAAGTCATAGGAAATTTGATAGCGATAATTTTTTCATAATCAATTTTTACCAATTTTGTTGCGTTTCGAATGTCTAATCTCTTCAAGTAAATCCCCCGTTCGCCCATAGGATTTCATTCACCTACAATAGGTTTCGTGCCCCAGCATACCTACTTTTCATACTAAGGAGTTCGGAAAATTAAAAATTATATTTAAATAAAATAATACATAATTGGTAACAGTAAAATATTTTCTTCGAGCACTCGGAGTCTGGCGAATTGCAAATTGTTTTTTGGTGCTGTGTTGAACAGAATAGCAAGGAAATAGGGCCATAAATTTTAAATTAATTTTGTGGTCTAACCACAATTTAAAATTAATCAGACCTCACGTGCAGTTAGTTGAAACTACCTGTATAAGTGGTTGAAAATTTATACAATAAAGCAAACGAAGTTTAATATTTTTTTGTCGGAACTTTATATTTTTTATAATCGATTTGTAAATATTTACGTTAATAATAATACTGAACGAGTTTAGCAATAAAAAATAGTCTTGAGTTAAAAAAATTCTGGTTATCTTGCTTTTCAAATTGAGATAAAATTGAAATTTGTTTCTTGTTAAATGCTTATGCGTAATAATACAATATTGAATCTGAGCCAATTTATATGCTTGAGCAAGTACCTAGTCAATATTATGTTGTTCTTACGAGATAATATATTATGTATTATTAAAAATTCGTATCTACTTGTTAAAAATTATAATCATAAATTAAAAATTTAAATTACTCTTGATATCGCATTAACAAATGACCTGATGTCAATATTTTATCATTTGTATTTGTTGAGTAAGTAGTATAATGCACATTGCTCATAACAGTACGCCGACATGATCGAAATTCGTTAAATGACATATAGCCGATATGCCAGGCGGTCTTCAGGCCGCACTGACTGAATATTTTAATTATTTGAAAATTTGTCTCGTTGAGGGATTTATGATTATAGGTATTTATTGTGACAAAAATGAAAAAAAATTGGTAGATTGCAATCCAACCAATTACTCCAAAGTAAGAACCTAAATAATTGGACATAATTGATTATTCAAAAGCACGCTTGGTAATTTGTATAGGTAAGTGTAGTTAGAAGTTCGTTATTCAAGTAAACTTGCAGCATAAATAAAATATTTTTGTAACGCATAAAAACGTGGAGGAGTCAAATTGTTAGTTTTGTAACTTTCAGTCTTACGCTAGAAACTATAACAATTTTAACGGAAAGTGACACTAGATATGAATCATGAAGTGGAAATAATATACAGTTAACGATCACCTGAATAAAAAAGTAAGAGAACCACAAAACAATCCCGATGCTTTTCAGGAACAAGAAAAGCTCCTAAAAATTGCGTTTCTAACAAACGACCAAAAAATGTAACCTTGTATCGGATAAAACATGTAATTGGTGTATTTATAGTAGTTTTCTGACAATAACCTGACAGATACAAAGTGTTTTAATCCGTGAAAGTCTCGTAAAGACCTAATAATAATTATTAATGTTGAAGGATTATAAAAAATTAGTTAAAATAAATTGTTATTTTTAGCAAAACCCCAAGAAATTTTTGCTCTAACTTTGGAGGAAAGACGATTATTCTCTTTAAAAAAATTTAAATTGTGGTTTTTTTTTATTGGAAATACGACCTACTTAGTTACTGAAATATCAAAATTATTTATACATTTTAAACATAATTTGATGCTTTTCAACGCCGCTTAAAAAAATTATATTTTGCTCGCATTTAAAAATCAAAATAATATAATAAAAACTTGAATACATTTTTAACATTTTTATAGAAAAAGTTAATGAGGCGGTTTATTTATTTTTTCTTTAGATTCGTTAATTATAAAAGATCTAAATTAAAATGTTTTATGATAATAATTTAAAAATAATTTTTTTTCATTAAAATGCCAATTTATTTAAAATTGCCCAATAATAAAATCAACGTATTTAAATTTATAAAAGAGCGAAAAATAAATTATCAATCTTATAAATGAAAGCCTCTTACCAAAACTGCAGGTTTAAATCAAAATTTACCAATCGCTGTCGTTACGGTTTAAAATTTTTTGTTACATTTGTTCTTCACTATTTCTATTTTGTATTGAATTCAAGCGTCTGTACCTACTCGAATTGTTTTCAGCGAATTCTGCTGATTTGCTGCAATACTTGAAACGTTCGATTTACCATTGTAAATTTGTTAGAACATTTTTAAGAAAAATCTCGATTTTCAAAGGACTTTCGTGTTTTTTTTTCGTGTAGGGTAGCTATTCGAGATAGAGCATTAGGTAGAAATCTCGGGATATCTAAACAGTACTCTTTTGAAAAACCATTTTTTTATTTAAATCTACTGAAATAATAGTTTTAATGTCTTCACAAACTTGGTGCAAAAGAGGAATTGATAATTACTGGTCTATTAGTGAAACTAATATTTGTTATATAGAATATATAGAACATTAAAATAATAAACCCAAGACCCAAACCCAGGTTTTAATTTAGCGCAAGATGAGAAATTTGAGTTTGAACTTCTGATGTTGCTAAGTGTGAAAGCTCTACTGCAGATATTGGATAATATGCTAAATGGGCTTGAAAAGCTCCACGTCAAATCAGATAATGGATCATATTCAGATAGGTAACCATATGAACAAGCAATCAATATTATATGTAGATGGACGTGAATTTGGGCTTACTAAGTAGAAGCAGAACAATAATAAAAAATACACAAATCAATATGTACCAGTAGTTCATTTCATTAATTATACGAAACCTCTTAAATGTACTATAAAATTTATTATTAATTTTTATTTGTAAACTATGGTTTATTGCTCACATAAAATTATGAATAATAAAAAATATATTGAACATTCAAGTTAGCAAATCAAAACCTTATAAACGCAATAATATCTCAACGACAAACAAATATTTCATATGTGTAATAAATCATGAAATGTACATAATGTGTAATTGTCTATAATGTAAACAACTGCAATATTCCTCCCCATTAATATTATGTGCAATGTATAAAATATTGGTTTAAGCTATAAAATGATGCTAAACTAAATTTTTATCCAAAACGATTCTCCAAAAATAATCCTCAACAATTGTATAGGGCTTTTCAGTATCCTGGGTAATATATAACTGGATTTACATATTATGTATTAACGATTGAAAGGAAAGTATATGCAGGCGTATACAAATCGAAAACAAAATTTCGCGTCGAGTTGTTCCGAAATTTAAAGCTCATTTTTTAGAGCTCCCAAAAGAATTAATTTCTTTCTGCGCCGTTCCGTCGGGGTAGTCGGGAAGTTCGACTGCCGACTTCCCAAATGGCTTGGAACTTAAAAAATAATTAAATCAATTAAACCATTTTATAAAATTAAATTTGAACAAACTCAAAGTGGATATTACTGAAAACAGTAGCCGCCGATTTAAATTATGTAAAAGTTTCGAACTTTAATAATATTTTTATTAGAAAAAGTTTAACTGCTTCAAACTATCGCAAACTAAATTTAATTAAAATTAACGCTAATTTTATAAGAAAAAGATTTTAGTGAAATTACTTGAACAATTATTATTATATTATTATAAAAATATGACTTGCGCGTACTGTTATTGCGCAATGAGAAGTTTAAACATACAAAACGCGCAACCGATCTCACTGAAGCTTCGCTGAAAACCTGAAGTTCCAGTGACGCGCTAAAGCTCGTAGATGTTTGTTCCTATACTTCTGGAAGCTTACGCAAATAAATACGTACACTTCTTCGTTACGTGTTTTTGCAATTAAAAAAAAATTGATTGATCGTTAATTTGATCCTCTTATTATGAAGTTCCACATTTACTACCGATTATTTTACGAACCTGACTATATTAAACTATAACTAACTTGAATATTAAAATGACTTGGTTGTTTATAAAACTATGTGATTTTAAAGTTTCAACCTTTAAATAAGGTTTTACGTAAACGGTACGTGAAAGTACCCTAAAACAATTTATAAATGAGGTGGGTCATGTTAAGTTAACATAATTTATGTTTATTAAGTTAATAACTGTTTAGGATTACTCGTATATAATTTACTTACCAAAGTAAGTAGCACTGATTCCTGTATCAAACCAATTTAAATTATCAGATTTTGGAACGAAAACAACGATATTTATTTTATGCATAATATAAGCTTTGTAACCCAAAATATAAAAAATGGTTTTTAAGAATTTATTTCAATTTCTAACGTCGCTTTTTTGATCTCCATTTTATATAAATCGTATTCTATTTTTCAATAAAATAAAAGGAACGTAAAACCTGGTAGACATTTTCAATTTATATTTTAAAGTTTACATTCTTAATTCGAACATTTAGAAATTGGTGCACTAACGTAATTTAATTAAATGGACTGTGGACCAAAGGTTTTTGAGTTTTAGCGGTGTTAAGTGGATGCTTATCATTCGCATTACATCGTTTTGAATTCAATTAAGCTCTTCACGAGAACAATGCACCAATACAACATTTTTTGATTTTCTGAAAATCACTTTTGCGATGTTGACTTTGTCATACTTTGTTACTGAAAATGGCAATACATTTTTGCTTTATTCAAAAAGCTAATAATAAACGACACGATGAAAATGCACTCTAGTGTCCGTTTTATTTGTTTTTATGAACTCTCTGAAATTATTTTTTATCCCCAAATGAATACAATTTAAATAATTTTTTATCTGGAGTCAAAATCATTTAAATTTGCTTTTAAGCTTTTTAATATTAAAAAAGTTACGTTTCCAGGTTAAAGCTCAAAGATCTCATTGTTTGGTATCAAAGTTTTAAAATCGTTTATCGATTTAATACTAGCAAGCTAATGGACATCCAAAACTTACCTCCATTCCCATTTAGATAAACGTATTGGTTGTCCATGGCAGTGCATCATTAATATAGCAAAAAAGTATTCTATCGAAAAACAACATCGAAACTTACGACCTTAATCGTTTTCTTTTTATCTAGGGTCGAAACGTTTGCATAATTAAGAATATTTCTTGTCGCTTGTTGGACCATAAAATCTTGTTTTGAAATACTCGGCCCCATATAAATCGTCTTCATGTATAGGTTTTACCAGACCATTTCCTATAATGGTTGAAAATTTACCCAAACTTGCGGGAAAGTATAATAAGGTCAAAGTTTCTTACAAAATGGTTATGGAAAATCTCGAATATAAAGTTGCACATTCTCCATAAAATTGATTGTTCTGTTTTTGACAGAAGTTAAACAATACAAAAACAAAACCTTAGAATAAAATGCTATAGAATGCTGCATGTAATACACGAAAGCGTCGAGTTTTACATATTTTCTATCGATATTTTTTTCATAAAGTCTGATCATATTCATCAGTGAGAAGTATACAAATTAATTTTCTTGATATACCAGGTAAACTTGCTGCTGGAAAAATTTGTACTTTTGCTTTATTTATATAAACATCAAAGGTGGAATATGCGAAGTAAATATTAAAAATTTTTACAATGTATCTACCTAAATACGTTCGGTAAAGTTACAAAGTGAAATAACGCTAACGGATGTTTTTAAACGGAACGAACCGGTCAATGTAAATACTCTTAATTATTTTTATTAGTGTAAATTACGTATAAAATTAACCTCCAGTGAATATACTCGCATGCAGTCGAATAATTAAATGTTTACTTCATATTAATTCAAACAAGTCAAATGTTAATTTGACCAATAAAAGTTACATATATTACCAAAAATATTTTTAACATACCGAATAGTTAAAATCCAAGTGAGAATGTCGTCTTAACTTTCACAGTCACTTATAAACTAACTTTCTTACATTGCATTAGGTTACTCAGAATGTGCAACGAAGTGGTTCGGAAATATGGTGCAATATTATTCTAATTATTAATTATATTTCCAGAAAGCAGAAAATTAATATGGGTAATTTCTTAAGAAATCTTATTTAATAAAAATTCCCACTTCTGTTATCGGATTAGTAAGATATAAAATTTAGTACCTACACTCAGCAGTTCTTTAAGAAATTTAATGGAAAATCCAGTCCAAAATTTAAAAAAAATTGAATACTGGGATTCCCCCGTTTTTAACACAATTACTGAAGTGCTATGGGCGAAAGGTGTCAAATTCGATGCTATACAATTTTTGTAAACTATATTATAATACTAACAAATTTTTATAATATGAATCAGTGTTTTCTTCTGAATACAAATTTTATAAATAATTTTGGATTAATTTTTATTAAATTTGTATACTCTTAGGTTTAAATGTATTTTGTAATTTTAATGTATTTATTCAAATTTAACAATATTTCATGTTATTTAGTTGTTATGATTCTCTTTACTGCTTTTAAAAATGTTCCACAATCAATTGTATTTTTTAAATTTATTATTTTTCAACACTTTTATTTTCCATTTTACCTTGCAGGCCAACAGCTATCCAATTTTAAAATATAACAAACTAAATGTATTATCAATACTTTTCTTGAACACAATCTCGACAACATCAGGTAATCGTAAAATTTATTATGGGATTTAAAAAATTATATTATAACTTCTCATAAACTAAAATAGTCATACTATATATAAACACATATGTTTGAAAATGTATGCCAATAAATCTGATGTGATATAATCCTTTTAATGCAAAAAGAAGCCAATTAAAATATTATTATATCTGAAATTCAAAAATATGGCCATGGATCAAATTATGATCAAATTAAACTTAAATCATTTAATTGTTGTCGTTGTTTGAACAAAAAATAGTATCTAGACTTTACCGCCTATATTATATACCTACCTATATTATGGATATATAAAAAACATTACCTTTCAGTTCTATCGTATCACATCTCCGATAGTTGTGATATACTAATACAGCTTAGTTTTATTATTATATTAATATATAATGTGACACTTTTTTGAAACATTCATGTTTTTAAATATAATAGTATTATATTATCAGATATATTATAATATATTACTAGTTAACCCTTTGCGTCCCGACTTCTTCCAGCTTGTCGGAAATTTTTTTGCCATTTAACCTTAAACTTATAGGTCTGAAAGGTACTTACCTAATTTTTTTCAGAATATTTACTCTATTCTTTCAGGTAGTTTCGTGATGTCCAAAATACATACCATATTTTATGTTATATTTTATTTAACTTTTATCAGTGTTTAGGAATCATACAATATTACTTCAGTAGAACAACAATTCTATTATAAAAGAAAATGTTTGTAAATTATTGAAAATGTAATAAACATTGTTAAGGCTGTACCTGATAAAATTACTATCTGATAGACAAATAATACTAAAAACTGGACGTAGGGACTGAGAGGGTTAATATAATATTAATATTACAATAATATAAATATTAAAATGCTATATACCTAATTATTATATTTTCCATTTTCAAAATTTCTACATTTTTCAAATTTTTCTTCATATTAATCTAAATTTTTCTGTAACTTGAAAACTAATATGTAAAAATTAAAACAAGAGAAGATTCGATTAAAATAAATGCAATACAATATAAAATATTCGAAAATCTTAATCAATTTTAATTTTTTAAATGTAAAGGTAAATGGCCACCGCCTGCTAAACTAAGATATACGTTTCAACCTTTTGTAAAAGTAATTTATTTGCTCTGAACTAATTAAAAAATAAATCTTAATTTAACTTAGCAACATGTGTCAAATTATTAGCTGATTTGCTTTGTAGATATTGTAGATATAAAACAACAAATCATCTTATACAATTACTGTAATTATCTAGCAGTTCTCGTGGATGATATGTCCATAATAAAAATTGCTGAAAGTAAACCTCTAGCGTAGTTTAGGCAGAAATAAATTTATTTGCATGTACTATATACGATAATAGCTTGATAAACCTACAGATAACAAGAACACTATGTTAGCTATGTTACCTATGTTACTAGTATACTAATGGTATAGTAATGTTTCACCTAGGAATTGCTGTATATATTTATTTTAGCTCTTTACATTCTTCACCACGTAATAGTTATTACATCGATCGGGGACCGGGATAAAGCAATACAATTCACCGGACGTGAACATTTAAAATTATAAATAACAAATATAGCAATGAAAACTTTAATTTATAACAAACACGAAGTAGTAAAAATATATCTCTAAGTTTATTGCACCATTTGATATCTCTTGGGGAAAACAATGAAAAACTGTATTTCATGTTATTAATTATTTTGTTTTTCAAGTATTCGAAAAGAAATATGATTTAAATGTTTTCAACTTTTTCAAAAGAAAATTTGTTATTAGAAAATAAAATAGCTTTCCAAATTGTTGTCCTGTAATGTTTTACCGCTGGATATCAATATCATATTTGAAGCAAGAATTTGGAATATTTTGAAAAAATAATCAAGTTGTTACGTTGTAGGTATTTATGATTTCGGTATATGCCACATACAAATTATATATTCCGCTTATCTCAACAAATGCTAATGTAGCAAATTAGGTAATCAAAGAGAAATTGCTACTTTAACCTAATTATTGATATATGTAGTTAATTAAAGCTAACTAAGTAGATTATTTTAACTCATTTACTTTGTTGAATTAAATAATTGATGTAAATATGAAAGTAAAATATAATTTAGCATATAAAAAATATCACTTTCGTTCTTTCTGATGTGTTGTCAATACTTCAGAAGGCTACATTTCATGATATGTTAGCAAATTAATTATTTACATATCTCGTTGTTATCCTGATAATACTAAGATTTTTTTTGTGGTCATATCAAAATAATTTATTTATATTACTTATTAGTAGTTTTGTTATTTAGTGAAAGTAATTTTAAAACTATTTACTCACTTCTCGTGGTTTAAAGCTTATATGAAACTGTAGGTCCCCCAATGTGAAATCATTTATCTTTTAATTAGAAGCTAATGTTGATAATTATAAAAAGCGCAATAATACAATTTAAATTAAACTTTATAATCTTACAAACTTAAATACCTTGCGGCGATATTAATCTGAGGCTTTGCTAAAATCCGTACAGATATGTTATATTAACTCGTGATCCGGTATTTAAAGCATCTAAAATAAATTTAGCATAGTTATATTACATAAAAGCAGGTTGCTTTTGAACCCCTCTTAACAGGGACTTTATCATAATATTTGTATAACAATTTATTTAATGCCTCATCAAAACCGGTAAAATTTGTTATTAAAATGTAAGGATAAAAATTCTAAATGTTTGATTTAGTTTACAATAGCACGTACACAAAAATTGAAGTTCTCATAATGTAATACACGTCAATCACGTTCACAAAAAACATATAAAGCACATCAATATCGCTATACTCCCATTCATCCTCCCTTTTTTCAGATGCATTACCGCTGATAAACTCACTAAAATGTTCTCCGAGAGCGTTGACGATTTCTTCAGTTACTAAGCTTCTAACTTCATAAATCATTCTGTTTTAGAATTCCGAATTTTTTAGTATTTATGAACATCCCATACGTTTTATAATTTAATTGTGGATGAATTATTGTCATTCCCGAACTTTTAAGCCCGAATCCGTTCCTATAAAAATGCAATTCTTTAACTTGCAAAAGTAACATTGAAACAAAACACAATTAGGGAAGATTTTGAAAATAAACTTAGAATTAACAGTTTCTACAAATATAATTTTGAAGAAATATACCTCAAAGAATTTCGCCTACTTCCTTTAATAAATAATCTCCAATCGTCTTAGTTTTCGTAATAGCTATATCTGTTGGTATAATTTCTCTATCTATTACGAAAATTAAAGGTTGTTTCTCTACCTTAGCTAATATATCACAAAATAGTGTAACGAACTACCAAGCATTTTCCTTCCTATGTTTATAACTAACGTTTTCGCCGCATTAAATATAATTTTTTTAAACGAAATTGAAAATTACAAAGAAACTTTTTATACAGGTTTGTAAAATGTAATAAAGATTGATTTTTAATTATGTTCATGTTTTCTTGGACAAAACCGCATTCAGTATAGTTAGTATATTGTCGATGTTTCGCCGTCTGTCCCAGCTTCTTCAGGACTTAAGATTTACGTCAACTCAATACGTACAATACAAAACGTTTCATTTGTTTGAAAATTCAACTTATAAACACAGAGAAATTTACTGCTTTGTTTTTAAATAACTTCCAAAAATGAAGTACTAGATACAGCCAACATTCGTGGTTACTATATAACAATAATTAATTTTTATTGATTTACAATATAAAAACAAATTAATTTTATACTACAAACTATTCAAATACTTTCACTACCATAGACTCCACCAGAACTAGAACATTAGAATTGCATGTAACAGTTTAAACAAATTACAACCAATATGATTTTTGAATAACGTAATATGTATTGCAAGTTTTTTGATCGTTATATATGCTGTGTGAAAAATTTCTCTACTTTTCTTATGCTCGTAATATTCGAAAGTAAGAGGAAAGGTGTCAAAAATTAATGTTGTAAATATATCAGTATGTATTGATTTTATCGCTAAAATAGCTCTTGTAAGAAATGAATAGCAGAAAATTTTAGCAAAAAATAATGTACACTTTTTTTGTCAAAATAATCGTTTCAATGTTTTATAGCGGATGTTCCACTACAGGATGTTCCGCAAGACGATTTAAATAGTAAAAAAGGTACTATAAAATTTTTTTGCATTTTTGGGAATCCCTTGGGAATGCTTCCTGCATTCCAAAGAATTATTTTGGGAATCCTTAAGATTATTTGATGTTACGTGATATTGATTAAACATTTTGAATTACTATACAAAATATTTTACAAAACGAAATACTTCTAAATAAACCATTTTATATTGTAGAATGAAAAAAACACAAAAAATAATTTTTGTTTAATATTCCCATTATTTTGAATATCAAGTGCTTGTCAGCATATTTGTCTATCTGCATAGATCTTTAAGTTAAAACTTTCGATAGTTTGCAGAATAGAAAACTTTTAGTAATATAATACATATCTCCATGTCGAAATAGCTTTGTCCTAGAAAAATAACTAAAAAATTAAATTGAAAATTTTTTGTATATTAATTTTAGATGGAAAACCATAAACTATATTACCTAAAATGTAAAAGGTGAATATAAACGTTATAGTCTTCCAATTAGTTGGTATACAAAGCACAAAGTACTTTGGTAGTATTAAATAGTTTAGCATAATAACTACTTTCAGCATTGAATTTCCGCCTATTTAACTTTTGAACTGCAGCAGTAATTTATTTTATTTTACAATATTGTACGTGTGTACCTGGTAGGTACAAATACAATTATATGTACATATGTACCTATGTACATTCCATATAAAGATTTTATTTCTTCTCATTATTTAGTACCATAAAAGCTCCAGAAGGATTGCATTCTCCCTTACTAATATCCTACTCAGATTTATTTCAAATTATAAATAATAAATATTATGTATACACATTAGCATTATTTTTCAATTACTTAACTTTTAATATTTAAAATATTTAAAATTTTGATGTATTCCACTGAAAGATGCTTGTTAACCCGTAAAAGCTTATTTTATAAATTTAAAATAAGTAATGGATTTCTATTATATAGTTTTATGTAGTAAAAAGTTTTACAAAAGGAAGAAAATTGCAGCAATAATACTTATGCCACATAGAAACCCATTTTGTTCATCGTCATTGCTGTATTCAATTTTTCATTCTTAAAAATATTGAAATTCAAATATTGCAAGTGACATTCATAGTTTAGATATTGTACTTTTTGTCACGGAAAGAGCAAAAATATACATTACGTACTTTTTTCATAAACTTAAATATACAGAAAGGTTGTTGAAGATTAACAATTGGAATTGCACGGTTCAATTTACATTCATGATTATACGTACAATTCATAAATAACACATAAAGTACCTAACGTAATTGTTTTGCTTTTCTAATTTTTCAAGAAATAATGGAAGGTTAGAAGAAGTTAGCCGGATTTGTAATTCAGATATAAATAACTATGAAAACAATTTACTTCAGTAAGTAACAATTGCTGTTCGAAGTTTATTGCATTGCCGCCATCAAGGAAAGTGAAATATTTGCAATATCATATAGCAATGTTATTCTTTTGAAATACCAAAACAATAGATGCCATAATTTTGTCTGTCGTGGAAATGCTGAAACAGAAGGAAACAGATAAAATAAACTTAGGTTGATACACTTACAATCACAAATTCGTCATAAAAGTTTTCTCATTACTACTAACAATTTTTCTGCGTGCATTTTTATAACAATTCCATACACATTTTTTTGTTGAACTACTTTGTATTCGGAAATATATAAATGTATAAATTCGGCAGGTATATCCTAAATCAATAATGCAATCAAACTGCAATGTAACTCATGACAGTACCAACAAAGCTTCTTATCCGATTTGGATTGTAATGTAAAGATAAGTTACCAAACAAGATAAATCACATGCCAATTAAGAGCAACACTCGGTAACAATCTAATTTGTTATTGCATAAACTAATAGTGGGGGAGGGGGAGCTCAACTGTAGAAAGAGCTTCTCAGCAGAGACAGGAAGCCCCAGGCCCGCATATCCCATGGCTGAAACGCATGTGAGACCGCAATTTTCAGGAATTAATTAGATGAAACCGCGGATGATTGCCAGCGTCTCATCACAACAGGAAAATAAACCATATCCTGGTTTTAGAACTGGATAACAAATTTTGAGAATTACCGAAATATTTTTTTGGTTTTCGTTACTTGCAAAAGCACAATTAAAAGAGGGGAAGAGAGAAGTCATTAGGTGTGAGCTCTCATTTTATAATGTAGTGGATGGAAAAAGTTCCAATTTAATGTCATGAGAGAAACGAAATACATAATCTCTATGGAATCCAATTTTTTATTCAAAAAGTTAACACTATAAATAATGCAAAAGTTAACTCTACACAAGTAGATGATAATATATTTTCAGCAAAAATATCACCTGAAAATCTTAGAGATGTATCGAACTTATTATTAACGTTTACGCTCTACTGCTACTGTGAAGTGCAATCAATTGATCTCTTTCTTTGCCATATTACATTCTCATAGGTACGGATCGTGATTTGACTAAAAGATTTTTTGTTAGAGCTAACTTCACTAAAAATTTTCTTCTAAAAATAAATACGATATAGTAGATTTTATATTTTGTTTCATCAGTTCGTATTGCTTTCATTCTTAGATTAAACGATAATAATTTCGTTTGAAATATTACTTTCCGAAGCTTAAGTTAAGATTTGAGTTTTAATAAAAATGTGATTTACAAACGATTACTCTTGTTTCAATAATTTTTCAACGTAGAATGACATTTTTGGTAATCAGCACCATTGGCATAGAAAATGTCAAACTTGTGTTTAAACGTGTTAATGTGATTATTTAGGGCTTATTGCTGTCAGAGTATGATAAATTATTCGTGTGATCTAATCTGATTTTATTTGAAGTTAATCAATAATCCCCATAATATTATTTTGTTTTATATTAGTGCATTTGTGAATTATGATTAATAAATAACGGAATAATGATCGCGGTTCACCATTAATGTTAAAGAGCAATTACAACGTGGGAAATTATTATACAGAACTTATTGCAAAATAAACCTGTATAGATAATTTGGTAAAAACCCCAATAAAATTTGAAGAGATATAAAAGATGTAACTCGTGTTAGAGTAAGCGTAAAATTTGTGGCAAAACGATGTAAGTATCGACATCAGACATTTTTAATATAATAAAAGATGACAAAACTGTCGCACATTTTGAAATAAAACAGAAATGAGGATATTCCTCAACAGTTCATCCCTTATTATATACTAAATTGAACTTATAAAGGACCTTTTCGTTTGAATACCTGGAAAGTTTAGAGTAATTCAATTTTATATGTATTTGGATTCCATCAGCGCCAATGACATATCTTTTTAGGGTCTATTTGATAAAAATAGAAGTAACTTTCTAATACGAATAAAATATTTTTTGTTATAAAAAAACTTGAAGTTGATAAAGTAGGGAGGCGAGTTGATCGTCAGGAGCGCTTATCTTGATTTCAGCCTGGAACGCTTTCAATCTATTTTCAGGTAGAATAAGTAACAAGACAAATAATAATACACTTTTTGTTGGAAATTCAATTAATAATTATTAAACTTTTTTATTTTAACATCAATCTTGAGTTATTTGCTTTAATACATAAAAAAAACTTCAAATTTTATGTTATAACTTGATTGCTTAGTTTTGTTATGTTTGTGCTTTGGTATACCGGAATGAAACTAGAACTAACATTCGGGATCGAAAACGCCAATAACATACAACGTTGAAATTTATATTTCCGTATCCAAAATATTGATTCACATAGGAAGTAAGCTCATTTAATTACAGTTACAAAAGTAAAAGAATATTTTGAGTAACTTCCAAAGTTGATGACTTTTATGTCTACCTCAACAAGTTTTATTGCGATTCGATCGAATGAAAATTATAAAAATAAATTTGACCTAAAATTTATTATATTAAATACATTATTGGTCTTGAAAAACGCGGCAGAGCTTCAGTGTGACAACACACCGTACATATTATTGTATGTATGTGAAAGCACGTTTGTTGAAAAATGTAATGCATTTGAGAATATTAAAATCGTCTGGTGAAATTTAAATATCACCAAGCATGAAAAAAAATTTATATTGTCACACTGAAACCGAATTGTATACATAACTCTGTTGCTAACATTTAAGCTTCAGAGTTTCAAAAAGAAAACTAATTGTAAATTAATAAATAGCAGAACGAAGACCAAATTTTAATTAAAAACATAAAAACCAAAAAGTCATCAACAAAAGGTAACACAAAGCTCGAAAATTCATTTTATGTCTATATTACAACCGTGGTTTTTAATTTCAATAAGAACAATTAAATGAAATTTAAATTTTCAAAAAAGTTTTTGGATTAAACACTTGAGTGTTTTTTAAAAATTTTAAATTAATGTTTTTTATGAAACGTGGGTTTATTTTTTGTAGATATAAAATGCCGATGTGTACTTTACATTTCAAGTTGCTAATTCAAGTACCTAATGCTTTATATATTTTTGAAGATCATTAACGATGAAGGAACAGAACATCAAACAAAACATATTAAAAGCACCGAAAGCTATGGTACTTGTGGTGAAATAGCTATAGGCTTTTAGAAATTTAGTACACCAAAGCATGAACATTAAATTAAAAGGATGCAAATTAAGAACTCGAAGATTTCGTGTAAATACAAAATTTATGATTTACGAGTAATTTGTACTTCCTAAAATTTCTTTTCAATTAAAATAAAATCAAACATTTTTTAAATTACTACTTTCATCAAATATTGCCTCACGCAAACGTATTTGCTCTAATCGCAAATATAAGTACGCTTATATGCTAGGAACGTGAAGAACCGCTATTAGAGCAGGCGATTGTGTGGAACAAACGCTTTGAGCTTTTCCTTCTGCTGAAAATGTTATTCTGGGCGAAGACAAATAATTATTATACATTAAGATCTCTTTTTAAAAATTGCACGTTCTACGAAATTGTTCAATCTATTCGGTCACAATTAACTTAAAATGTATATTAACTCCAGTAATATAAGTTTTTATTACTATTAATTAAAAGCACTCGAATGCGGTTTACACGAAAATAAAAAATCCTCGGTATACACATTATCAAAATTAAAGAATTTTATGTTGGAAAATTTATCTTAAGTAAATGCTTTAATAAAAAATATTGCAAATTCAAGACAGCAAAAGGATTTTATAATTTAGTTAAAAATTTAAACTAGTTAAACATTCAAAAAAATTAGCTGAACTGTTAAAAAGAAATAATATTAATTTTTTCAGCTTATTTCAAGCCTTAAGGGGAGACTTCGGTTTTTAAC
Organism: Cantharis lateralis; assembly: GCA_963170105.1. Classification (NCBI taxonomy): domain Eukaryota; kingdom Metazoa; phylum Arthropoda; class Insecta; order Coleoptera; family Cantharidae; genus Cantharis; species Cantharis lateralis. The sequence goes on from OY720624.1 coordinate 13,760,103, forward strand.
GCTGATAAATGCAGGTTATTTTTTGAAAGAAATAAAAATAAATACCAAAATGCGGTTTCTAGCAATTAAAAAAAGTAAAAAAGAGAAACATATTTTTTAATTGTTCCTTTTAGAGATTTCTTTATTAGAAAAACCCACAATTTTTAAATTTTGTATGAGATTTTTTAGGAAATCGATTTATTAGTTCGACTGTTGAAATTTTTAACTTTATACCTTTAAATTGGCTATTAAATTTCTTAGCGGAATTTAGGTTTATTCTGAATCTAAGTATGTCTACTTTAAGACAAAATAAAAGTTCAACTTAATCGGTACATTGGTTCCAGGGTAATAGTGTGTACAAAGATGAAATCGTGGTTTCTAAAATTTGCTATAAAATTTACTTTTATTTTTTTGTTAAACTGAGCTATTCAGTTATGGATTTGGACTGTGGTGTTATTTCTGAAGTTATCATGTGAAAAAAAACATTAATCCGCAGTATGATTCTTATATTACACTATTTTTCAGTTCGAGCCTTGAAAATGGATTAATAAACGTCCCGAAACGTCGAACAACTTTAATTTGTCAATAATTCAACAATAATTCTTCCACATTCCGTTTGTTCTTTTGTATTAATCCTGTAGATGCCGTTCGGCTTCTAAAGAAGTTCAAGCTTTCAATAAAATTTAAATTGTTTTATAACGGCTCTAAGTGACACTTAGATCCTTATGGGATGAAATCATTGTTATTACCTGCGAGTAAAAATAAACACATAGTGCTGGAGTAAATGTTTTAATCCCGAAAAATCCTTTATTTCATAGATGCAAAAACAAATGTATAAAAATCCAATTTTTCAACTCGAAAAACCGAAACCTCTCCTTAAGGTATATTATTTTATTTTCTTTCCTGTGATATAGATTGCCAATTTTTTTCCATCCATCCTCTTTTGCATTTTTTTAATTCTTTTAATTAATGTGTTCTTTATAATTTCGCATGCCTTGTCTAACACTCCTATTCACTACAGGTTAGTTTATTCAGATAATCTACTCTGGTGACTTAAGTGAACCTTTAGAACTTTCAATAGGTGTGTTGTACTTATTTCTTTTGAATTTTATCTCAAAAGCAATTTTTTAAGCACTTCGTGACGTCACGTAATTTATTTTAATTCTAAGTTTCAGTGTGGATGTTTCTTTCAAATTTCCATTCGGAAAATAATTAATAGATACTAACTAAGAAGCTATTAATTAAAAATCGACAATTAATTTAGCAATTAAGCTTAAAATAATTTTAATATACATTTTTAACCAGTGAAAATAAAAGCTGTAAAGCGAAATATTTGTATGAACATTAAAATTGAAATCTTATACAGTGGAATTATTTTTTTAATTTAAATTTTTTTTACTTATTTCAAATTTATTGTAATAATATGTACCCTATGTATTATTTCTAAAAGCTTCGTAGTTAAAAATTAAATTGTGTTCAAGTTTAACATTTATTACAAAATGACAGAGTTAATATTGTTTAATACAAAAATTAGATTAGGTTATTCGATCTAACTTCTCTAATTCAATAATTCACGACTTTCCAACTTTTACAATAACGAAGTTACCTGTAGATATTATTGTCTTAATTAATAACATCTGTCTTAGTATGTTGTAATTGAAAAAGTGTTTGTGGTGAAATCTGAACTAGATGCAACTAATAAAAAAGTATTAGTAACAACTTTTCTGTACAAAACAATTTTGTCAATAATTTTGGAAAGGACCAATATATTATTTAAAAATAAACAATAAAATACAAGTGTTTCAATCTTGTTATATTTTATCAGGTAGTGGTTAGAAGAGGGTTAAATCTGTCTTTTATTTACTAATTTAATCATATCATACGCTCTACCTGATGAAATCCAATAAGATTGAAATTTGTTCGGGAAGGTTCTCTTTTTCCAAATTAAATTTTCCTTATTTGCTTTTTAAATGTGGGTTGTAGTTGGAGTAATTTTACTAAATTAAAAAATAAATTCGAATGGAAAACAACAAAAACAAATTAAATTTAAGTTTTACTAATGCACGTGCTTCATATTTATTAAAAATAATTACGTTAAATTAAGATTTCGTGTTAATTAGGTTCAGGTCTCACGATACTATGGAAACTCAGCTACTACTACACACTTGTGACTCGTATGCATGTACATAGAAGGCTAAAATCTCTTTCATGAACATCTATTGCTCTGTAGAATTAATATTTTAAGTATGAAGAAACTAGGTTACAGTTTTTCCTAAATTGGTATATATTTTTGAAAAATATTTCTGCGTTTCTTTACAAGAATAATTAAATTCTAAAAAACATTTTAACTACCAATAGAATTTGAAAAAACTTGGGTGGTACATATGTCTACCGATCGGAACGAAAGGGTTAAATCACAGCAGTGCACTGCATTCAATTTTTTTTTAAATTTTCATTTTGATTGATAGAAATGAAGTATGCAAATAAGAAACATCAATAATAAAATTGTTAAAGATATTCAATTATAAATAATGAAGCATAGGGTGAATTATCAAAATATATGGAGGTTTACAAAACACGAAGCCTTCGTATTGTTTGAAATTCCAGTGTATGTATCATTCGTAATTAAGAACAACGTATAACGATAATTATTAGTAATCTAAAGAGGGGTTTAATCATTGCTTTAACAATCACAGTTGCCAGAAAATTTAATTATGGATTGAATTTCAAATACAGCATGAAATAAAAGAATTTATTTTACGTAAATAAATTACGACATTCTAATATAGTAAATTAGGATTTGCTTAGTGAAACAATATCCAATTTATTGTTCAAAGTTTCAAACCATTTCTTAATTGTGAGATCATTTAAGATAAAAAAAATACTGTCTCTCTTAGTTACCTTTACAAAGCTACCTTAGAAATATTTGATCCAGCTTTGTGGGGAAAATAATTATTTATGTATAGAGAGCATAAAGTGATCACTGATCATATTAAAAGAAACTTTTTATATATTAGAAGTACAAAAAATAAAATCTTAGCAATATTGTAAAAAAAAAATTGACAATTTTGTTGCCATCGAGGTGACCGACTTCGAAGTCGTCAAAATGTGGGAGCGGGCGCTAACTGCTTTTCCACCCTAGGGCGCAAAATGTATTTTATCGCTCTAGAGCGTTTTTTCAACCTAAAACAAATTTACACTTTATTTGTAAGTTTAAGCTTTTTAATTACTCTATCTAAAATTAGATAAATTGTTGTGCACCACTCGGGTATAATTATTAATTGATTCTATAGCAATCAGTATCGTAGATAGGTTTGATTGCGAGAATTATAATCCACGAAAGCAAATAAAACTAATACAAACCAATAACATTTTTACGAAAATCCAGTTTAATTTCCTTCATAATTTTTTGCTTACGATTTTTTTTTAATAGTTTTTCTCAAATGCTTTTTTCTCTCTAAGGCTGATGTTGGTAAAAGCCAACTAGAAAGTTTATTTTACAAAACATTATTTAAACATAACACAAAAATATTTTATTTTTAAATTCGTGTTTACTATTTTTTGTCGACTACACGAAATTGTTTGGTGGGAAGCTTAATGGTTTGTATGTTAATAAATTTAATACGATTGTATGTAAAGTGTAAACCACCAATTACTAATTAAGTTTGTAAATTAAAATGGAATTAACTTTTGTGGAATTTGTTTGCATGTTCAATAACCGCACTCGGTTAGTATTTGGATTTCATCTTTGATTCCGGTTTGATGTTTAACAAAGACAATTTTAACTGTACGTTATGCTTTACCCAATTTTATTTATTTAGTCGCGAAAATTCAAAATATCCTTTATGCAGTCAACCCTCAATTTTATTCGGGTTTTGAATATTTATTATTTAAACATTGAAGCCTAAAAATATGTTTATACTTTGTTGTATCTTGAATCTTTTGGTTGATGGAGTATTTTAATTTTGACTTGTCTGTAGCAGAAATTAACTTATATTTTTAACGAAAATTAAAACCCCCCACACTTTGAAGTTATTTACAAACTTAGTAAGAAGGCTTTCTAGAAAAGTTAGAACTGATGGAAAATATTATTATTATAAAATTTATTTGTTTACAGCAAGTTTGAAAGAGGTTTCATTTTCAGGTTCCTGAAAGAATTCTGGTAAACATATTGATTGATAAATTGTAACCACTGCGCTTAGATTTCAATTAACGATCAATTTTGCGTACTAAAATTTGTGTTATCCGAAATCGTAAAATTGTAAAGCTGGAGCTTTGGTTATTTCATGGGATTAATAAAAAAACTTATTTGAACCCCAACTAGAAAATCAAGCTAATAATTCCTTAACTCGGTCTCGAGAATCACCGAAGGTTTGGTAGTAAAAATTTAATTACTACTTTTCTTCATTTTTGGCCATAAATTTGAATGAGTGTCTGAAACTAGAAAATTTGACGAATATTACAGTTTATGTGATATCAAACCATTATTTTTATTTAAAGTTGTAAACATGTTGGAACAAACACCTTCATCACAAAACTTCACATTGGCTTTGTTATTGTGGTTATATCTTGGAGAATGACGAGTGTATTACCGCAACACATGTAGCTTCAAATTTTGGATTATACGTTTGTAGCTTATAGCAGTTTAGAAACTTTGTATAATTGTACTAAATATTACACGATTTATGCTAACTTTGTGAAAACCTTGAAGATGGAGAAATTTAATTACTTGTTCTGCACATAATAATTTTTTGGAACAAAACTAGAAGCAGAATATAATGTATTGTTGAAATTTGATTATAAGAAAATATATTATCCTTCGGCAGAGCAGGACTATACCTCTCACAGCGATGTCGACGATTCAAAAAATTTCTGATATTCTGCGGTTTAATTATCTCTTCGCATAAAAATATTTTTCTGGAATGCAATTTATATCTTACTAATTAAAAACTTAATTAAAATTTGTTTTAAATAAATAATTTAAAGCTTTGTAGATATAAAAAGATTAAATTAGATAAAGTTTCTGTTAAATTAGAAACGTGATGTGTACTGCATCAGTTTTGAATGGAAAACATGCCTGGCAATGACTAAACGGATTAATGATCACGAAGCTCTCTTATAGCTAGGTATAATATTAAATACATAGTTTATTATTTTCAGTTATTAAAATTTTAATTACACCGCGTATATTATACAATAAGCCTTACGTTTCCGAAAGCTTTGTGTTTCGTCGTCATAAATTTGTTAGCTTATAGATCTGGAAAAAGGATTGTAAATATCTAAAAAGAAATTACAGGAAATTCGGACATTTTCTTTCGGGATAGACTAAAAGAATGCACCAAAACATGTAAACAATTTCAGTGCTTGTACAGGCGCCTAGATGGGAAACGAACCGCAATAATCCTTATTTCTCGGCTTGACACGCGATGAATGGCGGTACACAACTAGGTCCAGCGATCTGTAACTACATCCGGATGGCAAACGTTACATTTTAAATTCAACATTATGGCATCTATTTATTCTGGAAATTTTAATACAGCTAGTGCAGAAATTACTTCTCGAACAATTTACATACATATGCAAAAACACAGTACCTACTAACCGTAATGTAGTTTAGTCTCAAAATATCTTTGATGTTTTATCATTATATAGCATCATGCTACATTTTGGCAGAATAATTTAAGGCAAACCCAATAACGTCCTCTCACTTACTCAATGGAACTTGAGTTCGTCTCATCAAACAAAACATTTTTGGGCAAAAATGTATGCAATGTTAATTTTTTAAAGCGGAAGTTTTTAAATTTAACTGAAGAGTTTGTCGAGATTATAAGGTGTAAACTTGAACGAATTCATAAATAACAACGTCAAGTTTCCTCGTTTCTTTGCTACTTTACGAGTTGATTCTTTTAAATTTTTAATGTGACTGTCTACTGTGTTAAATGTGTTTCACGAGTATATTAAGAGAGCTTCAAATGACTTATTTTGAATTATCTTATCTTAACTCGGTGAAACTTTTCAAATATTAATGCGTCTTTTCAGTTAAAAGTATATAGGTCACCTTACGTTTGGAATATTTATTATATAAAAAAGTTACACGATTTATTATCGAAAGTAATATAATTATTATAATTCATTAACTTTTATGTTAACTACATAATTCAATTAACTTTAATGGCAAGATCTGGTCATTTAGTTTACCGAATTACACTCGAAGTTATTACTGTTTAACATAGCAGAAGTATTTATATTTTTTACCACCATACTTTATTCGGCGTTTATTGTTCAGGTACCTAAATATTTTGTTACAATTTTATTTTATATAAGGAAATTAAAAACAAATTTAAAATACATTATACCATCATTATCTTAATCGTCATAGCCCTTTAGTAATATATTACTTCCTAAGACGTTTTTGTGACGTTTAGCGGTGATATCAAGATTGTTAATATTAAAGTACGTTTTTGTCTTTCTTCTCAAGCAAATACCTTCTGTAATTTGATTCATTCCTACCTATGTAGTATCTCTAAACAACAAAGGGTAGTTTTCCTCAGTACAGTTATTAATTTACTATCCAATTTATAATTTTTTAATTATAACTTTAGATATTAACATTAAATAAAGAGCCAAAAACATGAAAAAATTAATACGTATACTGTATTGGCTATTTTCATATGGTTAGCTCCGCCCATCAAATTCTTCTAGAATGTGGCTGCACGCATAGGTTCCCAGTTTATACGTTACTACTGTAGTTGTACATATAAAAATATATTACATAGATATAAGAAAATAATAACATAAGTTTTACACCTATCTCTCGATATATCAATCAACCGACAAATATATCCAATATTTGTCAGTTTCAACTTAATAGTAAATTTGATATTTATAATTTATAATGTAAAATATTGGTTAACCTATGTTTATTGTTTGTTATGTGGCCGATCAAATCACATACATGTGTAAATTAATAAAATAATGAAAATTTGCTCTTTGGTTTGTCAATAAAATTTATATCATTTGATATTATTTACATCAGGCTGACCATAAAAATATTGCGGTGTTTTTCGGTAACAACAATTACTTTTCAATTCTATTGCTCCTAGTAACACTCATCTTTATTTTTTATATTAAAATTTCTTACCCGTTTTATTTTTTTTATCTTTTCCTTTATGAACTATCCAAATTTTTCTTTAATTCACTTTATAATATTAAAATCTTAATCACTAATATAATTTTCAAAAGCTTGGCAGACCATTTACGGAGGTCCACTCCCCATGAGCAGGGCTGACGGAAAGCTTTCTTTCAAAACTGGATTTTACCGTCATTTTTTCAAATTGGCGTCGCGAGCGGCGGTAGCTCAAGGTCGCACAATCGGAATACTAATTAAGACACCAAACTGTACAAATGTACCAAATTAGAACTTTCCTTGACCTTGTGTAGCTCAGAGTCTACATATTGCCTGTACTAATAGTGTAGTATGTACATTCTTTCAATTTTCCACGATTTTCCATCAAAACTTTCAGAATCCAATTTTGTTCACTATATTGGCAATATATTTTAACATTGTTCACATCAGGATATTGACACTATATTGGAAATTAATATTGCACCAATATTATAAACTACATGGCACCCTGATAGAAACTTGTTTAAAGTTGAATTGTAAAAATTTAAATTATGTTAACTACTGGTTTCAACAAGATAAAGCATGCAGCTCTAGTAGCACTTGCAAGCTACAAAAACTTAAATTAAAATTTCAGCTTGTACTTTCTTCAACTAACATTTACTTACATTACCACCTCATCTTACTTTTTATATTTAGAATTTTATAGTATCAAGCCACCAACTTTTAATATTTAGGATATCATAAGTTTTTTAATAATGGCGATAAATTTTCAACGAAGTTTCAATGATTAAAGTAGTTGCGTTGACCTATAATTCCATAGCAGAACGTTCTGTAAAATTTTTCGTTAATTTTTACAAAGAATTAATAATATATTGTCACAAAAGTTTATTGCCTTATATTTTGAACATATAATTTTCAGTAATATTATTGACTTCTGTAACGTCGTTAAAATTTAATTTAATTATTAATATCCTTTACATCGCATATTCTAGTTTTTCAGGGTTCTGTTAAATTTGTAATAAAGTTACTATAAAATGCACCCATGAAAATTCGAAATAAATATAAATAAGAAGCACCTCAATTTTTCTTCGGTTAAAAGTCCCCGTTTAAATTTATTTCATTATATCTACTTGCGATTGTTTTTCAAGAAATTTCTCTATTTCCCCAACCAGCGCTTTATTCATTTATATTTCCTTTTCAAGTATTTATGGTCTTACCCTGTCACAAAATGATAAACTAGTATCTTTAAAGTATTTTTTCAGACTTGACAGTTAAAATTGTATCTTACAATCTATAAATAGCAGCTACCTACTTTGCAATTACCGCTTTACATTAACTTGATGTAATTCTGTTAATTTCTATCAATAGAGAGTACTGCGAAAATGCTGTAGACACTAACTTCATCTTATGCCAATAATAACCGTCAAACAACAGAGGAACGTCAAAGTCAAAATTATATAGCCGAGACAATCTACTTCGACGATGCTCGGTAATTGAATATAAAATTGGGACACAAATGTGCCGTGAATTTGATTTACCAATTTTTTGATTTGTGAAAAATTTATTTTAAAGACCTTTTACTATAACTATTAACGAAAAACGATTACCTGGAGCCAGCAAGTAGGAAGTTTAGTTGTGTAGCTCCGATAGGCTCCGAAATGCGAACTGAAAATTCGAATGATTTTATAAATGGCTTTTCAATTCATATTTATGTATTAGTGTAAACATATTGCTTACCTAAATAAATATATATCGAAATTTATTTATTTTACATTTTATTGATTTGTTTTTTATTATTTTTTATTCATAATAAAAATTTTGATATGTATTTAGTATATTACTTCTTGTGATGGAAACTCTGATCAAGATGAATAGTCGAAACTAGTAGATTTAATATAAAATAAATTATTTGAGGAAAATATACCTTTATTTGCCCGTATAATCATACTCAAGGGGTTCCTAGTTAATTATTACTTACTTTTGTCTGACAGCTTGTATCCACCTATTTAATTGGTCAATTCGATCATTTCTTTCAGAAAAAACGGATAAAATGTCCATTGAGAACTGTTGTTCCTTCGAGGACTTGTAGGCATTTCTAAATCAATTGCTTTTTCATAATTAAGTACGACGACTATTTATGCTACAACATCTCGTTTGCGTTTAATTTGGCCACCAGGGTGGCGCCACTCGAGCTGCTTAACTACATTTTAGGCCATTCCATGTCAATTAGACTTATTATTAATGTTAACGCAATTAATGAAAATCAATAGTTTTATTTTAGACAATAAGAAACAAACCGTCCTTGAGGTTGATAAATTTACAAATTATTCAGCTGAAGGTCGGTAATTCGATTGACCTCAAAATACACCTGATATTTCGGATGAAAGTTTATTGAAATTAATTCGGAGGAAAATATAATGAGGTAATTGAAAACATATAATGTACAAGATATACCAAAGGACCGAAAGCAACAAGTTTTTTAACAGTGTACACCCACCTTTATTTTGATACCACCTGAAAGATTTGAAGTGGTAACAAATGTATCTTTTTAAAAATTCAAGTTTTAGGTAGAAAAAAATTTGTTCGCAATGTCTACAGCCATGTTTGTGACCTTAGGAAACTTTAGAAACCAAATACATATTTTATGAAAATAAAGTTCTTGTATTCTGTCAGTTATAAAAAAAAAGAATTCATCATTATTCTAAAATAACTCAATTTCTTCAATATCATTTTAACTACAGACATTTGAATAATATCAAAGGACAATCAAAAATATTCAAAACAAGGAAGAATTGGAAAGTTAATACTAAATTAATGTGATTGGTTGATTGTAATATTTTGACATGAGAGTGGAATTATATGATATACAATCTATTTTCTTAATTACTTTATAACAAGGAATGAATATTTTCATACATTATATAATATGTAGATATCTGTAATCCTATTTAACTAAGTTATAAATAGTATCCACATACATTTTTTATTTAAGCATTCAATATTATTTTTAAATTTTTCTATAACACTGCATTAGAATGAAAAGGATATAGTAGCCTCGCACGCTACAATAACTCATTTATATTAATTTATTTACTACAACAGAGCTAAACAGATTTAAACCAATTACTAAAACATCAAGTAAATCGAAGTGGTGAACAACTGAAGGAAATATCACTGCGATTTAATAAATAGTAGGCAGATAAAGACGTACATTCATTATACATTTTCAGAAAATTTAAGCAATGCTTAGTTCTCTTGTAATTGTAATTAAATTACATATAATAATAAAGACGTCACTTTGACATAATATACAAGGATAATATTATGACACGGCCATTATGGCTCAGTCTACTAAATTCGAACGCGTGTAACTTGGTTTGATGTCAGAACCGCAATTTGATTGGTCTATAATGAGTAAATCAATCGTGAGATGAAAGTGTTGATAAAATCATGAAATAAATTATTAATAGCATTTAAATTTGATAATTAAACACCAAATTGATTTTTGTTTTGAAGTTTATTAAATTAGCTGCTAATCTCCTAAATTTGATTCGCATTTATTAAAAATCCAACGAAATTAAGCTCTACCATTGGTTGACTGAAATGTGAGATAGTTGTAATATACTATTTTTAAACAAAAGTTGTTCCTTAGGTAGAATTTGCAATAAAGTTTTGCAAAATGTTATTAAAACTTTATAAGAACTACATAATAATTATTACTCTGTACGTTTTACGTTCTAAATTAAAATTTTCTTTATGAAACTGTCTTCTGTGCAAAAGTTGGTTCACCATTGAAAGTACGCTAAACTTTAATTCAAAAACAAAGCTTTAGAAAAATAAATAAACACACTTAAGTGTATTATTACACCGAATACGAATTCTACTCTAATAAGCTCGCTTTCTCAATTGTTTTAAAGCAATGAAATAATTAATTTTCGCTGAGTTTGAGAACTTTGATAATAAACATTTCTAGTTTAATATTCTATTTCCAGCATTCTGACAAATATTGACCTAAATTTTCAATTTCTGAAGGAAGCCTAATTAATTAATTTTAGAATACCAAGTGTACATATGCAAATACGCAGTGTACCTATTTGTTTTGTTATTAGCCTTAATTACAATACGCTGTTGCCGTCAAATTTGTTGAACATGGGGGGGTAATCTTTTAAAACTTCCAATTTAAAATTTGTTATTTAATTATGTCAATATTAAACTTGTCGATTGGGTATTTTTGGACAACATTGTGAATATTGAAAGAAAAGCAAACAAATTAAATTTACCAACAAATTAAGCATTAAATTAATGGAATAAACTTTGCAACACGTTTTGAGGTGGAAGGATTTTATTCGGCTATTGTAATTAAATAAGCTTAAAAATAAGTTGTAATTTAACTTGAAAAACATTTATACGCTTGAAAATCTGTCTCGAGGAAAGTAGCTTTTCAAGAATTTTGACACATCGTGCTACATTTTTGGAAAATGCGAAAATAAAATATTTAATAAAAGCAATCTTTACTTATTAAAAATTCATAGCAATTAAAAGGCCTTTCAGACAGGTTGACAGTAAAATTTTATCATGTTATTATAAAACGTATCACAAAATATACTTATTGCTTTTTAAGAGAAAGCTGAATGCTGAAATGAAATTTGTAAACATAACTGATGAGAAATTATTCTAGCATGTTGTTGATAAATTGGGCAAAATATTGGATTTTTATTTAGTTTCAACGCTAATTTATCTGCAAACATCCACGACCTTTACAAATTTATTTGAATAATTATTATTATTAGTTTTAGAATTTTCAAGATTTTCCGAGTGGCTTTCTTGACATGCCACGGTTTTGACATGGCATATTGGTCTTCCACTGCTTATTTTTGCAGCTCATCTTATTTGTTATTTGTATTTCAAAGACACTAACATACATTTGGCGCGGCAGATTTGGCGCAAATCCAATACAATTGTGAACATTGCATTGAAAAATGTACAATACATGTTTAAATTTTCTTATCCAAATCGTATTTTCTATAAAAATATATTACTTCTAAGAATTTCTTATTATTTTAAGTGCTGATAATGAAAAAATATACAATATATAAAAATTTATTCTTACTTTCATTTAAAATATAAAATTTAAATATTTATTTTATTTTAATATTTTTTTTATTACAATTAATTGCATCTAAAATTATCTTTCTATTAAAATTCATGTATAGGCAGCTAACAAATAATTTAAATATTATTATATAATAATATTAAATAATATAATATACCCAATATTAATTAAAAAACCAGAGCAAAGGCATACTATCCAGAAACTTTAAAATTTGTTTTTTAAAGCTATTTTGAAGTTTTTTCGCATTTATCCCCTCAGTGAACTTTACCTGGATCAGTCCTTGAGCTGAAGATGTTGGACCAACTATCAGGGTTTACCCAGGATTTTAAATATTACAATTTAATTTAAAAAAATTACTCGATCTATGTAATATAATATGTAGTATGTACATTATTTCTTATTAACTAACCATAAACTAATTTTTTTATTTTAACAAATTTTCAAAATTTTACGTCTGGTCATTTCGACCATTTTGGCAAAAAGCCTCGATATATTCTTGCTTTCGCGCAAGTTCCCCATACCAAAATTACCAACACAAATTTAAAAATTTTTAACAAACACAGGGAATTTACAAATTTTATACAACATGAAATAAATAAAAGCAACTCTAAACAGGAAAAATCCATGACAATATGTCTATTAGAACAAAAAATCTAATTTATTAGGTTTAACATTATCCTAAAATTATTTGGGCAGTTTAAACCAACAAAGTTCAATATAAATAACACGCACATCCGGGCGTCATTCTAAAATTTCTCTCAAACGATTTGTAAATCTCATAGACTATGGAAAATATGCGAACTCACCTTTTTTTAAGTCGATTACGATACTTTCGTGTACTACATATTAGGAACTCCGTAAACATTTTAATAAGTAGTAATTTCTACATGATTAGTTTTTTTAAATTGAATAGTCACAAACCGCCACTGCGTCAACGATCTATTCAATTCAAGTTCTATGATTTTCGTAAATTTTTCGTTTTCGGAATTTTTTTTTAACAAATAAGAAGGCTGCGTGCTTGTTCACAATGAACGCAAGACATAAGAAGTAGTACATAAGAAAAAATAAATTCAAATAAAAGCTTAATCGAGAATTAATTAATGTTGGAGTAATTGCAAAAAACCATTCCACATCATGGAGCTTAAGATTTCGCCATTATTCGATACTTTCTTTATTTTTTATTTGCGTTAATATTTCTTATGCCTTACGTTTATTGTGAACAGCACTTATATCGATGAAAATCATAAAAAAACAGATAAACTACTCATAATAATTGGTGTAGTTGTTGTCCATAACCGTTTTTGAGTTAAAAAAAAGTCGTTTGCATTTAAACTAACAAATAGTTGAGTTTACAAGTGGGGAATTATACAGACAATGCGATTACATAATAATTTTGGTATAACATACTATTTATTTTACTAATATCTCTATCCATAATAACCTTAAAATTTTGTATTTTTGTTAAATATAAACTAAACAAAATCTTAAAATAATAGATGTTAAATCGTACAATGAAGAATAGAATTACGAGAAAAAGAATACCTACATTTTATAAATAATGGTTTTCTACGTTCAGTTTACGGTGAAAATTCTATTATTTTAACATTTTGTTTAAAATTACATTTACAAATCATACTAAATACTACATAATTTACTTGAAATTTATTTTTAAGTTTATTTCAATTATATTTTTGTTTTACTGAAACATTAAAACAGATCAGTATTTTGCAGGAAGGCAATGGTTGTTTTCAGCAATTTTTTAACAGATTCCATAATAACCAGATATTCCATAATAGAAATTCATTACTTTCATTGAAAACATAATATTGAGTATTTATTTGAAAAATAAATTTTTTTTAAATCTATTATTAGCAACCATTAATAATTGGTGGTTTAATTTAACTTGAAATGCTTTTACAAATAGAAATAACATTAATAACAATTTGAAGTGTGATTTGTTAATATGAACAATATTACAATTTTATAATATTAAATTAATATAATATGTAATACAATTTTAAAATTTTATGGACATTTTTTGGACCATGAGTTTAGAAAACAAAGTGAGAAAAACATATTAAAATTAAATATTAGAGATAAAAAAAATTTACCATACATAAAAGGACCTCAAGAAAATCCTTGTTCGAAAAATCTCCGTAATTTAAATTTATGAAAGAAAAGATAAATAGGCTTTTAGGTAAAAAATTTGCTTTTCATTTTCTAAATAAATTATCTACAAACTAGATTCTAATACTTCATTATCTAAATTAAATCGTTTTCAATAATAGTATAGTATATAATCCATTTTTTGTATCTTATAAATAAAAGGTTTACAAAAAATGTAAGCCCCTTTCTGAATAGTTTTCACACATAGATACATACTATGTTTTATTAATTATTGTGTACTCTCAATTAATTTAGTTTTAGAAGGGCCGATCATCGATTCAGTAAAATTATTAAATAAAATTTGCCCGAGGCAGCACAAAGTAATTATTGAATTTTTAAGGACGAAGCCAGCTGATGGTTCTGAATTTAAAATTAACCATTCCGTTTTCAATTATTTCTCAATAAATTATTTCTAATTCATAAAATATTACATGTGTATTAAATGCTGCTTTATACTGAAAGATTTATTCAAATGTGTACAAACTAAACGGCATTCTCGGCAAAATAACTTAATCAAGGTGTTAAATCTTGGAAACTCAGATAGCATGAACTTATTTAGATTGTGATGTCAGCTTGGGTTATAAGAATTACTTCAAAGTTTACTTACCAAAACTAACCTTATTTAGTTGTTTCGCTA
This sequence comes from Cantharis lateralis, assembly GCA_963170105.1. Lineage (NCBI taxonomy): Eukaryota > Metazoa > Arthropoda > Insecta > Coleoptera > Cantharidae > Cantharis > Cantharis lateralis. Next base: position 13,775,124 of record OY720624.1, read on the forward strand.
CTGCTTTAATAAATTAAGCAAGTGTTTTATAAATGCATTACATTATATTGATTATAATTTAATTATTATTCTATTTGCAGCACTGCAACATTAATTTTAAGTCTCCTTTATTTTATCAAACAAAGAAAATGCTGAAACTATTCTGCTTACCTACCATTTATCATTAGAAATTTTCACTTTTGTTAATCTTTTTCCCATGTTATAATAATATAATATAATGTAAAGGATTTGAAGAATTTTACAAGTCTGCAATAAAAAAGTAAAAAGCTCAAAAATGCACTATTGGAATCGTCAGAATAATAATTCAAATAATATTAACAAGATCAAATTTAACCGTTTTTTGGTTTTTCCATTTCATTGTGTGTTATTTTTAAACGGTATTTATAAAGCTATAAATAAATAAATCAATGGTTCTAATACAATAGCCTATAGATTTTCGATTATCAAATTTTTTAAGTGGTTTGTTCATAATTTTTTAAATGTTTGTCATTCTATGATTGTCTGGTTTTCTTGCAAATATTTTTTGTGCCTGCAAATTATGTGGATACTTTAACATATTTCTTTAACTTTTAGACTATCGGTCTTTACGTCATATAAAATGATTTATTATAAAACTTGATGGGGCAATTATTGATGCTTTATTGACGCAAATTTAATAATCGTCAATGCTTTCTATAAGTTAATGACTTTTAAAATTAAAGCTTTTATGTATTTTTATCCGTCCAAGTCTTAAGTGAAAACCGATTTTTAATAATTTATTATGTAAAAATAATAAATAATAATTTTTCTTTTTAGAAATATTATAAAAAAGTAATCTATTGTATACAGCAATATTTTTTTTTTCAAGTTGATTATTTTTTTCAAAAAAATTGTTATTGGTTAACAATAACAATAGAAATTATATCAATTAATAAATGATTGTATGGTATACAATACGTACAAGTATTCCTAACATAATAAATTAATGTAGATATGTATAATATATTGACGTGTATTTTCATATCGGAATTTCATCAATAAACGTTTTCCAAGAACAACACAGTCAAAATCACTTTTTTATTACTTACAATTTTAATTCAGAATCGAAATTTTTTATTTTTCAAAAATTTCAAAAACAAAAATATGTATGTACAAATCAAACAAATTTTTCATAATAAACAAAACTACCCTTATCAGTTTAGGAACTGGACATTTAATATATTACGAAGGTAAAATTATAATTTATAGTGGATATTACTGCGTGTATTACAAACTAAACTTAAATTTGATTTCAGAATGCCCTGGAACCGACATGTGCAAACTTCGTGCATATTGCTGATTTGGTTGTATACGAGCAACGCTATATGTCCGTCCAATTGTTTCTGTGGTTTGGACAACATAGGCCGTAGAATTGTATCGTGTCCTAAGGGAGGAATGATAGATCATCTACCAGTAGAAAATATGGACGTTAGTATGGAAGTAATGGATATATCTGCTCCGGAGAATAACTGGAATATTCTTACGATAACCTCAGTGTTCCAAAAATTTAAAATGTTACAAGAAGTTCATATAACGAGATCAAACATTCTCCAAATTGGTATGCATACTTTTTGGGGCGTACCAACTTTAAAAGTGTTAGACTTGGTGTGTAATAATATTTCGGTGGTTTTTGATCATAATTTTCGAGGACTGTTAAATCTTGAAGAATTATATTTAGACGATAACGTTATTGATCGATTACAGAGCGGTGTGTTTAAACATTTAACTGAATTACGAATTTTAACATTACAACGGAATCGTTTAGAAGAACTTGTGCCTAGATTATTTTTAAAACTAGGTAAATTACAAGTGCTAAAACTTAGTGGTAATAAAATTCTAGAACTTGTGCCTGAACTATTTAAAGATATATTGGTAAGAACATTTTTTATCACAAAAATAATTTAAACTTGTTTATTGGCAAAGCAAAATATTTTAATCTAGTTAAAAAGTTTGGTAGAAATAAAATTTTTGTAATTAACGCAATAAAAAACTTAATAAAACGCGTTTTTATCATTAAAGCGGTAAGTTAATTTAAGATTAAATTTGTAATTTTTCCACGGGGTGACTATGTGATATATAGTCCACACGCATATATTTAATGTCCTAATTTTATTTTAACTGTACAAACAAACCACCCACCGTTTAAAAAAGTTTTTTTAACTTAACTTATAGCCGAGGTAAATGTCGATTCTACAGGGTGAATCGCGGTTACGAAACAGGCAGTTTATTTTTAATTATAACTACAATTGTTCACAATTGCTAATCTACTTATCAACTGGGAAACATTGCACCTCGACAGCAGATAATCGGATTGCGATTTCCTAGTGACGTACATTTGATGAAAGCAATTTCGTTTGAAAAGCGCTTTCCTTTCGTTCCTTATTTGCAGTTGGACTAATTTTCACCGGGCTGTAAATAATTTACAAGGAATGTAGTACAAATTAAACCCATATCTCAATTTTAAGGGTGTCAGTCAGCACTTATATTTTAGCATTTCAACAACCCGAATGTTTGCAAAAATTTCAGTTTTAATTTTTTATGAAATATCCGGAATCTCATCAGGATGTACTAGTAATAATTTTTAATGTTCCAAAATAACATTAATTTAAAAAAAAAAGAGATCAAACAGAAAAGCGCAAAATCAAACGAAACAAAAGATGCTGGAAAACCAGGAGCAGCATCTGGGGGCAGAAATATCTTAGATATCGGCGAGGGTGAGGGCTATGCGTAGATCCAGTGTAAGACCATGAACTTTAATAGATTTTTGCAATAGTGGTTTGACAAAAAAATCATCGAGTTAATGAACGACTTGCGGAGAAACGAAGGACCCTTTCAGTAATAAATAATTAGAAAAGATTTCAATACCAAGTTGCCAAGTACTTTTCAACCAACCAATGCAAACTTTAGTTAAGAATAATTATTTGTATGAATGTAAGCTTTTGCCAATTAAAAATTTTTTTTTTTATAAAATATGTATAAAGCAAAATTATACGAGTTTAGATTACTTGGTGGTTGGGGGTAATTTAAATTTAAATGATTTCTTAGATGATAATACTACTAATAAAATGCTAATACATACTACCACTTTAATATTTATTATACTGAAAGTTTACAGTTCTCTTAGATGTAACGGATAGTACAAGCTTTTTCAATTATCGAAGGCAAATTGAGTTTATAAACCGAAAACCACTATAAAGAGTTCAACTGTTGAAACGCAAGTTTAAAGTGCGTGAAACATTTTTACGAACAATCTCCTAGCTACAAACAATTCAGTGACGCTAATGAACTTCTGACCTAATAGTTATTCATTTTTGAAACCAACAGAAGAAGTATTATTTTGACAGTTTGGTAATCCTTAGATAACCTTAATAATATAGACCAGAAATGTTCTTCAATTTTTTTTATTGCATTCTATTCGTATATTTAATGAATAAAGAAAAAAGAACTTTACTACACAGATAAACTTGGCAACATGGAAACAAGGACAAATTGAAATCGTTTAACAACCTAATATTTGGGCATACCTCCCAAACCCCCCAATCATTGCGGCGTTTACCTACTTTAATCTGAAGTAATTTACTGAGATATTGACTTTCTAAAAATGTATGAACGCTTTTACAAATTTGGATAATCTAATTTATTACTCTTTATTAAAATTACTATTTAACACTAAAATACTTCATTTAAGATAACTAGGAAAACTTAAAATAAACAGATAATACCCATATATTAAATAATTATTATGTTAAAATAGTAGCTAAATCAAAATTAGCAAACTGCAAATTTTCAGGTAATTAACAAAGTGGGAGGTGCTGTTTAATTGAAAATTTCTATTCTATTCACTAAAATCCTGTAACAGACTACATGTTTCCAAACCTATGATTCAATATCTTTGATAATCAAATAACCACGAAAGCTAAAATTATTATCAGCCTCATAAGATTACATTTACTTAAGTTTTTTTGAATTTTTGAATGGTATACCTACGAGTATTTGAATGACCAATGCTTCCAGTATAATATTTCCATGATTATAAAATTTCCAGCATATCATAAATTTTACATTTAAAAACTTTAGTACTTTTTAGCGGACTCCAACAAAATAAGTTCTAACCTTTATCTTGTCGCCCGGAGCTTCTTACTTGCCAACTGACACACTTGGTTACTCGATCACTAGTTGACTAATCGTTTACTTTTTTATACTTTGCTTATAGAAACTTCCTTCCTTAAAAAAACTACTTGCAAAAATATACAATTTTAAAGTTTTAAATTAAAAAAAATAGGGTAGATACTACTTAAAAAAAGAAACTAATCAATATTATAATCCAAGTGAAACTTTCGCTTATATTGCAAATGATGTACAATTTAAATTTTATTTTCTTCAATTTTTACTAAAATAATTTTTTTGGATAGACATTGAAGACATCTAGAAATATATTTAATTTAGTTTGCATAAAAACAAAATACACTTCATATTTGAAAAAGCAATTATGAAGAATTCGGAAATTGAATATTAGTAAAATAGTTGAATCAAATAAGTTTTCGATGTTTTGGATACTTGATCAAGACTGTAATAAATTTATATCATATGTATGTATAATATACATTTATAAGATACAAAAGAAAAATAACTACCATTGGAGAGTATACCAATTTTAAGCTAAAGAAAAAGCAAAATCCAGCCGTCAAAAATGTGGAAAACCTCTAAAAACTTGAAAACAAACTATAAATAGAAAGAAAACAAACAAGAATAAGTATTGAAGAAAGAAAACATAAAAATTTATTGACAAAGATATAGAACAAAAAATAAATAAATGAAAAATAAAAATGAAAAAGGAAAGAACTAAAAGGAAACTTTCCGATCAATCAGTCAGCCATAAATGGTGTTTTCAAAAAAACCTACGGTGAATAATCCGTAACTAAATAAATCCTAAAAACTGGAAATAAAAAATTTACTGTGACAATAAAGTTGGCAAAATTGCAACAATTTTTTGTTAAAACCAATCGATCTCATTCTCAAAAAATGTTGTCCAAAAAGGTTGGTAAAACTCTTATAAATCACAAATGCTCAACTCATCATGTCCAGGATACGTTTTAAACCTCTGGTCAAAGTTTTGGATATCCTTTTTGACTTTCATCAGTCGATCTTGCATGTAAATTGGGATAACCTCCTTAGTCTTGCGTTTACTGCTGATTTTCTCCCCGTCAAGGATTCCAATGCCATCTTTGTCAATTAACAAGCCCCTTTATAACTCTAAGCTGATATTCCGAATTTGGATTTTTGTCTTTAGAGGAAAATCTAATACCTGGAGTAAACTTAAAAGCTACAATTAACAATCGAACTTAACTGAGACTAAAAAATTTTGTTTTAAGATTTCCGATTTATTGTCCTTCCTATTCTCGTGTTATCTTTCCTTTGGGATATGGCCGTTTTAAGGAAGAAGTTTATTATTTTGCATAAAAGAATGTTGATAATTTTGTCCATATTTTTTGAGAGAAAGGTGGAACGGTAAAAAGTATGATTTTGTAGATGAAATTTCGTTCGATATTAAGGATCTGGTATTTGAGGTGACTTCAAAAATAGTTATTTAAAAGGTTTCCATATGGATAATCCTTATGGTATCAGGAATTCTCTTGAACTTAAGAATCTACTGTTTAACTATTTCCTTCAGGAAGATGACATTCTGGTTTCTTCAGATGTCTCTTCCATTTTTCCCAATGTCCTCGTTAAACTTGTTATTGACCGTGTTGATATTAAAAGCCCCAAATTAATAGGCTTAAGACTTATCTTGGCTGAATATTATTTTGTTGCTTATGGGAAGATCTATCTTAAAATATGAGGGGTTTCTACAGGAGGTAGCCTAACTGTCGATCTTGCTTCCATTTGTATGAACCTTTTCTCTATGATCGTGTTATAGTATCTTTCAACAAAGTACTACATGATTAGTGATGATTACGTTCCCTTCTTCTGGATTATTGTAACAATGAATTTAAAGAGTGCTCATAGGGGACAATTAACATCATGAGTCTTTGGTAAAATAAAAATATTGCTATCTATGCTTAACTATTAAGAATGGTTGTCTTCAAAAAACAGTCTGGATGATTTTTTTGCCAAATACTTACTCAACTTAAGAAAAACTGTACTTTATTTGTTTTTCGTTTTGTCTCTTTGTCACTGAATTTTCTTATTTTTATTTTTATTTCAATATTTCTTATTTTCGTTCATTACCATTTTTTTTATTTCACTGAAAAATCATCAAAAGTGTTGACCAAATTTAACAACGGAAATTCAAGGATGAATTGCCATTATACCCAATCTACAATAATCAGCAAGCTCAGTTGAAAGCAGTTCAACGTTGGTTTTTGAAATACCTCTATCTGAAAATGTATATAGAACACTTCCGGTAAGGGGGTTTCACCACGATATAATTTTAAGCCTATTATTTTACATTGAAGACTATCGTACCATTTTTTTTCACGAGGTTGATGGTTGGAATTTTTTTAACCACAAAATTGGTATTTTCTATTTAGTTATTTTTATTTTGTTTACGTGATTGTATATTATATATAAATTTGTTATAGCCTTGATAATGGGTCAATAAAGTACCCGAAAAGTCTGACACTTATTAGTTATTTACAGTGACCCTAATCTTAACTATTCTATTATTATTTATTATGGAAGGTTCAGCCATTAGAAAAAATTTGTTAACATTAATTTAAAATACAAAAAAAAATTTGTTGCGTTTTTGAAAATATACCAAGGTCTGATTAAATATTCCGATATATTAAAATCCGAGTGTATTATAATAAATATATCATAAATATTCATATTATGTTATAATTACATTATTTGAATTTTGCAACTCACTGAATAAATTTCACGTGGAAAATTAAAAAGATTATGCTGTCATTAAATTAAACCATAAATTCAAAATTTGAATCTTGCGGCAGTTCATGAATTCTAAAGCTACCACGCGTCTTTCCCCATTCTTTATTGTATTTGATTAATATTTAATAAATTCATGCACACGGGAAATCTGATTTTGTGCATAACCATTCGCCAAATTACAATGGGGTACTTGCACAAAAAAGTTTACGAAAATTTGATTCATAGAATGTGCATGTCATGTGACATGTTTGGATGTTTTCTGGCGTAACCTATTTCGCAGTAATTAAAGACATCGCAATGTTGTTGTTTGTTGATTTATACAATTTAATTTTAATGTGTCTTGTAAAGTTTCCAATAGAACAGAGTGGTAGTAGTCACTTTGCTATTATTGTTAAGATCACAGAATGTATTATGAATGTAGAACTTCCGAAGTTATTAACAAACTGCTCTGCTGTACATAGGGGAGACTGGGGATGGTTAGGACACTGTTAGGCGATTTTTTTTTTTACTAAACTTAACTAACTTAATTTTATCCCGAGGTTCGCAAATAATAAGAACTAAATATTTCTTAATTAAACATTAAACATTATTGCGAAAATTTCAATTGAACAATATTATATTTCAAAATCAGACTCACTGGATGATTTCACTTTCTACCTTAAATAATTTTTTTTTGCGTTACCTTTCTTCACTTTCATGTACAGCAAAAAAATCAGTTACAAGGCCCAAAAGCCCATCCCCAGTCTGCCCTACTAATTTTTTTATACTTATCACTTGCAGTTTGCGGTTGAATATGCAGGAATTGTCAATTGCATTACAGGATTGCAATAGTACATAATATTATAGGAAGTTTCCATTAAAACATCAATTATTAATACAGTTGATTGATACAGAGCGTGTGTATTGTGATTTAACAGTAAAAAATCAAACATTTAATTAGTAGAGTTTGTATAGCATACGGAATAGTAATCATTACCTTGTACCAATTAAACTGTGTATATAGGTACATACATATACTACATATATTTTAAATGGAATAATTGAAGTACCTCATTAAGTCGTAAACTGTTGAAACGGAAAGGAGAATTTGAATGAAAGACATCATTAAAATGTATGTTCATATAAAAAATTCTGACTAGAAAATTTAAAAAATTTATGCTGATGATGTGATATTCCATAATTTGTGTAATATTTTTTTTGCAGGAATTGAGGACGTTGGAGTGCAGATCATGTGGATTAACAAGAATTAATACCCAAATCTATCACCTTCTGCCTTATTTAACTCACTTAGATTTGGGTAATAATCGAATACAATTCATCGCTGCCGACGAGTTTCAAGATCTGCGTAGAATTCATTCAATACGATTGGATGGTAATTTACTGCCAGTGGTTCTCGAAAAAACTTTTATTAATCAAGTGGAATTGCGAACTTTGTGTTTAGCTAGAAACCGTCTAGCAAAAATAACCAACACTGCCTTTTTAAACCTTACTAATTTGTACGAACTAGACATAAGTTACAATAAATTAAATCGTGTAGAAGGTGTAGTATTTCAGCCGTTAGTGGAATCGTTAAAAAAACTCATAATCAGTGGTAACCAATTTTCGACAGATATTCTGAGCATAGTACTGCACACAACAATAAAACTTCGCGAACTTCACATAGCGGATATGAGAATTAGTGAGCTCCCTTTTGGCATACTTACCGATAATTTAAAAGCTGTAAATTTATCGGGGAATAACTTAACGACACTCGAGGTGCAAGCATTGCCTCACCAACTTGTTGAGTTAGACATTTCTAGAAATAAATTCCGAGGATTAGATGAACGAGTCGTTCTTAGGTTAGAGCAACTACGACACCTCAAACTGCAAAATAATTCGTGGAGTTGCGATTTATGCCACATGAAACCCATGATCCTGAGTGTTGCAAATAAAAGCGGTGCTTTCCAAAACGTTACTTGCACATCTCCTCCGCGATTAAAAGGACTGGCTTTAAAGTTTATACAAGTTGTAAATTTTACGGATTGTAAATCCGAAGTGGATGTCGAAAAAAGTGATCTTTATTTATTTGTAGAAAACAATTCGGTTCTTATAATCGGGGGCGCGGGATTGTTTTTATTTCTTATTGCCTGTATAACTTTTGTGGTATATTCTTGTTTGCAGAGGAAAGTAAATAATGCGATAGAAGAGGAAAAACGAAACGCCGAAAGGGAGGCCACACTTGAAAACCCAGCGGCTATCTTTGGGGACAAGGGCGAGATTAGTTTTAAGTTTGCATTGGATTTGACGGAGAGAAAAGTATCTGTTTCTACTATTGACGAGATCAAAAAAGATACTCAACTTCATACACTTCCCAATGGCACTGGTATTGGAATTTGAAGTTTGAATAGATTAGATTTGTCCGCAAGGTTATAATAAAAGATCTTACGCTTCGGAAAAGCTGTTAGGAACCGCCACAAAGTGTTAACTACGGTTCGGTTTACATCATGTTAGCTTTGTAACGTCGTTGGCTGCTATCGTTTTGATAAAGTGATAAAGTCTCATCTGAAATTTTGTAAAAATAAAATTTACACAGGAAATCTTTTATAATACTTGAAAACATTTTGTAATTAACTTTTATAACAAGAGCTTGCATCAGTCGGTAGTATCGATTTCAATACTCTTTTTTTCGAAATTTAATTGAAATTGTAAAAGTGCATTTTTTTAGTTCTCTGGCAAACGAGGCAAGCGTAAGCGCACATATCGTCGGGATTAAATTTGAAAATTTCAGACACACCAATAATCATATCAATCAGAAAAGCGTTAAGAAGCATTAGTGAAGAATAGTGCCTAAATTATTGCAATACTAATATTAAGTATGAATAAACTTTTTGATATTTTATAACACGAAGATCTAACGATTAATGTACATTTAATAAATGATCACTGCAGACTTGAAGAAATGTAAGTGTATAATAAAATTGTCTTTTGAAAAGTTGTAATTTTATTATTTTTTTTGTACTATCTACATATTTGCTCAAACCTCGAATTTTAATTGTTACATCATTTCAATGCTGTTTTTGTATTTTTCCAAAGCTTGTAATTCTCAAGAGTTGCAATATAAAATTAATTTTGAACAAAATTTATTTTCAGAAAATTAATATTGCAACAATTTCAATTGAACTTTTCAAATAAAGTCTCAAAGGTTAAATTAAATTATTATCGAATTCGGTTATTATATTATTTATTTTCAGCTAAATCCCGACTGCATCATTTGTTAGTCTAATATTGTGAAAACGTAAATTCCGGAAAAGTTAGTAATTGAAAAATTTGATATTGTTAATTAAAATTTTTATGGGACCAGTTAATTAATTTCAAGTAAACGATACTTTGCTCTGAGGTGACATTTTGTAAATTTTGTGAATAATAATTTTTGTGGTAAGCGTTAAATTTATGTACTACATTATTCTATTAAAAGATGTTAATATAATTTTGAGTTTGAATTCTCGACTATGGAAGGCAAAGTGCACCAGGCAAGTTTCTAATGGGTTTTTATTATTATTAACAAACCACGTGATGAATTATGTGGTAGTATACTAAACGATTTTCATAAGTTTTAATTGCATAATTAAAACAGTATTTAAAATGCAAAACATTACATGGACTCTATATTTTGCGCAAAGTTTAGTCAAGACACATTACCAAAAAAGTTAAAACTTTTGCGCTCAACTGCTTAATAACGTCCGTCATTTATCAAAAGAAAATTTTATTTTAATTATCAAAAGAAAAATTTTATTACTCGACCGCACCACAATTCAAATCCCTCAGTTTGATTTATTCATCAATAAATATCAGATTATTAAATTTTTAATTAACCACTTCCCATTGTTCCCGATCACGAATTACAATACACACAATTCTAGGCAAAACTAATATGGTTTAATATTATATTTTTGAAATCTGCATGCATATTCAAATTTCCCTCGAGTGTAATGCACATTGTTGTATTTCGTGAGTTTTTCATATTGGTATGACACATTACTAATCCATCACACACTCTCGGAATTCATTTTGTATTAGGAACATAATTTTTTGAACAATAGATCTTCGTGCGACAATAATATAGAATTAATACGGCTCAACAGATATTTCCATTTGAATTACACCCGTACAATATCGCCCTAAGCTTTTGTCGCTGCAAATTTATGATCTCGTTTTTTAATTACATCATTTATTTTAAGGGAGATAAAAAATGTACAACAAAATAATTAATATTTCCTGCCTCGTTTATCGTCGCGTAAATTCAGTTATGCTTAATTAAGGATTATCGAAGGTGCATTCTCCTATCTGGCTTGGCAGGAAGAGCTAAACAATGACGCTATCGATTTAATTATCCTTTTTCGGCAAACTGTGGTCTCATAAATTTTTTCAGCAATTTGTCCTCGCCCCGAAACTACTTGGCTTTCACCCGTACACGAGCGAAAATGTTTGATAATTTTCTTTGAAGGTAAGACATTAAAAATTTAAAAGAGCAATTTTTTTACATGTAAGTATACGGTAAGATTAATAATGCCGTGAAAATTTTATGTACTAGATTTACAACAGATTTTTGCTCTTAAGAGAATTTTACTAAACCTTACAAAACTTGGTAAAATACTGCTGTCTGATAGGTACATAATAAATCATCTTTTCTGGAGTGTTGCTGTTGCTCTTACCTGTCATCGGAGTTTTATGTAACGAAAAACAAAGAAAAATTGTAAAATGCTTAAATTAAAAGTAATGTAATTGTAAAATTACAACCCACCTCTACGTGATGCGAAGAAATATAAAATTCGTGATGTAATTTCAGCAGAAATCCGGCAAAATAAAGTTGTAAAATTATGAACTGGGTCTATAAAAGCACAAACATCTCTAAACTTGGATGGTGAAGAACAATCGTTAAACACCAGTGACAATTTCATTAGGTACGTGAGGGCTTGAGAGCTTAGCATAACGCATACTAATATCCGTAGTGGTTTTGAAGTTATTACCCTTATATTAAATAACTAAGTACCTTAGGAACTATTTTGAAATTTACAACAGATTTTTGCTCCATTACCTTTCGAAAAAATTATATACGTACAGTTTAATCGATTTTGTAATTACCTACGACATTAGTATAGATACTTTTTTGTGAAGGTAGGTATCAATATCACAAAAAAATATTTATAATTTAGCTTTTAGTTTTCCATTAATTTAGTTATTTTTCGTGGAAATATTTCGATTTTTATTGAAATTAATTGGAACTTAGTTTTATATATTGCGGCTACGCCCAAACAGTGTTTTTGGTTGTCTTAGCGTTTCCTTAACACTTTATGCTTGTTTTGTGCAATGTGGATGACCTTGACAATGTTCTTTTGCTCGTTTTACTAAAACAAAAAGAAGCCCACTGATTGGTTGGCAACTTTAAATTGACCAATCAAAAGCTCCAGATGAAAAATATTCAGCCAGAATGCTTAAATGCTTTCGATCAACATCAGCAAGCTATGGATTAGTTTTTGTACGTTGATATTAATTTAAAGTTTTGATCTTGGGTTTAACAATTAATTAAAAAAGTTGGGAATATAATCAGGTACTATGTACTTTCATATCGGAGCAAAAAACTGTAGTTTGCATTTGTTAGTTTAAGAGGCAGAAGTTTATTTAATCCTTCAGTTCAAATTTTAAGCTGGTTTGTATTACAATGTACTCCCAGCAATTCTTACAAATGAAAAGAACCACTTTGTAAAGCAAACTTTTATTGCCAAACGATAAAGCACTTGAACAGTATTTTGCACTTTAATAATTTACGGTGAATTATACATAATATATGAATATTGTTAACCTATGTAGTTTTAATTGTACATGCACAGTAATTCTTTTTTTAATTTAGCATCAATGACCGGTTATTTGAATATAAAAAATTGGTAGTAGAAAGTAATAATGTTTGTCTTCTTCTGTTTGCTCTCCACATCAAATCCAAATTTACTTTATTATATTTTAGCTTTTATAACTAACCGCCATATTATAATAATTAATATTTGCTATTTTACGTCGAATCTCCACATTTTCGCTTTTAATTTGCACAGCTCAAAATTAATTAGATATTATTGAATTTATTTCTTAAGTACATAATTGTCATATTCAAAGCAGCATATTAACTTTAAACCAATAAAGTTGAGATGAAAATAGAATTTTTCAAATAAAAACTACAGTAAGTACTTAAACCGTATAAATGGTAAACATGTATGCGCCAGTTTTTGCAAATATTTGCTCTACATATTGGAATTTCCAACGTATTACAAGCGGTTTTGGGTTGATTTTCAAAAGACTTTATGGATAAATATTGATTTTGTAAGATTTCTCGTCAAGTCCGCAAACCTAACAAAGCTGATAATTGCTGATATTTTGATAACTTTGAATAAAAACCCCAAGTTAGAAAAAAATCAAAAATACTACGATGGAAAGATTGTGATTTTGTGAGGAACCGAAAATGTTGTGTTGATTAAAGATTACATAGAACACAAATTTTTATACCCAGTTGAAGATACCAGCAGTACAGTTTCCCTTGTTTAAACTTTACTTATTTCCGCGAAATTTATTTTAAATGCTACATGGATAAACTGGCAACGTATGGGAAAACGCCGATATTCACTGCTTGCAAATTTATATGCTTGAAGTATTACCTGAAGCATTTTCGTAATTAATTATTACAGGCGCCAGCGTGTAGTTATTATGAAGCAATAATTTACTAAATTATAATTTCAATCTTTTGATTCGCGTTCCTTTGATTTCCTTTAATATGCAAAATGTTATAATATAACAATATAATATATTATAATATTATATGCTTCCCCAACGCTTAATTTGTTATACCAAACCATCTAATTATACCTTAATTTTTTATATTGCATCATAAATAAAATGTCCTCTGTGAGGACAAATTAATAGGGCTTTAAAGTAGAAGTGTTCATAATTAATATATATTGCTATGACTTACCCTAATAAATTGAGGTTATCATGTTAAGTAATATAAAACGTACAAAACTACAATTTACATTTATTTTCAATAAAAAATGCAAGTATTTTATTTTTATACAGGGTTAAAAAATACTAGGTACCTTGAGATCAACTCCAAAACCAAGTAAGTGGCATATTAATGTTTAATACACTGCAATTAATGAGAATTAATGGCAGTTTAATTTTAGAATATTTGAAATTATTATATTATAATATTTTATTTAAATCTGAACCTTAGAGTTTACACACCTCTCTAAAATAAAATATACTGAATTTGAAATTTTACTTAGTTTATTATAGAGTGAAACATCACATTTGATTTTTAGTAAAGTTAAAGTTATAAAATGTCATTAATTAATTAGAAATAAAGAGAGAGAAAATATTTATTGTGCGCTCTATATTTGAAGATATAATAGTGATCCCTGAAGGCGAAAATATTTTAATAAGAGAATACAAATTCAAGTTTTGCTGAGAAAAAGAAATATTGTTAAGAACGTGAGTAATTTACTAATTTAAAAATAGTAAGCTAAAACTTAAGCGGCAACTTATATATAAAAGACAACATTGTATTAAAATTCAAATTATAAAACTAATTAATTTTTAAAACAGATTGAAATTATTTTTTAAATAAGAAAGTTTATAAAATTCAAAAAACAACCCCTTTAATTTCAAATATTTATATTATGATAATTTCAAATAAATGTATTTATTATGATACAAAAATGAAAATATAAATGAAACAATACGAAAATTACGATTGGAAACTGGATATAAAAAAAATTAGTGACACTGAAATTAAAATAAATTGAAGAAGGAAATATCAAATTTCAAAAAATTAAATTATATTATGGAAATAAAAAAATTAAATTTGGATTTAATTGATTAAAAACATGAAACAGGAGAAAGCAAAACAATTTGTATTTGAATTTATGTTGGATATAAAAAACGTACACTAAATATAAACTTAATGCTAAATTAATGAAGAACTCATCAAGTTATGATGAAAGTTTCGATTTACTCCCTCAACTCCAATAAATTCATAAAATATTATTATTTACCAGGTTATCACATCAAACAAGCAAAGTTAAAATTTCGTTCCTTTCATAAACAGTTACGTTTTATTTTGATTATGTATACAAAAAAATGTAAGTTGTGGGTTTTATATGCAAATTTCCTGTTTTCATCATTAAAAAGATAATTATAAGCTAAAATTTAAAAGTTTAAATGATGCATTTTCTAAAAACTGTAATACAAAAGAAACATCAAACGAATGTACTTGTACTGCGATCTAGTTAACATCAAAGTAGATGTATTTCAAAAAGCAGGATGCATTACTTTCACCTTTAGGTACAATAAAAGTTATAATAAATATTACTGGAAAAATTGAGCGTATTATTTGTAAACATAATAATTTAAATATATTAATTTTGTTGATTTTTAAAAAATAATCAAAGCGTCACGAAAGTGTATTAACAGTTTTAGTATAACTAAGTTTATTATATTGACACTACAGGAGCCTTTTTTGCACTGATTTGAGAATAAAAACACACAAAGAATTTTATTTTTTTGTGAAAGTACATAGGAAGAATACCAACGAGTTAAGAGAGAAGTTGGAACTCGGCGAAGGCTTTACAAAGTTCAGTTATGAAATAGGTGAGCTTGCTCAGCATACAGATATCTTATCGATATAAGAAATAATTTGAATAGCTACAATTCAGAAATATTTAAATATTCCGCTATATTTTTTTAATATCTCACATTAAAAAAAAATAGAAAATTGCAACTTGTCAAAATGGCAATATCGTGGATGAAATATGTACCATTAAAAACGCATTTTATAATATTGTTTTCGTAATATATCACAAATACCTTAGAGTACCACTTCACTTCTATTGCGAACCCAAAAATCTACCCTTAAACGTGATGAAAATATATAAAAGCAATATTAATCTCATATATTATGATCATACGGGTAGCGTAATTCTTAAAATTAAAAATTAAGGAACCATACTGTTTAAATTTAATTTTCAAATTAACATTATTTCAATATTTACATTTTTAGCATGTTTATAATAATATAAGTGTACAAAATTTGTCTGATCTCTTTGTATTGCAAAATTAATTAGTTAATTTGAAATCAGAAATTTATAAAACCAAACATTAATTAAGCCGTGCTATGGTTTAATTACCGTATCGTAAATGTAATTGCGAAAAATATTTCTTTTGTATAAATCAGTCACAAAAACTTTGTTTCAAAATAACAAACGATTTTAAGTTTACTTTGACAGCTTCTTTTATTTGTAATTGTTTAAAAGCTTTTTTGTTTTTTCAGTTGGAAAAGTCAAATAAAATATTTTTGCGATATAATAATATATTATTTAACAAATGTATTTAAAATTTTATTTCCAGACCCTGAAAGCGGAAAAATTAATAATTGAATTTAACTTTTTAAAAAGTTTTATTATACAATTTTAAACTTTATTCCATTATGTAATAATTAATACGGTACGTTTTACACGCATTTTGTTACATTGCTGTAATATTACAATTATATTAGAAAAAGTATAAATTTTAAAAATGTGTAATATATTATAATGACACAAACAATTTAAGTATTTTGACTTTATTATCGTCGTCGTTATCAATTTTTTTAATATATTAATATTAATATACATTTTTTCAGATTAAAATTTAATTTGGTATGAGATTCAGAATATTTCGAAAACTCCTTTATTATCTGTAAATATATAAAAAATATTTTCAAAATAAGAGAGATTTCAAACATGTGATAATGAATATTGCGCACTTAATTTATTATTCTTTTGTTTATACAAATCAAGCTGCTTTTGCAAATTGCAGAGAAAAATTACATTTATTTTCGCAGAAAATTGACTCTCATATCTTTAAATATTTAACAAACTCGTGTATAAATTAATATTCCTCTCTCAAAACATAAATAGCACTTCAATCTTTTACTGAAATTTTTAAATAATTTTAATTATAATAAGCGGACTTCATATTTAAATTGGTGGTATAATTTTGGAAACGAAAATGTAATGTTGCTTATAATATGTGAGATAGTTATATAACTATCAGCTGAAGTGCTTTTGTTGAAAATCAATAATACTATGTAGTACTTACTACATTACATATTATTTTAGTTCGAAAGTAAAACCATAGTCGAGGGATATTAAATTTCCCTGCACAATTTTGGAACATTATACTTTTTTCAATTTCAGATCAAATTAAGTAATAGGCAATTCTTGCACTAAATGGTTTGTTTGTGTTTGATTGGTCGACTAGAGAGTATGTTGACAGTATTCGTTATGATCCTGATAACAATTTAATTAACTGGGCCGATTTAAATAGATACCATCATCATCCCTTCTAAAGGCATCATAGGTTCAAGTTAAAAGATAAAAAAAACAAAGTGAAATAGTTCCTAAGCTTTTCTAGAGCTGGCCTTCTGTTTAAACAACATTTACATTTTGCAAATTCAGAGTTTACCCACAGCTATAGTTTGTTTTTACATTTTACACCTTGTAGATAACTAAACTTTTCAATAAAGTAAGTAACACATTTTTAATTTAGGTAATATCATAAAAGCAACATAATAAAATTAAAGAAAAACAATAGAACATTTTGATTTCTGCAAATTTTAGCTTTTTTATTTAAACACAATCTAGAATTTAATCCCTGCACAGCTAGGACTTTCAAGCAATGGAAGCATTATAAACTGTGATATAAAGCCTTAATTATACTGTTTTTAATTTTACCTTTAAGAAATAATTTTAATATATTATCAAAGTTTTAAATGTTTTTCAAATCTTACTAATGCATGTTGCTTCGTAAACGTGGTGTTTACTATTTTTTTGTCCCAAACAAAGTAAGAATACTTAAAAAGTAATTTTCAAGTAATTAGATGGCAATTTTCTGCTGGTACGTGTAATGCAAAATTAAAAATTTTAATAAAAGTCTTGACTGAACGCTAAAAAATGTAAATTTGAAATGTAAGTTTGATTTACTGCAAGCTACAAATTTTATTTAAAGGTGAAATAGAATTAATTCTCATTAATATCATCAGCTTCAAAAATTTTCCGTTTACTTAGAAAAATTATAAATTTCCTCAGTTGGGCTATTTGCTTAATCAGACTTTAGAAAATAATGCTAATTAAATTGTAAGGATAGAACACTGCAATATATACTATCCTAAAACTAATATATTCTGAAATCACATTGTATCAACATTTTGATTGACTACAGCTTTCTGCTGTAATTGAAAGCAATTCAGTTTAGATTTATATTTCATCAAGATATTGGCAATTTTTAACACTGCAAACAAATTTAATATAATGTGACATTTAACAAAAGATTTCACTCAAGGTAAACAAACCTTTAGATGAAAATTTACGATCGCAAAATAAACTAAATAAAGCTTTACGTTTACTTTTCAACCTAACGTAGTCAGCTAATTTAATTTTGAAAATAGCAATTGCAGACCAAATTTTCAAATTAATGTTAAATGAAAAGTCTATATCAAATTTCACATCGATGCTATGAAGGGAAGGTAAGTGTTTTCTCTCAATTTGAGTTTTGCTTCAACTTACTTACTGCTTCGTCTAAGAAGAATTACCTAGACAGAGTTCACCTAGATGGTCAGCCCAAAATGATGGTTTTATTTCACCCTGCAGATGCAGTATTACTTTTAAACTACTAGATATTAGTTTTATCATTAAATATTTTTAAATTTTATCCCATTTCAATCGTAAAATTATTTCAATTGCAGATTTAAAAGGAAATTTTCTTTTGCAATTAATATTTTTAATAATTACTAATTTCACCCTTGAAGTGACAGAACCCTTTTAAGGGACTGATCAAATAGGGTTACTATTGATATCGGTAATCTTAGGATTACTTCGCTTCCATTTAATGCGAATTATTTATAAAATGTAAATGAAGAAATAATTTAAAGAAGCATATTGAAAAGTGCAATAATGAGAAAAAACCTATGGAATTCGTCTGAAGTAATCAAGTAATTAGAATGTTTTTCCTTTAAATTAAGAAATTTATTAATTAGGTTGGAGCTTAAACAAGCCCTTGTTGAAATTTTAATTAACTTCTATTTTATTACAAACAAAAAAGATTTCGTGTTTTACTGATTGAAAATTTTTCTATAGTACCAAAGAGTAGTGGTGCTCTTATCAAAATCAATTTGTTCTGCCGTAAAGAAATAAAGTAGGTAATTTCTTACGAGCAGGTGGAACGGTATTTTAGGCTGTATGTAGTGGTTATATGATTCATAAATTTTATTCTTATTGTAGAATCTATTCGACTCTAAAAGCTTATCATGAACATAATACCGAATATCATAATTATATTTTATTTATAGATTATTAATAATAAATCATCCTGTAACATATTATTCATTGCTTCAAAAGGTTTTTTTAAAAATAAATTTTTCATGAAAATAAAAAAGAATAATCCCCCACCAAGTTTCTACCAGCGAAGCCACAGATCGAAGCTAGACTCGAACTCGAGACATCGGCTTGTATTTGTGCCAGTTGTCTACTGCCACAAACTGTCTGCAGTAACATTAAGACAGCAACCAAAATTTTATTACTCTTTCGTCTATCCAAAATTTTTCTGATAAACTCATCAAAAATTAGTTTCGATGTTAATGTTGATTTTGCTAATGAGTTTTTGCATACTTAAGTTCTAATTACATTAAAATACGAGTAGTTTAACTTTGCTACTAATTTTATACGAAGTCGCAAATACAGCTTTTTGCGAACCAAACAAACTATTTTTATAAAATAAAATATTTTAGATTTATTTTACGAATCTATGTAAACCTATCTTGCACGTTTGATATAACCATTATTTTCCAATTTTGATTTTCTTTTATAATAAGAAAAGCAACATATTATTAGATTCTGATAAAGGAACTTTTTTTCAAGTCTTTGAGATTTAACTTTTCCGAGCTTGCTCTATTCTTTTCGGTCACTAAAAAATTGATTATATTTGAACAATTCCACTCTGTGAAAAATCGTTCGGAAATTGGTTGAAATAGTAACAATAGTCGATAGATAACTTCAAGTTGAATACAATAATTGAATGGTAAAATGAGTTGATTGTAGTCGAAACTCGAAAGAAACCAGTTAAATTTTATAATTTTCTATAACAGAATTTATCCAAAAAAAATACTGTAATTTGCTTTGTGGAAGTTTAGTAATTCAGACCAGCCAGCCTGAGAAAAAAATGTCCATTTGCCAAAATAATTTGAACTTTATAATGACACAAGTTCAAGTACTGCTTGAGTATTCTGTGCTTGAACGCTGGTTGCGTCAATATCGTGAAATTAGTTTGAAATTCTATTTAACATAATTTTCTTTCCCAGTGCAATGCTTAGATTTTGAATATATCAAATTCCTCACAATATTGTCATCCAGTTCTAGAAAAATGTTAAATATTGCTCGGCCCGGGAAAACTTTAATTTTCTGTTCTAGTAAATTATTTCTCGTATATCAAAATTAGTACGGCGCTTGCAGAAACGACCGAATCGATGTAAGATCTTTTAAAAATAATTTAGGTTATTTTTCGTTCTGTTTTATGTGCTACACCATTGAAAAGTTGCGGTTCAGAATTCAATCACTTGAAGTTACGGTTCACTAACTTCTAGTCTTGTTAGTGTTTTCATTTTATGTGGTATACGTCAGGCGGAACAAATTTTCCACAAAAATATGTAGTTACTGCGTATGTACGGGCTCTACCATAAAATTATTTTTTAAAGACTTGTTGATAGACGGATGACTTTATTAATTAAACTGACATTGGGAGTTTTAAATTTTGTGATTACAGGCTTGGAAAAGCGAGATTATTTTATTTAATCTGAATAAATTGATCAGCTTAGGGTGTTGAAATATTTGTTCCATTTTATATTATATTTCATAATCGACACAAAATTAATAAGCTGATTACTGAAATTTTTTACGCTTGAAACTTGATGCGATATATTTTATCAAATACATTTTACAAAAAATATTTACGAATTTTCCTTAACATAAAACTGCTATGTAATAATTATTGAAATAAAAGGAAGATGTTTGAAAAAAAAATACAAAAATGTATACTTTATTTGTGTGACCGTGAAAGGTGAACAGAAGAAACCATAAAATAGGAAGCCGAAGCTTTTGAGAAAATTAACTTTTGGGGCACGAGAGGGATCCTAATGTAATTATAATGGACATTTGTTCATCTGAATACGCACTTCAGTTTTTGTTTATTAGGCAAACAAATTTTTTGAGAAAATTCCTTCTCTGCAATTTCATATCAGCTATTTTATGGTATATTATACCGCAGTTTTGTTATTTATTTCAACCAAGTAAAACTGACTTTCCTCTAAACTATTCCTAATTAATTAACAATGAATTAAAAGTGGGTATAGAGGTTATTAGGAGAAATTCACTTAAAGTTTGTGTAATATATTTTATATGACGTTCTTGTGCTTTTAGGAAGTATTTACGTACGTTTCAACAGTAGAATATGGCAGTTTTAGTTTATGAGTTCTCTTAATGTGATAAAAGCTTTCGGTCATGTAATATTTTTCAGCCATTATATTTTTTGCTTACACTTTCGTGTAATATAAATATCAACAAATTTAGTAGAAGACAAAGTAGTTGATTCTATTGTTTTACGTAATAGTTTAAAAATACAAGTAAAAATAGCAAACTCTCTTTTTCAATAAAAAAAATAGTTCGCGTTATCAATTTCACGCTTTTATCACGATTAACTTATTTATGTTACGTAAGTTCTTTGAAAAGTTATTTTTAACCGAAATTGAAACAAAAACAAAAAGCTTTACTTTAATCAATCAGCTCATATTTTTCATTCAGACGTTTTAATGGAAAAATTAATTGAAATTAATTTTAATTGTACGTGGGTAGTATATAGTAGTATTAATTGAAACTTGATAAAACAAGTTGAAAATTAAATATTGAAAAATTTTAAAAGATGATTTAAAAAATTTTATTTTTATGTTGATTTTTAATTAAAAACTCGTGAAAATTGAACAAACACAGAAACAAACAAGTTATTAATACATGATCGCTTTAACATTGTTTAAGAAATATGTAGTATGGTGACCGAAAAAAATTACCGAATTTTATTATGAATCCAATGGTTATCGCCGTTCTCCTGCACATCCATCCCGAAAGAAAATTCTTTAGTAATTTTTTATTTTTGTTAATTTCAGAAAACATCATTAAGATATCTTTATTCCGATCACACTAACTGTGAAATTCAGGTTCCAAGAAACTAAAACACTTATTATTGTTTTGCTTTCGTTTTTGAGTTTGTCAGTAATGTGCAGGCGTTATGTTTTTGTATCCGTTTAACAAATGTTAAAGCTGAGAACTTGCAAACGTAATGCAACATTAATTTCTCTTAAAAGTTTACACAATAACTGTTTACTGCAAAATAAAGCAAAATAAACTAGAGAGCAAATATATCTTAACGCTTCACGTCGAATTGCTAGGATTTACACTTTCGCATAAAATAACAAAGAATCAATCCGGATGAGCAGAAAGCGTTATTAATTAAATTTTAGCTTTGGATTTATAGATGATAAGTAGTCAAAAAATATCAAATTATTTATTTACTAATTGTTTTTCTTTCGTCAGCATTAGTTTTCAAGCCGTTAAAGATCAATTCCTAATCTGGCCTTTCTTAAGTTATTATCTCGTCCTGGTTATAAATTATCTTCCCTGATCTGTACGTAACAATTAAGTTCTGACTTAATTGTTAGGATTTATTACATTCAGTTGCAAATATGTCTAGATATTCTATAGTAATAGTAGTTTATGTTAGCAAATGCGGAAAGTTATACTTTACAACCTGAGTCGATTTAGATATCCACATAATTTAACAGTATCCTGTTTATATAATTTATTGTGCCTGGCTTTTGTTAAGATTTTGGTTAGTACGAATCTTACGTATTGTTTCATTATGTTATATTATGTCCTTTGTTTTGTTTTTCGCGTTAACTTCGAAAGAGTATTTTTGCGGTGTATTCACTTTTTTTTTTAAATACACAACACTCGATTGCTTTCTGTTGAATTCAATCGTAGCAGAGCAGCAAAATAACCAAAAACCTAAGTATTTGTTAGTAATATTTATCCCCAACGCAGATAGTAAATTTCACTTAAATTATTACATTTAACTAACTGTAAAAGGATTGTATGTGATTTTGCAAAGCATAGAAGAAAACCAAGCAGATACCACATTTTAATGAATAGAAATTTAAACTTAAAAGATTAAAGCATTCTTTGACAAAAACTACTACAAATTTCTCTGTAAATATTCCGTTTAAGTTTTTAAAAGACATTCCGTAATCGCATTTGTTACATCACGCAACTAGGAAAATTCCAAGTTATTTAAGACCTTAAATGATCAGATAGAGTTTTAATGCTCTTTATACTTTAGTTTATTGTTTCCATTGTGAAAAAATGTTCTTTATAATTTTCTATTGCTTTTTATAGAATTATTATTATTAGATCGATGATAGTGAAGCAAAATTAAATTAAATGAATTAAATTTTCAATCAGAAAACATTCAAATTAACCACAATGTCTTACAATAATTCTGTTGATTCTGCAATTACCTTTCCTGCTCAGGTTCGGGAGTCCTGCTACTTTATTCACCATGCTGTTGTACATGAAAAGCTAAAACACAGAAAAACAATATAACTTTTACAAGAGTTAAAATCTATTAATCTGTGATTTTTTGTCTCCATGATAAAATTGTTATGACAGATCACACAAAATCATATTTTGTTTCATTTCATTTTTTCATTTTCAATCATTTCTTCATAAATGAAATTTCTTCACCTCAAGAATCTATTAGACAAATCAACCAAGTAACCAAACAAAATTTTGATTTGTTACTGTTAATTTTAATCGATGTTATCTTATTTGTCTAATAGAATTATCCTAGAGATATCTGAAGGTGAAGAAATCGGGCATAAATCTAACCTTATCAACTTGCGTTTATTCAGGCCCGGATTTGGTCATCTGGCAGTTCTGGCAAATGCCAGAAGGGTCGATGCTCTGGTTGGCTGGTAAGCAGCCGAACGTTTATTGCTATTTGGCGGACGATTTAAAATTCATCTCAATAATGATTTTTTCATCAATACTATGAATTGTTCATCAATATGATGAATTTTTTACATCGGCTGTAAAATGATGAACGTTTCATCTATTATTTTTTTCAGTGTATAAGTGAAATTACTGTAGAATTTGATAGATTACATTAAAATCAAGCTAATAAACTATGAGCAAACTCAAAATACCGGTTAATTTAGGAAAGAAACGATTTTAAAGTTTAAATTTTTGACATAAAAGTCACTGAATTGCTCATTCTGTTGACGGTACGTGTGCTCGACGTAAATAAATGCAGCATCTTCTTTTAGTGAGTGGTTCTAGGTGAAGTTGGTGTAGTATCTCTGGGACAAGTCCTCCCTTAAGTGTCCGGAGAAGACATACAGGTGAACTATTTGGAGATGAAAAGATCGTCGGTAGCCATCTTTCAGTGGGGCCTCCCGTACATTTTATGAAGTCCCCCCTTTGGCCGACGAAAGACGTGCGGATCTATAAGACCCGGTAATCTGATTCAACCAAAGAAGACCAAAGAGTCGCAGTTGACTTCTAGCCATGTAGCTAGTTGGAGCGACTTCAGGGATGCTTTTGATGAGTGAAACGACTCAAAAATATACCGTCTAACTAGATCTGCCATTTTCCAGTGCAATTTTAATGTTTATATTACTAATTTCGCCCTAAACTACCATAATTTCCATAGAATATTATTAAATTCCTAGGTTTACTTTAATTATCCAAATGTCTAATCTCAACATTATTGTCGGCCATTTCCATTTACCCTAACAAATATTTGCAAAATTTATGCAAATCGAGAATGTGTGTTTTTGAAAACTGTACAAGTTGTTATTGGTATTATGGCTTTCATTTTAAATTACAGACGGTGTATTATATCACCCTTGCCATTTAAATCAGAAGTTTGATTGGTTTTGTAAACGCTTCGATTATTCCGATTTTATTTTTCAATTATTTACAAAAAAAGTTATTAAATTTAAATTATTAAAATTTATTGAAGTAGCAATTTACTTAAAAGTATGTTTTCCGGATGATTCAAATTCTAATAACTGTAGTTAATGTTCATGTCAGTTGTGCAAAATGTTGAAATATTTTTATCAATCTTTAATTGCTTTTTGGCATGATAAATTTTTTATTCGAAATCAATCAAATGAATCTACCATTTTCAATTTTAATTTAAAAATTGAAGCGAAATCGATAGTTCGTTCGAATTAAAAGTCAAATAATCATGAAAAAGTAATAATCATTTGCACGTCTGCAGCAAAATTTTCGATTGTTTAAAGAAGCGCAACAATTAAATTTTGTTCGTATAAATTGCATTAATTTTTATTTTTTGTATTTTGCAATTTAACGCTACTAATAAATTCATAAACTGTTTCTGTTGTATTCTAAAATTACTTTACATTACAAATTTTTTTGATAATGAATTGTAAAGCAGTCCGTGCAACAGTTGGATGTTAACATTATACACTGTTAACGTGTTAGCAAATTATGAAAATTTTTATAAACCACTTAAAAAATTTGCGAACTTTCTTATATCTTGAAAATATTAATTTAAAATTTAAAAAGGCAATTTTAATTTGAAATGCAATTTGGTAACTTTTCTTTCGGTAAGGAAGGGTAGTTAGTGCATTCAAGTTTTCAAGTTATCTTGCCCGGTACAGCTCGTCGGATGTTACTTGTAGCGTAAAGCTCGGGATAATTTTTCGAAAGCTTACATTTACAGGCGCAGATCCGGCAATTTACAGCCTACTTTACAGTTTCTGGTCTCTATACTGTTTTTGAATTACAATAGCAAAAAAGTATATTGTTTGTGAACGTAAACCACTTGCTCAGAGCAAACGCTAAATGTAGCGCACCCTTAACAATCCCACCTATTAATACTTTCATATTAAATTTAATATAGCGACATAAATTGTAACTATTGTGGTTGATAACAATGTGGAGTGTTGAAACTGGACTAACATTTGTGATGCTGATCTAGTTATCCGTATAATAAACTATGCTAATATCCGGTTTGATGTTAATCCATGCGAACTTTAAGGTCTTCCAGGTGCTTTACAATTTTGATACTCAAGAGGCATATTCGTATGTGAATGTTGTTATTTGATTACAGAATATAAACTCCGTGAATCTGTCGTAATTATATTGCGCCATTAATAACTTCAATAAAAACTTTTTTTAATAATTTCGCCATAATAATAAAAAATATGAAAAATTTGCCTTGCATGAGAAGCGAGATAATTCGAATGATGCACGCAATCTGCTGACGTTTTAATATGAATGATTCCTTAACGTTATCCTTATATTAAATTTTAAAACTTTTAAATAAATTGCAATACATAAATAAAAAAAATACGTAAGCCACAAAGACAACGAGGTGACATTTTTTGCTCATAAACGATTTTGCACGGATTTCACCATCCACAAAAATGACTAAGCTTTAAACTTTGTGAGTTTAAGCTATAAAAACTTTTACTTAAAGCTTTCCGGACGATGTCGGAATTCTGTGAATAGTTGTAGTAACTGTTGAAGCCTGTAGAAAAGTCATAATAGTAAAAATTATTTATGTCCCTAAACTTTTACTTCGCCATTACTTTCTCAAGCATCATTATTAGTTCTCGTAGTAATTTATTTAGAAACTGAATAATCGAACAAAAAGTGATTTTGGCAATGTAGCAGCAGCACAAAACACAACAACAGAACTTGAATCTTCCAAAAAAATCTCAAAATTGAAGCAACTTTGCCTATTTCCGCTTCAGGTATGAAAATCCAACTTTCACTCCGATGGCGATGGAACTTCAAAAATGACCCATTAAAACTCGAGAAACTTATTACACATTACACGTGATCAATCTTATTTTTAACAAGAAAAATATTAAATTCCAACTTACTTTCTGAATATACGTACTCGTACATTTATATTCCATCACATTTTCTGTAAAAATAAAACGAATAGAAATTTTTGTTACGAGTCTTGTAATATTTCAGCAAAATTCTACTAGTGTTTTAAAGGAAATGACATTTTAAAAGTCTCAATGATACTAGAATAAAAATAAATTTACCTGCACATTACAAAAAATCTTCTACTTCTTATAATATGTAACAATAGCTACATTTTGCATTCTTACATAATATGTAAATACTATTCAAAAATTTTCGTGCACCAGCTAGAGACGAAACTAAAATATTTCATTGAACAGGTGAACAAAAAATGAAACAAAAAAAAGATGCCGAAAATTTCATTTTTGCAAGACGCTGGAATGTATAATGAAATAAATTGAAACACAATTTTAAAATACAATATAGCTACATTTTTATTTTATGAGAGATTTTAAATTGTGCAAACAAATTAAACTGCTTTTTGCCTCACCCTAAAGATCGTCTTTTCTCCATCTAACTTGTTTTCAAAGAAATTGTATCCCAAGAAAAAACAAAAATATACTCCTATTATTTTTTTGAGGTAAATTCAAATTTAAAAAAAAATAATATTATTTATTACTGCCCTTTTCATTTCATCAAAAACATTTCCAAATCATGTAAATTATGGATACCCACCGGACTACTTGTCTTGAAACTACAACACACTTCCCAAGGCTTTTAAATAGCGTCGAAACAACCTGGTTGATTGTTTCCATAGTAAACCACTTCAGCATACAAAATTAACGTTTTCTAGGTTAGGATGAAAGCCCTAAACTCCACACGCTGTTTGTTTCACCTCGAACTTCGTATCTGCAAAGTCACAGATGTTGGGAAGAAATCATGGGTAATGAATTTGATTTAATTGCATATTTAAATCTATACTATGTTTTGCTCGGGTTGCTTTTTCGTTTTCAACGAAGAGTAACAAAAATTTGGTAACATTAGAATTTCAGACTTCCACCGGAGTTTTCCACTTTATTTTCCTTATTAATTTAATATTCAATGTTAACATGGCTACATTTTTAATATCGTAGAGAATAAAATGCCGAATAAAGAGCCGTACTGAGCAGAAGAATTTTTAAACAAAGGGAAATATCAGTTGGTTTATTTTTTGTCTTCCTGGACGACTTTTAAAGTTGGGCAAAAGAAGCAAAGAACAGTAACAAGCAATTTACATTATAAAATTCGATATTGTATTGCAATGCCCGTTGCAAGAATATTCTACGAGTATTTCTATCCGATTAGGAAATAGCAGCATTCAGGAATGCTCAGCGCCTGATTAGTTTAGGTTTTCAAATTCACCTCGTTTATAGTTCCAATCCGTTTAATTCTGTGTTAGCAAATATTCAAATTCTTAGTAAAATTGGAGAGCACAGAAGGCACACACATTTTTTGAATAAAAAAAGTATGTACTGGATGTCGGATACAATAGTTAAAATTTAGTGTTCAGTTAAGCTTTTTATTAAAATTTCTTGAAATCTAATTGCTTAATAAATAAAAATTTTGCTTTATTTAGAGCAAATAGAAGATGATTTAGTGCACTATTAGTGCGATGGATAATATTCGGGCGATATTTCTTATCGTCCATGCAGAATATAAATTTTCTCTAGAAAATACATATTTTTTGATAAAATTATATATTTTATTAAGTTCGGATTATCTATTATTTTGTTTTATTAATGTTTAAAAAATTACTTTAGAATTATTTCTAAAATAAATTTGGCAATTGGCATTAATTTTTAATTTCAATTATTATTAAAGCGGAATAAATTATTTCATATTAAAAGAAAATAATATTTCTAGATGTTCGTTTAAGAGATCAAAGCTCTTCTACCTTCAAGAATGATTAACAAGATTTGGCACCCGGATGTGCTGGAATTACATTTTTTCAATGAAATAAGAATATAATTTCTCGGCAGGAATTTTTCAAAAATTTTAGAAATAATTTTCAAAAGACTAATGTATATTTCTGTATGAAATAGTAAATTTTTGTTAATTATTAATTTCCGGCGCATAAAATCGAAAAATAATAGCTGATTGAATATTAGAATTATTTTTACAAAACTAAAATTTGTTCAACAAAGTCTTTTGTTGCTACAACAAATTTAGTGCTTGAATTGAAAAGCTTATTAAACACTTGTTGTGGCAGCAAATAAAATTTGTTGAAACTGTTATAGATACTAAAAGCTTTGCTGAGGTGACAAATTCTTTTTCACAGTGTATGAAATTTATATCTACTTATTTAAAAATCTAGGACATTAATGCAAAAATTCTCCTTGCATAAAAATCGTCTGATGTCTAAAATAGCAAAAGATCGAATGTATTCAGTGTTATTTTTATATATTATAAATTCAAGCATGTTACTATGTAAATCGAGGTATAAGCTGAGAACTAAAATTAAAATAAAGCTTTAGAAAGCTGAAAGTTATGAAAAATAATGAATTTTAAACTTTTTGTTTACTTTTGTAAACTTTGTATACATATACCTGACAAAAATTTTTTAAATCAACTTGAAGGCTTCAAAATCTTTTTTTGTATTTCACGTAATAGGAATTTGTTCTAAATTAATAATTTAGGCGTAGCACAGAAGACTATCGGCTGTAATTAAAGCTTTTTAAGATTTACTTTTATAGGTTACTTACCTCAATAATACCAACTTCGTGGTAGTGCTTTTTTATTTACGTAGGAAGTTTCATAGAATTATAAGATTATGTTTTCAGATATTTACTTTAATTATTTTCTAAAAATATTTAAATAGAAATTTTAAGTTATTTTACAGAACATTTAAAACATCATTTTATGGTATTTTTCATGTCGAATGGTTGAAAAATTTAAACAAAGTCGATGTAGGTTAGGTCCTGATTTTTTCTTATAATATTAATTTTAAATTATTCACAACAACTGATATGTTCAGCAAGAACAAGTCCGGTAGCTACCAGATGTGAAGTAAATAATTGCCTTTACCTATCCACTACACAAAGGAGCGAAGTAAACCCTGGAAGGCCTAATTTTAAAACCCAATTTACCATAAATAACTTTAATTAAATATTCAAGCATAGAATTTTTAAATTTATTATTTTGTACACAAAATACCGATTGTATTGTTATTTATGTGTTTAGAATATATTTACAATTTTTATTTTCAAATTTCCATATTAATTTAGTTTCCTCGGTGAAATACTGGCCGCTCAAGAAAACTCGAAATTCGACGAGTTATAATAAATTTTCGTACTACAAACGCTTTTCAATAAGCCGTTGTCGCTTTCTAACCTTGATCAATCTTGATTAAGCTCACCAGAACTTAGTAGACCAGAACTTAGTAGACTTATTGTGCTTTACGGGATAACTCATATTTTATGCAACATTTACTTGTGTAAGCACCAAAACACTTGACTTGCTAATCAAAAATGAATTTGGGAATCCCCGAATTCTAGTTCAGTTTCCAATTCAAATTTTAATAATAAAATTGGTTTCCTATAATTATATTTAAAATTTTTTGTAGTAGAACTTTTTTGCATGCATCATTGTCCGCATTAGAAATAATAACTTTTCTTATTGCCGAGTTTTTAGCGTTGTATCGCAGTTGGAAAATTTAATGTGAACTTTTAGAATTGTATTTCTCTACAGCATCCGGAGCGCAACCATTTATTTCAAGTGCACATGCAAACATTTGACTGCTCTAACTTGTCTCTTTGTTTTTGCTTTCAAGTATAAAATTTCTTATTATAGACTACTTTATAACATATTATGACGTAAAATAAAAATTGGCTTTTATTTTATAAAAGTGATAAATTTTAAAGAGTTGAACAAAATTAATTAGTTGGTAGAAAGCAATTAAAAACAGCATTAAACAATTTCAACTCTCAGCTGTGCCAGCTTGGACAACAAATTATACAATGGTTATCATTTTTCACACACAATAAATTTGATGAGAAAATAATTTAAGGGAAATTTTGGAAATAATTCTACATATCATAAAACGCCAAAAAAGCATAAACCACATAAAAGCATATAAAATACACCGCCAACCGACATTGCACCGCAACCGACAACATTAATCGTCTGACGATGTCATAAAATAACGAAAACGTTTACGCAAACTTTATACAATTTTATAATTTATTGTTTACGTACATTTTAGTTCCAAAGTAGTGTTGGTACATTATATTAACTAGAAAATTGTAAATTTAACTATTTGGGTCTGTAAGGGAAATTATTAATCTTTTAAGACTTTCTGAACAAAAAGCTTAATATTTTAAAGTTTAGGTAAGTTCACTACTTTAAGATGAACCTATCTTACGGTGCTTTTTCCGTATAGAACAGAAATTGGTATTTTATAGTTAAAATATTATTTGTAATTACTGAAAAATTATATAAGCCATATGCGGGAAGGTGGTAACTATATGTGGTTACTAAAATATGTTGTCTTATCGGCCATACCATTGTAGAACACTCGGCTAGGTGTTTCACTTCAAAAGCATAGTACAACTTACTATATGAAGTAGAATAAGTCAAAACGATTCTGCTATGAGGCGAAACGACTAAAGAGATGTGTAACTTAATACGAATATGCAGCAACAAACACTACAATATAATTTAGAAACAACCTCAAATTTAACGCACGACCTTTTGGTTAATTAGTCTTACTTCCTACCACTACAACGCATTAACTAGTACCTTTAAAATTTGGAGACTAAGGAAATGGCTTCCAAGTGAAACATGCTTTAAAGACATTTTTAGTCAAAAAATCTCTTTTATTCCCTACGGCATGTTTACAAAATTTAATAACTTTGCAGTTGGTAAATACAAATTTTTAGTTTTGTAAAAATTGTTTCTGAAAATAATATAAAAACGAATATTTACTGTTGCTGATCGTAAAAGTTTCACTTTAGTTCCTGCGACGAGCGGCACTAAATCTTATTTAGCTCCCCAGCTTCATTTAAAGGAAATAACGTGTTTTACTTGGAATAATAATTGTCTATGGATATTATGGAATAGTCAATATTATATTAAAATAACTTTTGATCTTAGAAATTGCAACAAAGTATTTAAACTTTTCTAATTTTTTTATCTTCTGGAAATTTTTGTTAACCAAACCTTTTTATGACAATAAATATTGAAATTTGATTTACGGTAAGTTTCAAGGTAGCAAAAAGAGCCTATTAAAAATGTATACCACCATCTCATTAATACATAAATTTCACTTCGTCATTTGACCCATGTAACACATTAAATTACAAATCTTTTTGAGTTCTTTAAATTTAATATAGAAGAATTTAAATGAGATGAAGGTATGACAAACCTTCAGGCTACTTTTATTCAAAATCCATTAAATTATTACTGAAAAATATTTTGTTTTAAGACACAAAAAATATTTTTGGTTGTAGTTCTCATTTTTAGCAGTATTTAACACTAAACGAACTGTGTAGTTTTTACGGTACACATTTAAAACAAACATTTTTCCGCTGATGAACAAAATTCATCATATTGATGAAAAATTCGTAGTATTTATGAAAAAACTCATTGTATTTATGAATTTATTCATTAATATGATTATTTTTGTTCATCGGTGAAAAAGTGATGAATTTTGCATCCAAATGATGAATCACTTTTTCTGGGCACTGAATCAGCAAACTTTCTATTTAATTTTTATCCTTTACTTTTACATTAAAGCTACTTGGTTACACACACTCACGCACTGACTCATAGTCAGGCGAAATCGGATAACTAACCCTTATGGGGCCATACAAATTTACACCTTATATCTGCCATACGTAGTACCCGGGTACTACCATAATAATACATGTAATTCATGTGAGGATTACATTTTAAACAGATTTCTAATATTCACGTAGGCGTTTTTAATTACAATTATTATTATGTCGAGTTATATTTCCGTATTATGAATTTTATGCCACAGTAGCAAAATTTTTAAATAAAGTCAATTAGTAGTTTTTACTTCCTCGAATGCAGTAGTGTTTTTACTTTCCGAACTCCTTAGTAAGGAAAGTCTTGTTATCTGAAAAATTTGAACACCCCATATTTTTTATAAAATCTTTATGTTTCGACGTCCCCTGAAACAATTTTTACTATTTTTGAAAAATGTCTGTGTGCGTATGTACAGTGACTCACAGCGTAAATCATGCCCCCTATGTAGGTAAGGCAAGTTTAACATTTTGAAGCCTTTTTTGTCATATAAAAAAGGTTTTAGAGCAAAAGTTTATAAACATTTTTTGTTGCAAATTTCATTACCTTCAATTTTATTTATATACATTTTTTTATTTTGTCGCCCGTTTCTGTTTTATAGCGACGTAAACAAGACTCTGTAAAATACAAAAAATATTGTCATCTAGTATATCTCGAGAACAGTTGAACAAAATAAAAAATCCATAGGTATTTTTTCTTGTAAATTTGATTCTCTACATTTTTTTTTATATTATTCATTTTTCAATTTTGTCACACCGTTTCCGAGATATAAATGACAATATTTTTTGTATTTTACAGAGTTTTGTATAAGTCGCTATAAAACAGAAACGGCACGGCGAAATTAAAATCTATATATAAACAAAAATTTAAGGCAATGCAATTTTCAACAAAAAATGTTGATAAAGTTTTGCTATAAATCGATTTTTTTATGACAAAAAAACAGCTTCAAAATGTTCAATTTGCATGGCCAACATAGCAGCGAAAATATTCCAAATTTTAAATTTAAGTTTTGATCTGTTGCGGCACGAAACCTATTGCAGATGAAAGAATTTATAAGGGGGAACATGGATTAAGACATAATCCAGCATTATCACAATTAGTGACCAATCAACTCACCACTTTCACAATCAACGTCAAACCAGAAACGGGACATTACTGGCCGCATAAAAATAACGGGATATTGCTCTTAAAGCCCATTAAACGTTCCAAAAAGGCCACGGAAGACCAGAAAAATATTGCCAAAAATGCCCGATACCTGTATGCGTATCGCATACCAATATCCCGGTGTCAACGTGAATTTTTACCCCTAGAAATTTTACACCGTTGGGGTAAAATATCCCTAGTGAAATTTTACCGGGGGTAAAATATCCCTAGTAACATTTTACCCCGGGGTAAAATTTCACGGGGGTAAAAATTCACGGTTACACCGGAAACAATTTGTTTTCATGCAACACAAGCATGTCGCTGCCTGGGAAGAACAACGGCACAACTCAAAATAGCACTTTTTCAGGAGAGCGTTTTTAAACTTTTTTCTTAATATGATTTCGTTATAACTCCGCCACTATTTAAATTTAGTTTTAAAATTTAACTAACAATTACAAAATTTTAATAGGTATAAGTGGCATTCACGGTAAGATATGACTAAATTCAGTCGATTTCTATACTTAAGTCATTTTTAGCAAATTTTGAGTTGTGTCTTTATTGTTCCGAGGCAGCGATGTGTTGAAACATAGCATGCTTTATTTTAATTTCAATTTCCTATAATATGTTCTAAAGTTAATTTCAAGTAAAATGTGAAACATGTTATATGTTAAATTGTTATCAATGAATACTAAAACAATTTTGAATTAATGGAGATATTCTTTTTTATTTACATATGCCATAGAAAAGTAATTTAGTACCCAGGTACTACGTATGGCTGGATTAGGTATAGTTTTAGAAAATCTCCAAAAAACTTCACTTAATATTATCATATTTTTTTTTATAATTTTTTGCGTGTAGAGAACCTTTTATGTAGAGATGTCGCCGAATCTCAAAAAAATTGGCTTTACAGGAAAAAAGTTATGATGTTTTAAAGTCAAAATAGTACCCGGGTACTAGGTATGGCCCCATAAGGGCTAATTGAGTATCTTTTTTTCCTTTTGGAGCCATTTGAACAATAAAAAAAATCATTTTCATTGATATATTTGCGTTTTTATTTCATTTCTGCAAGTTTCCTACTGTTTTTCTCAGATTTTTTAAGGCGGCTCAAACCAACCGACAAATTATTTTTTGTTCAAAAATTAACCCATTTTTATTTAGAAAAAAAATTATCATTTTTTTCTAAATTCGAAAAATTAATGATGTAGTGGTAGATAATAAGGTAAGCTTTCTAAGAGTACATCCGCTTCATGATACCTTCATCCAGTGAGATTTTATAGTAAAATAACAAAACATGGCTCAAACCACCCGACACTCCCCTATACCTAATTTATGGAGAATTTCGGTCGATTTTAGATTTTTTAGTTTCATTGTGTTCCTTTCAACTTTTCCTTAAGTTTCTCTTTCAAAAATGCAGGGTCGAGAAGTCTGCAGTTTCAGATGGGTTCAAAATGCACATTTTAACTTCTGTAAAAGAAAGTGGAAGTCGATGCAGAAGGATTATTGGATTTTGGCGTCCGCAAGCAAACCGAACGCCTGCAGGCTTTGCGCTTCGTAGAGCTAGTAAAAAAAAATTGACCTGAAAACATGACCGTTACTATTCGATTGTTTTGTAGGAATTGCCTATATATTTTCATCACGAAATTTATTATTGATTTTCTTGTCATTGGTTCGTAAAATAAGATGAAGATCACGAATTAAAAATTTGTTAAACCGTAAATTACGTGATAAAATTACATTTAATCCGAACAGGTATTTTTATACTGCACTTCTACTACGTAATGATAGCGTTTTATGGATTAATCTGTGTAGCGTCGATTCTTTTCATCATAAAACGACGTGTTGTCAATAAGTTCAAAGAACTGCTATCAATCATGTCTTTAAAGACGTCTAAATGTGAGTCAAATACGGTCACAAGCTTCGTTCATCCGGAACTAGGATTAGGCAAGATAAAATACTTCTTAAATCTCCAAAAAGTACAAAATCAACCTAATTCACAATTTAACCGTATTGAAGAATAATTCACACACGAGCTAGGATTTTGCACTAGCATAGAGAAACTGAATAAAATAGTTTTACCTAGTTTCTATTTTCGTTTTCTTTCTTCATGTATGTATGAATAAAACTGGCAAATTGCATTAATTTGTCTTCAAGTTAACTTGCAACTTCGTTCATTTCTTTTTAGTTTAAAAATTATTTTTGAGAAACTTTTGTATTATTTCTTTCTGTTACAATAACCATGTGTTCCTAATTTAAGTTCTACTTTTTGGTTTTATATTGCTATATACTGATCGATTTTAAAAGTATTGCCATAAATGTTCAAAATGTACAAAATATATAAATCCATCAACAGCTACCGGGTGAGAATCAAAATCCGACTTCTAAATTTTATTTATTAAACAATTACATTTCGTTCGATTTTTCTTATAAGTCTTTTTTAAAAGCTTCTTATTCTTACCCAGGTACTTTTGGAAAAAGCACATTTTCAACGCTCATTTGCGTTACAAAATGAGCTACACTTACGCAATGATATTGAAACTAATGTACCAGTATTGAAAGTGATTTCCTTTTAACACCTCTCCATTGATCCGGTAGTTTATTCTCCACCAATCAGAAGTGCATTATAAATTAAAAAGGAATTTTAAATGGTAAAAAATTAAATTAAAGTTTTTCGATTTAAAAATATCGAATTAAATTTGTTTTCAATGCATTTTAGCATCCTGAGAATCAATGGAATCTCGTTAAACCTATTAACTGTTAATAATAAATTGATTCGATTTTCTGGTAATCAACTTCATAAAAGTAATTTCTTCTAATTCTTGTACCTACCTAGATTTTGATGTAGTAAATTTTGATTATTAGAAGTGACAAGCGACTCCGTTATTCGATTAAGGTTAAAATTTGGACATGAACATATTAGCATTGTCTACTTCGAATAATATCAATAATCAATCATTTCTTTTATTTTTATAAACATGCCGTTAAAATAATCCAATATTAGTATCTATAGTTATGCCCTAATAAACAATACAGTTGTATGTACATCTGTATAATGAAACTAATTTGTAAATTAATTAATAACTAAACTACATGCATAATGTGTAAAACAAGGAGCAAATTTATAGATACATATTATAGCAAATTAAACTTAATTACAACAGTTGAAAAAACGCAATGGGTATATTAAATTTAATGAAAAGGGTATAATTATAGTTTTTTGGATGATTTGATATAAAGAAATAATTCGTTAATTTTTTAATAACTTTTTTCGTTGTATGTAGTATTTATTGTATACATAAAGTATTTTAAAATCGATAAATTTCAATAATTGAGATTCGGAAATATGAAGTGCTGTCTAGTCCAGTCGTGTCTGTACTTTGTGCTGAGTCAGACCGGTAATTCTTTCCAATGGTTTCTAACTTTCGATTCCTAATGTCCAGATTATCGTAAGTGCACTTAACACTCCCAACATAATTCAAAATGGAATTCAATACTTCATCTTTAATTTCGTATTACTTTGTTGGAATATAAGAATCAAATTTTTTGACCATCCGTTTTTGAAATATAATTTTTTTTAATGTTTATAACATTCAGAGATGCAGCTATCGGATCGTTTGTTTTGAAAGTTTTGTTGTATCTGTCAATGCTAGAAAAATAAAACGGAAAAGCTGACTGAGATCAATAATTCAGCGTAATAAAATCTATTTAATTGAATTAAAACAGAGCAGGTGGAAAAATTACAGGTACGTTTATGTTGAAGCTATGATAAGCGATAAGAGCGAAGAAATTTCTTAGCTCTAACCACTGTTCTATTGGCTTTGGCATTGGCTTGCGCGCTGCTTCAACATAAACACAAATATAACACTTCAAAGCTTTGCTTTTCTCGACTTCGCTAGTATCGCGGCTTTTAGCGCTTATCACAGCTAGAACATAAACGTACCCTAAGTAGTTAACAAGAATTTAAATGGAAAATAAAATAAGTCCTAAATAAGCACCAAAATAAAATAATAAGCCTGAGTAAAAGATTATTATTTAAATATTATAAAATATCTGAAAAATTAAGTGGGTACAAATGAAAATAAAGAAGCGAGTACAAACGATTTACACTATTTTGAATTCAAAATTCAAAATGGGGTGGGGGGTAGCTAAAGGTTAACAAATTTTGTGACTAACTGCATCAAGACCAGTGCATACGATCATCATTTTCAATCCAAATTTTTTTTAATGGTTTCTTGAGTAATTTTAGCTTATATTATTTAAATTATATTATTTTTTCATTTTTCCTAATTATATACGACTGCAGATTGAAAATAATGGTGAAATTCTGCACTTTACAGTTAAACTTCTATTATTTTAATGTTCTGTTTAGATTTTGTTTAATTTATTGCACCTTAATAAATTATGATTTCATTTTATAAAAAATATCAGACTTTTTCTTATGTTAAAAACACTTCTTAATAATTTATAAAGTTTTTAATTAACCATAAACATGACGTCAATTTAATTTTTTGTATTTAATTTATTCTTTGCAGTAAATTGCTATTACTTTTTTAATTGTTTTTGCTCTTATTAGACCCTTTTCTGATTTTTTATTTCCTAATTATGCTTTGTTTATAAAATTCCTAGCTACTTTTTTTTCATTATTAATTTATTTTCAACTCTTCCCTTCCGGCTTTTTGAAATTTTTATTTTAATATTAGAATGCTCGCTCTAAAATACAAAGTTGTGTTGTGTTAAAATTTAAGAGGTAACTTGAACATTTCAGTTAAAATACGATATCAAGTCAATTAAAAGTGCGTTATACTAACTAGTAAGTTCAAAGTAGTCTAGACTTTTCTCGAAGATACTTAAAATATCAAGCTTAACCAGATTTCAGGAACATCACCACTTCTTGAAGTGTCTGTAAAAATATAAAATGTAAATTTTCACATTTCAATGTTGACTTGACTCAATGCATTACGAAAACAGCAGTAAATATTACTTGTTTTCTTACTTTAGGTACAAAAATTTAAACTGGAGCTTTAAATTAGCGAAATAGTTAAATTAAGTTTATCAAGATTTTGCAAATTAAACCTACAAGTTTGATATAGTAGGATAAAGTTTGTAAATCTAATATTTGTAAGTTTAAAGTGTGCCCTTAGACCGATTTATATGTAAATATGCACTAATGAAGGAAACGCCTTGGCACGTATTTAAGAACGTTTAATAAAAATAACGCAAACTAAAAGAGATATTTAACAGTGATGTTCATTTCAAGGGCTTTAAAATTAACTAATTAACCGAATAGCTTGTAATTGTGAGGAAAAAACTTAAAATGCAAGAACGGTAGTCCGACTAATGTCGCTGAAAGTATTTCAGCATTTTAAACGAACAGTTTGTTTATTCAGTTGCTCGACACCGGAAACACGCGATTTTTTTAACGAAAAAGTGCAAATTTTATATTAAGTAATTAGTAAACAAGCTGCATTTGGTTCAAATTGCCAAAATTTAAAATGATTTTTTTTTACAAATTAGATACCCAGGTAGGCACTACTGCGAAATTTTTACAGTAAATTTTAAAAATTGACGGTTTTAATTACAATAAATCATATGTAATGTTAATTATTACAAAACAAATGGAAAAGCAACTAATGTACTTTTATCAACAGTTCCCAGTTGATATTGCAGTAACAAATTTGTTGTCACTATACATCAACTTATTACAATGTCAACATCCGCCAAATGTATGTATGTTTACTGTTAGAAAATCAAAGTGTTAAATTACTTCCTTCATAAGTCAGTTAACATTGATTTACCTTTATTTTGTAGCATTTTATTTGCGTTTACTTAATTTATATAACAGCAACAGCAACTGCTCCATTTTAATGTAGCACAATACGACGAAAAGTTGCTTTTGAATTAATTTATTAATTTGTAAGTATAATTAAA
The DNA here is from genome assembly GCA_963170105.1 of Cantharis lateralis. Lineage (NCBI taxonomy): Eukaryota > Metazoa > Arthropoda > Insecta > Coleoptera > Cantharidae > Cantharis > Cantharis lateralis. The sequence continues at coordinate 13,814,903 of OY720624.1, forward strand.
AATGAAAGGATAATAAATCATACATAAGGTCACCTGAAATTAATTTTTAGTTTAAAATAAACATTTAATTACTAGGTGCCTTCATAAAAATATGATTAAATCTAAAAATTATGATGCATCAGCAGTACCCCCCCCCCCCCCCCAAGTAATGTAGAAAGGCAAAAGAATATCAAATACTTTTTTTAATTTAATTCGTTTCATGAAGTCCACTGAAAAGTCCACGCGTGTATGAGGGCCATTATGTATAATTCCCTAAAAGCTTAAACTTTCTTATTTTAATTATTTAAAAGGTTTAACGTTAATGTTGCTTGTCTGCTGATTGTTAAATACGAGTATAACAGTTTTATACCTGCATAATGCTGAGCTAAAGTAGTTTAATTAAAACGTTGTACGACAGGAGATTTTAGTAGTTGAAAACAAGTGTAAGTTAGTTCCTTATGCGGATTTAGAGATCAAATAGTTTGACGTGAATTTTGTCAATTTAATATAGGATTTATATGCCATTTAACTAACTAAGCCGTTTACAAGCTAAAATAAACCGTAATTATGTTACGAAAATATCATTTTTTTGGAAATTACGCTCCGAATAATAATAATTAAACCTAGCTTTGTCAATTAGTAAGAGCAACTAAAGTAATCTGCGGCTTAAATATTAACTCCTACTTTATACTCCTTTTGGTTATAAATTTAATATTTGAAAACGAAAGCAAATTTTAAATTAACAAATAGAACATTTTGGCATTGTTAATTTTTGGTTTAATTTGTCGTATATACACCAGGTAAAGCAATTATTGTAAGCTGTATTTATCTAGGATTGTCAACATATTGGAAACCATCCAATACAAAATTATTTCCTATTGACCTTACAATTGTTATACTGCCTTTAGAAAAACAGATACTGAGGATTTCACGATCACTTTTAATGAAACTTTTAGAAAATGTGGTGAAAATGAACTTAATGAAAATCATGAAAGCTACAAGAAGAAATCCATTATTTGATTTTTATATTCACATAGAATTGATATGAAATATCCAATATATCCAAACAAAATTGCGGGCTAAACCGGGCACAAAAGCTAGTATTAATTTTAATGTTAACTATATTTGAAAATAAGCGATTGAAAAGTTTCGATTTTCCGCATAAAAGTCGTTGAATTGCTCATTCTGTTGACGGTACGTGTACTTGGCAGTTGCCTGTTAACTGGCTGTTGACCGCAGTTAACAGTTAGCCGTGCAGCTGTTAATATCATTTAATAAATTAATTTTCTTATAGCAGAATTTAACTTAAAAACACAGATCTACATCTTAGATTCTTAATTTTCATGTTGTAGCTACTTCAGGAATTTTTTATTTATTTTCGAGTTGGGACCACTTCAGGGATGTTTTTAATTAGTAACGCATCACAATTTCAATGTCTGAGTAGATTCAACCTAAGCCTAGACATGAGTGGTTTGTAGAGTATGCAGCAGCTGCTCTAATCGACGTCGTATGCTATCAGTTGTACCAGAATGGTGACAATCTTCAAAAAATCTTCCATTCGTAAAAAATTTGATGAAATTCCACGAAGAGCGGATTTATCTCAATGACATATTGGCTGCAAGCTCTGTTATTTTTCTATTTATTATTTATGGTAAGCAACCTTTCTGATGGACGGAGCGAAAATTATGGAGTTTGCCAATTGAATCGTTGCTTCCAGTATTTGCCAGTTTTTGGCCTTATTTTTCAATGATCCATAAAATGTTATGATTGTAATTGTACTTTACACCTTCAACTGCCATAATGAAATTAAAAATTTTTTTAAATCCTGGGCCAGCACCTGATAGCTTTACACGATGGGCGGAGCTAAACAAATTTGAACGGCCAATACTTTTTTTACCTCTTTACGATTTTTGGTGTTTTTTACCAACATTTTAGATTATCAATAAAATTTTACGACTTATAAGGAAATTTTTAAATTCATGGGCTCGGATATCGCATTATTTCTCTCATAATATAATAATAGCTGTATTAGCTATAAAATTATATTTATGAAGGAATTATTTTTAATGCAATTTTAGTTTCTTATTTAAAACATAAATTTATTTATCACGGATTAGGGTGAATAATCCGTGTATATATATTCCATCATTAACTAACGCTTACGTCGGGACAGGCTTTATATAATAAATAATTTTATCGGCAAACGTTATTTATTTGTTTGAAATGAGAAAGCACGTAAAAATTTTTGTATTCTTAAATCCAATATTTGATTACTCTACTTTTTATAGTCAAGTATTGAAGTTGTTAGTTGAAAATGTACATATTATATCCGGGAGTTCTCAGGAGCAACTTCAAAAATACAGAATTTAAATTATGAGCAAATTTTTTTTTTACTGATTTTCATTTACGAATGGCTAAAGTAGCAAAAAAAAAATTTCTACTGAGCTAGGGTACAACCAAAGTAGGGTGCAATCGCGGTAAGTAATTTGGTATTTTCGTAAAATGTGGGTAAAAATTAAACGATGGAAGAAAATAAATGTACTACCTAAAAATTGTAAGAATAATATAAAGAAAATAAAATTGATTACTATGTGTAATAGTGCAAGAGTTTTAATTAAAGAAGATTCAAAAGAAAATTGATCGTTGAGAAGTTTACCATAAAAGAAAATATAATTAACTGAAACGGAAATAAAGGTGAGAAAATTAAGAAAATAAATTTAAAGTAACGAAAATGATTCAGATTGTAGAAGCGATCGTAAGATTTAAAATATTAAATCAAGATTAAATTAACATTGGAATTCTACAGTAAAATTAATGAAGAAAAAAATATCGAGTTTAATTAGAAAAATATAGAAATTAAAGTTACACTGAGAAAAATAATTGAGAAGATGAAATTTCAAATCTAGGGTCGAGTTCACAGCAATACATCATTTAGATGTGGTTTACCGTTGCCTTCCCTAGAGAACAGTTTTGTCTGTCTTGTCTTATGGCATCTGGTAATGTAGGCGAGAAGAGATATAAAACCACGGTTTCTCGCTTTGGGTTGCCAAAAATTGATTTATGCCACACCACAGGCACTGAGTGATACAACGAAGAAAAGTTAAAAAATGCAGTTTGTGCTTAAATATTTTTTCTGCTTTAATTAAAATTTTGGTTGATATTAAGGATCAAAGATATAATTCAGTTATTTGATAAATCAATTAATAATTAACTAACAAATCTCCCAAAAACAATAAAATTGTATTTAATATTAACCTAAATTAGAACATTAAGAAATTGTAAGAAGTTTTGGCTGTGAAATGTTTACGACGAGGAAGTAAGAAATGAACGCAATTTAAAACGAATCAATTATTGCACGGTTTCCAGTTTTCCTTGTAGGTAATATAATTTTCTGCAATTAAAATTTTAGTCTCGGAATACCGATGCATTTAAACTTTTCGTCCCTGTATTTGAGAAGTTTTAGTATATTTTGTATTTTTGAAATTGTTTCAAACGATAATTAACAGCAATTGAATTCAGTCAAGATATTTATATGCAAATTTATTCGATTGAGTGTTTACGTCATCTCGGAGTTACACCATCATTTTTGTTCGTTAAACCTTTATGTTTCGTATACTCTGTATATTTTCAAGTAGACTAGAGATTTGTCTTTATGTTAAATCTATTTTTTATTTAACGAAATTTAAAAAACAACAGATTTTTCACATGCTCAAAATAAAATATAGAAAATTGCAAACGAGATTTATGGGTTTCTGTGTTACCGCGTCATTGTAGGTTCAACGTAAGCTTAATATATCACGAAATATATTTAAATTTCACACCTTTTTAAACACACAGTTTGTTTTAAAATTGTGATTCTGATATTTGCAACTTGTAATAACGTAAAGTTACAGTGTAACGTAATATTTTGTTGAACGAGTGTGAATTTGCTAGAACGAGGAAGCGTTTAGCGACCGAGTTCTTGCAAACATACAAAAATAAACTTCTTCTTTCATCTTATAAAGAATTGAAAAAATAAAAAGCACTGCCAGACACGAAATGAAGTTTGTGTTCGAAGTTCTAGCGGAAGAAGTTAATACAATGGTAACAAACTCAGATAAAGTAATAAGACAATGTAATCAGTGTTTTTGACTGCTATCTACTTCTACGGCAGCAGGGCATTAAGCTTTGCATATGTAAAGGATATTATATCTATCTAAGATGGATTATAGATGACCAAAGCCCTTGCTTGTTGAAATTGGATTGCATAATGAATTTGCTTAGTTAATCTTTCAAAAAACACCATAAAATCCTGAAAAACAGAAACCCGAAAACAAAATTAAAAACTGCAAAGTTTTCCCTTTCATTATATTAATATTATAACAGAAGGTTTTAAAAAGTCCAGCTAATTTTATATTCAAATTCTTAACCTATTCAACATTACTTGCACAATAATAAAACTTTTTTATTTTGTTTACACATTCTTTTCAAACCAAAACAGTAAATTTCTAAAATGTGGTTTCGAAAAGAAAATTTTTAAGTTAAACTTACATCGAACTTTTTAAGATTACTGCTTGCAAAATTGGTTCGGCGCTTTATAAAATTTCACTAAATATTATTCAAAAAAGTTTCATAAAAATATTTTTATTCAAATTTTATCGTCGTGGCCGTATCACTTTTCTTTTTTACTTTAAAGCAAACAAGTTAAGTTTTTATTAACAATAAGATGTTTAAAATGTAATAAATGCTGTTTATAACGTCGTTCGGTAGGATTGAGGTTGAATTCGAATTGTAATAAAATAATTATGATATACTTAAGATGTCTACCTGCTGATTCCAGGTACAATTATAAATGTCCTGAATTCGATATAATATGTATATTTTGAACATTAATTGCATTTATGATTGATAGTTAAATTTAGAATAGGATGGGTATCTTACATGGAATTATAGAATTAGAACGTTAATTAACTAACAAGTTCGATCGGTGAGGGCGATCAAAGAGGTTATACAGCAGCTTTCAGCCATATCAATCTTGAGTGGTATCTAACGATTTGCATTACAATTACGATCGCTATAAAACATATCCCAGTATACGTGCGGTGAAATAGATTCAAACGGTTTTGGATAAGCTTATTGCCCATATAATTTCGAAGTGTTTAAATCTAACAACCGCGTTTTTTCATTTTTATGTTAAACATTGTCCTATAATAAAAAGACTGCGCGAAATTTAATTTAAGAAAATATCGCTCTTTTTCAATTTATCTGAGATACATGATAGAAATAAAATCAGAAATATATTTAAATTTTAAATAATAAGAACTTTTCTGCCCAAACTTCTCTCTTAGTATGGCGCCCATTTATTTTATATAGAAATTAATATATGAAAGTAGTTCAAATATTGAACCAGTCTTGAACATGAAAATTCAATTTATGCTGATTTTAATAATTTTAAATCTTCCTAAGATATTATACGAATACATTCAAGCTTTCTCAAATTTTATTATATATAAATTTTATTTTTTCCAAATTTTATGTGCTGTTATTTTGTGTTGTAACTTCATCAGGATCTTGCAATAAATTTTACTAATGTAATAATTAACATCAGCAGAGAAAATTGTTCAAATAAATATTTCCTACCAAAAAAATTGCTGTTTTCGCACTTTTTACAGTACTTCTTAATGTTGTTATTTATTTGAAACTTAGCAGCACTTCTTAACTCGTATAAGCGATGACTTTCGTATTCATTAAATAATAGTATATTTAGAGTGGACGACATTTTATGTGGTTCTTACAAAAACCATAAAATTTATTACAGAAATATTATATAGATAAAATGAAAATATTAACTTTTACAGAAAATTATATCCCAGAAGAGTTAAAATTTATTATGGTCGATTTTATATTTCTTATTATGTCTAAGGATAATTTCAATCTACTATGATGTACCTCGAGAGTTAAGAAAACCGACAAGCTATAATAATTTAAAAATATTTTTACCGAAAAGTTTATCACAAAGCAATTTAAATAATTTTATGTTTTAATTAAAATTTCAAAAATCATGTACCATCAAAGCAATTTATTTTAAATAATATTTCACCTACTCCAGAGGCAATTACTTTGTAAATATCTTTCGACTCTCTTTGTAATATATTACTTGTTTTCGAATTTTCAAATTAGTACAGTAACATTGCGTATAATATTGCTGCAAACGTAACTAAATTAATTTTTTAATTGAAATATTTAATTAATTTTCGATTTATATAAATAATTCTTATTTAATTTTTGTCATAAGGGATTTTGTAAGAAATATTTATACAAGAATAAATTAAAGATTTTTGGAAGTTGCATATATTTAATATTACTAATATTCACTGGAATATAATTTATTTGAGTTCGAATTAATAAACCGAACTATAATAATTTATGAAACTGATTTAAAAATTTTCTAACAGGAAACTACAAAATCTTACTACATTAATAAACTTTTTGTAATAATTCTTGTCCTAAAGGGTAATATGCACGTTGTAATAAAAACGGGATGCGGTAATGAATAAAAATGTAGGCAAAAGTTTAAGTGAAGTCGTTTAGAATTTACACGCGTTAGCCTTAAAAAAATTTAGCGTCATATACAGGGTTTTGTAATTAAATTTATAAGCTCAGATAGCACAAACAATGCAGTACCGCATGTATAGTTTAAATTTTATTACTTATAAAAATTAGAATATTTACAGCGTGGTCTAAAAGTCCAGGATATATTATATTTGTGTGTAACCCTTAATCTTCGTATAAGCTAACTGATATTTATGCGGAAGCTAGAGCATGAGTCCTAGTATATAAATGGTATGCTTGTAAAATGTAGTAATAGAACATCGGGGTTTAATTTTTTATTTTTCATGCTTTAACACAATAAACTTTTTAAATTACAAAATTTCAAATAAAACAGTGGTTTTCTACGACTTTTGTCTTAACATCGTTGGCAGGTTTGTGTAGTTCTAACGAACTCCTAGTAAAATAATTAAAATTCAGAAATTCCTGTTGTCGGGAAATTTTACGAATAATAAACATAATTTAGTACGACTTCTAGCGGCTTTGTAGCAGTTTATGCAGATAAAAATTGTTTGTATTGGTTGAAATAAGTTACGTGGCGGCCCCTTTTAATCTGTTTAAACATTGCAATTGAATTGTTCTGAATAAACGAGCCCTTTTGTTTTCTTTAATTAAAAATTGGGATAACCTTGCTTTTTTAAATATTGCAGAAGGAGTGTAATTATTTTACTTCTGCAAAAATATAGAGTTTTAGAGTTTTACATTTCACAAAAGGATCATTCTAAAATGTATACCTAACTGTGGAGCAAAGAGTTCTTTAAGCAAGTTATTTTTCAAGTTATATGACAATTTTCTTTTATTAGTCTTAGATGTAATATCTTTCCACGAAATGGAGAAATATTACAGAAAAGAAAAGCGAGTTAACAGCATCGTGTCCCGCAGGGTTACACTCTGCATACGCAGCAGGACTTGCCTCTTGTTAAAAGATTTCAACGGGATATTTAAAATACGGAATCTTAAAAGAATTGTCCCTTTTCTTTTTATTTGAGTGTTATTGTTTTAAAAAATGCAAAAATATTACTTAAAACATGACGCTTTGAAAGTATAATCACTTGGAAGATGTAAATTCTCATGACAGTTAAAATAAAATTTTTTGACTTATTTAGTAGAACAACTTTAAATGTTTTATACAATAAACTTTTTTTCCCTCCTCCAAGTCAACTTTCGGATGTTACTACTGGGTTACTAATTTCTACTTTTATAAATTTGTAATCGTCGGGGCCGAACCAAATGTCACTAGTAACTACATTAACTTCAGGTAATGCATAAAATTATTTATAGTTTTATAAATAAATTAATATAGCATTCCACCCTGGTATCGTCAAAAGTTGCTTCTATTATTTGTTCAAAACTTGACGATCATTTCCATGTTGATAACAAAGTATAAAATATTCTACAAAGTTGGTGAACGATTTTTATTTCCCATTAATCTAGCTGGATTCAAGTCACGATTTCGTTTTGATGGTCTAGTTTGGCGGCGAGCAGACTCGAGACGACATCTGAGGTCCCTCGTATTACAGGTAAACGTCGCCCAAATCACTCGTAAAGAAGACAATTCACGACCTTACGGCATTGATACACTCTGGAACCAGTAAAGTATACTTTTATAAAACATTTCTTTGGTAGCAATTGGAGCAGAGATGAAAATTGTTTTCGTGCTGGGGACCAACTCCGCTACTGCCTCATGTTTTTCATCGAATTATAATTACATTCGGCATTACAAGTCTGCCTCTATATCTGCAACAGATCAGCTCAATTGATTGGAAAGCACAATTTCAATAAAATTAATTAAAAATTTAAGTACCAGCAATATTACATAATTTAGATCATTTATTAGGAAAACTGACAGGTAGCATCTTTATATTCAGTTTCATTTATACGTAAACTACCTAGGCGTTTCCCCATATAACATTACGTGGAACCATATAATGCAAGTCGTAAAACCAAGAAAATTTAATAATAAAAA